>CM077086.1:85735104-86935104 GCA_039513925.1 Platanthera zijinensis
CCCATCTCTAGGAAAAAATACTCTTGTCCTTCATTTTTGATACTGCTTGGATTTGCTCTGGCTTTGATGTATGCTCGCAATTTGAAAGTAAAAAGTTATGGATTAACGATTTCTCCAACTCCTAATGAAGAAAACTCCGTCTTATGAAGATGCCTACCTTTGAATTATGTGCGATGGTGAGGTAGGTTTTTGCTGTGGGGGAGACGTTGCCAAGATAGAAGTTAACGATATCTAAGCTATATTCCACCCGCCATCATTACGCTAATCAAAGCCCCTCACCCATCTGCAAAAAGAAAATGATGACTACCATCAACCGAAAAAGAGCTCTTTAGACTGTAGTAGTTGCGTTTGAAGTAAATTCCACCGCCCTTACATTACTCTTTCAAAAATTATTTTTTTAACGGACAACTCGCCCTCAAGTACCTTCTTGTTGCCAAAACGGATGCCAAGCCTCGCTTGATTCGCTGGGTTCTTACTCCTCCAGGAGTTTACTTAGAGATCCGTGATAAGCGAGGAGCCGAGAACTCTTGGCCGCCGGACCTTTATCAAGATTAGATACCCCTTTATAGAAAAATTAAATGAAAAATCTTTTATAATGACTATTTCCCTGATGAGAAGCTGCTTTTAGTTAAACCATCTACTTCTCCTTGGTTCACGCACATCGCCAACTATCTAGTGGCCCGGGTGCTCTCAAAAGAGTTCTCCTCTCAGCAAAAGAAGAAATTCTTTTCTGAGCTGAAGAACTACTTCTGGGAAGACCCGCATCTTTTCAATTTGTGCGGATCAAGTGATAAGGAGATGTGTTTCTTTTGATGAAGGAATTGATATTCTAAACATTTGCATGAAGGTCCGACAGGTGGGCACTATCAAGCTGCTCGCACCGCTCATAAGTGCTTGCGCGGGTTTTTACTGGCCTAGCCTGTTTAAAGACGCGCAACCTTTGTGAGCAAGTGTGATAGTTGCCAACGGTCGGGCAATATTTTCTAATAAAAATGAAATGCCGCAAAATTATTTCTTAGAGTGCGAAATTTTCGACCTCTGGGGAATTGATTTTGTTGGCCCCCTTCCTTCTAGCTTCGGAAACAAATATATTTTAGTTGCTGTTGATTATGTTTCACGATGGGCTGAGGCCCAAGCTCTTCCTAGAACGACTCCGAGTTGTAGTCACGGTTTTTAAAAAAATTATTTTCTAGATTCGGTACGCCTCGCGCAATCGTTAGCGATAGGGGTTCCCATTTCTGTAACGCGCAATTTTCCAAAATCCTTACTAAATACGGCATTACGCATAAACTGTCCACTGCCTACCACCCCCAAACTAACGTCAAGTCGAAGTAGTTAATAGAGAAATAAAAAGAATATTAGAAAAGACTGTTTCAACTTCTAGAAAAGACTGGTCAACCAAACTTGACGATGCTCTATGGGCCTACCGAACAGCGTACAAAACCGCCCTCGGATGTACGCCGTATCGGCTGGTCTATGGAAAATCGTGCCATCTGCCCTTTGGGCCTTAAAATTTTTAAACTTTGATCCCCACTCAGTCGGTGACCTTCGAAAATTTTCAACTAAATGAACTCAACGAGTGGCGCTCTTATGCTTATGAAATAATAAACTTTATAAAGAGCGGTCGAAGCGTTTACATGATAAACACTTAAGGCACCCTAAAAACTTTAAGCCGGGCGACCAAGTCCTTTTATATAATTCTCGTTTACGTTTATTTCCGGGCAAATTAAAATCTCGCTGGTCTGCCCCGTTTTCTGTTTTAGAAGTATTTCCTTATGGAACTGTTTTAATTTCTCACCCTGATAAGGGTAATTTCAAAGTCAATGGTCAGCGTCTTAAACTATTTTCTCTGGTGATGATGATGTCAGTCCAAACACTATTAAGTTTCTGCTTCACGAACTTAATCTTGAAATTTTTATTTTTTGCTAAAAACAATTTTATTTCGGGACAACAATATTTTTGGACAATATTATTTTTTTGATTTCGTCGAGCTCAATGACGCTTTAACCAAAGGGCGCTCTTGGGAGGCAACCCAAGTTATCTTTTTCTGTTTTCTTTATTTTACAATTTTTGCCTCGGACGGCTCCGACAAGCTGAAGCTTCTGCGATCGCCTGCTCCAACATTGCTGAATCCTCACAAAGTCCAAAGATGACATTTGGGGAGCGGCATCACTCAGATTTCGCAGCAAATAAATCCGGGGAAGTACCTGTATTTCAATTCTGTCTTTCAATTCTGTACTTTATTTTTCTCTCCTTCTCCAATCCCCTTCTTTAGACATCGAGGACAATGTCTGTTTTAAGCTTGGGGGAGGATTTCCTCCTTCATTTTTGCGTAGTGTAAATAATCTTTTTTTTTTTGTATATATTGTAAATATTTCCAAAAAAAAATGAGTATCTTAAAATTCCAAAAAAAAGAGAAAATTTTCCAAAATCCAAAAAAAGAGAATATTTCTCAAATAAAAATATATATGTGTTTTTGAATAGTTTAGACATTTTGGTATTTCAATAGTACCCCTAGTTTTTAGTTTTGTTTTACTCAAAATCTCTTATAAACAACTTAGTTAATTATAATATTTCTAATCGTTCTTTTTAATTATGTTTCACAAGTAAAATGTTGGTCATGCTGTGTTTCTAATTCACGGTAGCATGTTAAGGTGAAATATTTTTCTAAAACTCGCATTTCTATTATGATTTTTTGTTGTTTATTTCCTTTACTTTCTCAAAATTCATCATCCACTATTTTCTTCTCGTTTTTGAATAATTTTTGTAAAGTCAACTTTTGAATAACGTAGTAGATGTGAACGATCCAGTCACCTATTATTTCTATTTTCAAGTTAATTTCATCAATCTTCTTTTATTATCTAGGACTCGCTTTTTGAAAATTTTTCAAACCTTTGTTTTAATATAAATTCAAAAGCATGAAATGATTAGGCCATTTTGTTTTCGTTTGAGCTTTCCTGCCAACCTAAAAAAACTTTTACCACTAGTTAGCCGTTTTTGAGCCTTTTTTCCGATTTCATTTGATAACTCCTCCCTTCATTTCAGTTTCAACAAAGCCAAAAATTTCCAACCTATCGAATCACACTAGCCTTTTTGAGTTTCATAAATTATTTTGACGATTTTGATAGGGTATTTTGTGATTTTTTTTTTTGTGGAGAAAGGTTTTCGAAAAAAAAAAGAAGTATGTTCAAAGTGATTTATTTTTGTTTGCCAACTCAAAAAGGAAAATAAAAATATTTATGGCCTTTGTTTTGAAAAAGACAAAAAAAATGGAAAAGAAAAAATGAAAAAGAAAGAAAAAATGTGTATATATATATTTTTATGAAAATTTTTGAAACTCTTTGCTTTGGTTTAGTGTGATTTTAAAACCTTCACGTTTATCTTTGAATTCCACTCCTAATCATTTTCCTAAACCAAACGTTTCTGTCCTATTTAAGTCCTTTTGATTCACGCTTTTTGATTTTTTATTTAACAACTAAGAAAAAAAAACAGTAAATCAGTTTTAGTTTTAGATTTAAACCTAGATTTTGATAATTAAATTGATATAATTATAATACGTTGCTTGGATCTAGTAATAACTCAATGCGTGTTTTTCATTTTCGTTGCTTTACTTAAGTCCATTTAAAAAAATCTCGTTAAAATTTTGGATGATTTGTTTTTATTAGTAAAGTTTATAAAAGTTTTACCATACCTAAATAATTGTTTTAGACTTACATTTCACCTTTTCCCTACTAAGAATTTCGCATTGTACTTGTGTAGGCATAATTAGAACTTTTGATTAGTCCTTTTATAAATATCTAGTTTTTATATTTTTGCTTGGGGACAAGCAAAGCTTAAGCTTGGGGGAATTGATAATACGTTTTGTAGCCTAAACTATTATCGTATTTTATATTTTTTATTGTACAAATTATGTCTATTATTAGTTTATTTTTATCCTTTTTATGTAAATTTTATTGCCACTAACTTTTTCCGGTCTTTTTGCAGGTTTTCAGAAAAAATTGCCAAAATGGCCTGTCACGCCCCCCTGTCACGCCCTCCCTAGGCGTGACCTAGGGCGTGTCACCCGATTCCGAGGACACCTGCTGGAAGGGACAGAAAACGGTCAAAACCGCTGTCATGCCCCCCTGTCACGCCCCTCCCTGGGCGTGTCACTAGGCGTGACCAGGGGCGTGTCGCCCTCTGCCGCAAAGCTGCCGCCGCATTAAATGCCCTTCCGCCTCAGCACGCAAAATAGTACTGTCACGCCCCATGTCACGCCCGTGACATGGGCGTGACACCTTCCTTTTTCGGCGACTGACGGATTTCGACCAATGATTTGGACATGACATGCCTGTCATGCCCCCCCTGTCACGGGCGTGACCTAGGGCGTGACCACCGACGTACCGAAGCAATCATCCCTCCCGCCAGAATCCAGAGCCCGAGGTCAAATCCGTACCTGCCACGCCCCTGACACGCCCCCCCTAGGGTGTGTCGGAGGGCGTGACCAACCCGAGAAATTTTCTATAAATTGAGCCCCCCTCCTCCCCATTTCAGCAAGCTTTGGTTGAGTGGGGGAGGTGCTGCCCCTTTGTTTCTTGATCCTTTTTCATGCTTTCTCTCTCTCTCTCCCCCTCTCTTTGTACTTTTTGGTTAACCCTTGTTTAATCTTAGTTTTGTGCTAGCTTTTAATGTAATTTTCTTCTTGCTTAGTGATTAATGTAGGGCTAGAAATAGGGTTTAATTTTCATGCACTTGTAATTTTATTTTCATTAGTGTAACTTGCCCTTTTCATTTAAAATTGTTCTTCCCTTAGCTTGTGTTCTTCTTATGTTTTTCTACTCATCTCCCCCTCCACTCCATTATGATTAACTAATCCTCCTTGTACTCGATCTTGATGATCTGAGGTTAGAGCGATTATGTTATGATGTTTTAATCAATCTTTTCTTTTTAGGTTAGGGCCTTGAATTACTCTTGATTAATCACGGGTTGGGGGTATATTTTCGATATATACTCTCCGCCTTTGCTTTCGTTCTGGGCTAGCCGAGAGGCCGAAAGAATGAAGTGAGCATTCAAGAGTAAAGGGAGTTGTACGCACCCCTCGAGAGAGGCAGACGTCCAAATCTCCCGGATTGGAGTAAAATCCAATAGTGGGGTTCACCGCGTAAAGCGAGTTTTAGGCCTCCGATTTAGACGAAAGTCGGTCGGACCTTCCTAAACTCAGTTGGGCACGACTTCGAGAGAAGCGTGTTCAAGCTTTAAGAACCTCCACGGTCAAGGACTCTTATCCTATTAAGTTAGATTTTTATCTCGCATTTTCTTAATCGTCTTTAGCCGAGGTGAATCTCGATCGGGTGCATTTCCATTTCATATTTTCTTCCTTTAGTAGTAATCTCCTATCTTGTGCTCTTTAATTAACTGCAGTAGTTTCCTTTCTAGCATAGTTCTTTTCTTAATAGCGTAACTTAATTGCGGTAGTTCTCTTTCTAGTTTGCTTTAATTTCTCCATTGCGCTTAGATTTTCTAAAACCCTAGTTTTTTCGTCGATAAGATAATAGCGTTCGTGTGAGTAAGCTTAGCCAACAGTTCCCGGATTTCAATACGACACTTGTGTCCCCTTGCTACAATTCGATAGGTATACTTGCCTCATCGGGTTGCTAGTTCGGTTGCGTTTATTTTCTTCGAACCCTAGCGCGCAACACTCTTATTTTTCTTTTCCTGCTGTAAAAGGGTTCTTGAACTCCCTTCAAAAGTTCTGTCTGGTTCTGAGAGCCTTGTCAAAACTCAGTGGTGGCAAGACACCTTATCAAAAAAATCTAGTTTTGATTTTTGGGCACCTTATCAAAAGCTCATTGGTGTCAGGACACCTGATCAACTCATCCTGAGTGGATTCCTACCAAGGGTGGTAGAAGAGTGGATGTACCCAGGTTTTTGGGGAACCACTATATTTCCTTGTGTCTTCTGGTTTGTTTGTGTGATTTGTCTGTTGTGTGCTGTGTTCTTTACTTCTTGGTTTTTAACCTCTTACTAGCACTCTACACTATATCATAAATTGAATTTTATATGTGCTGTTTTTATTTCAACTGTGAAAATTATTTTAAAATACTCTATTCACCCCCCCTCTAGAGTTGAGATAGATCTTACCCTCACTTTCACCAAGCTAGAGCCAAAATTGGCCACCGAGAGTGCCAAGACATCCAAAAAGATTAAAACTATATAGTAGCGAATACGGGGTTGTACAATCACAACCCGCATTTTCTCTACAAATAAATGACATATCAGAGTAAGAGAAAACACGAGTCGTGATGCCACGCCGTGCCGGGGATAACTTCAGATGCTTTGGCAAGACCCAAACTCTACATTTTTATATGAAATCCATAAGTTTAAATTAAAGAAAACTTTAATTTAAATTAAGTTTGGGTGGTCGTATCCCTTGGCTCTGTGGATCAACCAGTCCACGACTAAAAATATGAATATATGCTGCGAAAAATACTTTTGCTTATATTTTATTAACATCCTACATTAGCATAAACATCCGACAAGGACAACTCATGATATGCATGACTCTTGATTTAGTCTAAGTATAGAAATAACTTTTACCTTCATTAAAATATAATGACTACAATTTTGAAATATGCTATGAATGAAATTGGAAAATGACATTTTATATTTTTAAGAGTAACTAACATGCAATCCTAACATAAAACCTTCCCAGAGAGCAAGTAAGACCAATCATTCACAAAGAATAGATTTAGCAGCTAGCAAGTGCTTAACATTCTAAAAGAAAACCAACAGTGGGCGTCAACAACCTGACATGAACACACTAAAAGTATGTATGTCAGAACTAAAACAAAACAACAACTACTACCTCACAATCTGTTAGTTAAAGGCAACCACAACCACTGTAGAACGCAAGCCACATACATGTACTAGCCGCTCATCCGACTACTGCTCCAAACTTGAGGCATTCTAAGGAAAAAGAACACCTCAGTAGGAATGTACATGTGATAAACAATAACATTAGTAGATAGTAATTACAGGGAAATAAGAAAGGTTACCAACCCCAACTATAAGAATGGATGATAAATCTCATCTAAAAAGTCAAGTTATAAAAAGTAAAGCAGTAATTTCAATTGTATAGTAAGATAAATTTCACCAAGTGTGATTTGCAGTCACGCTTTGATAATATCTGCAAGCGTAAGCATTCAAAAAATGACTAATCAATATGATACAAAGACACAAAAAAGCTCTAAACACGTGAATCATTAGCACTGGAAAAAACAACGGTTCTGAGTCGGTGGCCACATTGTCCAATACGAATTAACATACTCAAAAACATCTCAAAAAGGCACAGCGGTGGTTGCCATATTATTCAACATAACCCAGCAGTCCATAAGGAGAGACAAAAACCCACCAAGTGCAATGATTCACAAAATGGCGTCATATTGTTGGTCCTTTATCCACTGCAAAACTTACCATTCACTACAACATTTTTGGTCTTTAGCAACACCTGACTTGGCAACAGTTATAAAAATATTCCCTAAACTTTGTTAGAGACAGTTTTTAAGTGTTGCAATAGGTTTACATATTTAGGCAACACTTTCTGTGCAACATTCAGAAACTGTTGAAATAATCTCGTATAGGGAACATTTTTGAAATGTTGCCCTTGAACATTCACTTTAGACAACAATTATGATATGTTGTCTTCTTAAAAATTAATTTGCAATATTTTAAAAGTGTTGCCTAAAAATTACTTTAAGAATAACCAAAATTATTATTCTCCCATGCCAAATTACTACTTTAAAAATTATTTTTATAAAACAATATTTATAACACATACACAAACCCAGCCGAATTTGTGCTTAATTAAACATCCCGACACTATTCACCCGCCTCAAATTCCCGATACCCTCTCTTCTTCTGCACGACCCAGCCTCACCTCGCCTTCATCCGCCGTTCCATCCACGACCCAGCCTCGCCTCGCCGTTAGACCTCCTCATACGCGATTTCTTCCTCATCTCGCCGGAGGAAAACTCTAGTTGCCGGATAAAAAAAGCCCCCGCACCTTCAAATGTCCCGAAACCCTACCCCCAAACGGCTCAAACCCTTCCTCTCCTGCAACCATCTTTCGTAGGCCATTGTTCTTCTCCCCAAGCATCTTCTCGCAGGTCGTCGATGCTCTCACGCAAGCATCTTCTCGCAGGCCATCACAAGCCGTCCCGCAGAGAACTCCTACAACATGTTCTCCCGCAAGCCATCGCATGCCATCTTCGGTCGTCGCATACCATCGCAAGCTCTGTGAATGCCTTCGGTGAAGCTTCTCTGTAAACCTAAGCACTCAAGCACTTCCGGTAAGCCTTCTCCTTTTCAAATTTAAGTACCTGCAGATATTTTTTTGGACCTGCTTCAGAGCTTCCTCCCAGAATCACATCTTCTCCTCCACTTGCATTTCCGAAAAGGCCTCCAAGCTTTACTTCCCTGGATGCTCACACTGCAGACTCTCCTTCAGGCCCTCCGGTAGGCCTTCTTTATTTTATTTACATTTAAAACATTTGACATTATGAACTTTGGTGTTGGTGCTGATGAAGTGATTTTTATAATGCTTGGATTTCCACAATACAATGCAGTTGAAGCACCCTCATGCTGAATCTCAACAGCTTCTACAAGGAAACACATTTTTTCATTCATTTCCATGAATTTTGAGTATATTTTTAATGTTTAGACTACCTTTGCAATAGTCTAAACTATATATAAGTAAATACTGTGGTGCATCTCAATTAAGTGAATTCCTAGGGCATGCCCTGCATTCTGATATTTTAGCCTCAGGCTTGCTAATTTATATTACAAAAAAATGCACCATTGTAATCATCTTCTCTTAACTGTAATGAGGAAGCTGTTGATAATAGAGTCATGAATGTGGATATTATGCAGCTAACGATGAGTGTGTTGGTGTTGTCGTTGTATTAAACTTTAATATGCTTAATTATGCTAGGAGCTTTTCTGGCTTGCAAGTCAAAGGACATTATATAGCCGAAAGCCCCAGTTATATAGCTGACCAGCATGTGCGACACATGCTAAACTGTGTCCTTCTATAATGCTTTGGTTTTGGCAAGATTTAATTGTTGTAAAATACTTATTTGTATTTGACTGATTAATTTAATGTTCAGCTTTTGAACTTAGTTTGTGTTTAATTGATGCAAGGATTCAATGCTTGGTGGGATGCATTTACGAGTAATGATTGGATGTGCAAAGTAATTTTTTTAGTATTTCAATGGATAATAAGTTTATTTAGATAAAAGTTTTATTTCATGTTTAACTATTTGTCCAACAAATTGAACCACTATTAGTTTGTATATAAAGATTTTGTGGAGCAAATTACTTAGAAATTGTTCTTGATGGTAACAGACTATGCAAATTATAAGAATTGATGTAACAATCATCAGGCAATTTTGTACTAAAGTATTCACGATCTTATGTAAAAATCATCAGGAAATTTGCGCAAGGAAAGTCGATTACTTGATTACCCACTCTCTATTTCTTCTTTTTTCTTAGTTTGAAACTTTGAAAGTTGAGTATGATGATTTCATAGTTTTTCAGAGTTTGGAAGAGACGTTGAGGGCTTATGGTGGATTGGCAGGAGACTCTGGAAGATATGTTGAGCAGGTACCCCTCTTTAATTACTTCATTACCCCCATCTATTTCTTCATTATCTAGAGTTAAAAATGTTGTCATCATTTGATTTGTTGAACTTATTTATTGCCTCCTCTTCTCTTAACTGTAATGAGGAAGCTGTTGATAATAGAATCATGAATGTGGATGTTATGCAGCTAACGATGAGTGTGTTGGTGTTGTCGTTGTATTAAACTTCAATCTGCTTTGTAATAATAGCTGCTCACTAAATAAAACAGCATATACAATATCTCCCAGTCTTTTTCTGAATGTTTTGTAACGAGGAGTTTGCTATGAGGAGTTTGCTATGAGGAGTTTGCTGTGAGCATATAAAAAAACTGATCATGATATGGAGTAATGAGGAGTTTGTTGTGAGCTTTTATATGCCTTTAGCCTAATATTAGGAGTTGTTTTATGTGATGTGTTCTCTCTGCTTGATATGTTTTAGCCTAATGAAATGAAATGGCGTAAGTCCAACCGAAGTTGATAGTATTAGAACGATCTAAATGGAATTTTCTGCTTGATATGTTCTCTACTTTATGTGATGTGTTCTCTGCTATCAAAAGTTGTTTTATGTGATGTGTTAGACTAATATTAGGAATAACATGGAGCAGCTATCAACCCAAGCAAAGCAACCCTGTGAACTTGATTTGCTCGCAGCCTAATATTGGGGTTGTTTTATGTGATGTGTTCTCTTTTTTATAGGTGCTCACAGCCTAATATTACTGCTCACATCTAATTGATTGGCGGGAGATATTTTATAGCTGCTCACAGCAAACTTTTTCTGCTCACGTAAGATATGTGTTCTCTATTTTATATGCTCAAAGTCATATTAGGAGCCAAATGTTAGGCTATCAAACTGTAATGTATTTTTTTCATTTGCTTTGTAATGACAATAGGGAGATTTTTTTTATGTTTATGTTTGTTTGTAGGCCTCCTCCACAGTTTCTCACCGCAGGAGGTTCTACTCCTCGACAGCCTCCTTCCGATAACCTCCTTCTTCCTAGTTCAAGTTTGTTTTTTATACTTGATTCTATGAAATTAATGTTGTTTTCCTAAGATACGTAACAAATTTTATATTGTTTCATTGTCTTTGATTAAATATAGGCACTAAGCTATTCTTTCTATTTTGTTCATTTTCCCTGGTGACTTCAGGTGTCTGTGCACTCTCTGCCAACTCCCCCCTCCAACAATCCGCTGACAGTTGGAGTACAGGTAAGATTTACAATTATTCGTAGTTGTGAAATTCCCAACCACCTGCTATTCGTGCATAATGAAACCTGCTATTCATTGTTTTTTCATCTCAGTTTTTATTAGCAGTTTTAAGATTCACAGTTTGAGAGCATGTTAGATATTCACAGTTTGAGAGCATGTTTGATATTCACAGTTTGAGAGCATGTTGGAAGCAAACATAAATTTTTATTTTTTGAAATAGATAATTTTGCTCTGAATTGATTAGCATCAAATAATTAAAATAATTTTTGCGGGAGAGCAAACATAAATGTTTTTGTGATAATTTCTGAGGGAGAGCAAACAAAAATGTGTTGATCTCTCTACCATTTATAAAATACCTGTAGAGAGCAGTGCGAGAAATTGAGATAATTTAGCGAGCTGCAGGTGCAGCTCACTGAATTTCAGCGCGCTGCAAGTGCAGCTCGCTGAATTTCAGCGGCGCGCACCTGCAGCTCGCTGAAATTCAGCGAGCTACACCTGCAGAGCAGCGCCGCTGAAATTCAGCGAGCTGCACAGCAGCAGCGCGCTGAAATTCAGCGAGCTGCACCTGCAGCGCGCTGCAGCAAAATTCAGCGTGCTGGACCTGCAGCTCGCTGAAATTCAGGGGCTTGCAGGTGCAGCACGCTGAATTTCAGCGAGCTGTAGGTGCATCAAGCATATAAGAATCGTTTTTTGAATGAGATTCTCTAAATTTTGATTTTAAAAGGCCCCTACATTTATCCATTAATCTTCAATTCCGTATATTTTTATGATCTTACCAGTATGTTCTATAGGTTGAACTTGAATAGCTTGATGTTCGCGCTGAATTTCAGCAAGCTGCAGGTGCAGGTCGCTCACGCTGAATTTCAGCGAGCTGCACCTGCACCTGCTGCGTGCAACACGCTGAAATTCACCTGCCCAAGTAAGAAAGACTGTTACCCTTGACAATCTCTTCGGCGCCATGGAAAACTAGCCTGATGGAAACCACCGCGGTGTCCTTGCCTCCACAACGCTGCATTCGGCTCTCGAAACGGGCCGCTAAAGCTCCACCGACTATCGGAAAGCTACTCCTTCTTCTACCTCCAATATCTCCCTTCTCTCTTAACTTAGAAAGAGAAAGAGTAAGAGTAAATGAGATCTCTTTCTCATTTCTCGGATTTAAAGCAGCAGGAAAATACCTGCACCATTGGATCCAGATAGAAGGAAACGAACGGCCAAGATCTGCTTGGAAAAGTATCAAAACAGAGTTGACACGGCATGTGACACGCCCGTGTCATAGGCCGTGTTCCTTGAGCGGTTCAGGAACTGACTCAATCTGGAATAGAATACGGGATACGGCATGCCCGTGTCACTCCCTGACATGCCCGGGTCAACCATTACACGGCCTTGTGAATGTCCCTGTCACCTTATCAACATAAGGCTAAAACCCCCGAGAAGGACACGGTTAAGACACACGCCCGTGTCCTAGGCCGTGTTCTCAACAAGCCCTGTGACATGCCTGTGTCACAGGTCGTGTACCCCACTCAATGCCACTCAACGCCACTCAACGCCACTCCAGAATTCACCCGAGCAGGACACGCCCTGGGACACGCCCGTGTCCCAGGCCGTGTTGCCTCTCAACGATCAGTTCTCGATAACTCGAGTTGACGCCTACGGAAATATAACACGCCCTGGGACACGCCCGTGTCCCAGGCCATATGCACTGGACACTCCCTTAGACACACCCGTGTCCCATGCCGTGTCACTCAGCCTGAACCCATTTTTGGGACTTAGGGTTTTTGGGGTTTTACAATCCTCCCCTCCTTATAGAAATTTCGTCCCGAAATTTAGCGCAACATATCCAATAATATAACCATTCCTTAGTACAAATACACACGATTATCCGGGGTTATGCTCCCCACGTTCTCACACCAACAAAAGTGTTTGCACAAACACACATACAAGATACAAAGTACAACAAAAGGCAATAAAGTGTTCCCTTCACTTTATTTCCGCTCATCCGCATCTCTAAGAAGCTTCTTAACAACCCCCTGCAACTCCAGGTTAAACACTCGAGGCTGTTGCACGTCAAAATGTGAGCTTTGCAGCTCATGCACTCCGAGATTGTACACTCGCGGTTGCCCCCGGGATGAAGATGATTCCGCCACTACCTTACCCTTTTCCTCATAGGACACATCTGGCTTTTGCTCACCCTTTGACGGGCCTTTCCAACAGTAACTGGCAATATGCCCCTGCTTTCAACAAATGAAACAGGTACATGAATCAACACGTCCTTGACCAAACGTCGAGTGCGAAGCAACATCGAAGACATTTGTTCAGCAGGCTTAAACCTCTTCTTATCCCGTTTCCTGAACTCCGACTGTTCGGACTGAGGGACTTTGAACTCCGACTTATCCGCCGCCAAGTTCTTCTTGTCATGTACTCGTTTCAAATCTTTTTCCAGCGCACAGGCTGTATCTATAAAGGCTCGGAAGCCTTGGTTCACTGAACTCGGAAGCGTCAATCTCAACTCATCTCGGAGTCCCTCGTAAAATCTTTTCGTCTTCCGCGCATCTTAAGCAAAAGTCG
This sequence comes from Platanthera zijinensis, assembly GCA_039513925.1. Classification (NCBI taxonomy): domain Eukaryota; kingdom Viridiplantae; phylum Streptophyta; class Magnoliopsida; order Asparagales; family Orchidaceae; genus Platanthera; species Platanthera zijinensis. The sequence goes on from CM077086.1 coordinate 85,748,530, forward strand.
ACCATGAATAATGTCCCAGCCTGGTAAAATCATACAGGTAGTCATCCACAGTCTTCTCACCCTGCACTAAACGTTGAAATTCGGTCTCTATCGCAATTCTCCGCGATACTGGCAAATATTTTGCCCAAAACAACCTGGAGAATTCGTCCATCAAAATCTCTCCCAGGCCTCTGCCTGCAAACTGGTGCATCTCGACGTCATCCCACCACAGTCTCGCCTCTCCTTCTAGTAAGAAAGTGGCTAATGTCACTCCTTGCCCCTCATCAATCCTTAGCGCTATCAGGATCTGCTTCACTCTTGCAAGCCAATCTTCTGCCTGCGTTTGGAAAAGCACCCCGACAAACGTAGGTGGATGAAAATCCATAAAGCGCTTCAATTGCTCGTCAGTCGCTCGCTTGTCAACTCAAGCGTCCACCCTCTCTTGCCTTGTACCAACCCGAACTGTCTCCACGACAGGCCTTGCCTTCCTAACAGGTCGTGCTTGAATCATGGAAAATTCCGCCTCTGCAACTAGGCGTAAAGTTTCTGCAGAAGGAGGAGGTGTGGGCACCTCGGCTGCTGCTGCACTCTCATTCGAACGCTGGGGCTCATACTACCCAACTCCACTTCTTGTCACCTACATGTGAACAAGATATCAATAATCAACCTCTAATCCAAAACGGCAAACATATCGAATACACACGCGCACATTCCTAGTGGACATTCTTGAGTTCAATTATGTTAAAATTGTTCGCACGTACACGTGCTCGCCACCCGATAAAAGAATTCGGCCACGAATTCGAAAGGGGAAAATCGAGAGGGCCTCTGATACCAAAATGTAACAACCCGACCCATTAAATAACATATAATAAAAGGTACGGCCGGGGCCCCACATTATATGCCACAAATAGACGGCGAGGTCACAGGTTAATATCAAAATACCACGCATCCTAACTCAGAGCATTCTAGCGGAAGTTTACAGTTATACGAACTCAATCCATGAATGTCCACTACTATATAAATAACTCATTTATATACAAGCCCAGGAATGTTAACAAGCACACCGATCACGGCCTTAAGGCCTTACAAGTTTCTCTTTACAAACATACGACTTCATAAATCGGCACGCAGGCCAGCCACACATGAAATCCAAAGCTTCATACGGCCTTCGAGGGCCTAACAACAACAACAAGGGCTTCAGCCCGCTAAATCAAATTCCGCATCTATAAGGGCAGCACCTGCATATAGATATCAACCCTAGGGGTGACAAACAAAGCAAAGGTCAGTATTCAGCTGACCAATTATAATGACCCTACCCCTTACCCGGGGTAGTTGTTCCTTCCTTGCATGTAATCAAATCTCAACACATATATCCATTACACATTACCATCACAAATGCCGGCCTTCGTGCCAGACATCCCGTGCACTCAGGGCACACTTACAGTGTAACAAGCTGCTCATGGTTCCACCACCAATTCAAGGTGTTTACTTGTTGGCCGGGCCTAAGCCTCCAAACCCCAATTTAAGACCTCACGCACCCGTCAACACAGAGGCACTCACCTCATAACAAATTGTGAGCACTATTAGTTGACCTACCAACGTAGTGTAACAAGCCTAGGGAAATCGCCCCGCTGCATCGCTACCAATCGACCGCTCACCCGATCCTACCACGGAACTTATTGGGTGGCCCACCCACTCAAAGGTTCTTAACTTGTTGGCTATGGGCAACTGCCGTCGAACCCCTATTGATGACCTCTCATACCCATCCACTCAGAGGTGTTCGCTTACAACCAATCCGACCAATGAACTTGGTGGGTGTCCTACCCACTCAGAGGTTCTCTTATTCCTCCTCAACACTGGCACATCGTGCCGCTTTCCAATCCACCAATACAGCTTGTGTCGTGCATACAACCAAAAGAGCTATACAAAGCTCATCACAATCGTCCTCACCATCTCCATAAGGTAACCGATGTATACACGGAGTCTTCTACGGTTTACAACATCACCAATCCAGACATCAATCCAAATGGGCTTCACAAAGCATGCATATGCCGTACTATACCGTTCCGGCTCTAGATGCAGACTCAACCACTGGAATCACTTACGCTCTTCCATATTTTGATGGAGGATTCCACAGATATATATGCATAAACTGAAAGTGAAGGGATAGATACTACTCTAGAGGTGGGTGAATAGAGTTATCAAATTTTGCACAGACAAAACTTAATAGTCTACCCAACTCCCTTGGAGTGAAGTGCGGAATGAAAAGATTATAGATATTGATTTAACCTTAAAGCCTAACACAAGTGATGTGTACAAACACAAGCTAACTGTAATTACAGTTAAGCTTGGAAAAACCTAATCAGCAACTAGCAACCTAGTTATATCTAATCACAGCCACAATGCAGGAATTAAACAATGGAATCCAGACGACACAAGGAAATTTATAGTGGTTCCCCAAACAACTTGGGTACGTCCACTCTTCTACCCACACGGTAGGAATCCACTCAGGTTTTTGATCAGGTGCCCTGCCACCAACAGGATCTGCTTCAGGTAGATCCAGAAACCATTTAGACTTTTGATCAGGTGTCTAAAAACCAAGCACAGGTTTTTGATCAGGTGCCCTGCCACCAAGGGATACTTTTGAAGGGAGTAATAACCCTATACAGGAGGGGGAAGAAGGTTAAGATGTCTTCTCTATTTTACAAAGATTAGAGAAGCACAAAAACTTGCACTGTGCTAGAATGCTCTAAGGAATCAAGGCTCCCCCTGGCTCAAGAATGTCCAGGTGAAGTCTTGCTTCAGTGCAGAAAAACTCTTCAGAAAGTTCTGAAGGAAAAGCTACAGGAAGAAAATAAATAATAAAATCAAAGATCTTCAAGCAGCTATCTTCTTCTTCTTCTTCAAAGGAACTCTGAGTTTGAACTTCCTGACAGCAGGAGAACTCAGGTGAAGAAGAGATGAAGATCATAACACTTCTCAGTTAGATGGAAAATTGCTGAGAGCAGGAAGCTTGAACTTGATGAAGGCTTGAGTGCTTGAGAATATGTGTAACACTAGCTTGAATGAACAACTGGTTATCTATTAGCTAGCTTGAATCCTTCTTCAAAGGGTCTTTTATATAATCATCAGCAAGCAACGGCTCTCTTCCATTTGAATTATTTGTCTTCTTCTGAGCCTTGAGACCTGGGCTGTAAATATCAAGAAGACAGAAACAACTCTGCAGCAAAACATTCTATAAAAGGAATGAACCTCTTTCTAAGAAGCTGCAGGCTTAAATCAAATAACAGAAGGACTAAATAAAGTCACATCAGAAATAATCTCTTTATAGCAAAAAGAAGACTTTTCAGTCTAACGGCTATAAAGGGCTGACAATAGATAAAGTAGTTTATAAAGACAGCTAATAAGACAAACAACTTTATCTTAAAAAGATTTGACTCAGGCAAAAGAGATGGAGCAAATATTGCCTGGTAATTTTATCATACAGCTTAAAATAATGTGCCAGACAATGTATTAATTAATTAAATATAATAAATAAATACAAAATACAAAGGCAGACAGAAAACGTCGAACGACCCTCGAAGATCGTCGAACGACGCACGGAGATCGTCGAGCTATCGGGCAGATAGTCGAACGATCCAGATAGTCGACCTATCGAAGAAGATAGTCGAACTACCCCGGCAGATAGTCGAACTATCAGAGAAGATAGTCGAACTATCAGATAGTCGATCTATCATGGACAGATAGTCGAACTACCAAGCGCACAGAGATAGTCGATCTATCAAGCAGATAGTCGACCTACCTCAGAAAACAGATAGTCGAACTATCAAAAGATAGTCGAACTATCAAAACAAACCAGATAGTCGATCTATCAGCAGATAGTCGAACTATCAGATAGTCGAACTATCAGGACAGATAGTCGAACTATCAAAGACAACAGATAGTCGAACTATCAACAGATAGTCGAACTATCAAGACGAAACCGATAGTCGATCTATCAACGGATAGTCGAACTATCAAGGCGGAACAGATAGTCGACCTATCAACAGATAGTCGAACTATCAGATAGTCGATCTATCAGAACAGATAGTCGAAACTACCTCGCCAAGCAGATAGTCGAACTATCAACAGATAGTCGAACTATCAACGCAAAACAGATAGTCGAACTATCAACAGATAGTCGAACTATCAACGCAGACAAAGCGTCGACCAACTGATAGGCGATCGTCGATCAGCGGATAGACGATAGTCGAGCGGCGTTCGACTATCGTCGAACGAAAAAACTACTTAACCAAATTCTCAATCTGGAAAAGTGAGGACCCTACAGCTAGACTCCTAACCATTGACCATAGATATTTCTTGGGTCAAGGGGCACAAAGGAGAGGACTAAACTCAAATCAAAACTAGGGTACCAACAATCTCCCCCTATTTGAGTTAAGTCTCTCAACATCTAAAACATAAAGCTAGCTAAAGAGCAATAAAATAATACAGGAAAGATTTAAAAATTAACTAGCAGATTATCAAACAGATAGACAAATATAGCACAGCAGTTAATCAAACTATGGATCAACAGAGTCAGGCTTAGAAACAGAAGAGCTAGAAACAAAAGAGATTTTCCTTAAGGGATCATCAGATTCTTTCTTTGACATTTTCAGGTCCTGCGCACCAATGATCTTCAGCTCTGTAGCTCTTGGGACTACTGCTTCAGGATGTTTTTCCATATATTTTGATGGATCAAAAATCTCAGGATTAACCTGGAACTTCTCAAATTCTTTCTTTCTGTAAGCAGACATGGTAGTTAGACCAGTCGCATCTTTTCCTTCTGCTCTAGCTTTTCTTATTTGGGCTGCTCCAACTAGTTCTTGAAAGCGAGCCATCCTAAAGTTAGGATCGAGCTCAGGATTTTCATACACAGGCTCAGGAGAAGCAGCATCAGCTATTTTATCTTGAATAACTAGATAAGACATTAGAGTATACTTAGCAAAAGGGGTTCTTGCTAAAAATTTTAGAACAAAGTAAACTATTTACCTTTTGAAACAATTTCCTCAGACTGAACTGGAGATGGAGATGAAACTCTCTTCTTTGGAGAAGGAGGTGGGGAAAAGGTTGGTCTTTGAACCACAGTCTCCTTCATTTGTCTTTGAGAACCATAAAATGATTTGCTTTGTGAGCTTTGATAACCTTGTCTTGGCTGGGGCTGAAAAGACGCAGATCTTCCAGAAGAGGCAGCAGGATTAGCTGATAGGTTCCCAGAGGCTCCTGCACCTGGAGGAGGAGGACCTCTGGGAGTCCATCTTGAGACAGGACTATCATACCTCTTAGTTCTTTTTCTTTCTTTCTGCTGATTCTTTGAAAACCTCATCCAGTGCTGAAAATCCTTGGATTTAGGGTCAATGCCCTTCAGAATGTAATAGGGAATATCATTATCCTTACTGGGAGGTGGAGGAGGAGCAGCTTTTCTCTTCTTTGAGGCAGCTTTCTTTCTCTTTGACTTCTCAGAAACATCAGAATCATCATCATCATCAGAATGAGATGAGGGAGGATTTTCATAAGGATCATAGGCTTCTGAAACAGCCTTTTCTTTAAGCTTTGAAGCAGATTTTTCTTTTTCCTCTTCCATGGCATCCAGAGCCAGAAGGGAATCTAAGTCCAACCCTGGAGAGTCATCCCAGATGGTTGACTTTTCAACTTGCAGATCTTTTTCCTTCTCTTTTAAAGATTGTACTCTTAAATCCCAGGCTGCTCTTGCTTGAACTTCTTCCAAATTCAGAACAGGAGAGTCAACTTTGACTTCATCTTTCTCAGACTCATCTTCTTTATTATCTAAAAAGGATTCTAATTCAGGATCTACTTGAGTATCAGAAACACTTGGATCAGCTTCAGAGACAACTGCTATGATATGAGCAGCTAAATCTTCTTTAATAACATCTGTAAAATTATGAATACATATCTGCTAAATAAGCGATAATCATTCCCTCAAGGTATTCACAAACTATCAAATTAATCGACTCATCAACAAAACGAATGAAAGAGTTACCTTCATACTTAACCATCTCCCATGATTCATTCAGATATGAAGTTATAATTCCTTCTAGGAATCTAGCAATCACAGGAGAGGTAAGATCTTCTAAGCAGACTTTAACTGCAATCTCATATAACAAGATTCCATCTGCTATTTCCTTATCAGACAAAACTGGAGCTAATTCTTTCTCAGCAGGAGCAGATTCTTCCTGGGCTGGAGCTATTTCTTCCTCAGCAGGAGCTATTTCTTCCTAGGCAGTCATTACAGCATCTGGAACTATTTCTATCTCAGCTTGAGCAGATTCTTCCTGGGCAGTCATGACTGTATCCTTTATAGTTGGAGGGGAGGCAGGATGGTCTGAGGCATCTTTATTGAACATCTCCCCCTGCCTGATTTCAGTGGATACTGAAAACAGGCCCCTTGAGGAAGATGGCTCAAGCAGATTTTGAAAGGGATTTGATGGAGGCAGATAAGAGATCAATGGAGGCTGCAAGAGGAGCGATTGCCTCTTCAATCATGGTTTTGATTGAGGGGGTAATCAGCTCCACAATGCGGGAGATAAGCTCAGGAGAGATCTCAATAGATGAAGGATGTGAAGTGGATGGAGCTGCAGCAGATATAGTAGTGGTGTTGGGATGAGAAATGGTGTGGACAGGGGATCGAGCAGGAGATGGAGCAGGTGAGTTAATTGGGGAATTAATTGGGGAATGAACGGGAGATACAGGAGGAGTAGGAATTCTCTCTGATCCTAACAAATCAAAGCTAGGAGCAGATATCCTAGCCAGATGTGCAGGAAGAGGAGAAGCTGGAGGGGAAAGAGGAACAACCGTAGTTGTTTCTGGAGCAGCAGAGGAAGAAGGTCGTACTTCAGCTGAAGTTGATGGTACTTCAACTGAGGCAGACGGCAAAGCAGAGGAGGAGGAAGGAAGAGCTGAGCCAGCTTCAACATGGTGAGGAGTGACTGATTCAGTCCTTGTGTCCTCAGATGTTGCTGGAGCAGGTTTCACAAACGTTCTCTTCCACTTAGAGAACAAGTTGGGGTCCATCTTCTTGCTTGCATTGATTGTTGTTGCAGTTGAACTTAGCAGCTGGGGTATTTTTCATTAAGGAAGATTCCAATGACCCTTCCTAGGGTGACTTCCTTCTTACCAGTTTTTTTCCTGATTAAATCAAACACAACTGCTGCCCAATCGATCCTTTTTCGATTAACAATCGCACACATGAGTGTGAATTGCTGCCTTGTTACATTATCGTGGGCAGAGTGCTTACCCAGGAGCACTTTTCCTACTAACTCAACCAGGAACTTGATCTTGAAAGGAAAATTCACTTTGAGCAGCTTCGTGGGAATGCCCTCAGCATGTCCCAGCTCAACCAGCATTCTTCCAAATTCCTGAGCATCTTGCTCATAGTCCTCGTCTCCATTAACTAATCCAAAAACATCAGATAAAACGGCCGGAGTCAGGATTACCTCTTCTCCGCCGATGGTACCGATCATCGATTCGTCTGTGGAAGATGACGTGAAAGCCCATTCTTTGATTTCTGGAATGTTGATCTTAATTCTTGCAGACATTAACTTTTCTAATCCCTGATCCCTGCATAGCTGTAGAACTTCTACTATTCCTGCATCGCAGCTGCTGAATGCGTCGAAATCCACGCTAAATCCTGCATCAAACTTCACGACGGCTAGCACTGCTGGGGAAACCGCCATGGATTTGCTGGAGAAGGCTCGAGAAAGCTGCAGAGAACGAAGAAGACGAAACGCCCGGAAATCGCAAGCGGGAAAGCAGAATGCGAAAGGGCACGCTCCGTCGACGATAAAACACAAGATCTTTTAACCTAGGTCGACTATCAGCTTTATATTAGACCGGGAATAGTCGATCTATTAAAAAGATACATGACCCGATAGTCGAACGGCCGTTCGACGATCGGCTCAGAAGCAGAGTAGTCGAACCATCGTTCGGCTATTTCTGGCTTCACAAGCAACAAGCTATCGTCGTTCAGAGATCGACGATGAGCTCAACCTGTTCGACGATGGTCGAACATCGATCGACGATCTTCAAATAGATAAGCTATCATTAACCAGAGGTCGACGATAGGCTTATTCCGTTCGACGATCTTTGATCATCGTTCGACGATCTTCAAGCAGATTTCAACATAGGCAGATATTGTCACACTTAGTCTCGTCCATTAATCATGCCTAGTTGAACTAAAAAGAACAGATGCTTCTGTTCATCTAAAGGCTTGGTGAATATATCACCTCTCTGAAACTCAGTGGATATGAACTCAAGACAGATCTTGTTCTTTTCCACACAATCTCTCAGGAAATGGTGCCTAATCTCAATGTGCTTGGTTCTAGAGTGGTGCACTGGATTTTGTGCAATTGAGATAGCACTGGTACTATCACACATGATCTTGGTGTTCTTGTGTGAGTAACCATAATCCACAAGTTGGTTTTGAATCCACAGGATCTGTGAACAACAACTGGCAGCTGCTATATATTCAGCCTCTGCAGTTGAAGTTGAGACAGAAGCCTGCTTCTTACAGAACCAAGAGACCAATCTCTCTCCCAGGAACTGGCAAGTTCCTGAGGTGCTCTTCCTGTCAACTCTGCAACCAGCATAATCAGAATCAGAATATCCAATTAATTCAAACTCTGACTCAGCTGGGTACCAAAGTCCTAGATCTGGACATCCCTTCAGGTATCTCAAGATTCTCTTTAGAAGAATCAGATGAGATTCCTTGGGGTTGACCTGGAATCTAGCACAAAGGCATGTAGCAAACATTATATCTGGCCTACTTGCAGTTAGATATAATAGGGAACCAACAATGGCCCTATAATTCTTTTGATCAACTGGCTTGCCGTGATCATCAGAATCAATAACTACATTAGTAGCCATGGGTGTAGGCATTGCTGAAGCATCAGCCATCCCAAATTTCTTTACCAATTCCTTGGCATATTTGGATTGGGAGATGAAGATACCATCAGCATCTTGCTTAACTTGGAGACCAAGAAAGTAAGACAGCACACCCATGCTACTCATCTCAAACTTGGAATGCATCAAGTTGGAAAACTTTTTGCACAGTTTGGGATCAGTGGAGCCAAAAATAATATCATCTACATACACCTGAACTAACAGGATTGTGTCCTTGTGATGCTTGACGAAAAGGGTTCTATCAACTACTCCCCTAGTAAAGTTGTGCTCTAACAGGAAACTAGCTAAGGTCTCATACCAGGCCCTAGGAGCTTGCTTTAGTCCATAAAGAGCTTTCTGCAACTTAAAAACATGAGAAGGCTGAGTTGAAGAAACAAACCCTGGTGGTTGTTCAACAAACACCTCTTCCTTAAGCTCACCATTTAGGAATGCACTTTTTACATCCATTTGGAACACTTTAAACTTCATGAAGGCTGCATAGGCCAAGAAGATCCTTATTGCTTCTAGCCTTGCAACAGGAGCAAAGGTTTGGTCATAGTCTATACCTTCCTCCTGTCTGTAGCCCTGAGCTACAAGCCTAGCTTTATTCCTTACTATAATTCCATTTGCATCTAACTTGTTTCTATACACCCACTTGGTGCCTATGATCAGTTGGCCTTTAGGTCTTGGAACCAAAGTCCAAACTTTACATTTCTCAAACTGATTGAGCTCCTCTTGCATTGCAATGATCCAGTGGGGATCTAGCTCTGCATCTTTAAATGTGAGGGGCTCAACCTGTGAGAGGAAACAAGCATGCATCACATCCTGTCTTAATTGGTGTCTTGTTTGCACACCAGCTGATATGTCTCCAATCACTTGAGATGTGGGGTGATCTCTAAGTGTGACAATATCAGCAGGTGGGATGTGATCTTTAGCAACAGTTGGGATTAATTCCTCAGGAGGAATTTGATCTACTGTTGGTGGTACAACAACAGCTTCAACAGCCTCAGCAATGTCTTCATCACTGTCTGATTCAGTGATCTGAAGAGTTGATAGTTGAAGAATTTCTTGAGGGGCATCATGTACCTGCAATGAACTTGAGGAAGGAGAATTTTCCTTCTCCTTGTAAAACATCTGAGACTCATCAAAAGTCACATGCACAGATTCTTCTATCTTACAGGTTGACTTGTTATAAACCCTATAAGCTTTGCTTACTTGGGAATATCCAAGCATGATTCCCATTGAAGCTTTTGCTTCAAATTTTCTAATATATTCTTTATTATTATTATGAATATAAACAATACAGCCAAAAATCCTAAAGTAATTAATTTTTGGTTTCTTTCCTTTAAGCAACTCATAAGGAGTTTTACACTTAAGTTTGTGTATCAAACTTCTATTCAAGACATAGTTGGTTGTACTAACAGCTTCTGCCCAATAGGATAGAGGCATGTTAGCATCTGCCAACAATGTACTAGCAGCTTCAATTAGAGTTCTATTCTTCCTTTCAACTACCCCATTTTATTGGGGAGTTCTAGGAGCTGAGAAGCTATGTTTGATACCTTCTCTCTCACAGAATTCTTGCATGAGAAGAGAGTCAAACTCAATACCATGATCACTTCTGATCAAGGCCACATGAGTAGAGTACTAAGTCTGCACACAAAGTAGAAAGTCTGTAAGGGCTTTGAAGTTATCAGACTTAGTTCTCAAAAAGAAAACCCAACTGAACCTAGAGAAGTCATCTACAATTACTAATGTGTAATACTTCCCTCCTAAACTCTGTACATTTATTGGGCCAAAAAGGTCCAAATGTAATAAATACAGGATTCTAGGAGAATCACTTTTATTTACAGATTTAAAAGAATTCTTGGTTTGCTTGCCTAGCTGACAAGCCTTGCATAGGCTCTCCTTCTTATAGGGGCAAGAAGGTAAACCTCTAACAAGGTTGTGCTTAGATAACCTAGATATATTTTTAAGGTTTACATGACTAAGCCTTTTATGCCATAGGGAATTATTTTTAAGGGTTACTTCATTAAACAGGCAGATTTCAGAATGAGATGAATTAAAATCTACTAAATAGATATTACCTATTCTAATACCTACTAAAACAACATTATTATTTAAAGTAATATTGCAAGAGAAATTAGAAAATGAAACCTGGTAGCCAGCATCACATAGCTGGCTGACTGAAATCAGATTATGCTTCAGTCCATTGACATAAGCAACTCTCTTGAAAGTAACTGCTCCAATTGTGATCTTGCCATAGCCTTCTGTCTGACCACAGCTGGAGTCTCCAAAGATAACCTTTGGGCCAAGCTTAGCTTTGAACTTTGACAGTAGATCTTTATTTCCTGTCATATGCTTAGAGCATCCACTATCCAAATACCACTTATTTTGAGTGATTGGATAGGCCTTCACCTGCAAGACAATTATTTAGACAGAGTGGACCCAGGTAACCTTGGGTCCCTTGTTTTTCACATAAGAAAAACTGGAAATATAAGAGAATGCAGGCTGAGGGTGATAACCTAGTGGGTGAGATCTCCTAGGTGGGATTCTCCATGCAGATGATGGGTCAACAAACCTAGGGTTTCTATTCTCATTTAGGTTTCTATGGAATTGATTATGATTTTGAAAATCATATTGAAATCGTCGATCGACGTTCGACGATGGGCGCTCAGATCGTCGAGCTTCGTTCGACCATGGAGCTTCCGATCGTCGAGCGGCGTTCGACGCTCTTTGCATTTCTTTGAAAAACTTCTTTCTCTTTTCTCTCTTAGCTTTATTTAAGGTTTTATTTACCAGATTTACTTGCTCAGTGTTCTTCTTTCCACTAGCTGAAATGAAGTTCACTGGAGTTGAAAGATTATTTTTAAGAAGGACTGGGGGTTCACTGGGAGAAGCTCCTAAGCCTAGTTTATCATTTCCTGACCTAGTGTTAGTCATGCTGGTAATTTTTAACAGCTTAAGGCTTCTACCATTAAGGGATTCTTCTAATCTCTTAGACTTAGCTAACTCTATTTTAAGAAATTTAATTTCTTCACTACAAGTAGTGAGTTCTTCCTTTAACCTAACATTTTCAGAGGCTATTGATTCTGAGTCAGCTAACCTATTTCTAAGTTCTTTTATTTCCTTTTCTGAGCTAATTAAATCTAAACATAAAGATTTAAATTCTAACTTAAATTCTTCTGAAGTAAAATCATAAGAAGAAAGTACCTCATCTTCAGTAGGCATCTCTTCATCAGAATCAGAACTCTCTACAGCAGAGTGGTTGCTGCAGGCATCTATTGCCATTAGGCAAACTTCTTTTGCCTTCTTCTCTTCCTCATCTTCACTGGAGCTTGATGAGGAGGATTCTTCATCAGAATCACTCCAGGTTTCAGCAATGAAACCTTTCTCCTTCTTCTTGTTTTTGTAGGAGGATGGCTTGGAGTGCTTCCTGTGTTGTTCTTTTTCTTTTCTCTTTTCTTTGTTCTTCTCCTCTGGACACTCTGGCAAGATGTGTCCAGGCTTCCTACAACCATAACAAATGATTTCTTTAGCGGGAGAGCGATCATACCTTGGTTTGTCTTCATATCGTGAAGACTTCTTTCTGAACTCCTTTCTTCCCATCTTGAGAAATCTTTTGGCAAACAATGCCATAAGTTCCTCATTAGATTGGCTGCCTTCAGAGACATCTGCAGCCTTAAGAGCTAGAGATTGCTCTTTTCTTGTTGGAGTGGGGGTCTTGGCTTCAGCTTCTGCTTCTCTGGTCTTCAGCACTTGCTCAAAAGACTTGAGCTTGCCGAGGAAAGCTTCAGTTGAGATCTCATTAGTACTTCTGGCTTCCTTGATGGGCCAGATTCTTAGATCCCATGTGCTAGGGAAGCACATAAGAATCTTATCATTGACCTCTGTCAATGATATGTCCTTGTCCAGGGTCCTCAGCTCATTGATGATTGAGCTGAGCCTGGTGTACATAGCTTCAACTGATTCAGCATCAGTTTTCTTGAAGTTCTCATACTGTGAGATCAGGTTGGACCTTCTGTCCTTCCTTTCATCAGCTGAACCAGCTACAATCTGGTTCAGTGTGTCCCACATGGCCTTTGCTGAGGAGCAGTCAGCCACCTTCTGGAATACCTCATCAGACATTGTCTGAGCCAGTATGTTCATTGCCTTGGCATCTGCAATTTTGGCCTTCTTGTATTCATCATTGTAATCTGGAGGAGGCACTGCACTCATATCAGATGATGAGGCAGTGGCAGCAGCAGGTGCTCTTGGGGGACCTGATAAAATAGAAGCAAAGATGCTTTCATCAATAGTTCATATATAATTTGATCCTTGCCTTCCAGATGCCAAACTTTGCTAAGTTGCATGCTGGAGGTCTGGTGCTAGAATAATCCTTAGACTGGGCCATGATAGTGAATATCTATAAGCTCTTGGTATCTATCAGGATCTTGTGACTTAGGTGTTAGCCTATACAGTCAGTCAACCTCCCTCTGATACCAATTGAAAGTGAAGGGATAGATACTACTCTAGAGGGGGGGTGAATAGAGTTATCAAATTTTGCACAGACAAAACTTAATAGTCTACCCAACTCCCTTGGAGTGAAGTGCGGAATGAAAAGATTATAGATATTGATTTAACCTTAAAACCTAACACAAGTGATGTGTACAAACACAAGCTAACTGTAATTACAGTTAAGCTTGGAAAAACCTAATCAGCAACTAGCAACCTAGTTATATCTAATCACAGCCACAATGCAGGAATTAAACAATGGAATCCAGACGACACAAGGAAATTTATAGTGGTTCCCCAAACAACTTGGGTACGTCCACTCTTCTACCCACACGGTAGGAATCCACTCAGGTTTTTGATCAGGTGCCCTGCCACCAACAGGATCTGCTTCAGGTAGATCCAGAAACCCTTTAGACTTTTGATCAGGTGTCTAAAAACCAAGCACAGGTTTTTGATCAGGTGCCCTGCCACCAAGGGATACTTTTGAAGGGAGTAATAACCCTGTACAGGAGGGGGAAGAAGGTTAAGATGTCTTCTCTATTTTACAAAGATTAGAGAAGCACAAAAACTTGCACTGAGCTAGAATGCTCTAAGGAATCAAGGCTCCCCTGGCTCAAGAATGTCCAGGTGAAGTCTTGCTTCAGTGCAGAAAAACTCTTCAGAAAGTTCTGAAGGGAAAGCTACAGGAAGAAAATAAATAATAAAATCAAAGATCTTCAAGAAGCTATCTTCTTCTTCTTCTTCTTCAAAGGAACTCTGAGTTTGAACTTCCTGACAGCAGGAGAACTCAGGTGAAGAAGAGATGAAGATCTTAACACTTCTCAGTTAGATGGAAAATTGCTGAGAGCAGGAAGCTTGAACTTGATGAAGGCTTGAGTGCTTGAGAATATGTGTAACACTAGCTTGAATAAACAACTGGTTAGCTATTAGCTAGCTTGAATCCTTCTTCAAAGGGTCCTTTATATAATCATCAGCAAGCAACGGCTCTCTTCCATTTGAATTATTTGTCTTCTTCTGAGCCTTGAGATCTGGGCTGTAAATATCAAGAAGACAGAAACAACTCTGCAGCAAAACATTCTATAAAAGGAATGAACCTCTTTCTAAGAAGCTGCAGGCTTAAATCAAATAATAGAAGGACTAAATAAAGTCACATCAGAAATAATCTCTTTATAGCAAAAAGAAGACTTTTCAGTCTAACGGCTATAAAGGGCTGACAATAGATAAAGTAGTTTATAAAGACAGCTAATAATACAAACAACTTTATCTTAAAAAGATTTGACTCAGGCAAAAGAGATGGAGCAAATATTGCCTGGTAATTTTATCATACAGCTTAAAATAATGTGCCAGACAATGTATTAATTAATTAAATATAATAAATAAATACAAAATACAAAGGCAGACAGAAAACGTCGAACGACCCTCGAAGATCGTCGAACGACGCACGGAGATTGTCGAGCTATCGGGCAGATAGTCGAACGATCCAGATAGTCGACCTATCGAAGAAGATAGTCGAACTACCCCGGCAGATAGTCGAACTATCATAGCAGATAGTCGAACTATCAGATAGTCGATCTATCATGGACAGATAGTCGAACTACCAAGCGCACAGAGATAGTCGATCTATCAAGCAGATAGTCGACCTACCTCAGAAAACAGATAGTCGAACTATCAAAAGATAGTCGAACTATCAAAACAAACCAGATAGTCGATCTATCAGCAGATAGTCGAACTATCAGATAGTCGAACTATCAGGACAGATAGTCGAACTATCAAAGACAACAGATAGTCGAACTATCAACAGATAGTCGAACTATCAAGACGAAACAGATAGTCGATCTATCAACGGATAGTCGAACTATCAAGGCGGAACAGATAGTCGACCTATCAACAGATAGTCGAACTATCAGATAGTCGATCTATCAGAACAGATAGTCGAACTACCTCGCCAAGCAGATAGTCGAACTATCAACAGATAGTCGAACTATCAACGCAAAACAGATAGTCGAACTATCAACAGATAGTCGAACTATCAACGCAGACAAAGCGTCGACCAACTGATAGGCGATCGTCGATCAGACGATAGACGATAGTCGAGCGGCGTTCGACTATCGTCGAACGAAAAAACTACTTAACCAAATTCTCAATCTGGAAAAGTGAGGACCCTACAGCTAGACTCCTAACCATTGACCATAGATATTTCTTGGGTCAAGGGGCACAAAGGAGAGGACTAAACTCAAATCAAAACTAGGGTACCAACATAAACAAAGGGCTTCACCTGCCCAAGGAAGAAAGACCGTTACCCTTGACGATTGCTTTGGCGCCATGGAAAACTAGCCGGATGGAAACCACCGCGGAGGCCTTGCCGCCACAACGCTGCATTCAGCTCTCGAAACGGACCGTTGAAGCTCCACCGGCGGTCGGAAAGCTCTCCTTCTTCTACCTCAAAGCTCTCCCTTCTCTCTTAACTTAGAAAGAGAAAGAGTAAGAGTAAATGAGAACTTATTCTAATTTCTCGGATTTAATGCAGCAGGAAAAGACCTGCACCATTGGATCCAGATAGAAGGAAACGAACGGCCAATATCTGCTTAGAAAAGCATCTAAATAGAGCTGACTCGTCATGTGACACGCCCGTGTCACAGGCTGTTGTCCTTGTGCGGTTCAGGAACCGAATCAATCTGGAACAGAACATGGGCTACGACACGCCCGTATCACTCCTTGACACGGCCGTGTCAACCAGTACACGGCCGTGTGGATGGCCGTGTCACCTCATCAACACAATGCTGAAACACCCGAGAAGGACACGGCTAAGGCACACGCTCGTATCTTAGGTCGTGTGCTCAACATGCCCCTGTGACACGCCCATGTCACAGGCCGTGTACCCCACTCAATGCCACTCAACACCACTCCACTTAAGGCCACTCAATGCCACTCAACGCCACTCCAGAATTCACCCGAGCAGGACACGCCCTGGGACACGCCCATGTCCCAGGCCATGTTGCCTCTCGACGATCAGTTCTCAAGAACTCGAGTCGATATGCCTACGGAAACAGAACACACCCTAGGGCACGCCCCTGTCCAAGGCCGTATGCACTGGACATGCCCTGGGACACACCCATGTCCCAGGCCGTGTCACCCTGCCTGAACCCATTTTTTGGACTTAGGGTTTTTGGGGTGTTACATTTATAGCATCAGAGATAGCTAGATTTGGCCTGCTAATAGACTTACCCTTTATCTAAACCTTTGCTGGATGGGCTTGAGTGAAGGGAACTGCCTTGTTCTTATGAGTGGGGGCTGGGGTACCAAAACAAATTATTTAGGATGGGCCATTTGAATTTCTTAATAGGGAGCCTTAAAGGCACTCATTCCCTTATTATGTCTTCCACCATAGTTGTGAACATCTTTGTTCACACTAGTGGATCTACCATTCATCCAGTGACCATAAATGTTTTCTTGGTCATACATGTTTGAAGGCAACATCACCTTCTTAAAAGGGATGGGGGGCTTAGAAGCTAGAGGCTGGACTGGAGCTTTCCCTTTACCTTTGAAAGGGGCAACTCTTGTGTTTCCCTTAAACCCCAACCCCTTCTTACACTTCTGAGAGGAGAAGCAGTCTATCAAGGGAAAGGCTATATTGGGATTAGAATAACTAGCCACAATTCTCTTCTCCCTCTGGATCTTCCCTTTACGATCTCTAATGATACTATCCTTATACTTGATGGTACCAATATGGATGAGAGTAGTGTTCCTATGTTGGCTGACTTCCCTAGCCTTTGATCCCGCAAGGATACTGTCTCAGCATGCTGGGCAGCAGCTAGCTGAAGAGAGGAAATCTCCATAGCTTGCTTTTTGGCCAACTTCCTTCTCCTCTTGAAAGCATCCATAAGTTCACCATACTTGTTAATCAGTTGATTGACATCTTCCTTAGTTTTGAACCCATCTTCAGCACTGGATGATGGCCTAAGAATTTGGATGAGTCTCATAATCTGATTCAGGAGATGATCTAGATAGAGAGTGTACTTTTGCTGCACCAGGCTGATCTGGGCAGGATTCTTCCTCAGACATTGCCATCAGCCCACAACAGTTGTAGGCATATTCATCCTCATACTCCTCCTCTGAGTCACTATCTATATATGATAGAGGGGACCTGTTTCCTTTCCTGGCATTATAACAGTCTTAGGCTTCATATATAATTGCAGCTAGCAGTCCAAAGAGTGCTTATTATTGATTAGACTTAGACGAAGATTAGTCAGTCCAGCTCTTCTCCTTCTTTGCAATAAAGGACTTGTCCTTCTTGCCCTTGTGCTGGTGTTATTTCTTCTCACCATCCTCTTTTCTCTTTACTGGGCAGTCCGCTATTACATTCCTAGGTTTGCTGCAAGAGAAGCAAACAACTTTAGAGGAAATATGTTTACTAGGATTAGAGTCATATCTGCCTCCCATAGAGTGTTTCTTTTCTGCCTTTTAGTAGTTCTCCTTGTGATGAGAGGAGGATGAACTTCTGCTCCTCCATTACTTTCTCCTCATCAATTTATGAAGGTTCCTGGATAAGGCATCAAAGTCTTCATTTGACAAGCTGCTGTCAGATGAGCTATTCCCTGTGCTATATAAATCAGCAGGCCTCCTTGGAGGAGAGGGAATCCTCTCCTTGCTCCTTTTGGTGTTGTCTGCTAAGACTTTTCCTTTGCCTAGGATTTGCTAATGGTCTCCTCCTCTTTACTTGCATCCAGCTATATCTGATAAGAGAGAAGCTTTCCAAATATAGTATTGGGAGGAGTATCAGCTAGCTTGGCCACCTCTCTGATGGCACATATCTTTGCATCCCAGTCTCTTGTTAGATATCTAAGAAACTTGTCATTCAGATAATAATGCTTGAAAACCCTCCCAAAGGTCTTTAGCTCATTCACTATGTTGAAGAACATTTCATAGCATACATCTCTTCTTTATCCCTTACATTGCCTGAAAGCCTCATACTCCTTGTTGAGCATGGACTTCCTGTCATCTCTGTCCTCTTAAGTTCCCTCTATATAGATCACTAGAGTGGCCAATATCTCCTT
This sequence comes from Platanthera zijinensis, assembly GCA_039513925.1. NCBI lineage: Eukaryota > Viridiplantae > Streptophyta > Magnoliopsida > Asparagales > Orchidaceae > Platanthera > Platanthera zijinensis. The sequence goes on from CM077086.1 coordinate 85,766,988, forward strand.
GGAGGTCTATTAGTGAACCAGATTCTGAACGGTTAAATCATTTATGGCACAAACAATAATGTTTTGTGCTCTCTTGTCTAGTAAAGCCACTATGACCTCATCGATGGTCATTTTAAAATATGTCTTTGGTGTCTGGACTGTTGTATCCAGAACTGAGACCTTCATAGGGATGAAAGATCACTCATTGACTATCACAAAGATCCTTGGGGTCAGAGGATTCCATAAATAGCCTGACCCTCTTTTTCAAGATTCCAAAACATTCCTTCCTGCAGATAGGAAGTTTCATAGAACCAAGATCCTTATGGTTCTCTCCTGAACCCATAATAACACTTCTTTAAGCTACCCTTGGAGATGTAGTCTGACTTCTAAGTCCTTTGTGAGCAACCTCCCTCTGATACAACTTGAAATTCTTTAATTCTAAGGTAGCTAAACACCTAAAGGGGGGGGGGGGTGAATAGGTTTTCTAGTCTTTTAAAATTTTATTTAACTTTGTGTGTTGTGAGTTTGCTAGGTTAGCTTGCTTTCAAGAAAATCCACAAAAGCACACAAATTATTTATAGTGGTTCCCTAGATTATGGGTACGTCCACTGTCCTTCACCTTTCTAACGGCTTGTTAGACAGGCCCTTCTCCAAAACTCGGCTCCTAAGAGCTCATAACCAAGATCCCACAGGATATCTCAGTCTCCTCCAAGACCTACAATTCAAGCACATGGCCCTACCACATAGTAAGCTTGCTCTTACAAATCAGTGATCAAAAGACCACCTACCTCAGACTTGAACACAAGTCCTACATCTCAGGCTATGGAGGTTAGCCCTACAACTAAGAGAGTAAAACTCTCCTACTGCTCAGATCTGTTGAGATCATACCTTAGGCCAAAGGCCCTACCTAAGGCACATAGGCCCTACACTCAGATCAACAAACGATCCTACCTTGACCTTTATAAATCATTCCTATAACTTAGATCCAAAAGGATCCTACAGCTCAGATCCAAGAATAGATCCTACAAAAAGAAAATTTGGTTTGTTGATATTGTTTATTTTACCAGCGAAATTTATTTGTGCTTGTCTTCCTAGACTGAGTTTACCTCTGCCCTACCTTCTTCTAAGCAATAAGAAAATGAATTCTTCAGTAGACTGCTGCATGTACTGAAAGTATCTCAGAAACCAAAGTCTTTGAACTTGTTGTTGAAGACAAAGGAGTAGACAGTTCTTTGTCTTCTTCAAACAACTAACCTTGACTGCAGAAAAATTGAAGCCTCTGCTTCTTCTTTCTCAGAAAAACATTTCTGAACTTGTTGTAGCTGATGAAAATAACTACAACTAACATGAGGAACTTTTAGATCAATTGATTTAACTTCTTGCTTCAAGCACGACAACTATGGCAATGAGGATGAAATTCAGCCTCAACTTTTCAAAATGAATAAAACCCAAAAAGTTAAAGAACTCAGCTCCCGATCTTGTCCCTTTTATCTTTAGCCATCCAACAGCTATATGACCTGTGGGCCCCACTGAAGTTGTTGGATGTAACTTGGCTTTTACAGAAAATGTCTTCCTGTAGACCTGCGATGCTATTTGTCCAATTCTATAGCTTTCCCCCAACTAATTTGAATCATGTCAATGTTAGTTGACTTTCGCTGACTTCGGCATTTGTGTACTTAGACAAATTCTCAGATTCAATCCAGACGTTGAGTTCATTGAGCGAATGCCCTTCACTCAACGCCTCGGGATTTAGCCAATTCTTCATACTTGCTTAGGTGTTGAGTGTGTTGAGTGAATTGGCTTCACTCAATGCCCTTAGACTTAGACAATTCTTCTATCTTGCTTAGGCATTGAGTGCGTTAAGTGAACTGGCTTCCCTCAATGCCATAGACTTAGGCTCCTTTTCACCGGTTAAGCGGTTACAACTGCTTGTACTGGACCTTAACTAAGGTCCGGTACAAGCAGTTGTAACTGCTTTATCGGTGAAAATAAGTCCCCCCAAACGGAGCCTTAGCTGCAACTTTCTTTATCTGCTAAGCATTTAAAGCGTTGGGTGAAATGGCTTCACTCAACTCCTCTAAAATTAACTACAACTTTCTTTATCTGCTAAGCGTTGAGAGCATTGAGTTAACTAGCTTCACTCATTGGCTCTGGAGTTTGCCATATTTTTCTACCCATTTTTCCTTGAGCTTTTACATCTCAAGATGCTTTCTTCTCTAGCGTTGAGTGAGCTGTATTCACTCGATGCTTCTGGACTTAGCCAGAATTCTTGACAGATCTTCAACTACTTTAACTGCTTGAGCCTGTCCCAATGCTTATTGGTGTATAGCGTTGAGTGAACTAACTACACTCAATGCCTGTGGACTTTGCTACATTTTCTTCCTTGTCAATGTTGAAGCTTTGACAGACTCAGCTAAACTCGACACCTTTTGATATATGACGTTGAGTGAACTGCCTTCACTCAAGGCCTGTGGACTTAGCCGCAGAATAACTTTACAGACTGCATGGCTTTGACTATCGACACCTTACTCAGTGTTGTTGGAACCTCAGATTGGATTTGGGCAAAGATTACTATTAGGATGTTTAGAATGACCCAATATGTATAGTCTGGGTCATAGGTGTCACGACCCGCATTTTCTCAACAATTAAATTATATCAGAGTAAGAGAAAATACGCGTTGTGATGCCACGTCATGCAGGGGATAACTGCAGACGCTCAGGCAAGACTCCAAACTCTATAGTTTAAAATAAAATCATAAGTTATTATGAATGAAATCCAGTTAAGTTAGATGGTCGTATCCCTCGGCACAGTGGATCAACTAGTCGACGAGTAAAATATATTAATATGCTGCGGAAAATACTTCGATTAAGATGATTTGACATCTTACATGAGCGTAAACGTCCCCGAAGGACAACTAATGATATGCAAGACTCTAAATTTAGTATAGTATAAAGATAGTCTTTACGTTAGTTTAGAAGATAGTATTTTAGTTTTAGAAATATGATATGTATGAAGTAATAGCAATAGGGGTTTTATAAGTAAAAATATCTAACATGCAACCTAACATAAAACATTCCCAGAGAGCAAGTAAAATAACTTCCAAAATAGATAAACTAGCAGTTTAAGCACAGTACTTAGTATCACAAAAAAACCACAAGCGGGCGTCAACAACCTGACACAAACCCGTTGGTGAGTATGTATGTCTGTACTAACAAAAACAACAAAAACTACCTCACTAGAATAAGGGAAACCTCAGCAACACAATGACCACACCGAGGCCAACTAAGCCGCAAAGCCGGCTACTGCCCTAAACCTGAAGCATTCAAAGAAAGAACACCTCAGTAAAGAATTAACAATGCAAGTGGCAAAGGAACATTAGATGGTAATCAATGAAAGAACAAAAATGGTAACCAAACCCTGCAAGATTAATGCTGACAACCTCAGCTAAAGAAACCAAAAAAAACTGTGAGTAAGTAAAAAAATTATCATTAAAGTAATAGAATTGCACCAAGTGCTAAAATTTACCAAGCTTCGCTCAAACCTGCAGAAGCAAAAGGAAAGCAAACATATGTTAAACAAAAAGGAGAGAAGGAACCATCAGACCTACACCCATAGATCACCCGCACTGGTAAAACCCCAGATCTATGTCGGCGACAAAATCAGTCCCAAACCAAGCCACCAGATCCAATTGTCTCAAGGACACGCGGGTGGCAGCCACGGTGTCCGACGCACCAAAACAACCTCTTACAGAGACCCAACCTGTCTCAAAGGCAACACAGTGGCGGCTACAGGGTCTAGCACACCTAAAGAGGTCCCTCTCAGAGACCAAAAACAACCACATGCAATGATCCACGATACGACATTCAAACTACTAGCCGAAAACATCCCCAAAAAAAATAAAACCCACACTAACAAACTCTGGAGAAAACAACAACCTAAGTAAAAAGCGTCGAGTCCCCTCGATGCCGCGTTGAGTGAGTACCACTCACTCAACGACAAACACTAAGCAGGGAAGGCATCAAGTTTGCTTGACGCCGTGTTGAGTGAGCTCCACTCACTCAATGCCAAAAGACTTAGCCGCAAAAACCATAAATGGACAACGACGTTGAGTGAGTTCAGCTCACTCAACGCTGTCAATGCTAAATGTCCAACGGCATTGAGTGAGTTCACCACACTCAATGCTTTTGAATTAGAGCTAAACAAGGCCGACGACGTTGAGTGAGTTCAGCTCACTCAACGCTGTCAACACTAAAAAGCTAACGATGTTGAGTGAGTTCACCACAGTCAACGCTTTTGACTTAGAAAAATCAGCCTGACTAGACGGCATTGAGTGAGCTCAACTCACTCAACGCCAAAAGACTTAGAAAAAAAATCTATCAAGGCAGATTGCGTTGAGTGAGCTCAGCTCACTCAACGCTGTCAATGCTTTTTTACTTAGAACACTTGCTTAACCGACGACGTTGAGTGAGTTCAACTCACTCAACGCTTCTGACTTAGCTAAATAGCCTAATCAGACAGCGTTGAGTGAGTTCACCTCACTAAACGCTGTCAATGCTTTTAACTTAGTATCTAGACCAAAACAGATAGGCATTGAGTGTGTCCACCACACTCAACGCTTTTACACTTAGTCTAAAAACAGGACATCTGTGCTAAGATACACTCGACGCCAAGGGGAAGAGACCTTGCAGAAACATTGCTCTACTCAAACCGACCATGCTAAGCCTCAACCACTAGCCAAAAATAAAAATATTTCCTTGGAATGAAAACCTGATATTGATAACTATCCTGATACAGACATATCCTATCCTATCCAGCCAGACCCATACCAAAACCGACCGAAACAGACATTTTCAACCTTCAACAAGCCAAATCTGTCCAAAACCTACAACATACCCAAGATCTATGGCAGTAAATGCTACAAGGAAAATAAGAAACTACTTGGCAAGGATGGGAAAAGCAGCACTTGCCTTAATTCAAGAAAAAACTCGGCCAACTACTCTCCTTCTTTCGGATCTGGCAGCAAAAACACCTAGCCATAAAATCTGAAGCTTTTAGATGGAAGAAAAGCCAACCCGCAAAACCCTAACTGCAAGGACAAACCCAGAATTTAAAATTCTTACCTTAGGTAGGTAGATCCGGGCGAGAGCAGTCCAGATCAGCCTTCAAACGAGAAATTTGGGTTCTATTTAGCAAGAAATCAGCTGCTAGAAGCTCCAGGATTTCCGTCGCCCGTCTTCTTCCACTGGAGGCTAACCGCCGGGTTTGGGGAAGAGGAATAGGGTTTTCTAAAAAAAATTGCTATTTATACCTTCTAACCACTTACAATTAATATAATATTGTATTATATTAATTAATTACATAAACGTCCAAAACGGCGCGAAAAATCAACGACCTCGGAATTTGACGAAATTCATACCGTAGCTAAATACCCACGCTACGAATCCAATTGCAAAGTCGGAATTAACATCCGGCCAACAAAAACTCGGGCTAACACCTCCCAAAGACAAATCACAAGCCTTCCCGAAGGGCCTCCACCGAGCCACCAAAACAGTCTCCGGCTCGCTGTGGAATCTTGCAAACATTCCACAAACAAGCCACTCAGAAAACCTAGAGAGCTAAACCCCGCTCCAACAACGACACAAGACGAAAATGCGTCAACGTAATGCCAAACAAAGATTAAACAATCACAAAAAAACCGGTGGCGTTACAATAGGTTTTTCTAGGGTATTACCTTAGAAGATTTCCCGAGTTCAGAAATTCAGATCGACGAAAGTTGAGTGCAGTTCGACGAAAGCCGATCTAAGGTCGACGAACTCAGAGTTCTAATTTTGAGTTGAGCTTAATGAAAGCTGAGCTCCGGCCATTGAACTCTGACCTCAACACTGCCAGCTCAGCTCGACGAAAGCCAAGATTTGCTCGACGAACTCTGAGCTCAGGTCGAAAAATGACATCTTCAGCTTGACGAACACCAAGCTTAGGTCGACGAAATGAAGGCACAGTTCGACGATTTTCAGGCAGTTTTTTATGTAGTTATTTCAAGCAGAAGCAGAATATTTCAAGGCTCAATCTCAAGCTATCTTATATTCTGAAGGCAAAATATTTTAATGGGATTAATTTAAGGCAGTTATGACTCTGAAATTTTACGTAATATATTCTTATAAATATAGTTGTTTAGAGGCATCATTAATGTGGATATTATCACAGAGTTTATTGCTCATTAATTCTTAGGGCAGTTTCCTTTTCAAGAAATGCTCCAGCTCTATCAGAGTTAATGAATCCAAATATTTTAATTTTGATCAAGCATTCTAGATATATAGAAGTTTTCTCATGGACATAGTAGGACATATATACATATATAGAGATACAATAGAAACAGATTTTGACAGAAAGCTACAAAAATATTTCTACAGAGATTAAGCATTCTACTATAAGCTTTCTTCCAGGGAACACATCTTGATTCTGAGATCAAATGCTCACAATCTCTCAGATATAAATACTGGACAGAGAAGCTCTCATCCAGGCCTACACCCTGAAGCAAAGCTTCCATGTCCTATTCATCTATAAAACTCAGGGGGAGCTTTGATATCATCAATAATCCACTTGTCTTCTCAGTGCTTATTTATAGAGAAGAACAACATCAATCTTTTTGTTTTTTTTTCTTTCACTGTGTACAGGGTTTTAACTCCCTTCAAATGTTAGATCTTTGGTTCACTAGTCACCAGATCAAAAGACTTGGGATTTGTTTTGTGCACCTGATCAAAACCTCAAAGGGTTGCTAGATCTCCCTTTGAAAAATTGATCTTGTTGTGACAGGACACCTGAGCAAAAATGTGTGGTGGTAGGGCACCTGATAAAAAACCTGTAGTGGATTCCTACTACGGTGGTAAATGAGTGGATGTACCCAGGTTTATTGGGGAACCACTATAATCCATGTGTCGTCTGTGTTGATTGTCTTTTCTATTTGTGTGCAGTGATTTTCTTTGTGTACTTATATATATCACTAACTTTTAATACGCTATAAAAATTTTAATAAATTTTTAATACTCTATTCACCCCTCCACCCTCTAGAGCAAAGATAAAATCTATCCCTCACTTTCTACTGCTTTTTAGCATCTAGCGTTGATTGAACTTGTTTCACTCAATGTTTGTGGACTTAGGCAACTTTCAGCCTTTCCAGCATCCTTCTTTGACATCTGGCATTGAGTGAACTGGCTTCACTCAACGCCTGTGGACTTTGACATATTTTTGTCTCTCCACTTCTCTACCTTGTTACCACCTGTCATAACCACTTGGAATACCTGTCCAATCAAAGTGATAAGGACTAACCTATGTGCATGAACTTGAACATACATCAAATACCACTATGTATATACCATTGACTTGTTTGACTTCTACAAATCTTGGACATTATGAGAAATGGACCCAACAAAGAGCAGCTTCCCAAATAGTGTGTGAGGGGGAGTATTAATATGCTTTGTAATCTCTCTAATGACACAGATCTTTGTGTCCCAGTATCTAGTTAGAGATCTAAGGAACCTGTTATTAAGCTCATAATGAATAATTACCCTCCTATAGGTCTTTAGCTAATTCATATTTTTGAAGAATTTCTCATAGCATTCAGATATGCAATATTTCTTGGTCTGCCTGAAGGCTTCATACTCTTGATTAAGCAGGGATTTACTTTCATCCTTGACATCTTCAATGCTTTCCATATAGACAACCAGTGTATCCCACATCTACTTGGGTGTTCTGCAGTGGATAATATTTTGGAAAGTAAAATCATCTATGACACTCACTGTTTTGTTTTGTGCCCTCTTGTCCATTATAGCTAGAATGACGACATCTTTGGTAATTTCAGAATACTTTTTAGGTGTCTGGTCTGTTGCATCCAAAGATGAGATCTTCATTGGGATGAATGGTCCCTCTTGAAAAGTTATATAGATTCTTGGGTCAGATGGCTCTATAAACAACTTGACCGTCTCCTTCTAGATCCCAAAACTTTCTTTTCAGTAGATTGGAAGCTTCATGGAACCCAGCTCCTTATGGTTCTCTCCTGATCCCATAAGTATATTCTTATGGAACTCTTGGAGATCAACTAAGACTATCAAGTACTTGTTGAGTAACCTCTCTATAATACCACTTGAAAGTATATAGTTAAAAGAGGAGCTATCACCTAGAGGGGGTGGGGGGTGAGTAGGTTTTAGGTCTTTTTAAACTTTCTCCTTACTTTGGTGTGTTATGAGTTAGATTAATGTTGGGTACATTGGAAAATGTGTACCTAATTTGGAGAAGCCTCACTTAGCTCAATGATATACATCAAGGTGTATTTGATGTTATTTTGATTTTATATGTGCAGGTTAAGTATTGGCTAATATGCAGAGAAAAGTTTTTAAGTCCATGTGTCGACACTTAAGAAACCCTGTGTTGACACTTGGTGAAGCAGTGTCGACACAAGAAGAAACATTGTCGACACACATAAGATTATAGTCGACATCAAAAATGTCGACACTGGGAGGTTGTGTCGACACAAAGAAGCAGAGTCGACATCAACATTGTCGACACCTGAAGGCAGTGTCTACACACAGAATTCTTAGTCTACATAAACTGTGTGGACACACAGGACTTGTGTCGACACTCAATAGAGTTTCTACAATGTCGAGTGCTGAAAAGTGGAGAAGTGATTATGTCGACACAAATAATCTGTGTCGACACATTCTTTAAATGTAGTGTCAAGAAGTTGTGTCAACATCAAGGCAGCTATGTCGACATCACCAAAGTCTGTGTCGACACTTAAGTCACATGTGTCGACACTTAAGTCACATGTATTGACACATATTGACAGATTGTCTCGACACTTTATGTCAGTCAGTCTCGATGCTTTGTTGATAGAGGCCAAGGCTCAACAACTATTTGAAGACTTGACAGCTGTGAGTTACAACAAGTTTACTGAAGCTGTCAGACTTGTCAGAAGTTAATTAGAAACCGGATCAGCCGGTTACCATGGATGAATTCTATATATAGATGGATTCAGAAGAAGGAAAAAGAAAAAATTTGACACAACTAACACAACCATTGTGTGATTGATCTCTGATCAAGAAATTACAAGTCACAAAGAAGAAGATCTAAGAAGACGTTCTGAAGTTGTTATCTATTCAGATTCTGTCTAAGTTGAATTCAATCAAGAATTTAGAAGTATCTTCAAGAGGTTTGGAGAGAGAGAGAGAGATCCAGCTATTTGAAGTCAAGAAGGAGACAATCATAGGTCTCTCAAGAAGCAGATACTGAACTTATCTGTCAAGAAGATTCAGATCTATTTCTGGAATCTAAGGAGGAAGCTGCCAGTCAGTTATATTTAAAGGAAATCAACCCAACTATGTTTAGATTCAAGAAGCTTTGAAGAAAGCAAGGATCAAGTTGATTTCAGCCATCAGCCTCTTCAAGAAGCTGATCAAGAAAGTTCTTATCTCTTCTCTCTCAACATGGGTAAGAGATTATAAAATTCCTTATCAAATTCTATAGGATCTATTCATAGATCTGAGTTGTAAGCCTGTTTTATAAAGGCTGAGTGTAGGAGATTTGTTCTCTGTGTGGTAGGGCTGTTTGTGCCTGAGTTGTTGGAGAAGGTATTCTCTGATTTGTAGGCCTTGTGGCAAGGTTGAGGTAGGGCTTGTTAGCCTTAGTTGTAGGAATGTGGAAACATTCTGAGTTGTAGGAATCCTTCTGGATTCTGAGCTGTAGGATCTGAGGATCTGAAATAAATGAAGAAGTTATGCCGAATCTAGCATATTGCTGGATAGGTGAAGGGGGAAAGTGGATGTACCCAGACCTTGGGGAACCACTATAAATATTGTGTGCAATATGTGAATTGTGTAGTTGTAGAACTTGTGATTGTGTGTGCTGAGTTTGCTGTAGAATTTTTTGTTTTATATTACAGCATTGAAGTGATATTCTGTCTTAATTTTAAAACAAGAATTAGAACCTATTCACCCCCCCTCCTCTAGGTACTTAGGTAGTCTTGAATGTAAAACTATCAAGTGGTATCAGAGGGGGGTTGCTCAAAGAAGGACTTAACAGTCTGAGTTAGATCCCTAAGGAAGAATCAAGAATCAAGAAAATGGGTTCTGGAGAGAATCACAAGGAACTAGGGTCAATGAAATTACCCTTCTACAGGAAAGAGATTTTTGGAATCTAGAAAGAAAGGGTTAGGTTGTTTATGGAGGTCTCTTACCCAAGGATATATATCACAGTAAAAGATGGTCCATATATCCCAATGAATGTGTCTTTTCTAGATGCAAATCAAAGAACTCCTAAAGATTTTTTTGAAATGACTAAGGATGAGATTATACTCGCAACTATGGATAAAAGAGCTCAGAATATCATAGTGAGTGCAATAAATGATTCTTATTTCAAAATTTTGATTCACTACAAAACCACCAAGGAAATGTGGGACACTTTGATTGTCTACATGGAGGGTTTTGAAGAAGTTAGACAAGACAGAAAGTCTATGCTCAATCAAGAATATGAGAGTTTCATACAAGGGAAGTCTGATAGCATATCATAATGCTACAAGAAATTCTACAGGATAGTGAATGAACTGATGTCCTATGGAAGGGTCTTCAGAACATATGAGCTAAATGACAAATTCCTAAGATCCTTGACAAAGGATTGGGATACCAAGATTTGTGCCATTAGAGAAGTGGCCAAACTAGCAGACATTTCTCAACCAACCTTATTTGGGAAGTTGCTATCATATGAAATGCAACTAATGGCTAGGAAGGAGGAAGAAAGAAATATAAAAGGAGAGCATAGAGAAAGGTCTGTGGCCTTCAAGGTTGAAGCCACTAGAAAGAATAGAAGGATATCTCCATCACCTCCTAAGGAAGTTGCTGAAGTTATCTCAGAGAATTCAGACAATTAGAACTCAGATAGCAGTGATTCAGATGCAGATTTTGCTGTCTTTACAAGGCAGTTTAAGAGGTTCTTGAAGAAGAAGCAGGGGAAGTCAAGGCCCTCCACATCACAGCCAGTTGATGACTACTATCAAAAGAGAAAATCATCAAGAAAGGAAAGGAGCAGGTTTATGCTCAGCGAAGCTACGACATCAAAAATTATTTGTTATTGCTGCAATAGGACTGGACATGTGGTGGCTGAGTGTCCAGAAAAGAGGAAGGAGTCAGCAGACAGAAAGAAGACCCAACAAAAGGGCAAGAAGGAGAAATCCTTTATTGCTAAGAAGGAGAAGAGTCTTACAGATCAATCCTCCTCAGAGTCAGAATCTGAAGATGAAGCATACATTAGACTGTATGCAACTTGTGAATAAGATGAGTTTATGCAATTGCTGAACTCCATCTATGAACAAGAAGACCATCAGTGCATGGGACTGATGGTTGAATCAGAAGACAATAAGTTCCAGGATCAGCCTGGTCCTAGTAAGGTACAAAGTAATTCTAGAATTTCTTATTACAGTACTGGTTCAGAGTCTGATTCATCTTCATCAAGTGATGAGGATGGAACTGAATCTTAAGGAGATATTCATCAGTTGATAGATGAATATGGGGACTTATTGCAGGCACTTAATAAAAGCAAAAACCTGGCCAAAACTCAGGCTAAGGAAATTGCAGATCTTAAGATGACTGCATCTGGTTTAGAGAAAGAATTGGATCAAAAAAGGAATGAGGTTGCCAAGCTGAAAACTATAACTGTTATTCAGATTGGTACAATAACATATAAAAATGATCTAATTAAAAGTCTGGAAGTCAGACTTCAAAAGGAGAAAGATCTAGTGGCTAGTTACTCTAAGACAAAATCAATCTTACCCTTAATAGATGAGTTTGTGGCTCAAAAGGGTAAGGCAGGATTAGGCTTTAAAGATAACACTAGGGCTATCCAATTCAAGAGAAAAGGCAAAGCACCTGTCCAGCCAGTAAATTTTAAAGTTCCTGTAATGTTTAGAAAGGTAAGAGTGCCTGCTAACAAATATGATCTTGAAAACATTCATGGCCATAATAAGACTGATGTTCTGAATAACAAGGGTGTTAATGCCAATAAGTCATCCCATGTCAATAAACCCCATGTTCCAAGGAAAACAGTGGGTGTAGCTACAGCAGCACCAGCACAGAAAAGAAATTTTTTTCCAAAAATGTCTCTAGACCTAGATACAACAAGTATGAATGCTGGTGCTGTGGCAAGACAAGCCATTTTGCCTTAGACTGCTGGCATAACATAAGTGTAAGGAAGAACAACAGTCTACCAGTTAGAAGAGCTGCTGGTAGATGTGATATGAATGGTGCTAACTTGAACAAAGGACCAAAGACTTTCTTGGGCTCTAAGGTTAGGTAATTCTGTATTGCAGGAAAGTCCAAGTTGCCATGCCCCTATATGGTACTTGGATAGTGGATGTTCCAGTCATATGACTTGAACAAAGTGGCTACTGAAGGAGTACTCACCTATCAAAGATGGGCCTAAAGTAATATTTGGTGGATCTGAAAGAGGAATCATCAAAGGATTTGGTAACATTTCTTCAAACCAAATTACCATCACTCAAGTGGCTTATGTAAAAGGTTTGAAACACAACCTGATAAGCATAAGTCAGCTGAGTGATCTAGGATATGACATTTCATTTGTTAAGAATGGATGTCATATCAAAAGGTCAAGTGATCAAAAGGTCATATTGATTGGGTGTAGGAAAAGAAATGTTTATTGTCTCAATTTTGAGTGTGAGAACAAAGGTTCTCCTATTTGTCTTGTAGCTGATGAGAGAGCTTCCCATTGTGTCAAATGGCACAAGAGGCTGGCTCATCTTAACTACAAAATAATTGGCAAACTCTTTAGCAAAGTGTTTGTGAGGAATGGTTCTCAAGTTAAGTGTATAAAGGAAGGGATATGTTCAGCTTGTCAAAAGGGCAAGCAGACAAAATCCTCCTTTCATAGCCTTAAAAACAAGGATTCAGTGAGGTGTCTATACCTCTTACATATGGATCTTTTTGGTCCTATGCCAGTTCATAGTCTACGTAGGAAGGTATACACTTTTGTGGTGGTAGATGATTATTCTAGATATTCCTAGGTGTTCTTTCTGAGACAAAAATCAGAAACCCCAAGTGTTTTACATAGTTTTGTCAAACAAATTTAGAATGAACTGGACAGTACAGTGGTCAAAATCAGAAGTGACCATGACACTGAATTTCAATCTGAAAGTATGACAAGACTGTGTGAAGAATTTTGGATTTTCCAAGAATTCTCCTCACCTAGAACACCACAGCAAAATTGTATTGCTGAAAGGAATAATAGAACATTGATTGAGGCTGGTAGAATTCTATTGAGTGACACTTCTCTCCCAGAATATTTCTGGGCTGAGGCGGTAAACACTGCATGTCATGTGCTCAACAGAGCTTCTATCACCAAGTACCACAAAAAGTCTCCCTATGAGATCATGAATGGTTGAAAACCAAATTTATCCTATTTTAAGATCTTTGGTTGCAAGTGTTATATCCTTAACAATGGCAAGTCTTATTTAACAAAGTTTGCTCCCAAATCCAAAGATGGGATATTTGTTGGCTACAACAATACTAATAAGGCTTATAGAGTGTACAACTTGATTACTCAGGTTGTAGAAGAATCTATACATGTTGTATTTGATGAAACTAGAGTAATCAACAGTGAGTTGCCTTGTAGTTCATGCAGTCCAGCAGGTATAAGCAATAGAATGGACAAGCTTTCCATTGCAGAAGGCTCAACTGCAGATGAAGAATTGGAAAATGATGGCTACTTTCTAGGGGGAGTACAAGACTCTCTAGAAGCTGATGACAACCAAGAGGTGCAGCATAATGATAAAACTGGAGGTGTTCAGCCAGAAGGAAGTCTACCTCCAGCTGTAAGACATCTAAAGGATCATCCAATAAATTAGATAATTGGTGATCCAAGACAAGGAGTGCAAACCAGAAGAAGAAATCTGAATACAGTCCTGCACTCAAGTTTTTTTATCTCAACTAGAGCCAAAGAAATTTAAAGAAGCTATCCAAGACAAACACTGGATTAATGCTATGAAAGAGGAGCTTAATCAGTTTATAAGATGCAACATCTGGGAGTTAGTTACTAAACCAAAAGACCACAACATCATTGGTACAAAGTGGATTTTTAGGAACAAGTTGGATGAGAGTGGAGTTATTGTGAAAAACAAAGCAAGATTGGTTGCAAAAGGATACAGGCAGGAAGAGGGAATCGACTTTAATCAAACATTTTCCCCAGTAGCAAGACTGGAAGCAATCAGGATGTTCCTTGCCTATGAAGCATATCAAGGCTACAAGGTATACGAAATGGATGTGAAATCAGCATTCCTGAATGGTGATCTAAATGAAGAAGTCTGTGTAGAGCAACCATCAGGTTTTGTAGATTCTCTTAAACCTGGTTATGTCTATAGACTTAGGAAAGCATTGTATGGGTTAAAGCAAGCCCCAAGGGCTTGGTATGAAACCCTGTCTACTTTATGTATTGTTAACAAATTCTCAAGAGGTAAAATAGACAAAACTCTATTCCTAAGGGAATCTAAAGGTAAGATAATCTTTGTTCAGATCTATGTAGATGACATAATTTTAGGATCTACAGAGAACAACCTTTGCAAGAAGTTTGCCAAACTTATGCATGGGAAGTTTGAAATGAGCAGTATAGGGGAACTTAAGTTCTTCTTGGGACTCCAAGTAAGACAGACTGAAGATGGCTTGTCCATATACCAGTCTAAGTTCACCAAAGAGTTAATTAAAAAGTATGGTATAGAATCATCCTCCACCATGAGAACTCCTATGGGAACAAGTATGCCTATATGCAAAGATTTTGCAGGTAATCCTGTAGATGAGTCTTTGTATAGAGGAATAATTGGCTCTATATTATATCTCACTGCTAGTAGACCAGACATTATGTATGCTACATGTGTCTGTGCTAGGTACCAAGCATGCCCTAAAGAATCACATTATACTGCAGTCAAGAGAATTTTGAGATATTTAAAGGTCACACCTAATCTAGGCCTTTGGTACCCTAGGAATGGAGATTTTCTACTTACAGGTTATTCAGATGCAGATTTTGCAGGTTGTAGAGAAGATAAGAAAAGTACTACAGGTACATGCCAATTCTTAGGAGGAAGGTTGATATCATGGAGCAGTAAGAAGCAGACTAGTGTGGCAATATCCACAGCTGAGTCTAAATATGTGGCAGCAGGAAGTAACTGTGCACAGCTGTTGTGGATTCAGCATCAGCTAAGGTACTATGGTATTCAAGTAAGTAGAACACCTTTATTGTGTGATTCTAAAAGTGTCATTTCTATTGCAAACAATCTTGTTTCACATAGTAGGACTAAGCATATAGAAATAAGATACCATTTTCTTAGAGAACATGTAGAAAAAGAAGACATCTCATTAGAATTTGTTAAAACTGATTTTCAAATTGCAGATGTATTTACTAAGCCTCTGGATGAAACTAAATTCAATAGATTTAAAATTGAATTAGGAATGCTGACCATAGGTTAGTTTACCAAAAATTGGCTAAGTAAAATGGTGTCGACACATTCAGTAATAATGTGTCGACACAAAGAAGTTATGTCGACAATTCAGGGAAATTGTGTCGACACAGAGTAAAAGTGTCGACACCTAAGGGACTATATGTCGACACATCCAGACAAGCAGTGTCGACACATCCAGAAGAGTTGTGTTGACATACCCAGAGAAGTGGTGTCCTCATATTCAGACTTTGTGTCGACTCTTCGAATAAGTGTCGACACAGAATTTCTATTCCTCGTCTTCGTAAGTCAAGTGTCGACACATCATCAATTTGTGTCGACACATAGAGGTCAACTTTATTATCGAGACATTAGGAGTTTGTGTCGACACATTCCAAATGTGTCGACATATTTAGACTGTTTTTGCCCGCCTTTTGACCTTCTTTGATTAGAAGGGTATAAATAGGTCAAGAACATATTCTGTCGACACGCTCACCAGGGTTTCGAGACAAAAACCTTGTGTAGACAAACTCTCTTCTCTCCAACCAAGCTTTCTCTTCATTCCAATGGCACCCAAGGTTGAAGACAACATCAATGAAGGGTATGAGTTGGTTAGGCATGCATTCGACGATTCCGCATCGGAGATCAAACAGGTCATTTCTCTTCTTGCAGACAATAGATTAGAATATCTTGTCTCTGAACCTACAAATATATAGAAGAAAGAAGTATTCGAGTTCTATACTGCTGCATCAATGGACTCAATGGGATTGAAGATCAAATCAACTGTACATGGAGAAAAAGTCAAGCTGTCTCAGAAGAGGTTGAGCAAGATTATCCATCTTCCTAGAATACCTGATGAGGAAGAGGTCCCAGCCTCAAGGACCAGGGAGGTGCTTCAATGGTGTGAATTAGATCAAACCTTAAAGATAGGAGCAGCCATCAACAGAAAAGGCATGAATCATCAAGGGATATTCTTGTCTGAAATAGTAGGAAAAGTGATCTTATGTAAACCAGGTGGCCATGATAAGATATCAGCCTATATGTTTAGCCTGCTGACAAGGATAATCTTTAAGATTCACACCAATTGGTCTGCAGTACTATTTTATAAGATAAAAGAAGGAATCAAGAAGCCAAACTTGGATAAGACTATGAGTCTGTACCTGGCGTGAATAATTCCAGAGGTGATGCAACAGATTCCTGGATCAAAGATAAATCACATGAAGAGAATGGACATAAGGTTATTCTCAAGATGGGATAGAGTTCTTTCAAAGGGGATGCCTGATGTGGATAGGCAAGAGCTAACGGCAAAAACACCAGCATATGACCTTTCTGAGCATGGTCATGAAGATGCACAAGAACAGGTAGCACAAGTTAGAGAACAAGTTCAGGATCAGACTGAGACTACCCAAGTCCAGGAAGAGACTATATCTGCACAGGTGTAGTGGGAGCCAATTACTGCACAGTTGCAGGGGGAGCCACATTCTAAATAGGTGCAGGAGGAAGAAAGAATCAATTTATCAGAAGACATAGTTTCTCAAACTGGTCTTGATATTTCTGGAGTTGTTGCTGTTGTTGAGAAAGTACTATCTCCTGCTTACACTCAACAAGAATTCACTCTTGAAGGTTGTTTCCTGATCTTGAAGGACAGCAGCAGATAAAATGGAGACCCTAAGATTTGAGGGGGAGAGAGTAAGGATTGAGGGGGGAGCAGGTTAATATTGAAGAGGAGCAACATGGAGCTGAGAAAGAAATTTTTTCCACTCCTCAAGAGAGAGTTAATATTGAAAGTTTTTCAGAGTCTGAGCATGAAGAAGTCAGGGAGGCCAAGAAAAGAAAACTAATGGTCTTTAAGAGAAGAAGTCAAAGCTAGAGGAAGGCTCTCCGAACAACTACTTCACAATCTACTTCTGATTTTGATTATAGAAAGCTTATGGTGAATTTACAAATGAAGCTGGATGAGCAAAGACTGGCTTTGGAAAAATATATAGATGAAATTCATAAGACACTCCAGTTTGATCTGGCACAAGACATAAAATCTATCAGATTTTAGGTCAACCAGAATAAGAAAGAGATGACAGATTGCTTCCACAAGGGGGGCAGTGTTGTGGTATTTCTAGCAATGCAACAAGCTAAAATAAAGAAGCAGGTGGATGAGATTGTTGTCAAACATGGCTGTCCTTGAAAATCAAATAAGAATGAATGAAAATCTTACTGAATCTCACAATGAGAGAGTCACTGAGTTAAAGAATGTTGTTACTGAAATGACTGCTGCAAGGACTAAAGAAATGGAAGACTATGATAAGAAGCTACAGGCTGCCCTAGATTCAGTTAAAACTGCCATCACTTCATCTCAGAAGTTAATTACTGACAATCTTCAAAAGTTAAAGCCCTTCTTTAAAGATGGAATCAATTACCTGGATGGACAAATCAGAATTCAAAAAGAGGACTTAAGAGATCATATGACCAGAGAAGTCATAAAGGGGGAGAGGGTGTTTGTATATGCTGGCTCTGATCATGCCAAATGGGTAACCAACAGCATTAGAGCCACTTTGGGATATCCACCCTTATATGATTATGATAATATGGCTGAGTCAGGGGTGCAACCAACTCTATTTGAAGGTGATCAACCTGAGGTTGCCCAAGTCATTTACCCCCTGTTGATATTGAAATGATACATCAACAAGTTAAGTCCATGTACAGCCCTCCACTACCAGTTACTAATGTTATTATTGAAAATGTAGATATGCAAGAAGTTGGTCTGAAAGCTCAGCAAGATGCTCGATTATCAAAGAAAAGATTTAGAGAGCAAGCAGAGTTAAAACCTGACTTTGAGCAATGGAGCCCCACTTCTAGAAACATCATATTAACTGCTTGGAAAGCTGTCAAAGACCAAGTTTATGAATGGGGTAAATAGTATAATGAGCAGGAGTGGCATAAGTATGAGGCTAGGCAAGAAGCTATAATTCAATATAGAAGGAAGGCTAAGATGGGGAAGCTACCTCCAAATACACAGGAGCCTAGCAAGTATTTCCCTAAGCCTTTTCATTACTTTGAAAGGAAAAGGATCAAGGCTGAAGCACAAAAGAAGGCTGATTTGAAAGGCAAGAAGCTCATTAAGGATACAAAACCTTCTGTGCAGGCTCTGATTAAACCAAGGAAAGGAATAGTCATAAAGGAGCCAGCCCAGCCTTAGTCTAAGTTTTACTAGTTTTTGTCCAAGAACTTTGTAATTGATAGTTTGTTAAAGAAATCAATGTAAATAACTTGTAACAAACATTTTTGAGTTAATATACAAAACATTATTCTGTGATTATTTTCTTTTACATCTTTATTATGTGATGTAACTATGATATGTGTTTTGTTTATAAATTACCCTGTAATATAATGCTTATGTAAATCATTATGTTTATTTTCTAAGTGGTGTATATCATTGGCTAAAGGGTTATGACTTCTCTAAATAGGGGGAGATTGTTGGGTACATTGGAAAATGTGTACCTGATTTGGAGAAGCCTCACTTAGCTCAATGATATACATCAATGTGTATTTAATGTTATTTTGAGTTTATATGTGCAGGTTAAGTATTGGCTAATATGCAGAGAAAAGTTTATAAGTCCATGTGTCGACACTTAAGAAAGCCTGTGTCGACACTTTGGGAAGCAGTGTCGACACCAGAAGAAACTGTGTCGACACAGAGAATGTAACACCCCAAAAAGACTCAAAAATGGTTTTGAGGTGCAGGTCATTTTACACGGCCTGGGACACGGGCGTGTCCCAGGGCGTGTCGGGGGTACACGGCTTGGGACACGGGCGTGTCCCAGGGCGTGTCACGCAAATAAAATGCATTTTGAGTCAGAAAGTTACACGGCCTAGAACCAAGCCTTGAACATGGGCGTGTCAGGTTGGACACGGGCGTGTCCGATGCCGTGTGCCTACCCGTCAACTGCTTGCAGCTCGATGAGGCAGGGGTGACACGGGCGTGTCTCTGGAATGACACGGGCGTGTCAGGTTCGACACAGGCGTGTCGATGCCCGTGTTCTGGTAAATCTCAGTCGGTACGAATACCGCGTGTGCCGCTTACGGGTACACGGCCTGTGACACGGGCGTGTCACAGGCCGTGTCAGCTAAAAAAGTGAGTTTTTGGGCAAATCGTGGCCGTTTAGATTTCTCTCTTTGGATCCAAGGGCTCAGGTGATTCCTGGCTGGATTTAATCCGTGGAGGCTGATGAAGACTTCATTCTTCATTTGGTTAAGGAAGAGAGAAAGAGAGAGGATGAAGAAGAAGGAGGAGGAGATCAAGCCACCGACGGAGTTCCCGTGGTCCGATTCGTGATCCGAAGCCGGCGTTGTGAAGGCAAAGCTGCTGCGGTTCTTTCTCACTGGCTAGTTTGCGATGGCTCCCAAGAGATCGACAAGGGTAACGATCTCCCTTCTTGGACATGTGAAGTCCTTCTTTTCTGCATTGCATAGGGAAAACCCTTCCCCGCGAGTGGGCGGTGGGTTGTGGTGTCCCTTGGGGTAGATATGTGAAGTCCCCCTTGTTAGAGGCCGGAATTGGAGTACGGCTCTAGGCATGCTGTGTGAAGCCCATCTGGACATGGTCTGGATTGGTGATGCTTGTTTGCATATCGAAGAAGGCTTCGTGATTATGGCTTGTATTGCCTTGTGCCTACCTGTTGCTTGGTGCAGCAGGAAGTACTGGATGATGTCCAGGAAATGACGAGGGTTGGATGCAACTCTTGTGGTCGTGCGTTGCCACTTTATGAGCGGTTGAGCCGTTGGGCTGCAACTCGATGAAAAGGCAGATTGCCGAACAGGAAAGGTGAAACCGACCCGCGCCTATAAATAGCCATGGATACTTCCGTATTCGAGGTTGCACGGCGACTTGAGCAACGTGGGGTGGCTGATCCGTACCTGCGTTAGGTCCGTCCGACTTGGAAGCCTGGTTATAGTTTTTGTTGGAGGGCCTAATGAGAGTCTTAGGCCCGCGCGCCGGATAGACTAGAATGCTCAAATACCGTGTAGACGGTGGTGTTGACCCTGGTATTCCGGTACACCAAGAATGTGGCCTGAGTGCACGGACTGTCGGGCCGTGTGGCCGATAGTTGTGATGACTTGAATGTGCCTGCGTGCACATAGTTGCTATTGATGATGCCATGCTATGCAGGGAAAGAATGCTAATGCCCCGAGAAAGGTGTAGGATTGTTATAATTGGGTCAGCTGAATACTGACCGTTGCATTGTTTGCCACTGGTTGGGTGGATTGTTCCCATGCAGGTGCTGGAGAGCCAAGTGGTAAGTGAAGGGCTGAAGCCCTACTGCTGTTGCTGCTACTGCTGCGGCTAGCCCTTGAAGGCTAAGCGAATGTTTTTGCTTGTTTTCTTTTACTCATGTATGGCCGGCCTGCGCGCCGAGGTTTATAAACCATAAGGTGTGAAAAGAGGAACTGTAAGGCCTTAAGGCCAAACTCTATGTATTTGTTATACATTCCGTGGCTATATATAAAGGTGGTTTATATATTGGACATTCCTGGTTAGAGTTCAAATTACAACTTAAAGCTTCCGCTAGAATGCTCTGATTTAGGATTCGTGTTTGGTTTGGTATTATCCTGTGACCTCACCGTCTGTTTGTGGCATATAGTGTGGGGCCCCGGCCGGACCTTCTACTATACGTCATTTAATGGATGGGGTCGTTACATTTTGGTATCAGATTCGTTCGGTCTTCCTCTCTCGAATTTGTGGACGAATTCTTTTATGGGGTGGCGAGCGCGTGTTTATGCGCCCTGCTGTAACGCTAATGAACTCTGGAATGTCCACTAAGGAATGTACAAAATCTTGTTTGAGGAATCTGCGCGTTCCTTTTTGTGTTGTTTTGCTTGCATACGTTCGCTAATGTGTGTCTTGTCCACCTATAGGTGACACGTAGTGGTGCTGGGCAATCTGAGCCCCAGCGCTCTGGTGAGAGTGCGGCACCAGCTGAGGTGCCAACACCTCCTCCATCTGCGGAAACTGTTCTCTTAGTTGCTGAGGCTCTATTTGCCATGATTCAGCCGACCGGGCAAGCGCAGCCGGTAGTGGAACCAGTTCGTGTTGTTGTACGACCCGAGCTGGTTGAGGCTGTAGATCCACGAGCAGCTGACCGACAGTTGAAGCAATTCATGAGCTTCAGTCCGCCTACGTTTACGGGACAGGGATCCCCAACGCAGGCAGAGGATTGGTTATCGCGTGTCAAACGGATAATGACAGCGATCAGGGCGGAGGAAACTCTAAAGGTCACCTTGGCCACCTTCATGCTTGAAGGAGAGGCGCGGTTGTGGTGGGACGAGGTTGAGGTACACCATTTGGCGGGCAGGCAATTAACACAAGTATCGATTGAGGAGTTCTCTCGGATATTTCTGGCGAAGCATGTCCCAGCGGCGCAACGCATTGCTATGGAAAATGAGTTCCAACGGTTAAAGCAAGGGGAAGATAGCTTGGATATCTACTTGCACGAGTTTACCAGGTTGGGCCGGTATGCGGGAACAATCTTCGCGGATGACCAAAGGAAAACGAATCGGTTCTATGAAGGATTGCGGGATGAGTTGAGATTCCTGATTTCGAGTTCAGTGAACCAAGGGTTTTAGGCATTGGTTGATACTGCGTGTGCGTTGGAGAAGGACATGCGGCGAGTGTAAGGGAACAAGGGCTTGGTTGTGTCGAAGCCAGAGGTTCAAGCACCTCGCCCTAGCAAATCATTCTACCAGAAGAGAGGGGGCAAGAGGTCCAAGCCGTCTGGGCAAGTGACTATGACCGTTGTGTCGGGGGCGACATCAAGGCCGGATTCTCGTACATGCTATAACTGTGGCCGGGTGGGGCATATAGCTCGTGACTGTCGGGTTGTTCAGCCCAAAGTGGAAAAGAAGACGGGTGCGTCTTATGCTGAGAAGGGCAAAGCGGTGGTTGATTCCTCTGCGTCCCAGGCACAACCCCGAATCTATCAGCTTGGCCAACAGGAAGCGATTAAGCAAAGTGACATCGTCACAGGTACGAGTTGATTTAGCTTACTTGCTTACGTGCTATTATTTTTGGTTATGTATAGCTTGTGCATGATGTGTGTGCTGCAGGCTTTGTCCTGATTCGGAATAATTTGGCGAGAGCCCTGTTTGATACGGGTGCTTCGCATTCTTTTCTGTCTGAGGATTTCGTATCTTGAATTGGGGTACCGAGTCATGTGACAGTGGATAGTACAAGGGTTCTATTGCCGAATGGCTGTGTGATGCTTGCGGATAGGGCTTGCGATGTGGATGTGCAAATAGGAAGTCGGGATTTCGGTTTGAGTGCAGCTGTGCTACCGTTATCGGAGTTTGATGTGATCTTTGGTATGGACTGGCTCTCGGAGCAGCGTGCCTTTATTGATTGCAACTCCAAGGAGATTACACTGGGCCAGAATACCGGACTTGTGACGAAGTTCGCTGGTATGCGAGGAGTTGGCGGAACTCTGTTGTCTGCGCTCCAAGTCGTCAATGCTGTTCGGAAGGGCGCGGAGTTATTCTTCACGCTAATACAAGCTGTTGAGACAAAGGCCAGTGTCGGTGAAGTACTAGTTGTGTCAGAGTTTGCCGATGTATTTCCTAAAGATCTTCCTGGGTTACCACCCCAGCGGGAGATTGACTTCTCTATTGAGTTGGTGCCAGGTGCGAAACCTGTGGCCCGCTCTCCATATCGCGTCGCGCCAAAAGAGATGGCTGAGTTGAAAGTCCAATTGCAAGAGTTGTTGGAGCAGGGATATATACGCCCAAGTATGTCACCTTGGAGCGCGCCTGTTCTATTTGTGAAAAAGAAACACGGTAGTTTACGGTTATGTATTGACTACCGCGAATTGAATAAGCTGACGGAGAAAAACAAATATCCGATTCCGCGAATTGATGACCTATTCGATCAGCTGGCAGGATCAACGGTCTATTCCAAGTTGGATTTGAAATTTGGATATTATCAGCTGAGGATTCGGGAAGGTGACATTCCCAAGATGGCATTTGGAACACGCTACGGTCATTATGAGTTCACGGTAATGCCGTTTGGCCTATGTAATGCACCTTCATTATTTATGGACCTAATGCATCGAACGTTCCGAGGGTACTTGGATTTGTTCATTATTGTGTTTATCGATGACATCTTAGTATACTCTGAGTCGGAAGAGGATCATGCAAACCATTTGTGGTTGGTCTTGCATACCCTGCGGAGGAATAAGCTTTATGCCAAGTTCTCAAAGTGTGAGTTCTGGCTCTCTTCAGTAGCCTTTTTAGGCCATGTGGTAAGTGGAGAAGGTATCGCGGTGGATCCGTTGAAGATAAGTGCCATTCGAGATTGGCCAGTGATGTCTTCAGTGGCCGAGGTCAGGAGCTTCCTTGGACTTGCGGGCTACTATAGACGGTTTGTGGAAAACTTCTCACGGATTGCTTTACCGCTGACCACGCTGACGAGAAAAGATCAAAAGTTCATTTGGACGTCGGAGTGCGCGCGAGCTTTTGAAGACTTGAAGAGTCGTTTGACCACGACGTCTGTGTTGACATTGCCATGTGGTACAGATGGGTATGAGATCTATAGTGATGCTTCCGGGAGCGGCTTAGGATGCGTTCTTCTGCAGTTTGGTAAAGTGATTGCTTATGGCTCGCGCCAGTTGAAAGTGCATGAGCGGAATTACCCCGTCCATGATTTGGAGTTGGCGGCGGTAATCTTTGCGCTCAAGTTGTGGCAGCACTATCTATATGGCGTTAAAGTGGATATCTATACAGATCACAAAAGCCTAAAGTATTTGTTGGATCAGAAGGATCTGAATATGCGACAACGAAGATGGATGGAGTTCCTTGGGGACTACACCTTCGAGATTCACTATACTCCCGGGAAGGGAAATGTGGTCGCTGATGCTTTGAGTCGGAAGACTCCGGTACGGGCAAGCTGGTTGCAGAGGCATGATCAGCGGTTAATCCAAGAATTGGAAGCGTTGGAGATATCTTGTGTTGACAAGGGTTCTTCGACTGATGCATGCTTGAACTGGATGGAGGTGCAATATGACCTAGAGACAGTGTTTGGCGAGCAACGGAGCTTGATGAAAGTCTCCAGCGCTATGCTAAAGATGGGCCAGATGACCCATTCTCTTGGGATAACGGTTTGTTACGAAGAAATGGTCGAGTGTGCGTCCCGAGTATGGGTAAATTGAGGGAAGAGTTGATGTACGAAGCTCACTTTGCAAAGTACTCAGTTCACCCAGGGAGCACAAAGATGTACAGAGATTTGAAAAAGCTGTTCTGGTGGCCCGGACTAAAGAAAGATGTCGCACGTTATGTGGCTGAATGCAATACCTGTGCGTTGGTGAAAGCAGAATGCCAGAAGCCTGGCGGTTTCCTGAAGTCGTTACCTATTCTGGAGTGGAAGTTCGATGATATTTTGATGGATTTCGTGCACTGGTTGCCGAGATCTCAACGCGGTCATGATTCAATCTGGGTGATTGTGGACCGGTTGACAAAAGTGGCGCACTTCCTTCCAAACAGAAGAGACGATTAAGTGAAAACCTTGGCCAAGCTTTATGTGGAGCAGGTTGTTCGACTGCACGGTGTTCCTTGGAGCATCGTTAGTGACCGTGATGGGCGGTTCACATCGAATGATTGGCGGCTCGTTCATCAAATGATGGGTACAAAGTTAGCGTTTAGTACGGCCTTTCATCCCCAAACGGATGGCCAGACTGAACGAACCAACAGGACGATGGAGGACATGCTCCGCATGTGCGCCCTAGACTTTTGTAAGAGATTGGAAGATTATATATTTCTTGTCGAATTTGCCTATAATAATAGCTACCAAGCGAGTATTGGTATGGCACCATTTGAGGCTTTATATGGTCGGAAATGCCATACACCGTTAGCTTGGGCAGAAGCAGGCGAATCTAAGCTGAGTGGGAAAAAGGAAGTCGAAGAAGCTACTTCGCTCATACGCTCTATTCAGGAGAGGCTATTGATAGCCCAAGATCGTCAAGCAAAGTACTACAATGCCAAACATCGGAACGTGGAGTTCGCGGTGGGTGATTGGGTATATTTGAAGATCAAACCCTTCAAAGGCGTGTCCAGGATTCGGCGTTTGAAAAAGCTAAGTCCGAGGTATCTTGGTCCGTTTGAGGTGGTGGAGCGGGTTGGGGAAGCTGTTTATCGACTAGCACTTTCAGCAGACTTGGGTGGATTACATGATGTATTTCACATCTCAGTCCTTCGTAAGGCGGTGAAGGATCCAGCTCAAGTAGTGGAGAATGATCAGGTACCGGCCGAGTATGGGGTAACGACGAGGGTTAGACCCATTCGGATCGAGGATCGAGCCGAGAAACAGTAGCGGAACAAAGTGATCGGGATAGTCAAGGTCCGATGGGACAACTGTGTCCATGAAGTGCTAACATGGGAGCGAGAGCAGACCATGCGAGCTGATTTTCACGAACTGTTTGTATAAACTGTAGACCGTGTACTTTTTGTTATAACAGAGTTATCAAGTTATAGCATTGTTGGTTTTGTTTCCTTACCGTGCAAATTTCGGGACGAAATTTGGTTAAGGGGGAGGATTGTAACACCCCAAAAAGGCTCAAAAATGGTTTTGAGGTGCAGGTCATTTTACACGGCCTGGGACACGAACGTGTCCCAGGGCGTGTCGGGGGTACACGGCCTGGGACACGGGCGTGTCCCAGGGCGTGTCACGCAAATAAAATGCATTTTGAGTCAGAAAGTTACACGGCCTAGAACCAAGCCTTGAACACGGGCATGTCAGGTTGGACACGGGTGTGTCCGATGCCGTGTGCCTACCCGTGTACTGCTTGCAGCTCGATGAGGCAGGGGTGACACGGGCGTGTCTCAGGAATGACACGGGCGTGTCAGGTTCGACACGGGCGTGTCGATGCCCGTGTTCTGGTAAATCTCAGTCGGTACAAATACCGCGTGTGCCGCTTAAGGGTACACGGCCTGTGACACGGGCGTGTCACAGGCCGTGTCAGCCAAAAAAGTGAGTTTTTGGGCAAATCATGGCCGTTCAGATTTCTCTCTTTGGATCTAAGGGCTCAGGTGATTCCTTGCTGGATTTAATCCGTGGAGGCTGATGAAGACTTCATTCTTCATTTGGTTAAGGAAGAGAGAAAGAGAGAGGAGGAAGAAGAAGGAGGAGGAGATCAAGCCACCGGGGGAGTTCCCGTGGTCCAATTCGTGATCCGCTACTGAGTTTTTGGGCAAATCGTGGCCGTTCAGATTTCTCTCTTTGGGTCCAAGGGCTCAGGTGATTCCTAGCTGGATTTAATCCGTGGAGGCTGATGAAGACTTCATTCTTCATTTGGTTAAGGGAGAGAGAAAGAGAGAGGAGGAAGAAGAAGGAGGAGGAGATCAAGCCACCTACAGAGTTCTCGTGGTCCGATTCGTGGTCCGAAGCCGGCATTGTGAAGGCAAAGCTGCTGCGGTTCTTTCTCACCGGCTAGTTTACGATGGCTCCCAAGAGATCGACAAGTGTAACGATCTCCCTTCTTGGACATGTGAAGTCCTTCTTTTCTGCATTGCATAGGGAAAACCCTTCCCCGCGAGTGGGCGGTGGGTTGTGGTGTCCCTTGGGGTAGATATGTGAAGTCCCCCTTGTTAGAGGCCGGAATTGGAGTATGGCTCTAGGCATGCTCTGTGAAGCCCATCTGGACATGGTCTGGATTGGTGATGCTTGTTTGCATATCGGAGAAGGCTCCGTGATTATGACTTGTGTTGCCTTGTGCCTACCTGTTGCTTGGTGCAGCAGGAAGTACTGGATGATGTCCAGGAAATGAAGAGGGTTGGATGCAACTCTTGTGGCCGTGCATTGAAACTTTATGAGCGGTTGAGCCGTTGTGCTGCAACTCGATGAAAATGCAGATTGCCGAACAGGAAAGGTGAAACCGACCCGCGCCTATAAATAGCCATGGATACTTCCGTATTCGAGGTGGCACGGCGACTTGAGCAACGGGGGGTGGCTGATCCGTACCTGCGTTAGGTCCGTCCGACTTGGAAGCCTGGTTATAGGTTTTGTTGGAGCGCCTAATGAGAGTCTTAGGCCCGCGTGCCGGAAAGACTAGAATGCTCAAATACCGTGTAGACGGTGGTGTTGACCCTGGTATTCCGGTACACCAAGAATGTGCCCTGAGTGCACGGACTGTCGGGCCGTGTGGCCGATAGTTGTGATGACTTGAATGTGCCTGCGCACACATAGTTGCTATTGATGATGCCATGCTATGCAGGGAAAGAATGCTAATGCCCCAAGAAAGGGGTAGGATTGTTATAATTGGGTCAGCTGAATGCTGACCGTTGCATTGTTTGCCACCGGTTGGGTGGATTGTTCCCATGCAGGTGCTGGAGAGCCAAGTGGTAAGTGAAGGGTTGAAGCCCTACTACTGTTGCTGCTGCTGCTGCGGCTAGCCCTTGAAGGCTAAGCGAATGTTTTTGCTTGTTTTCTTTTACTCAAGTATGGCCGGCCTGCGCGCCGAGGTTTGTAAACTATACGGTGTGAAAAGAGGAACTGTAAGGACTTAAGGCCAAACTCTATGTATTTGTTGTACATTCCGTGGCTATATATAAAGGTGGTTTATATATTGGACATTCCTGGTTAGAGTTCAAATTACAACTTAAAGCTTCCGCTAGAATGCTCTTAGTTAGGATTCGTGTTTGGTTTGGTATTATCCTGTGACCTCACCGTTTGTTTGTGGCATATAGTGTGGGGCCCTGGCCGAACCTTCTACTATACGTCATTTAATGGATGGGGTCGTTACATTTTGGTTTCACATTCGTTCGGTCTTCCTCTCTCGAATTCGTGGACGAATTCTTTTATGGGGTGGCGAGCGCGTGTTTATGTGCCCTGCTGTAACTCTAATGAACTCTGGAATGTCCACTAAGGAATGTACAAAATCTTGTTTGAGGAATCTGCGCGTTCCTTTTTGTGTTGTTTTGCTTGCATACGTTCGCTAATGTGTGTCTTGTCCACCTATAGGTGACGCGTAGTGGTGCTGGGCAGTCTGAGCCCCAGCGCTCTGGTGAGAGTGCGACACCAGCTGAGGTGCCAACACCTCCTCCATCTGCGGAAACTGTTTGCTTAGTTGTTGAGGCTCTATTTGCCATGATTCAGCCGACCGGGCAAGCGCAGCCGGCAGTGGAACCAGTTCGTGTTGTTGTACGACCCGAGCCGGTTGAGGCTGTAGATCCACGAGCATCTGACCGACAGTTAAAGCAATTCATGAGCTTCAGTATGCCTACGTTTACGGGACTAGGATCCCCAACGCAGGCAGAGGATTGGTTATCGCGTGTCAAGCGGATAATGACAGCGATCAGGGCGGAGGAAACTCTAAAGGTCACCTTGGCCACCTTCATGCTTGAAGGAGAGGCGCGGTTGTGGTGGGACGAGGTTGAGGTACACCATTTGGCGGGCAGGCAATTAACGCGAGTATCGATTGAGGAGTTCTCTCGGATATTTCTGGCGAAGCATGTCCCAGCGGCGCAACGCATTGCTATGGAAAACGAGTTCCAACAGTTAAAGCAAGGGGAAGATAGCGTGGATATCTACTTGCACGAGTTTACCAGGTTGGGCCGGTATGCGGGAACAATCTTCGCGGATGACCAAAGGAAAACGAATCGGTTCTATAAAGGATTGCGGGATGAGTTGAGATTCCTGCTTTCGAGTTCAGTGAACCAAGGGTTTCAGGCGTTGGTTGATACTGCGTGTGCGTTGGAGAAGGACATGCGGCGAGTGCAAGGGAATAAGGTCTTGTTTGTGTCGAAGCCAGAGGTTCAAGCACCTCGCCCTATCAAATCGTTCTACCAAAAGAGAGGGGCAAGAGGTCCAAGCCGTCTGGGCAAGTGACTACGACCGTTGTGTCGGGGGCGACATCAAGGCCGGATTCTCGTACATGCTATAACTGTGGCCGGGTGGGGCATATAGCTCGTGACTGTCGGGTTGTTCAGCCCAAAGGGGAAAAGAAGACGGGTGCGTCTTATGCTGAGAAGGGCAAAGCGGTGTTTGATTCCTCTGCGTCCCAGGCACAGCCCCGAATCTATCAGCTTGGCCAACAGGAAGCGATTAAGCAAAGTGACGTCGTCACAGGTACGAGTTGATTTAGCTTACTTGCTTACGTGCTATTGTTTTTGGTTATGTATAGCTTGTGCATGATGTGTGTGCTGCAGGCTTTGTCCTGATTCGGAATAATTTGGCGAGAGCCCTGTTTGATACGGGTGCTTCGCATTCTTTTCTGTCTGAGGATTTCGTATCTCGAATTGGGGTACCGAGTCATGTGACAGTGGATAGTACAAGGGTGCTATTGCCGAATGGCTGTGTGATGCTTGCGGATAGGGCTTGCGATGTGGATGTGCAAATAGGAAGTCGGGATTTCGGTTTGAGTGCAGCTGTGCTACCGTTATCGGAGTTTGATGTGCTCTTTGGTATGGACAGGCTCTCGGAGCAGCGTGCCTTTATTGATTGCAACTCCAAGGAGATTACACTGGGCCAGAATACCGGACTTGTGACGAAGTTCGCTGGTATGCGAGGAGTTGGCGGAACTCTGT
The DNA here is from genome assembly GCA_039513925.1 of Platanthera zijinensis. Lineage (NCBI taxonomy): Eukaryota > Viridiplantae > Streptophyta > Magnoliopsida > Asparagales > Orchidaceae > Platanthera > Platanthera zijinensis. The sequence goes on from CM077086.1 coordinate 85,797,010, forward strand.
TGTCTGCGCTCCAAGTCGTCAATGCTGTTCGGAAGGGCGCGGAGTTATTCTTCACGCTAATTCAGGCTGTTGAGCCAAAGGCCAGTGTCGGTGAAGTACTAGTTGTGTCAGAGTTTGTCGATGTATTTCCTAAAGATCTTCCTGTGTTACCACCCCAGCGGGAGATTGACTTCTCTATTGAGTTGGTGCCAGGTGCGAAACCTGTGGCCCGCTCTCCATATCGCGTCGCGCCAAAAGAGATGGCTGAGTTGAAAGTCCAATTGCAAGAGTTGTTGGAGCAGGGATATATACACCCAGGTATGTCACCTTGGAGCGCGCCTGTTCTATTTGTGAAAAAGAAAGACGGTAGTTTACGGTTATGTATTGACTACCGCGAATTGAATAAGCTGACGGAGAAAAACAAATATCTGATTCCACGAATTGATGACCTATTCGATCAGCTGGCAGGATCAACGGTCTATTCCAAGTTGGATTTGAAATCGGGATATTATCAGCTGAGGATTCAGGAAGGTGACATTCCCAAGACGGCGTTTGGAACACGCTACGGTCATTATGAGTTCACGGTAATGCCATTTGGCCTATATAATGCGCCTTCGGTATTTATGGACCTAATGCATCGAACGTTCCGAGAGTACTTGGATTTGTTCGTTATTGTGTTTATCGATGACATCTTAGTATACTCTCAGTCGGAAGAGGATCATGCAAACCATTTGCGGTTGGTCTTGCATACCCTGCGGAGGAATAAGCTTTATGTCAAGTTCTCAAAGTGTGAGTTCTGGCTCTCTTCAGTAGCCTTTTTAGGCCATGTGGTAAGTGGAGAAGGTATCGCGGTGGATCAGTTGAAGATAAGTGCCATTCGAGATTGGCCAGTGATGTCTTCAGTGGCCGAGGTCAGGAGCTTCCTTGGACTTGCGGGCTACTATAGACGGTTTGTGGAAAACTTCTCACGGATTGCTTTACCACTGACCACGCTGACGAGAAAAGATCAAAAGTTCATTTGGACGCCGGAGTGCGCGCGAGCTTTTGAAGACTTGAAGAGTCGTTTGACCACGGCGCCTGTGTTGACATCGCCATGTGGTACAGATGGGTATGAGATCTATAGTTATGCTTCCGGGAGCGGCTTAGGCTGCGTTCTTCTGCAGTTTGGTAAAGTGATTGCTTATGGCTCGCGCCAGTTGAAAGTGCATGAGCGGAATTACCCCGTCCATGATTTGGAGTTGGCGGCGGTAATCTTTGCGCTCAAGTTGTGGCGGCACTATCTATATGGCGTTAAAGTGGATATCTTTACAGATCACAAAAGCCTAAAGTATTTGTTGGATCAGAAGGATCTGAATATGCGACAACGAAGATGGATGGAGTTCCTTGGGGACTACACCTTCGAGATTCACTATACTCCCGGGAAGGGAAATGTGGTCGCTGATGCTTTGAGTCGGAAGACTCCGGTACGGGCAAGCTGGTTGCAGAGGCATGATCAGCGGTTAATCCAAGAATTGGAAGCGTTGGAGATATCTTGTGTTGACAAGGGTTCTTCGACTGATGCATGCTTGAACTGGACGGAGGTGCAATATGACCTTACGGACAAAGTTCGGCGAGCAATGGAGCTTGATGAAAGTCTCCAGCGCTATGCTAAAGATGGGCCAGATGACCAATTCTCTTGGGATAACGGTTTGTTACGAAGAAATGGTCGAGTGTGCGTCCCGAGTATGGGTAAATTGAGGGAAGAGTTGATGTACGAAGCTCACTTTGCAAAGTACTCAGTTCACCCAGGGAGCACAAAGATGTACAGAGATTTGAAAAAGCTGTTCTGGTGGCCCGGACTAAAGAAAGATGTCGCACGTTATGTGGCTGAATGCAATACCTGTGCGTTGGTGAAAGCAGAATGCCAGAAGCCTGGCGATTTCCTGAAGTCGTTACCTATTCCGGAGTGGAAGTTCGATGATATTTCGATGGATTTCGTGCACGGGTTACCGAGATCTCAACGCGGTCATGATTCAATCTGGGTGATTGTGGACCGGTTGACAAAAGTGGCGCACTTCCTTCCAAACAGAAGAGACGATTCAGTGGAAACCTTGGCCAAGCTTTATGTGGAGCAGGTTGTTCGACTGCACGGTGTTCCTCGGAGCATCGTTAGTGACCGTGATGGGCGGTTCACATCAATGATTGGCGGCTCGTTCATCAAATGTAGGGTACAAAGTTAGCGTTTAGTACGGCCTTTCATCCCCAAACGGATGGCCAGACTGAACGAACCAACAGGACGATGGAGGACATGCTCCGCATGTGCGCCCTAGACTTTGGTAAGAGATGGGAAGATTATATATTTCTTGTCGAATTTGCCTATAATAATAGCTACCAAGCGAGTATTGGTATGGCACCATTTGAGGCTTTATATGGTTGGAAATGCCGTACACCGTTAGCTTGGGCAGAAGCAGGCGAATCTAAGCTGGGTGGGAAAAAGGAAGTCGAAGAAGCTACCTCGCTCATACGCTCTATTCGGGAGAGGCTATTGATAGCCCAAGATCGTCAAGCAAAGTACTAAAATGCCAAATATCGGAACATGGAGTTCGCGGTGGGTGATTGGGTATATTTGAAGATCAAACCCTTCAAAGGCGTGTCCAGGATTCGGCGTTTGAAAAAGATAAGTCCGAGGTATCTTGGTCCGTTTGAGGTGGTGGAGCGGGTTGGGGAAGCTGCTTATCGACTAGCACTTTCAGTAGACTTGGGTGGATTACATGATGTATTTCACATCTCAGTCCTTCGTAAGGCGGTGAAGGATCCAGCTCAAGTAGTGGAGAATGATCGGGTACCGGTCGAGTATGGGGTAACGACGAGGGTTAGACCCATTCGGATCGAGGATCGAGCCGAGAAACAGTTGCGGAACAAAGTGATCGGGATGGTCAAGGTCCGATGGGACAACTGTGGTCGTGAAGAGCTAACATGGGAGCGAGAGCAGACCATGCGAGCTGATTTTCCCGAACGATTTGTATAAACTATAGACCGTGTACTTTTTGTTATAACAGAGTTATCAAGTTATAGCATTGTTGGTTTTGTTTCCTTACCAAGCAAATTTCGGGACGAAATTTTGTTAAGGGGGGGGGGAGGATTATAACACCACAAAAAGGCTCAAAAATGGTTTTGAGGTGCAGGTCATTTTACACGGCCTGGGACACGGGCGTGTCCCAGGGCTTGTCGGGGGTGCACGGCCTGGGACACGGGCATGTCCCAGGGCGTGTCACGCAAATAAAATGTGTTTTGAGTCAGAAAGTTACACGGCCTAGAACCAAGCCTTGAACACGGGCGTGTGAGGTTGGACACGGGCGTGTCCGATGCCGTGTGCCTACCCGTGTACTGCTTGCATCTCGATGAGGCAGGGGTGACACAGGATGTCTCAGGAATGACACGGGCGTGTAGGTTCGACAGGGCATGTCGATGCCCGTGTTCTGGTAAATCTCAGTCGGTACGAATACCACATGTGCCGCTTAAGGGTACACGGCCTGTGACACGGGCGTGTCACAGGCCGTGTCGTGTCAGCCAAAAATTGAGTTTTTGGGCAAATCGTGGCCGTTCAGATTTCTCTCTTTGGATCCAAGGGCTCAGGTGATTCCGATGGATGGATGGATTTAATCCGTGGAGGCTGATGAAGACTTCATTCTTCATTTGGTTAAGGAAGAGAGAAAGAGAGAGGAGGAAGAAGAAGGAGGAGGAGATCAAGCCACCGGCGGAGTTCCCGTGGTCCGATTCGTGATCCACTAGTGAGTTTTTGGGCAAATCGTGGCCGTTCAGATTTCTCTCTTTGGGTCCAAGGGCTCAGGTGATTCTTGGCTGGATTTAATCCGTGGAGGCTGATGAAGACTTCATTCTTCATTTGGTTAAGGGAGAGAGAAAGAGAGAGGAGGAAGAATAAGGAGGAGGAGATCAAGCCACCGGCGGAGTTCCCGTTGTCCGATTCGTGATCCGAAGCCGGCGTTGTGAAGGCAAAGCTGCTGCGGTTCTTTCTCACCGGCTAGTTTACGATGGCTCCAAGAGATCGACAAGGGTAACGATCTCCCTTCTTGGACATGTGAAGTCCTTCTTTTCTGCATTGCATAGGGAAAACCCTTCCCGCGAGTGGGCGGGGGTTGTGGTGTCCCTTGGGGTAGATATGTGAAGTCCCCCTTGTTAGAGGCCGGAATTGGAGTACGGCTCTAGGCATGCTGTGTGAAGCCCATCTGGACATGGTCTGGATTGGTGATGCTTGTTTGCATATCGGAGAAGGCTCCGTGATTATGGCTTGTGTTGCCTTGTGCCTAACTGTTGCTTGGTGCAGCAGGAAGTACTGGATGATGTCCAGGAAATGAAGAGGGTTGGATGCAACTCTTGTGGCCGTGCGTTGCCACTTTATGAGCGGTTGAGCTGTTGTGCTGCAACTCGATAAAAAGGCAGATTGCCGAACAGGAAAGGTGAAACCGACCCGCGCCTATAAATAGCCACGGATACTTCCGTATTCGAGGTGGCACGGCGACTTGAGCAACGGGGGGTGGCTGATCCGTACCTGCGTTAGGTCCGTCCGACTTGGAAGCCTGGTTATAGGTTTTGTTGGAGCGCCTAATGAGAGTCTTAGGGCCGCGCGCCGGAAAGACTAGATTGCTCAAATACTGTGTAGACGGTGGTGTTGACCCTGGTATTCCGGTACACCAAGAATGTGCCCTGAGTGCACGGACTGTCGGGCCGTGTGGCCGATAGTTGTGATGACTTGAATGTGCCTGCGCGCACATAGTTGCTATTGATGATGTCATGCTATGCAGGGAAAGAATGCTAATTCCCCGAGAAAGGTGTAGGATTGTTATAATTGGGTCAGCTGAATGCTGACCGTTGCATTGTTTGCCACCGGTTGGGTGGATTGTTCCCATGCAGGTGCTGGAGAGCCAAGTGGTAAGTGAAGGGCTGAAGCCCTACTGCTGTTGCTGCTGCTGCTGCGGCTAGCCCTTGAAGGCTAAGCGAATGTTTTTGCTTGTTTTCTTTTACTCATGTATGGCCGGCCTGCGCGCCGAGGTTTGTAAACCATACGGTGTGAAAAGAGGAACTGTAAGGCCTTAAGGCCAAACTCTATGTATTTGTTGTACATTTCGTGGCTATATATAAAGGTGGTTTATATATTAGACATTCCTGGTTAGAGTTCAAATTACAACTTAAAGCTTCCGCTAGAATGCTCTGAGTTAGGATTCGTGTTTTGTTTGGTATTATCCTGTGACCTCACCGTCTGTTTGTGGCATATAGTGTGGGGCCCCGGCCGGACCTTCTACTATACGTCATTTAACGGATGGGGTTGTTACATTTTGGTATCAGATTCGTTCGGTCTTCCTCTCTCGAATTCGTGGACGAATTCTTTTATGGGGTGGCGAGCGCATGTTTATGCGCCCTGCTGTAACGCTAATGAACTCTGGAATGTCCACTAAGGAATGTACAAAATCTTATTTGAGGAATTTGCGCGTTCCTTTTTGTGTTGTTTTGCTTGCATACGTTCGCTAATGTGTGTCTTGTCCACCTATAGGTGACGCGTAGTGGTGCTGGGCAGTATGAGCCCCAGCGCTCTGGTGAGAGTGCGGCACCAGCTGAGGTGCCAACACCTCCTCCATCTACGGAAACTGTTCGCTTAGTTGCTGAGGCTCTATTTACCATGATTCAGCCGACCGGGCAAGCGCAGCGGCGGCAGTGGAACCAGTTTGTGTTGTTGTACGACCCGAGCCGGTTGAGGCTTTTGTATGATCCACGAGCAGCTGACCGACAGTTGAAGCAATTCATTGAGCTTCAGTCCGCCTACGTTTACGGGACTGGGATCCCCAACGCAGGCAGAGGATTGGTTATCGCGTGTCAATCGGATAATGACAGCGATCAGGGCGGAGGAAACTCTAAAGGTCACCTTGGCCACCTTCATGCTTGAAGGAGAGGCACGGTTGTGGTGGGACGAGGTTGAGGTACACCATTTGGCGGGCAGGCAATTAACGCAAGTATCGATAGAGGAGTTCTCTCGGATATTTCTGGCGAAGCATGTTGTTGGTACCCTAGTTTGATTTGAGTTCAGTCCTCTCCTTTGTGCCCTTGACCCAAGAAATATCTATGGTCAATGGTTAGGAGTCTAGCTGTAGTGTCCTCGCTTTTCCAAACTGAGATTTTGGTTAAGTAGGTTTTTCGTTCGACTATAGTCGAACGCCGTTCGACTATCGTCTATCGGCTGATCGACGATCGTCTATCAGTTGGTCGGCGCTTTGTCTGCGCTGATAGTTCGACTATCGGTTGATAGGTCGACTATCTGTTCTGCGCTGGTAGTTCGACTATCGGTTGATAGGTCGACTATCTGTTCTGCGCTGGTAGTTCGACTATCTGTTGAGAGATCGACTATCTGGTTTGTTTTTATAGTTCGACTATCTTTTGATAGATCGACTATCTGTTTTCTGAGGTAGGTCGACTATCTGCTTGATAGTTCGACTATCTCTGTGCGCTTGATAGCTCGACTATCTGTCCTAGATAGATCGACTATCTGATAGTTCGACTATCTGTCCTGATAGTTCGACTATCTGCTGCGGTAGCTCGACTATCTGTTTGATAGCTCGACTATCTGGATCGTTCGACTATCTGCCCGATAGTTCGACGATCTCCTGGCGTCGTTCGACGATCTTCGAAGGTCGTTCGACGTTTTCTGTCTGCCTTTGTATTTTGTATTTATTTATTATATTTAATTAATTAATACATTTTCTGGCACTCTATTTTAAGCTGTATGATAAAGTTTCCAGGCATTATTTGTTCTATTCTTATTGCCTGAGTTAAAATCTTTTAAGATAAAGTTGTTTGTCTTATTAGCTGTCATTTTAATTTACTTTATCTGCTGACAGCCCTTTATAGCCGTTAGACTTAAAAGTCTTCTTTTGCTATAAAGAGATTGCTTCTGATGTGACTTTATTTAGTCTATCTGATTATTTGATTTAAGCCTGCAGCTTCTTAGAAAGAGGTTTATTCCTTTTTATAGAATGTTTTGCTGCAGAGATATTTCTGTCTTCTTGATATTTACAGCCCAGGTCTCAAGGCTTAGAAGAAGACAAATAATTCAAATGGAAGAGAGCCGTTGCTTGCTGATGATTATATAAAGAACCCTTTGCAAAAGGATTCAAGCTAGTTGAGATAAGCTAGAGTTACACACATATTCAAAAGCACTCAAGCCTTCATCAAGCTCAAGTTTCCATGCTCTCAGCAAACTCCATCTAACTGAGAAGTGTTAAGATCTTCATCTCTTCTTCACCTGAGTTCTCCTGCTTTCAGGAAGTTCAACTCAGAGTTTCTTTGAAGAAGAAGAAGAAGAAGATTGCTGCTTGAAGACTGTTTCTTTTTATTGTTTACTTTCTTCCTGTAGCTTTTCCTTCAGAATTTTCTGAAGAGTTTTTCTGCACTGAAGCAAGACTTCACCTGGACATTCTTGAGCCAGGGGGAGCCTTGATTCTTTAGAGCATTCTAGCTCAGTGCAAGTTTTTTGTGCTTCTCTAATCTATTGTAAAATAGAGAAGACATCTTAACCTTCTTCCCCCTCCTGTACAGGGTTATTACTCCCTTCAAAAGTATCCCTTGGTGGCAGGGCACCTGATCAAAAACCTGTGCTTGGTTTTTAGACACCTGATCAAAAGTCTAAAGGGTCTCTGGATCTACCTGAAGAAGATCCTGTTGGTGGCAGGGCACCTGATCAAAAACCTGTAGTGGATTCCTACCGTTTGGGTAGAAGAGTGGACGTACCCAAGTTGTTTGGGGAACCACTATAAATTCCTTGTGTCGTCTGGCTTGTTTATTATATTTCCTGTACTGTGGCTGTGAATAGATATAACTAGGTTGCTAGTTGCTGTTTAGGTTTTCCAAGCTTTAACTGTAATTACAGTTAGCTTGTGTTTGCACATCACTTGTGTTAGGCTTTAAGGTTAAACCAATATCTATAATCTCTTCATTCCGCACTTCACTCCAAGGGAGTTGGGTAGACAGTTAAGTTTTGTATTGTGCAAAATTTGATTACTCTATTCACCCCCCCTCTAGAGTAGTATCTATCCCTTCACTTTCAATTGGTATCAGAGGGAGGTTGACTGACTGTATAGGCTAACACCTAAGTCACAAGATCCTGATAGATACCAAGAGCTTATAGATATTCACTATCATGGCCCAGTCTAAGGATTATTCTAGCACCAGACCTCCAGCATGCAACTTAGCAAAGTTTGGCATCTGGAAGGCAAGGATTAAACTATATATGAACTCTATTGATGAGAGTATTTTTGCTTCTATTTTGTCAGGTCCCCCAAGAGCACCTGCTGCAGCCACTGCCTCATCGTCTGATATGAGTGCAGTGCCTCCTCCAGACTATAATGATGAATACAAGAAGGCCAAAATTGCTGATGCCAAGGCAATGAACATACTGGCTCAGACAATGTCTGATGAGGTGTTCCAGAAGGTGGCTGACTGCTCCTCTACTAAGGCCATGTGGGACACACTGAACCAGATTGTAGCTGGTTCAGCTGATGAAAGGAAGGACAGGAGGTCCAACCTTATCTCACAGTATGAGAACTTCAAGAAGACTGATGCTGAATCAGTTGAAGCTATGTACACCAGGCTCAGCTCAATCATCAATGAGCTGAGGACCCTGGACAAGGACATATCATTGACAGAGGTCAATGATAAGATTCTTATGTGCTTCCCTAGCACATGGGATCTAAGAATCTGGCCCATCAAGGAAGCCAGAAGCACCAATGAGATTTCAACTGAAGCTCTCCTCGGCAAGCTCAAGTCTTTTGAGCAAGTGCTGAAGACCAGAGAAGCAGAAGCTGAAGCCAAGACCCCCACTCCAACAAGAAAAGAGCAATCTCTAGCTCTTAAGGCTGCAGATGTTTCTGAAGGCAGCCAATCCAATGAGGAACTTATGGCACTGTTTGCCAAGAGGTTTCTCAAGATGGGGAGAAAGGAGTTCAGAAAGAAGTCTTCACGCTATGAAGACAAACCAAGGTATGATCGATCTCCTGCTAAAGAAATTATTTGCTATGGTTGCAGGAAGCCTGGACACATTTTGCCAGAGTGTCCAGAGGAGAAAAACAAGGAAAAGAGAAAAGACAAAGAACAACACAGGAAGCACTCCAAGCCATCCTCCTACAAAAACAAGAAGAAGGAGAGAGGTTTCATTGCTGAAACCTGGAGTGATTCTGATGAAGAATCATCCTCATCAAGCTCCAGTGAAGATGAGGAAGAGAAGAAGGCCAAAGAAATTTGCCTAATGGCAATAGATGCCTGCAGCAACCAATCTGCTGCAGAGAGTTCTGACTCTGATGAAGAGATGCCTACTGAAGATGAGGTACTTTCATCTTATGATTTTACTTCAGAAGAGTTTAAGTTAGAATTTAAATCCTTGTGTTTAGATTTAATTAGTTCAGAAAAGGAGATAAAAGAACTTCAGAAATAGGTTAGCTGACTCAGATTCAATAGCCTCTGAAAACATTAGGTTAAAGGAAGATCTCACTACTTGTAGTGAAGAAATTAAATTTCTTAAAATAGAATTAGCTAAGTCTAAGAGATTAGAAGAATCCCTTAATGGTAGAAGCCTTAAGCTGTTAGAAATTACCAGCATGACTAACACTAGGTCAGGTAATGATAAATTAGGCTTAGGAGCTTCTCCCAGTGAACCCCCAGTCCTCCTTAAAAATAACCTTTCAACTCCAGTGAACTTCATTTCAGCTAGTGGAAAGAAGAACACTGAGCAAGTAAACCTTGTAAATAAAACCCTAAATAAAGCTAAGAGAGAAAAGAGAAAGAAGTTTTTCAAAGAAATGCAAAGAGCGTCGAACGCCGCTCGACGATCGGATGCTCCATGGTCGAACGAAGCTCGACGATCTGAGCGCCCATCGTCGAACGTCGATCGACGATTTCAACATGATTTTCAAAATCATAATCAGTATCATAGAAACCTAAATGAAAATAGAAACCCTAGGTTTGTTGACCCATCATCTGCATGGAGAATCCCACCTAGGAGATCTCACCCACTAGGTTATCACCCTCAGCCTGCATTCTCTTATATTTCCAGTTTTTCTTATGTGAAAAACAAGGGACCCAAGGTTACCTGGGTCCACTCTGTCTAAATAGTTGTTTTGCAGGTGAAGGCCTATCCAATCACTCAAAATAAGTGGTATTTGGATAGTGGATGCTCTAAGCATATGACAGGAAACAAAGAGCTTCTGTCAAAAGTACAAAGCTAAGCTCGGCCCAAAGGTTATCTTTGGAGACTCCAGCTGTGGTCAGACAGAAGGATATGGCAAGATCACGATTGGAGCTGTTACATTCAAGAGAGTTGCTTATGTCAATGGACTGAAGCACAATCTGATTTCAGTCAGCCAGCTATGTGATGCTGGCTACCAGGTTTCTTTTTCTAACTCCTCTTGCAATATTACTTTAAATAATAATGTTGTTTTAATAGGTAATAGAATAGGCAATATATATTTAGTAGATTTTAATTCATCTCTCTCTGAAATCTGCCTGTTTAATGAATTAACCCTTAATAATAATTTTTTATGGCATAAAAGGCTTAGTCATGTAAACCTTAAGAATATCTCTAGGTTATCTAAGCACAACCTTGTTAGAGGTTTACCTTCTTGCCCCTACAAGAAGGAGAGCCTATGCAAGGCTTGTCAGCTAGGCAAGCAAACCAAGAATTCATTTAAATCTGTTAATAAAAGTGATTCTCCTAGAATCCTGTATTTATTACATTTGGACCTTTTTGGCCCAATAAATGTACAAGAGTTCTAGGAGGGAAGTATTACACATTAGTGATTGTAGATGACTTCTCTAGGTTCAGTTGGGTTTTCTTTTTGAGAACTAAGTCTGATAACTTCAAAGCCCTTACAGACTTTCTACTTTGTGTGCAGACTGAGTACTCTACTCATGTGGCCTTGATCAGAAGTGATCATGGTACTGAGTTTGACTCTCTTCTCATGCAAGAATTCTGTGAGAGAGAAGGTATCAAACATAGCTTCTCAGCTCCTAGAACTCCCCAACAAAATGGGGTAGTTGAAAGGAAGAATAGAACACTAATTGAAGCTGCTAGCACATTGTTGGCAGATGCTAACATGCCTCTATCCTATTGGGCAGAAGCTGTTAGTACAAGCTAACTATGTCTTGAATAGAAGTTTGATACACAAACTTAAGTGTAAAACTCCTTATGAGTTGCTTAAAGGAAAGAAACCAAAAATTAATTACTTTAGAATTTTTGGCTGTACTGTTTATATTCATAACAATAATAAAGAATATATTAGAAAATTTGAAGCAAAAGCTTCAATGGGAATCATGCTTGGATATTCCCAAGTAAGCAAAGCTTATAGGGTTTATAACAAATCAACCTGTAAGATAGAAGAATCTGTGCATGTGACTTTTGATGAGTCTCAGATGTTTTACAAGGAGAAAGAAAATTCTCCTTCCTCTAGTTCTTTGCAGGTACATGATGCTCCTCAAGAAATTCTCCAACTATCAACTCTTCAGATCACTGAATCAGACAGTGATGAAGACATTGCTGAAGCTGTTGAAGTTGTTGCTGTACCACCAACAGTAGATCAAATTCCTCCTGAGGAATTAATCCCAACTGTTGCTGAAGATCACATCCCACCTGCTGATATTGTCACACTTAGAGATCACCCCACATCTCAAGTGATTGGAGACATATCAGCTGGTGTACAAACAAGACACCAATTAAGACAGGATGTGATGCATGCTTGTTTCCTCTCACAGGTTGAGCCCCTCACCTTTAAAGATGCAGAGCTAGATCCCCACTGGATCATTGCAATGCAAGAGGAACTCAATCAGTTTGAGAGATGTAAAGTTTGGACTTTGGTTCCAAGACCTAAAGGCCAACTGATTCATAGGCACCAAGTGGGTGTATAGAAACAAGTTAGATGCAAATGGAATAATAGTAAGGAATAAAGCTAGGCTTGTAGCTCAGGGCTACAGACAGGAGGAAGGTATAGATTATGACCAAACCTTTGCTCCTGTTGCAAGGCTAGAAGCAATAAGGATCTTCTTGGCCTATGCAGCCTTCATGAAGTTTAAGGTGTTCCAAATGGATGTCAAAAGTGCATTCCTAAATGGTGAGCTTAAGGAAGAGGTGTTTGTTGAACAACCACCAGGGTTTGTTTCTTCAACTCAACCTTCTCATGTTTTTAAGTTGCAGAAAGCTCTTTATGGACTAAAGCAAGCTCCTAGGGCCTGGTATGAGACTCTAGCCAGTTTCCTGTTAGAGCACAACTTCACTAGGGGAGTAGTTGATAGAACCCTTTTCGTCAAGCATCACAAGGACACAATCCTGTTAGTTCAGGTGTATGTAGATGATATTATCTTTGGCTCCACTGATCCCAAACTGTGCAAAAAGTTTTCCAACTTGATGCATTCTAAGTTTGAGATGAGTAGCATGGGTGTGCTGTCTTACTTTCTTGGTCTCCAAGTTAAGCAAGATGCTGATGGTATCTTCATCTCCCAATCCAAATATGCCAAGGAATTGGTAAAGAAATTTGGGATGGCTGATGCTTCAGCAATGCCTACACCCATGGCTACTAATGTAGTTATTGATTCTGATGATCACGGCAAGCCAGTTGATCAAAAGACTTATAGGGCCATTGTTGGTTCCCTATTATATCTAACTGCAAGTAGGCCAGATATAATGTTTGCTACATGCCTTTGTGCTAGATTCCAGGTCAACCCCAAGGAATCTCATCTGATTCTTCTAAAAAGAATCCTGAGATACCTGAAAGGATGTCCAAATCTAGGACTTTGGTACCCAGCTGAGTCAGAGTTTGAATTAATTGGATATTCTGATTCTGACTATGCTGGTTGCAGAGTTGACAGGAAGAGCACCTCAGGAACTTGCCAGTTCCTGGGAGAGAGATTGGTCTCTTGGTTCTGTAAGAAGCAGGCTTCTGTCTCAACTTCAACTGCAGAGGCTGAATATATAGCAGCTGCCAGTTGTTGTTCACAGATCCTGTGGATTCAAAACCAGCTTGTGGATTATGGTTACTCACACAAGAACACCAAGATCATGTGTGATAGTACCAGTGCTATTTCAATTGCACAAAATCCAGTGCACCACTCTAGAACCAAGCACATTGAGATTAGGCACCATTTCCTGAGAGATTGTGTGGAAAAGAACAAGATCTGTCTTGAGTTCATATCCACTGAGTTTCAGAGAGGTGATATATTCACCAAGTCTTTAGATGAACAGAAGCATCTGTTCTTTTTAGTCCAACTAGGCATGATCAATGGACGAGACTATGTGTGACGATATCTGCCTATGTTGAGGTCTGCTTGAAGATCGTCGAACGATGATCGAAGATCGTCGAACGGATTGAGCCTATCGTCGACCTCTGGTTAATGATAGTTTATCTGTTTGAAGATCGTCGATCGACGTTCGACCATCGTCGAACAGGCTGAGCTTATCGTCGATCTCTACTCGACGACAGCTTGTTGCTTGTGAAGCCAGAATTAGCCGAACGATGGTTCGACTATTCTGCTTCTGAGCCGATCGTCGAACGGCCGTTCGACTATCGGTTCAAGACCTTTTTAATAGATCGACTATTTCCGGTCCTATATAAAGCCGATAGTCGACCTAGGTTAAAAGATCGTGTGCTTTATCGTCGACGGAGCGTGCCCTTTCGCATTCTGCTTTCCCGCTTGCGATTTTCTGGCGCTTCGTCTTTCTCGTTCTCTCTCCAGCTTTCTCGTGCTTTCTCCGGCGAATCCATGGCGATTTCCCCAGCTGTTCTAGCCGTAGTAAAGTTTGACGCCGGATTCAGTGTGGATTTCGAAGCTTTCAGCAGTTGCGATGCCGGAATCGTGGAAGTTCTCCAGCTCTGCAGGGATCAAGGTCTAGAGAAGCTGATGTCTGAAAGGATCAAGATCAATATTCCAGAAATAAAAGAATGGGCTTTCACGTCGTCTTCCACAGACGAATCGATGATCGGTACCATCGGCGGAGTAGAAGTTATCCTGACTCCGGCCGTTCTTTCTGATGTTTTTGGTTTAGTGATTGGTGATGAAGATTATGAGCAAGACGCTCAGGAGTTTGGAAGGATGCTGGTCGAGCTGGGACATGCCGAGGGCATTCCCACCAAGCTGCTCAAGGTAAACTTCCCCTTCAAGATCAAGTTCCTCGCTGAGGTAGTAGGAAAAGTGATTCTGGGCAAGCACTCTGCCCATGATAATATAACAAGACAGCAATTCGCACTTATGTGTGCAATTGTTAATCGAAAGAGGATCGATTGGGCTGCTGTTCTGTTTGATTTAATCAGGAAGAAGACAGGAAAGAAGGAAGTCACCCTGGGAAGGGTTATTGGAATTTTCCTTAAGGAGAAATTCCCCCAGCTGCTGAGTTCTGCCGCAACTACAATCAACGCCAGCAAGAAGATGGATCCCCACTTATTCTCTAAGTGGAAGAGGACATTTGTGAAATCTGCTCCAGCACAATCTGAGGACACAAGGACTGCATCAGTCGCTCCTCAACCTATTGAAGCTGGCTCAGCTATTCCTTCCTCCTCCTCTGTTTTGCCGTCTACCTCAGTTGAAGTACCATCAACTTCTGCTGAGGTACGACCCTCTTCTTCTGCTGCACCTGAAACAACCGTGGTTGTTCCTCTGTCTCCTCCAGCTTCTCCTCTACCTGCTCATCTGGCTAGGATATCTGCTCCTAGCTTCGATTTGTTAGGATCAGAGAGATTTCCTACTCCTCCTGAATCTCCAATTCATTCTCAAATTCATTCCCCAATAAACTCTCCTGCTCCAACACCTGCTCCATCTCCTGCTAGATCCCCTGTTCACACCATCCTCCATCCCAGCACATCTACCATATCTGCTGCAGCTCCATCAACCTCTCATCCATCATCTTTTGAAATCACTCCTGATTTCATCTCGCGCATTGTGGAGCTGATTACCCCATCAATCAAAACCATGATTGAAGAGGCAATCGCTCCCCTTGCTGCCTCCATTGATCTATTATCTGCTTCCATCAAATCCCTATCCAAATCAGCTGAGCCATCTTCCTCTAGGGGCCTGGTTTCAGTACCCACTGAAATCAGGCAGGGGGAGATGTTCAATGAAGATGTCTCAGGCCTTCCTGCCTCTCCTTCAGTTGTGAAAGATTTAGTCTTATCTGCCCAGCCAGAATCCGCTCAAATTGAGCCAGAAGAGGTTCCAGATGTTGTTATGACTGTTCAGGAAGAGACAGCTCCTGCTGAGGAAGAGTTTGTTCCAGCTGAGGAAGAGTTAGTTCCAGCTGAGGAAGAGATTGCTCCAGTTAAGAAAGTTTTAGCTCCAGTTTTGACTGAGAAAGAAATATCAGATGGAATCCTGCTATCAGAAATTGCAGTGAAAGTATGCTTAGAAGATCTAACCTCTCCTATGATTGCCAGATTCCTGGAAGGAATCATAACCTCTTATCTAAATGAATCATGGGAAATGGTTAAATATGAAGGTAACTCTTTCATCCGCTTTGTTGATGAGTCTATTAATTTGATAGTCTGTGAATACCTTGAAGGAATGATCTCTGTTTATTTAGCAGATTTATATTCATAATTTTACAGATATTATTAAAGAAGATTTAACTACTCAAATCATAACAGTAGTTTCTGAGGCTGACCCAAGTATTCCTGCTACTCAAGTAGACCCTGAGTTGGAATCCTTCTTAGATAATAAAGAAGATGAGTCTGAGAAAGAGGAAATCAAAGTTGATTCTCCTGTTTTAAGTTTGGAAGAAATTCAAGCAAGGGCTGCTTGGGAATTGAGAGTAAAATCTTTAAAAGAGAAAGAATCAGAAGAGGTGCAATGTGAAAAGTCATCCATCTGGGATGACTCTCCAGGTTTAGATTTAGACTCCCTTCTGGCTATGGATGCCCTGGAAGAAGAAAAAGAAAAGTCTGCCTCAAAGCTTAAAGAAAAGGCTGTCTCAGAAGCCTATGATCCCTATGAGAACCCTCCATCATCCCTTTCTGATGATGATGATGATTCAGATGTTTCTGAAAAGTCAAAGAAAAGGAAATCTGCTACAAAGAAAAGAAAAGCTGCTCCTCCTCCACCTCCAAACAAAGGATAATGACATTCCCTACTACATTTTGAAGGGCATTGACCCCAAATCCAAGGATTTTAAGCATTGGATGTGGTTTTCGAAAAATCAGCAAAAAGAAAGGAAGAGAACTAAGAGGTATGACAGTCCAGTCTCCAGATGGACTCCCAAAGGTCCTCCTCCACCTCCTGGTGCAGGAGCCTCTGGGAATCTACCTGCTAATCAATCTGCCGCCTATGGAAAATCTGCGTCTGCTCAGCCCCAATCAAGACAAGGTCATCAAAGTTCTCAAGGCAGATCATCTTATGGTTCTCAAAGACAAGCGAAGGAGGTTGTGGCCCAAAGACCAACTTTTTCCCCACCTCCTTCTCCAGTTCAATCTGAGAAAAGTATTTCGAAAGGTAAATAGTTTACAGTGTTTTAAAACCTTCTAGCAAGTCGCTTTTGCTAAGATTAATCTAAATGTCTTATCTAGATAAAATAGCTGATGCTGCTTCTCCAGAGCCCGTATATGAAAATCCTGAGCTCGATCCTAATTTTAGGATGGCTCGCTTTCAAGAGCTTGTAGGAGCAGCCCAAATAAGAAAAGCAAGAGCCGAAGGCAAAGATACAACTGGCTTTACTACCATGTCAGCTTATAGAAAGAAAGAATTTGAGAAATTCCAAGTCAATCCTGAGATTTTTGATCCAGCAAAGTACATGGAAAAACATCCTGAAGCTGTTGTCCCCAGAGCTACAGAGCTGAAGATAATTGGTGCTCAGGATTTGAAGATGTCAAAGAAAGAATCAGATGACCCTCTTCGAAAAATTTCTTTTGTCTCTAGTTCTTCTGATCCATTACCTGACCCTAAAGATTCTTAATAGTTTGATTAAACTGCTGTGATATATTTGATTATTTATTTATCTGATTGATAATCTGCCAGTTTATTGTTAACTATTTGCTGAATTTATTTTAGTATTCTTTTGCTAGCTGTTTTAGTTTTTGAGAGACTTAACTCAAATAGGGGGAGATTGTTGGTACCCTAGTTTGATTTGAGTTCAGTCCTCTCCTTTGTGCCCTTGACCCAAGAAATATCTATGGTCAATGGTTAGGAGTCTAGCTGTAGTGTCCTCGCTTTTCCAAACTGAGATTTTGGTTAAGTAGGTTTTTCGTTCGACTATAGTCGAACGTCGTTCGACTATCGTCTATCGGCTGATCGACGATCGTCTATCAGTTGGTCGGCGCTTTGTCTGCGCTGATAGTTCGACTATCGGTTGATAGGTCGACTATCTGTTCTGCGCTGGTAGTTCGACTATCGGTTGATAGGTCGACTATCTGTTCTGCGCTGGTAGTTCGACTATCTGTTGAGAGATCGACTATCTGGTTTGTTTTGATAGTTCGACTATCTTTTGATAGATCGACTATCTGTTTTCTGAGGTAGGTCGACTATCTGCTTGATAGTTCGACTATCTCTGTGCGCTTGATAGCTCGACTATCTGTCCTAGATAGATCGACTATCTGATAGTTCGACTATCTGTCCTGATAGTTCGACTATCTGCTGCGGTAGCTCGACTATCTGTTTGATAGCTCGACTATCTGGATCGTTCGACTATCTGCCCGATAGTTCGACGATCTCCTGGCGTCGTTCGACGATCTTCGAAGGTCGTTCGACGTTTTCTGTCTGCCTTTGTATTTTGTATTTATTTATTATATTTAATTAATTAATACATTTTCTGGCACTCTATTTTAAGCTGTATGATAAAGTTTCCAGGCATTATTTGTTCTATTCTTATTGCCTGAGTTAAAATCTTTTAAGATAAAGTTGTTTGTCTTATTAGCTGTCATTTTAATTTACTTTATCTGCTGACAGCCCTTTATAGCCGTTAGACTGAAAAGTCTTCTTTTGCTATAAAGAGATTGCTTCTGATGTGACTTTATTTAGTCTATCTGATTATTTGATTTAAGCCTGCAGCTTCTTAGAAAGAGGTTTATTCCTTTTTATAGAATGTTTTGCTGCAGAGATATTTCTGTCTTCTTGATATTTACAACCCAGGTCTCAAGGCTTAGAAGAAGACAAATAATTCAAATGGAAGAGAGCCGTTGCTTGCTGATGATTATATAAAGAACCCTTTGCAAAAGGATTCAAGCTAGTTGAGATAAGCTAGAGTTACACACATATTCAAAAGCACTCAAGCCTTCATCAAGCTCAAGTTTCATGCTCTCAGCAAACTCCATCTAACTGAGAAGTGTTAAGATCTTCATCTCTTCTTCACCTGAGTTCTCCTGCTTTCAGGAAGTTCAACTCAGAGTTTCTTTGAAGAAGAAGAAGAAGAAGATTGCTGCTTGAAGACTGTTTCTTTTTATTGTTTACTTTCTTCCTGTAGCTTTTCCTTCAGAATTTTCTGAAGAGTTTTTCTGCACTGAAGCAAGACTTCACCTGGACATTCTTGAGCCAGGGGGAGCCTTGATTCTTTAGAGCATTCTAGCTCAGTGCAAGTTTTTTGTGCTTCTCTAATCTATTGTAAAATAGAGAAGACATCTTAACCTTCTTCCCCCTCCTGTACAGGGTTATTACTCCCTTCAAAAGTATCCCTTGGTGGCAGGGCACCTGATCAAAAACCTGTGCTTGGTTTTTAGACACCTGATCAAAAGTCTAAAGGGTCTCTGGATCTACCTGAAGAAGATCCTGTTGGTGGCAGGGCACCTGATCAAAAACTTGTAATGGATTCCTACCGTTTGGGTAGAAGAGTGGACGTACCCAAGTTGTTTGGGGAACCACTTAAATTCCTTGTGTCGTCTTGCTTGTTTATTATATTTCCTGTACTGTGGCTGTGAATAGATATAACTAGGTTGCTAGTTGCTGTTTAGGTTTTCCAAGCTTTAACTGTAATTATAGTTAGCTTGTGTTTGCACATCACTTGTGTTAGGCTTTAAGGTTAAACCAATATCTATAATCTCTTCATTCCGCACTTCACTCCAAGGGAGTTGGGTAGACAGTTAAGTTTTGTATTGTGCAAAATTTGATTACTCTATTCACCCCCCCTCTAGAGTAGTATCTATCCCTTCACTTTCACATGTCCCAGCGGCGCAACGCATTGCTATGGAAAACGAGTTCCAACGGTTAAAGCAAGGGGAAGATAGCGTGGATATCTACTTGCACGAGTTTACCAGGTTGGGCCGGTATGCGGGAACAATCTTCGCGGATGACCAAAGGAAAACGAATCGGTTCTATGAAGGATTGCGGGATGAGTTGAGACTCCTGCTTTCGAGTTCAGTGAACCAAGGGTTTCAGGCGTTCGTTGATACTGCGTGTGCGTTAGAGAAGGACATGCGGCGAGTGCAAGGGAACAAGGGCTTGGTTGTGTCGAAGCCAGAGGTTCAAGCACCTCGCCCTAGCAAATCGTTCTACCAGAAGAGAGGGGGCAAGAGGTCCAAGCCGTCTGGGCAAGTGACTACGACCGTTGTTTTGGGGGCGACATCAAGGCCGGATTCTCGTACATGCTATAACTGTGGCCGGGTGGGGCATATAGCTCGTGACTGTCGGGTTGTTCAGCCCAAAGGGGAAAAGAAGACGGGTGCGTCTTATGCTGAGAAGGGCAAAGCGGTGTTTGATTCCTCTGCGTCCCAGGCACAACCCCGAATCTATCAGCTTGGCCAACAGGAAGCGATTATGCAAAGTGACGTCGTCACAGGTACGAGTTGATTTAGCTTACTTGCTTACGTGCTATTGTTTTTGGTTATGTATAGCTTGTGCATGATGTGTGTGCTGCAGGCTTTGTCCTGATTCAGAATAATTTGGCGAGAGCCCTGTTTGATACGGGTGCTTCGCATTCTTTTCTGTCTGAGGATTTCGTATCTCGAATTGGGGTATTGAGTCATGTGACAGTGGATAGTACAAGGGTGCTATTGCCGAATGGCTGTGTGATGCTTGCGGATAGGGCTTGCGATGTGGATGTGCAAATAAGAAGTCAGGATTTCGGTTTGAGTGCAGCTGTGCTACCGTTATCGGAGTTTGATGTGATCTTTGGTATGGACTGGCTCTCAGAGCAGCGTGCCTTTATTGATTGCAACTCCAAGGAGATTACACTGGGCCAGAATACCGGACTTGTGACGAAGTTCGCTGGTATGCGAGGAGTTGGCGGAACTCTGTTGTCTGCGCTCCAAGTCGTCAATGCTGTTCGGAAGGGCGCGGAGTTATTCTTCACGCTAATTCAGGCTGTTGAGCCAAAGGCCAGTGTCGGTGAAGTACTAGTTGTGTCAGAGTTTGCCGATGTATTTCCTAAAGATCTTCCTGGGTTACCACCCCAGCGGGAGATTGACTTCTCTATTGAGTTGGTGCCAGGTGCGAAACCTGTGGCCCGCTCTCCATATCACGTCGCGCCAAAAGAGATGGCTGAGTTGAAAGTCCAATTGCAAGAGTTGTTGGAGCAGGGATATATACGCCCAAGTATGTCACCTTGGAGCGCGCCTGTTCTATTTGTGAAAAAGAAAGACGGTAGTTTACGGTTATGTATTGACTACCGCGAATTGAATAAGCTGACGGAGAAAAACAAATATCCGATTCCGCGAATTGATGACCTATTCGATCAGCTGGCAGGATCAACGGTCTATTCCAAGTTGGATTAGAAATCGGGATATTATCAGCTGAGGATTCGGGAAGGTGACATTCCCAAGACGGCGTTTGGAACACGCTACGGTCATTATGAGTTCACGGTAATGCCGTTTGGCCTATGTAATGCGCCTTCGGTATTTATGGACCTAATGCATTGAACGTTCCGAGAGTACTTGGATTTGTTCGTTATTGTGTTTATCGATGAAATCTTAGTATACTCTCAGTCGGAAGAGGATCATGCAAACCATTTGCGGTTGGTCTTGCATACCCTGCGGAGGAATAAGCTTTATGCCAAGTTCTCAAAGTGTGAGTTCTGGCTCTCTTCAGTAGCCTTTTTAGGCCATGTGGTAAGTGGAGAAGGTCTCGCGGTGGATCCGTTGAAGATAAGTGCCATTCGAGATTGGCCAGTGATGTCTTCAGTGGCCGAGGTCAGGAGCTTCCTTGGACTTGCGGGCTACTATAGACGGTTTGTGGAAAACTTCTCATGGATTGCTTTACCGCTGACCACGCTGACGAGAAAAGATCAAAAGTTCATTTGGACGCCGGGGTGCACGCGAGCTTTTGAAGACTTGAAGAGTCGTTTGACCACGGCGCCTGTGTTGACATCGCCATGTGGTACAGATGGGTATGAGATCTATAGTGATGCTTCCGGGAGCGGCTTAGGTTGCGTTCTTCTGCAGTTGGTAAAGTGATTGCTTATGGCTTGCGCCAGTTGAAAGTGCATGAGCGGAATTACCCCGTCCATGATTTGGAGTTGGCGGCGGTAATCTTTGCGCTCAAGTTGTGGCGGCACTATCTATATGGCGTTAAAGTGGATATCTATACAGATCACAAAAGCCTAAAGTATTTGTTGGATCAGAAGGATCTGAATATGCGACAACGAAGATGGATGGAGTTCCTTGGGGACTACACCTTCGAGATTCACTATACTCCCGGGAAGGGAAATGTGGTCGTTGATGCTTTGAGTCGGAAGACTCCGGTACGGGCAAGCTGGTTGCAGAGGCATGATCAGCGGTTAATCCAAGAATTGGAAGCGTTGGAGATATCTTGTGTTGACAAGGGTTCTTCGACTGATGCATGCTTGAACTGGACGGAGGTGCAATATGACCTTACGGACAAAGTTCGGCGAGCAATGGAGCTTGATGAAAGTCTCCAGCGCTATGCTAAAGATAGGCCAGATGACCAATTCTCTTGGGATAACAGTTTGTTACGAAGAAATGGTCGAGTGTGCGTCCCGAGTATGGGTAAATTGAGGGAAGAGTTGATGTACGAAGCTCACTTTGCAAAGTACTCAGTTCACCCAGGGAGCACAAAGATGTACAGAGATTTGAAAAAGCTGTTCTGGTGGCCCGGACTAAAGAAAGATGTCGCACGTTATGTGGCTGAATGCAATACCTGTGCGTTGGTGAAAGCAGAATGCCAGAAGCCTTGCAGTTTCCTGAAGTCGTTACCTATTCCGGAGTGGAAGTTCGATGATATTTCGATGGATTTTGTGCACGGGTTGCCGAGATCTCAACGCGGTCATGATTCAATCTGGGTGATTGTGGACCGGTTGACAAAAGTGGCACAATTCCTTCCAAACAGAAGAGACGATTCAGTGGAAACCTTGGCCAAGCTTTATGTGAAGCAGGTTGTTCGACTTCACGGTGTTCCTCGGAGCATCGTTAGTGACCGTGATGGGCAGTTCACATCGAATGATTGGCGGCTCGTTCATCAAATGTTGGGTACAAAGTTAGCGTTTAGTACGGCATTTCATCCCCAAACGGATGGCCAGACTGAACGAACCAACAGGACGATGGAGGACATGCTCCGCATGTGCGCCCTTGACTTTGGTAAGAGATGGGAAGATTATATATTTCTTGTCGAATTTGCCTATAATAATAGCTACCAAGCGAGTATTGGTATGGCACCATTTGAGGCTTTATATGGTCGGAAATGCCGTACACCGTTAGCTTGGGCAGAAGCAGGCGAATCTAAGCTGAGTGGAAAAAGGAAGTCGAAGAAGCTACCTCGCTCATACGCTCTATTCGGGAGAGGCTATTGATAGCCCAAGATCGTCAAGCAAAGTACTACAATGCCAAACATCGGAACGTGGAGTTCGCGGTGGGTGATTGGGTATATTTGAAGATCAAACCCTTCAAAGGCGTGTCCAGGATTCGGCATTTGAAAAAGCTAAGTCCGAGGTATCTTGGTCCGTTTGAGGTGGTGGAGCGGGTTGGGGAAGCTGCTTATCGACTAGCACTTTCAGCAGACTTGGGTAGATTACATGATGTATTTCACATCTCAGTCCTTCGTAAGGCGGTGAAGGATCTAGCTCAAGTAGTGGAGAATGATCGGGTACCGGTCGAGTATGGGCTAACGACGAGGGTTAGACCCATTCGGATCGAGGATCGACCGAGAAACAGTTGCGGAACAAAGTGATCGGGATGGTCAAGGTCCGATGGGACAACTGTGGCCGTGAAGAGCTAACATGGGAGCGAGAGCAGACCATGCGAGCTGATTTTCCCGAACTGTTTGTATAAACTGTAGACCGTGTACTTTTTGTTATAACAGAGTTATCAAGTTATAGCATTGTTGGTTTTGTTTCCTTACCATGCAAATTTCGGGACGAAATTTTGTTAAGGGGGGGGGGGGAGGATTGTAACACCCCAAAAAGACTCAAAAATGGTTTTGAGGTGCAGGTCATTTTACACGGCCTGGGACACGGGCGTGTCCCAGGGCGTGTCGGGGGTACACGGCCTGGGACACGGGCGTGTCCCAGGGCGTGTCACGCAAATAAAATGCGTTTTGAGTCTGAAAGTTACACGGCCTAGAAACAAGCCTTGAACACGGGCGTGTCAGGTTGGACACGGGCGTGTCCGATGTCGTGTGCCTACCCGTGTACTACTTGCAGCTCGATGAGGCAAGGGTGACACGGGCGTGTCTCAGGAATGACACGGGCGTGTCAGAATCGACACGGGCGTGTCGATGACCGTGTTCTTGTAAATCTCAGTCGGTACGAATACCGCGTGTGCCGCTTAAGGGTACACGGCCTGTGACACGGGCGTGTCACAGGCCGTGTCAGCCAAAAAAGTGAGTTTTTGGGCAAATCGTGGCCGTTCAGATTTCTCTCTTTGGATCCAAGGGCTCAGGTGATTCCTGGCTGGATTTAATCCGTGGAGGCTGATAAAGACTTCATTCTTCATTTTGTTAAGGAAGAGAGAAAGAGAGAGGAGGAAGAAGAAGGAGGAGGAGATCAAGCCACCGGCGGAGTTCCCGTGGTCCGATTCGTGATCCGAAGCCGGCGTTGTGAAGGCAAAGCTGCTGCGGTTCTTTCTCACCTGCTAGTTTGCGATGGTTCCCAAGAGATCGACAAGGGTAACGATCTCCCTTCTTGGACATGTGAAGTCCTTCTTTTCTGCATTGCATAGGGAAAACCCTTCCCCGCGAGTGGGCGGTGGGTTATGGTGTCCCTTGGGGTAGATATATGAAGTCCCCCTTGTTAGAGGCCGGAATTGGAGTACGGCTCTAGGTATGCTGTGTGAAGCCCATCTGGACAGGGTCTGGATTGGTGATGCTTGTTTGCATATCGGAGAAGGCTCCGTGATTATGGCTTGTGTTGCCTTGTGCCTACCTATTGCTTGGTGCAGCAGGAAGTACTGGATGATGTCCAGGAAATGAAGAGGGTTGGATGCAACTCTTGTGGCCGTGCGTTGCCACTTTATGAGCGGTTGAGCCGTTGGGCTGCAACTCGATGAAAAGGCAGATTGCCGAACAGGAAAGGTGAAACCGACCCGCGCCTATAAATAGCCATGGATACTTCCGTATTCGAGGTGGCACGGCGACTTGAGCAACGGGGGGTGGCTGATCCGTACCTGCGTTAGGTCCGTCCGCCTTGGAAGCCTGGTTATAGGTTTTGTTCGAGCGCCTAATGAGAGTCTTAGGCCCGCGCGCCGGAAAGACTAGAATGCTCAAATACCGTGTAGACGGTGGTGTTGACCCTGGTATTCCGGTACACCAAGAATGTGCCCTGAGTGCACGGACTGTCGGGCCGTGTGGCCGATAGTTGTGATGACTTGAATGTGCCTGCGCGCACATAGTTGCTATTGATGATGCCATGCTATGCAGGGAAAGAATGCTAATGCCCCGAGAAAGGGGTAGGATTGTTATAATTGGGTCAGCTGAATGCTGACCGTTGCATTGTTTGCCACCGGTTGGGTGGATTGTTCCCATGCAGGTGCTGGAGAGCCAAGTGGTAAGTGAAGGGCTGAAACCCTACTGCTGTTGCTGCTGCTGCGGCTAGCCCTTGAAGGCTAAGCGAATGTTTTTGCTTGTTTTCTTTTACTCATGTATGGCCGGCCTGCGCGCCGGGGTTTGTAAACCATACGGTGTGAAAAAAGGAACTGTAAGGCCTTAAGGCCAAACTCTATGTATTTGTTGTACATTCCGTGGCTATATATAAAGGTGGTTTATATATTGGACATTCCTGGTTAGAGTTCAAATTACAACTTAAAGCTTCCGCTAGAATGCTCTGAGTTAGGATTCGTGTATGGTTTGGTATTATCCTGTGACCTCACCGTCTGTTTGTGGCATATAGTGTGGGGCCCCGGCCGGACCTTCTACTATACGTCATTTAACGGATGGGGTCGTTACATAGAATATTAAAGTCGACATAAAATGTGTCGACACTGGGAGGCTGTGTCGACACATAGAAGCAGAGTCGACATCAACTGTGTCGACACTTGAAAGCAGTGCCGACACACAGAATTCTTAGTCTACATCAACTGTGTCGACACACAGGACTTGTGTCGACACTCAGCAGAGTTTCTACAATGTCGAGTGCTGAAAAATTGAGAAGTGATTGTGTCGACACAAATAATCAGTGTCGACACATTCTCTAGATGCAGTGTCAAGAAGCTGTGTCAACATCAAGGCAGCTTTGTCGACATCACCAAAGTCTTTGTCGACACTTAAGTCATATGCGTCGACATATATTAACAGATTATCTCGACACATTATGTCAGTCAGTCTCGGCGCTTTGGTTACAGAGACAAAGGCTCAAAAAATATTTGAAGACTTGACAGCTGTGAGTTACAACAGGTTTATTGAAGCTGTCAGACTTGTCAGAAGTTAGTTAGAAACTGGATCAGCCGGTTACCATGGATGAACTCTATATATAGATGGATTAAAGAAAAGGAAAAAGAAAAAATTTGACACAACTAACACAACTATTGTGAGATTGATCTCTGATCAAGAAAGTACAAGTCACAAAGAAGAAGATCTTCGTGAGAAGATCTAAGAAGATGTTCTGAAGTAGTTATCTATTTAGATTCTGTCTAAGTTGAATTCAATCCAGAATTCAGAAGTATCTTCAAGAGGTTTGGAGAGAGAGAGATACATCTATTTGAAGTCAAGAAGGAGACAATCACAGGTCGCTCAAGAAGCAGATACTGAACTTATCTGTCAAGAAGATTCAGATCTATTTCTGGAATCTAAGGAGGAAGCTGCCAGTCAGTTATATTCAAAGGAAATCAACCAAACTAAGTTCAGATTCAAGAGTCTTTGATGAAATCTAAGATCAAGTTGATTTCAGCCATCAGCCTCTTCAAGAAGATGATCAAGAAAGTTCTTATCCCTTCTCTCTCAACAGGGGTAAGAGATTATAAAATTCCTTATCAAATTATGTAGGATCTATTCATAGATCTGAGTTGTAAGCATGTTTTATAAAGGCTGAGTGTAGGAGATTTGTTCTCTGAGTGGTAGGGCTGTTTGTGCCTGAGTTGTAGGAGAAGGTATTCTCTGAGTTGTAGGACTTGTGGTAAGGCTGATGTAGGGCTTGTATGCCTCAATTGTAGGAATGTGGAAACATTATGAGTTGTAGGAATCCTTCTGGATTCTGAGATGTAGGATCTGAGGATCTGAAATAAAAGAAGAAGTTAGGCTGAATCTAGCATACTGCTTGATAGGTAAAGGGGGTAAGTGGATGTACCCAGACCTTGGGGAACCACTATAAATACTATGTGCAATCTGTAAATTGTGTAGCTGTAGAATCTGTGATTGTGTGTGCTGAGTTTGCTGCGGAATTTTCTATTTTATATTACAGTATTGAAGTGATATTCTTTCTTAATTTAAAAACAAGAATTAGAACGTATTCACCCCCTCTCTAGGTGTTTAGGTAGTCTTGAAAGTAAAACTATCAATTAAGTTAGCTATAAACATCACATAAGAAGTACACAAGAGATTTATAGTGGTTCCCCAGATTATGGGTACATCCACTGTCCCTCCCACATTTGTAACAGCTTATTAGACAAGGCTACTTCTTCAAAAACAGCTCTTAAGAGCTTATAACACAGATTCCTAAAGATCTCTCAGTCTCGTCCAAGACGTACTTTAAGCACAAAGCCGTACCACTTAGAGCCAGCAAAGCTCCTACAACTTAGTGATCCACAGACCACCTACCTCAGACCTATCACTAAGTCCTACAACTAAGGCTAGGAGAATAGCCCTATAATTCAAATAGAATGGATCTCCTACCTCAGGCCAACAACCCTATAGCTCAGATCCAATCCTCGATCCTACCTCAAATTCACCACTTGAATCCTACCTCAGATCTTTAGAAGATCCTACCCTTAACCTTTATATATATTAGGCTTACACACAGATCAAAAGATCCTATAGAGAGAGTAATGGTTTGTTGATGATGTTTAGACACTAGAGAAATATTCTCAGTGTCTTCCTCCTTTTGTACTGAGATAACTCAGTGTAGTCTTCTTCATAGCTCTAGAAAGTGTTCTTCAGGATTTCTCAGCTTGAGCTTGTGAAGTAGTTGTAACTAGGTCTTGCCTTTAATACTTCTTCTTTCTCAGATATGTCTCTCTGATCTTACTGTTGAGGATGAGAAAGACAACAACTTACTTACTAGAAATTTCAGATCAATAGTTTGAACAACTCCTCTTGGCTCTACAATAATGTCGAGAGGAAGAAGATAAAGTTCAACACTTCCCAAAAGGTTTTTTTCTCCTCAGTGATCTACTCCCTTTTCTATCCTGCCGTCCAATGACTCTTTGATCCTTGGTCTCACTTGGATTTGGTAGCTTAAATCTTGCTTTTGCATTAAATACATTATTAGAGGCATGCAACGCCGTTTGTCATGTACTGTAGACTTCCCGCAAAATTTTTAATTTCTGCTAATTTAAGCACCTATGGACTTAGTTAATTTCAAACACATCATCATAGGCGTTGAGTGAACAGCCTTCACTCAGCGTCAAAACACTTAGCCAATTATCCTGCAACACTAGGAATCGAGTGATCAGTCTTTACTCGATGGATATGTACATTAGCTATCTTAACTAATTAGTCATTGAGTGAATCTTTATTACTCAACGTAATTGGACTTAGCCGATTTTCTTTTGTATGAAGGCGTTGAGTTATGCTTATGCACTCAACACTTTCGTCCTTAGCTCACCATCTTGATGCGGCGTTGAGTGAACAACCCTCACTCAATGCTTATGTACTTAGTAGAATTTCTTATTGAGCTGGCGTTGAGTGAACAACCTTCACTCAACGCATTTGGACTTAGACGGAATTTCTGTCTTCAACTTCTAAGTCTTTGACTAAACTTTTTTCTATAAACGCTTTCTTCTTTAGGCATTGAGTGAACTTCCTTCACTCAACGCTTCTGGACTTAGCCAGAATCCTGCTCTAATTCTCAGATGCTTTGACAGCTTGAGCTTGACTTAATGCTTCTGGATCTAGACATTGAGTGAACTGCCTTCATTCAACACTTTTGGACTATACAAATTTCTGCCTTGGAAGTTGTTAGGCTTTAAATATCCATGCTTTACTCAATGCTTCTCGTCATCTGGTGTTGAGTGAACTACTTTCACTCAATGCCTATGGACTTAGACAGATTTCTGTTTTTCCTGCATCCTTCCTTGTATCCACCTAACCCGTCTTATCTTTATAACAAGTAATCACCTGCATACATAGAACTTATTGAAACCATTAGTTACTCATATATATATGTCATTGTCTAGAATACCTTCTTTAAATCAGGGACATTAAGATCAATGGATGATAAGCTGTAAATATATCTATTTTATAGTATTTTTATTATGTCATTTTTATTTATTTTTGTCCTTTTTAGTTAGTTTTATTTAATAAATTGCTTGTTTTTGTAAATATTATTCTAACTTAAGTTTATTTTGTTTTCTGAAATTTTTCAGAAAAAGTCAAAAAAATCACTCGACACGCCCGTGTCCCAAGACCCGATACACTCGTGTCACGCCCTCGACGTTCAACTGTCATCGATCCTAGCTTGATGTTTGGCCTTCGTCAACCCGACCAGGACACGCCTATGTCCCAATGCCGGACACGCCCGTATCACGCCACTAGTTCTAGATAAGTTGCTACCGACATCAAAAATTGCAAGGTGTCCTGACACGCCCGTGTCACGCCCCCCGACAAGCCCGTGTCTGACACGTGTCCCATTTAGATCCTCCTTGAAATCGTCCAGTCAACGAATTTTTACTTCTCCAACACACACGACCCAACACGCCCGTGTCACATCTCCCGACACGCCCGTATCACCCCGTAAATTTTGTCTAAAAATACATATTTTCTGTATGAACTCTTGTTCCCCTTTTTTACCACTTTGCTTAGGGTAGGTGTTGCCTAGGTGCTTTTTTATGCTATGTAAGGGAATTTCTCCACCCCCCCCCCTCTTTATGTTTATTTTTAGCTTTCTTGTAATCACTTTTCTATTAATAAAATGTGTTAGTTTTTTCTCTCTTTGCATATCTTGGAATCCATTTATGTGCCCTACTCGAAGTGATTTTTAATGTTTGTTCTTATTTTGTGTTTTTATGTTTTTTCAAAATTTTCATAGCTTAGGACTTTTGCCTAATATCTAGCCATTGTAATCGCAATTTTATTTTCGTGCACCATACTTGTTTAGGCTTTGTTTGCTTTTTTTTTCTTTCTATGTTTTTATTTTTATAAGTTTTATAAAAATGTTTTAAAAGGTGGTTTTTAATTTTCTTTAACTTATGCTTTTTAGGATTATAAAACTTTTCATTCTCTTTTAGCTTTATTTTAACTTTTTAATTGTTTTTATAAAAATATAAGAATGAAAATGTTATTGTTTTTATTTTTCGCTAAGTTAGTTTTTAACTTTTATTTTGAATTCTTTTTGCTCATTTTATTTTTATTTTCTCTTTTTATGCATTTTTACCACATTCTAGCGGTAGAAATGTTGTTGTTTTAATTTTTTAGTCACTTTGTTTTTCTTATTTTCATTTGTGAGTGTGTGTATGAGTTAGCTTTTTATTGTTTTATTTATGTATAGTATGTGTGTGTGTGTGTTTTATTTCTGTAGAGTGTGTGCGTGTATGAGATAGATTTTCATCTTTAATTTCCCGCCTACTCGATTAAGTAGGACTCGTAATTTTCAGCTTTAATTTCCCACCTACTCATTCGAGTAGGACTTGTTATTTTATCGCACTCATTTCCGGCCTACTCGTTTGAGTAGGACTTGCACTTTTACTGCTTTCATTTTCAGCTTTTTTGACTGCTTTAATTTTCCACATGCTCATTTGAGTAGGAATCAATTTTCAATTATGCAATTTCCATTTCTTAAGCCGTCCCCATTCCTATGAGTGGCTAATTGCTCTTAGCCCTTAGTATCGAAGAGCATTGGGACAGATAAAATTGCTTTAAATAATTAAAGGTCTCATTTTTTCTTAAATTAAAACACTTATGGTTTGCCCCGGGTATACGACGAGTAGGACCACATATCGATGTACGGGCTCTATTTCTGTTGTCCATATGCTAGCTAGCCGAGAGGCCGTGCGTATGGACAGATCACCCTTGGATAAATAGAATTGTGTGCATAACCTCGAGAGAGGAGAAGCGCAATTCTCTCGGATTAGGTTCCCCACCAAATAGCGCGGTTCTTAGCGTAATGCGGGCATTAAGAGGAATCCTTCGTCGGACTAATGTTCGGTCGAATAGTCTTAATGTTCAGGTGAGCGACATCCCTATAGCTAGGTGAGCTCATTCTTTTGTAGCCTCCATGGCCAAGTCTCCCCTTTAATTAATTTGAAATTTAGGATCTCTAGTTATTAAAAGTCGTTTTGGTTCAAATTTCTTCGGGTCATTGGGTTATTTCTTCATCGGCATTTTTTTCTTTCATTTTCTGCATTTTATATATTTGCCATTAATTAAATCAAACGACACAAATATCATCGGTAAAATAATAGTCTCTCTAGGGAAATAGTAGAAATAGTCAACCCGACCCCGAGGACAATACGACCCTGATATTACCTACCGGAATATCCTATACTACACGCGATAGGTGCACTTGCCTCCATTCGTTAAAATGAAAAATTGCCCGTGAGCTTCGCCCTCTTATATCTATCTAAATAAAAAACACTTCTCTTCTCTTCCATCTATATAAAGCACTTAAAAAATAATAAAAGGCGCTCGCGGAGCGCATCTAGTTTTAGGCACCGTTGCCGGGGATATTTTCGAGTTGCCATTTTGAATTCCTGAAAACTATGACATTTATCTTTTATTTATATTTATTAAAAAAATGGCCACCCAAAAAAAAATATATATATAAATAATGATAATAATAGTAATCATAATAATAATAACTACTTAAAAATCTAAAAATCTAAAAAACTAAAAAAGTAAAAAATCTAAAAAATCAAAAATGTAAAACTTAAAAACTTAAAAAACTAAAAAAAACTAAAAAACATAAACTTAAAACTAAAAAAAAACCAAAAAACATCCGTAAAAAAAAACTAAAAAATAAAAAAAACAAAAAAAACTAAAAACTTAAAATCTTTTTTTAAAAAAAATCCAAATATAAAAAATGTTTCTGCCCCCCTTTATCTTATTTTTTTTTATTTTATTTTCTTATTTTATATTTCAAAAATATTAAAACCCAAAAATTTTTTATATAAGTACATATATATAATATATATAGTATATATATTTAAAAAAAATAAATGTAGGCCGGCCGCCTCTTTTCTCTTTCCTCTTTTATTTTAGAAAATCCAAAAAATACATGAAATATTTTCTTTATTTTCAAAAACAAAAAAAATAATTAATTATATAGCTGCCCTTAAAATAATTTTCCCACTTCCCTAAATAACATCGCGCCTGCTTCCCCCTTTTCCTTTTTTTATTTTATTTCGAAAATAAAAAAAATGATGAAAATTTCAAAAAACTACAAAATTAAAAAATATATATACGTATAAAAATGCTCCTGCGAGGCACCCCTCGCTTATCTTTTTGCTTTTACTTTAACTTTTGCAGGATTTTCTTAACGAGCCTCCCCGAACGCGTTTTAGGAATGTTTCCTCCCTCCTGTCCTTTTTTGTACATGTTTTTTATTTTATCGTTACTCATACTCATATTGCAACATTAGGGACTATATTGCAACTAAGTATGGGGGTGTTTTCCTATTTCATGTACTTTTATTTTATGCACTTTTATTTTATGCATCTCTTTAAAAAAAAATAAAAAAATGATAACAAAACAAAAAAAATTATAAAACAAAAATCCCAAAATTTTTTACTTTGCAAATATTTTTTTAAAATAATTTCTTTCTCTTTCTTTTTCCCTCTCTTCTTTGTAAATAACACCTCTTTCACTCCCCTTTGTTGTAAATAACTTAAAAAATTAAAAAAAAATTTTAAAATCCAAAAATCCAAAAAAAAGAGAAAAACTATAAAAATCCAAAAAAGATAATAATCAAAAACAGATAAAAAGATAAAAATGCTAAAACCCCTAAAATTTTGTTTATTTTGAAACAGATAAATCGAATATCTCATTAACTCTAAAAATCCAAAAAAGATAATAATCAAAAACACAAAAAAAGATAAAAACCCTAAAACCCAAAAATTTTTGTTTATTATGGAACAAATATATCGAATATCTCATTCTTAACTCCTTTTCGCTCTCCAAAAATTTTGTTGTGAGTTTATTTATAAGCGAATTTTATTAATTCTTTATTTACTATTTGCTTATTAATTGGAGATTGGTAGATTTAGATATCTGGGGTTAAGTTTTAAAGAATTTCTTATGCTTTATATTCTTTTACCTTAGATAAGGGACTTGTTTTTAAGCACTACTTCTACTTTATCTAAATAATTGCACATTTATTTTGTTAGAAAATAACAACTTTACACTTCAAAAATGTTTACTCCAAGTTTTTTTTTGAAATATAGGAACGTTCAATTAATAAAGGTTGCTCTCAAAATTTTTTTTATTAAAATTTAGTTTTTTTCATGAAAAAAATAAACCCATCTCCTTTTTCTCATGTCTTACTTGGCATGATTAATCCCCTCTTATCCTTAAAAGAACCTATATCAATAGGAATTAGATTTCATTCTGTAAACATAAGCATCCAATATTTGAAAAGATTATATGTTACGGAGTAAGAGGATAAATTTCATTACTCTTATACATATACATTGGGTTATTATTAAGTTGATTCAAAAAAATTATTATGTTAGGAAAATAAGATTTCATTTTCCTTAACATTCAATTCAAAAAAAATCATTAGAGGTTTTAAAAATATCTCGCCTCTAAAAACCTAAGCCATCTTCATAAACCAAAACAAACCCTTTGCCACTTTCAACGATTCTAGACTTAATTTAAAAACTTTTTGAGAGCATAAATTTTAAATTGCATTATTTTCTTTAATTCTTACAAGCTAAAGTTCGTATGATTCCAGTCTATTTTTGTTAACCTAATAAATACAAATTTTGCTTTCTCTTTGATTATATCGAGAATTTTTTAGCTGAAACTCTTCCTTTATGTAAATTTTTGTCATAATTTAGGACTTAATCTTATACCCCAGATGTTTATTTTGATCTTTCTTTTAATTAATTCAAGTGGTAGCTAATCTTAGGATTTCTTTAATTCCTTATAAGTATATCTCCAACTTTTGCTCTTGAATCGTGAAAGCTTAAGTGTGGGGGTATTTGATAAGCTGTAAATATACCTATTTTATAGTATTTTTATTATGTCATTTTAGTTTATTTTTGTCTTTTTTAGTTAGTTTTATTTAATTAATACTTCTTTTTATAAATATTATTCAAACTTAAGTTTATTTTGTTTTTTGAAATTTTTTAGAAAAAGTAAAAAAAATCACCCGACACGCCCGTGTCCCAAGACCCAACACGCCCGTATCACGTCATTGACATTCAACTATCGTCGATCCCAGCTCGACATTCGGCCTTCTTCAACCCGACCAGGACATGCCCTTTTCCCAATGCCTGACACGCCCGGGTCACGCCACCAGTTCCAGATAAGCTGCTGCCGACATCAAAAATTGCAAGGTGTCTTGACATGCCCGTGTCACACCCCCAACATGCCCGTGTACGACATGTGTCCCGTCTAGATCCTCCCAGAAATCAGCCAGTCAACGAATTTTGACTTCTCAAACACACCAGACCTGACACGCCCGTGTCACATCTCCCGACACGCCCGTGTCACCCACTAAATTTTGTCTATAAATACAGATTTTCTGTATGAACTCTTGTTCCCATTTTTGGACCACTTTGCTTGGATAGGTGTTGTCTAAGTGATTTTCTATGTTTTGTAAGGGAATTTCTCCCCCCCCCCTTAGTGTTTGTTTTTAGCTTTTTGTAATCACTTTTCTATTAATTAAATGTGTTAGTTTTTTCTCTCTTTGCATAGCTTGGAATCCATTTATGCGCCCAACTCGAAGTGATTTTTAATGTTTGTTCTTATTTTGTGTTTTTATGTTTTTTCAAAATTTTCATAACATAGGACTTTTGCCTAATTTCTAGCCGTCGTAATCACAATTTTATTTTCGTGCACCATACTTGTTTAGGCTTTGTTTGCTTTTTTCTCTTTCTTTGTTTTCAATCTTATATGTTTTATAAAAATGTTTTTAAAGGTGGTTTTTAATTTTCTTTAACTTAGGCTTTTTAGGATTGTAATACTTTTCGTTGTCTTTTAGCTTTATTTTCACTTTTTAATTGTTTTTATAAAAATATAAGAATTAAATTGTTATTGTTTTTTTCCCTAACTTAGTTTTTAAATTTTATTTTGATTTCTTTTTGCTCGTTTAATTTTTATTTTCTCTTTTTATGCATTTCTACCACGTTCTAGCGGTAGAAATGTAGTTATTTTAATTTTCCAATCACTTTGTTTTTCTTATTTTCAATTGTGTGTGTGAGTGTATGAGTTAGCTTTTTATTGTTTTATTTATGTAGAGTGTGTGTGTGTGTGTGTGTGTTTTATTTCTATAGAGTGTGTGTGTATGAGATAGCTTTTTGAGCTTTAATTTCCTGCCTACTCATTTGAGGGGGACTCAAAATTTTTAGCTTTAATTCC
Organism: Platanthera zijinensis; assembly: GCA_039513925.1. NCBI lineage: Eukaryota > Viridiplantae > Streptophyta > Magnoliopsida > Asparagales > Orchidaceae > Platanthera > Platanthera zijinensis. Next base: position 85,832,038 of record CM077086.1, read on the forward strand.
CGCCTACTCGTTCGAGTAGGACTTGTCATTTAATCACTTTCATTTCCCGCCTACTCGTTTGAGTAGTACTTGCACTTTTACTGCTTCCATTTTCAGCATTTTTTACTGCTTTAATTTTCCGCCAACTCGTTTGAGTAAGACTCTCTTTTAAATTTTGCAATTTTCTTTTCTTAATCCGTCCCCATTCTTATGAGTGGCTAATCACTCTTAGCCCTTAGTATCGAAGAGCATTCGGACAGAAAAAATCGTTTTAAATAATTAAAGGTCTCATTTTTCGCTCTTATTTAAGCACTTATGGTTGACCACATATCGATGTGTGGGCTCTATTTCCGTTGTCCATACGCTAGCTAGCCGATAGGACGTGCGTATGGACCGATCACCCTTGGGTAAAGAGAATTGTGTGCATAACCTCGAGAGAGGAGAAGTGCAATTCTCCTATATGGGGTTCCCCACCCAATAGCGGGGTTCTTAGCGTAATGCGGGCATTAGGAGGAATCCTTCGTCGGACTAGTATTCAGTCAAATAGTCTTAATGTTTAGGTGATTGACATCCCTATAGCTAGGTGTGCTCATTTTTTTGGATCCTCCACGACCAAGTTTGCCCTTTAATTAATTTGAAATTTAGGATCTCTAGTTATTAAAAGTCATTTTGGTTCAAATTTCTTTGGTAACGTTGAGTAATTTCTTCATCGACATTTTCTGCTTTCATTTTCTGTATTTTATATATATCCGTCATTAATTAAATCAAATGACACAAATATTATCGGTAAAATAATAGTCTCTCTAGGGAAAGAGATGAAATAGTCAACCCTACCCCGAGAATAATACGACCCCGATATTCCCCACTGGAATATCCTGTACTACACGTGATAGGTGCACTTGTCTCCTTTTGTTAAAATAAAAAATCGCCCGCGAGCTCTGCCCTCTTATATCTATTTAAGTAAAAAACCCTTCTCTTCTCTTCCATCTATATAAAGCACTAAAAAATTAAATACAGGTGCTCGCAGCGCATCAATGGACCCAACAGCTAGAAAAACAAAAATCCGTCTAAGTCTAGAAGAATTTTGTGAGTATACTTCACTTAATTCCAGAAGGCCTAAAAGCATTGATAGAAGATTAATAATTCAATGGCTTAGTGTTGTTAGACTAAAACTTAGTTAAGTCTAGAAGCGTTCAGTGAAGGCTATTCACTTAACGCCTTTTCATAAGGAAATCTGTCTAAGTATAGAAGTGTTGAGTGAAAAAGGCTCACTCAATGCCTTATCAATAATTTAGAAAGGTCAGAAAGCTTTACTAATTGCCTTCATTCAGAAATTAAGGTTCAAGTTCAGAAGAATTGAGTGTATAAATCTCACTCAATGCCTTTTGTCATGATTACTTCCAAGTCTAGAAGCATTGCGTAAAGAAGCTTCACTCTATGCCTTCAACTAGAAGAATTATGGCAAGTATAAATGCATTGAGTGATAAAGGTTCTCTCAACCCTTATCAGTTTAGCTATCTAAGACAAAAGCGTTGAGAGATGAAGGCTTACTCAATGCCTCAAGAAGCAGATTTTCTACTAAGTATTTTTGCATTAAGTCACAAAGCTTCGCTCAACGCCTGTGCAGAATGACCATGAAAACTGCTGAGTCCACAAGCGCTGAGTCATGCTGACGTCATACCAATTCAAATTAAGCGGGATTTGCGCAATAGAAGCCAAATGGCGCCGAATACTTTCTGAATAGTTGTTAAAGCTAACGTAACTTTATATCTACTATTTTGGCTTGCCCATACTGATCAAAGAGCCATTAGACAACGGTATTTAAAAATACCTTATCTAAAAAAGGGACTACTCATCCATCACTCTCAGATTTATAGAAGAGTTATAGAATATAAAAATTTGCTTTGTAATTGTATGTGAAAAGAATCAAAAATCTTTATTTTATGAAAGAGCCTGTTCGTATTTTGGGGACTCAGGATTGGGTATTGCAGAGGAAGATGATTCCCATGGTCAAGGTTCTTTTGTGAAACCAAGATGTCGAGAACGTGACTTAGGAGCTGGAATCGGTTATGAGTAAGTCTTATCCTCACCTTTTCTCCTAGCTTGCTTGGTAAATATTTTTCATTAGAAAACCTTTGGTTATTCATTTTCTTCTTTGGATTACATTTATATATCAATTTTCGGGATGAAACTTCTTTTTACAGGGAGTGGATGTGTAACACCCTCATCCGTCACATAGCATATAACAGAAGGTCCGGCAAGGGCCCGATGATATATAATACAGATAGAACAAAGAGTTACTAAATTAAAACCATCATCTAATAATGCTTATCCTAACATAGAGTGCATTCTAGTAGAAGTAATTTAAAAGTCATAAATAGAACCCAACAACAATGTGGATGTCCACAACCACAACTAAGAATGTATAACAAATACACAAAGGAGTCTTGGCCTTAAGGCCTTATAAGGTTTACTCAAATTAAACTGTCTTACATACATCGGCATGCAGGCCGGCCACACATGAGAAATAAATAAAAAAAACAGGCAATTCACTTTGGCCTTCAAGGGCTGGCTTAGTAATCCTGTGCATTAGACCACTATTTCCCGCTAGGCTCAGCAATACCAGCAAGTAATATTTAACCGCAATGGTGTAAAATAAAAGCAACGGTCAGCATTAGCTGACTAAATTATAACGACCCCACCCCTCACTCGGGGTGGCGGTGCTCCATCCCTGCAGGCATTAGTATAGTCATATAATGGCAATCAAAACGTGCAACTTAAGCACCATTCACAACAGACTTTAGCGCACATATCGAATGCCCCGTGTTCTCACGACACATTCTTGGTGCACAGTACCATAAGGGTCGCACCACCAATCTCTGTGTCCATGAACAATGTTTGAGCTTTAAATCTCAAAACGGCCAAGGCCAAAGACAACGCCCTAGTGCTACCACCAGTCTTGTGCATTAGACATTGACCGCTCCATGTCGACCGGCATAGGGGATGGTACAGTTCAGCCATACCCCATGCTCAAGTAATCTGATACGCATAACTGATGCGATTCTGCATCCCCTTTCCCTTTTCCGCATGATCCATAACTCTACAAGGATCCTAAGCTAGCACTCATGGCAACCAAAGATAAGCAATTCAAGCTCACAATCCACAAAATTGGGCCCAAGGTCTTCGAGAGACAGGCCATCATGGCCCCAAGGTATCACAAGACAGGCCACAAAAAATACCCAACGGGTCTCCCAAACAAAGGCTTCAGCAAATAGCCACAAGGTTTCCAAGAAACGGGCCTCAAGTGACAACACAACGCTCACTGGGAGATTCCACCGGCGGTAGCTCTATCACCGCACAGTAGGGGGGATTGACTATCGATTCTTCACCCAAATCAGGTGTTTTCCTGGAGTCTACATCCAATACTCTCAACACAGACATTTGCATACCTCGAGATTCCGAAATCTACCCCCAATAACCACAAAGTCTTCTCCGACATACAAAATATACAAACATCATCAATCCATAGCAACATGTTCGGTGTGGCTTCACGCAGCATGCCTATTCCGTACTTCGATTCTGGATCAAAATGAAAAACTACCGGGGATACATGGATCAACCTGTCAAGAGAACCACTTCTACGTGTTCGTGTAGTGTCTACCCTCAAATGCCAAAAAGAAGTACTTCACATGTAAAAGGAAGAGGATCGCTACCCTTAAAGTCCCCTTTGGTTCCATGCGAGAAATCTAGACAATTGAAATCGACCGCTTCGGCCTTGCCTCAGTAGATCCGAACTCACTTTGTGAATACGAACTCTGAATCTTGAACAGCGACAAAAACTCCCCTTTCTGGTGCTGTTGCGCCTCCTTCAAAAATCCAGGCCAAGTCCCAACTTTATAGAAGATGAAGTGAAACGGCTGATCAAGGAATATAAACAAAGCTACCACCGCGCAGTTCCTGACTACCACCGCGTGTCACCTTAATTCAACGCCTTCAACAGTGCAACTGCCCATGCCCTCCAATCACAGGTTAACACATGGCCATGCAGTTACAAAATTGTTATCGCCATGCAGTAAGATGCTAACACTTCGTGGTAGCTAGCGATAGTTATGACACGACTACTTCAGCTACCGTCACGTGGTAGAAACACGATCACTTAGACAAATAAATTTCCAAGCTACCGCGTGCTGTAACCCTACCGCTTGGCACTAACTTCACGAGAACTCAGACAATAAAGTGGTTAACGTTGGGCGCTAGCAACCTACCACCACGCGGTAGACTAGGCATTGAGTCACCTCGCCTCACTCAATGCTCTCAATGCTCTTGGTGCCTCTAGCTAACTAATCCGGAGCTACCGCCACCATTAGCCCTACCGTCGGGAGGTAACCTCCAAAAAACCCTTTTTCCTGCTTCGGAAATCTTGGGGCATTACAAATCTCCCCCACTTAAAGAATTTAATCCCAGAATTGTGCATTGCAGTAAAATAAAGAAAATTAATACTAGGAAAGTATACCTCAAAAGAAAAGCTCGGGGACCTCGACCCTGATGGTTTGTTCCCGATCCCAAGATAGCTCTTTTCAGCAATAGTTTTCCTAGCATACCTTGACCATCCACATAGACTTATTGTGAAGTTGCTTAAATTATGAGTCATCAATACGAATGAGTTTAACCTTTGATGTCAACCCTACATAATTCGACCTCTCATCCACCGCAACAACTTGTGTTGGCTCTTGCACCGCCTTCCGCAACAAAGATATGTAGAATACGTCATGCAAACCACTAAGCTCTATTAAAAGTTTTAATCGATAGGCGGCTTCTCCAACGCGCTCCAAAACCTCAAACGACCCAACGTATCTCTGACTTAGCTTTTTCAGCCATAGAATTTTAGACACTCCCTTGACCGGTTTGATCTTCAGGTAAAACCAATCACCCATGATAAACTCCACATTCCTGGTCTTGACACTGTAATATTTAGCCTGTCTATCCTGTGTTATCAACAGCCGATCCCTGATTGTCCGAAAAATAGAAGTCGCCTCCTCAATTTCCTTCCGCTTATACAACTTTGATTTGCCTGTCTCCAACCATGACAACGGAGAATGACACTTTCTACCATATTGGGCCAGGAAGGGTGCCATTTAAATGCTTGCCTGTTAGCTATTATTTTAAGAGAATTCGATCATATATAAGTGATCTTCCCACTTTTTCAAAAAATCGAGGGTGCACATACAGAGCATGTCCTCCATCGTCCTGATTACCATCTCGGTATGACCATCCGTCTGCGGAAGAAAGGCCGTACTGAAATTCAGTTTGGTACATAATAGTTGATGTACTAGCCTCCAATCATTAGATGTGAAGCGCCCATCTCATTCACTCACGATGCTACGGAGCACACCGTGCATTTGTATAATATTCTCTGCACAAAGCATTCCTAGATTTTTTCCCCGAATCGTCATTTCTATTCGGGATGAAGTGCGACACTTTTGTTAAATGATCTATGATCACACAGATGGCATTGTTTCCCTACTGCGATCTCGGCAAACCATGCACGAAATACCTGGATATATTGTCAAACTTCCACTCTGGTATAGGCAAATAATAAAAGAATTCTTCGGGCTTTTGTCATTCAGCCTTCACTAATGCACAAGTTTGACTCTTTGCCACATACAGTGTTATGTCTTTCTTCAGTCCTGGCCACCAGAACAACTTTTTCATGTCTATATACATATTCGTGCTCCCTGGGTGAACTGATGACTAGTTTTAGTCATCCCTTTTGGGGGTATTTTAGTAGCTTAAATCCCTAAGTATTATTATAAATTTGTGTTTTGTATGCTTGTTTTGATGTCCTTTTATGTTTTTGATATTAAAATCTATTTAATCTTATTATATGTATTATGTTACTATAATCAATATTATTTTATGTTTTGATGTTTATATTTAATGTTTTTTTAGGTGTTTTGTTATTTTATTTTAATGTTTTAATAATATTGATATGTTATTTTTATTTTTAATGTTCTTGATGTTTTGTGTTTTAACTTTGATTATAACATAAATAATGTTTTATTTTTATGTTTTTTTGTAGGTGGCCGGCTCCTCCCTCAAGTGCAACTCAAGCCCACCTATTGGAGCAGCCACAAGTACAGCCCGAGCCCTTCAACATAGTGCAGCCACCTTGCATGGTCGGCCTACATGGCCTACCCGAGCCCTTGATGCAGCCCAAGCAGCCCACATTTGAAGCAACCCAGCCTCCTCCTCTTGGCCCACTTAAGCATGGAGCAGCACCCCAAAACCTCCTACCTGAGCCCACCATGCAGCAGCCCCCCTTCATCAACGCTTGAATGAATTTTTGCCATGCATGAATATCCCCATGCATTGGCCGGCCACCCCCCCTTCTCTCTCTTTTATTATTTCCTTGCCAGCTCATTTTCTCTCTCTCTCCTCATTATTTCATGCATGCATTTCTCCCTCATACATGGCCGGCCCCTACCTTTTCTCTCCCCTCTTTTATTTTCCATTCATCCCCCCCTTCATATTTTATATTGTCCATTTAATATCATGCATGCATTTAGCTATTTCCTCTCTCCCTCATTAAACCCATGCATGAACCCATTCTCCCCCATATGGCCGGCCACCCCTTGGTCTCTCTAATCTAGATGCTTCCCTCCTCTCCTATAAAAGGAACCTATGTCCCATGCTAAAAAAAGGTTGGATGAGAAAGAGAGCAAGTGAGCAAGAGAGTTCTAGTACAAGTATTTTCTTTTCATTGTTATAGTTCTCTTTTCATTGTTGTAATTTTCTTCTTAGTATAATATTGTCATCTTTTTAATATAATTGTGTACCTCTTTTTATTAATCAATGAAATTCTCTTCTCTTTATTTTGTTGTTTCCTTTTCCAATATGCGTTGCTAATCTCCCTTAGCATTCGATCGTGAGGATCCATGAAGTGAGATGAGAGTTTATTTTCTTTCTTAGTTTTATTTGTGTTATTCCATGCTCGATCCTTCTTTGATTTATTTTGAATCGACTCCATATTTCCGGTATATGGTAGTAGGCCTTGTTCTCATTTCATAGTAGTCGAGAGACTCATGACTTGAAAGATCACTCAAAGAAGGAAGGAGTTGAACGCAATCCTAGAGATAGGACGACGTAAATCCTCCGGATTGGAGTAAAATCCAATAGTGCGGATCACCTCGATAATGCAACTTTAGGCTTCTTTTGCTTGTAAAGAGATTTCGATCAAAGAGTCTATAAGTTAGGAGACATTATCTAGCGAGATTTTGTCTTATTTTCGGATCTGTCACGGTCGAGTATGGTTTGCAAAAATTAAAACTATCTTTATTTTTATCTCTCTCATCTAATTTCATGGTGATTCACTGATCGGGTGCTAGCTTTTTAATATAAGTTTTTCGTCCCGAAAATTATCGTTTATTTCACTTTTAAAAATTCCCAAAATCGAACAATTTTTCCGGTAGGATAATAGTTCAAGCGTGAGTAGCAGTACTTGACAGCCCCGTGTTTAAATACGACCTTGATACTACGATTCGATAGGTACGCTTGACTGTTCGGGTTTTAGCCCATCAAGTTTTTAGCGTCGTTGCCGGGGATTTTTCTTCGTCAATATTTTGAAAACGCTTTCGCTATTACTTCTGCAAATTCAAAAAAAAATTTTATTATTTTCTTTTATTATTACAATCAACCCACCTCATCTTATTTTCTACCCAACCTAAAATCTCTCGAAAAGGGTAAGGGGCTTTAAGCACCACCATTTTACCTAGTACCTTGCGAACCCTTCACCGGGTAGCCCTTGGGAAGTTCGAGAGCCAAATCGTAAAAAATCTATTTTCAAAAAAAAATCCTTTCTTCTCTTTTTCTTTCTTTTTCAAGTTTTCATTTTCATTCTCCGTCGTCTTCTTTACTAGTGCATGACCCGAGCAAATCCGTCGCTACTTGTTGATTTGGACACAGAAATCGAACGCTCCTTTCGGAGACAACTACGATTCGGGGCTTCCACTTCTCAAATAGCGGTTGAGGATTCCTACGGGGATTGCAATTTCAATTCTGAAATGAGGGACCCTAACCCAGGATTGGCTCAGCAAAGGACCATGTCCAATTATGCTCGACCAAACTTTGAAGGGACAGAGACAAGTATTGTTCGACGTGCGATTGCGAACAATAACTTCGAGCTGAAGCCTAGCATTATTCAAATGGTGCAGCAATATGTACAGTTCGACGGATTACAAGATGAAGATTTGAACTTGCATATTGCTAATTTTCTTGAAATCTGTGACACCTTTAAGATTAATGGTGTTTCAGACGATGCTATAAGGCTAAGACTCTTCCCATTCTCCTTAATAACTAAAGCCAAACAGTGGTTGAGTTCTCTTCCAAGAGGATCAATCACTACTTGGAACATTTTAACTGAAAAATTTCTTTCTCGTTATTCCCCCCCCCCCCCCCCCCCGCCAAAACTGCTAAGCTACGAAATGATATAACTTCATATTCTCAAATTGATTCTGAGACCCTCTATGATAATTGGGAGAGGTTCAAAGAACTTTTGAGAAGATGCCCACATCATGCTCTGCCTGTATGGTTGTAGGTCCAGACATTCTACAATAGGCTAAACCAAGAAACTAAGCAGATGATAGATGTCGCTTCCGCTGGTTCTTTGGACCGCAAAACTCCGGAAGCCTCTCTTGAGCTTATCGCGGACATGGCAATGAACACCTATCAGTGGAATTCGTCTAGGACTCGCACATCTAAACCTGCAGGTATATATGAAGTGGATTCGGTGATGCAACTGGCGATGCAAGTGGAAATGCGGAACAAGAAGATTACGGAGATGACTGCTCCCTCCGCCGCTAAGGTATATGAAAATGTTGTTGCTGCCGAGCAGGTGGATTATCTGGGGAACATACCCAGGCCTGCTCAAAATAATTTTGCTAATAATTTTTCTGCTTTTTCGAATTTTTCTTCTCCTCCTGTTTTTTCTTCTTCTTCGAACACTTATCATCCTGGATGGCGTAACCATCCTAATTTTTCTTGGAGTAATAACGCTAATGTTGTACGCCCACCGCACGATTTTACACCACCACCACCACCACAAAAAAAATTTCAAAAACCTTCCCCTTTGGAAGAGATCCTCGCTAAGTATATAAGCTCAAACGATGTTGTTATTAGAAACTTAACAAGATCAATGAAAAATTTAGAAAATCAGGTCGGCCAACTCGCCAAGGCCTTTTCCGAGAGACCACCTAGAACTCTTCCCTCGAATACTGAGCCTAACCCAAGGGAGCACGCAAATGCGATTTCCCTTCGGAGCGGTAAGGTTGTTAACGAGCCCACCACAAGGGAAGAGCCAAGGGAGATTGTCCCTCCTGTTTTTATCCCCACGGAAAATGATAAATCAAATCTTGAAAATGAAAAATCTATTTTTGACAAAGAAAAAGATATTTCTGTTCTTTCTGATTTTCAAAATGATGCTCCTGTTATTATAAAGGAATCTCTGCCACCTCCTTATCCGGCTCGACTTAGGAAGGAAAAACTAGACGATCAGTACAAATGCTTCCTTGAAATGTTCAAACAAATTCACATTAATTTGCCATTTCATGAAGCGATTAGTCAAATGCCTAAGTATGCGAAGTACCTTAAGGATCTGTTAACAAACAAGACGAAATTGGAAATTTATCACATGTAACATTAAATGAAGAATGCTCGGCGGTCGTTAAAAACTCTAATCTTCCTAAAAAGATAAACGATCCGGGTAGTTTTTCCATTCCTTGCGTCTTTGGTGATTTATTTGTTAAACATGCGTTAGCAGATCTAAGAGCGAGCATCAATTTGATGCCTTTTTCTTTATTCAAGAAACTAGGATTGGGCACTCTTAGCCCTACAAGGATGAGTTTCCAATTAGCTGATAGCTACATTAAGTACCCATTAGCTATCATTGAGGACGTGCTAGTGAAGGTCGACAAATTAATCTTCCCGGTGGATTTTGTCATTCTTGATATTGAAGAGGACGTCGAGATCCCTCTTATCCTTGGCCGACCCTTCCTAGCCACCTCTCGAGCGATCATCGATGTTAGTAACGGAAAATTGTTCTTGCGTATGGAGATGATGAGGTCACATTTTCTATTAATCAATTAATGAAAAATTATTTAAAAAATGATGACTCATGCTTCTTTCTTGATGTTTTAGATGAAGATTCTCCCCTTTCTCTTTCTAACATCTCTTCTAACGAATTTTCCTCTTCTTTTTCTGAAATTTCTTCAAATGGTTTTGAAAACACGGTGATGTCAATACAAGAAAATTTTGAAAATTATTCCGTCTTTGGTAGAAAAAAGTATGAAAATAACATTTTTGAAAAAGAAAAGAATATAAAAAACTCTTATGACGAACCACCTCATCTTGATTTAAAACCACTTCCTGAGCATCTCAAATATGCCTTTCTTGCAAAAGACTCTAAATTACCCGTTATAATCTCGGCTTTGCTTTCTCAATCCGAAAACGATCAATTGATCGAACTACTACAAAAGCATCGCCGAGCTATAGTGTGGCAAATTTCTGATATTCCTGGCATAAGCCCCTCCTTCTGCACCCAAAAAATATTTTTTGAAAATAATTCTAAGGGTGTAGTCAAACCTCAACGTCTCCTTAATCCCAAGATGAAAGAGGTTGTGAAGGGTGAGGTTCTTAAGTTATTAGATGCGGGGATAATTTATCCTATTTCTGATAGTCAGTGGTAAGTCTGGTCCAGGTTGTTCCTAAAAATGGTGGAGTCACGGTAGTATCGAATGAAAATAAAGATTTAATTCCAACTAGGAAGGTAACGGGATGGAGGATGTGCATCGATTACCGTAAATTAAATGATGCCACTCGTAAAGATCACTTCCCCTCCCCTTTATCGATCAAATATTAGAACGCTTATCCGGGCATAGTTTTTATTGTTTTCTTTACGGTTTTTCGGGATACTTCCAAATCCCTATTGCACCCGAAGACCAAGAGAAGACAACATTCACTTTCCCCTTTGGAACATTTGCCTACCGTTGGATGCCTTTTGGGCTATGCAACGCACTAGCTACCTTTCAGCGGTGTATGCTAGCCATCTTCGATAAATATGTAGAAAATATAATGGAAGTTTTTATGGATGACTTTTCAGTTTTTGGGGACTTGTTTGAATTGTGTTTAAATAATCTAGGAAAAGTTTTAAAACGCTGCGAAGAAACGAATATCATTTTAAATTGGGATAAGTGCCACTTTATGGTACGTGAAGGTTTAGTCCTTGGCCACAAAATTTCCGCTAAGGGAATTTATGTGGACAAGGCGAAAATTGAAATAATTGAAAAGTTACCGCCACCTACAACTGTTAAAGCGATTAGAAGTTGTTTAGGGCACGCGGGTTTTTATCGTAGATTTATTAAAGACTTTTCAAAAATCACTAAGCCTCTCACCCACCTTCTCGAAAAAGATACTTCTTTCATTTTTGATGAATCTTGTCTCGAGGCATTTGAATTAATAAAATCAAAACTTATAAATGCTCCTATTATGATTGCCCCAGTTTGGGGTTTACCATTCGAAATTATGTGCGATGTGAGTAATCATGCGATAGGTGCGGTTCTAGGTCAGCGAATTGCGAAGAACTTTCATCCGATTTTCTATGCTTGTAAAACTCTAACTTCTACTCAAGAAAATTACACCACGACGGAGAAAGAACTCTTAGCGGTTATTTTTGCTTTTGATAAATTCTGACCGTATGTTACTCTTTCTAAAATTATTGTTTTCACAGATCATTTTGCTTTGAAGTACCTCCTTTCTAAACTGGATGCCAAGCCGCGTCTTATCCGTTGGATCCTCTTACTTCAAGAATTCAACTTGGAGATTCGGGATAAGAAAGGAGCGGAAAACTTAGCAGTTGATAATCTTTCGCGTCTTGAAAATCCCAATCTTGATATTCTAAATGAAACTTTTATTAATGACTCTTTTTCGGATGAGCGCCTTTTAAATATTTCTTCTTATACCCCCTGGTTTGCCGATCTGGTCAATTATCTTGTGGCCCGGGTCCTTCCAAAAGAATACTCAACTCACCAAAAGAAGAAATTCTTTTCTGAGTTAAAGTAATATTTTTGGGAAGACCCATTCCTATTTCGCATTTGTGCTGATCAGGTGGTAAGGAGATGTGTTTCCCGGGAAGAGGGTCAACAAATTTTAAAACATGTTCATGAAGGTCCGACTGGCAGGCACTTTCAAGCAAACCGCACCGCACACAAAGTAATTAGTGCTGGATTTTATTGGCCAAGCATATTTAAAGATGCACAAATCTTTGTGGGCGGATGCGATCGATGTCAGCGGACTGGAAATCTCTCTAATAAAAATGAAATGGAACAAAACTATTTTCTCGAGTGTGAAGTTTTTGATCTGTGGGGCATAGACTTCGTCGGCCCATTTCCCTCCAGTTTTGGTAATAAATATATTTTAGTCGCAGTTGATTACATTTCTAGGTGGGCAGAGGCCCAAGCTCTACTAAATAATGATGCTCGTGTTGTTGTTGTTTTTCTTAAAAAAATATTTTCTCGTTTTGGTTTTCCTCGAGCGATCATTAGTGATAGGGGAAGTCATTTTTGCAACGCCCAACTTGCTAAAGCTTTAACTAAATATGGCATTACGCATAAACTTTTGACTTCTTATCACCCCCAAACTAACGGTCAGGTCGAGGTAGTCAATCGAGAACTTAAACGAATTTTGGAAAAAACCGTTTCTACTTCTCGTAAGGATTGGTCTTTAAAATTAGACGATGCTCTTTGGGCATATCGGACAGCGTACAAAATCGCCATCGGTTGTACTCCTTTCCGATTAGTCTATTGAAAATCGTGCATCTTTCGGTAGAAGTAGAACACCGTGCTTATTGGGCGTTAAAATTTTTTAATTTCGATCCGCACTCGGTCGGTGAGCATAGAAAACACCAACTAAATGAGCTTGACGAGTGGCGAGCGTACGCATATGAAAATAATAAAATTTATAAGGAACGCACGAAATTATATCACGATAAGAACCTGTGCCATCCTAAAATGTTTAAACCAGGCGATCAAGTTCTTCTTTTTAATTCGCGTTTATGTCTCTTCCCTGGAAAACTTAAATTTAGATGGTTTGGACCGTTTACGGTCAAGGACGTTTTTACTTACGGCACTGTGTTACTTTCGCACCCCGATAAGGGGGATTTTAAAGTGAATGGCCATAGACTTAAACTTTAGTTTTCTAATGATCATGTGTCCCCTGCAAAGGAGGATATTATTTTGGACTCTTAGATTATTATTTTATTATGGACATTTTTATTTTTGGACTACTTCTTATTATTATTATGAAACATTTTTATTTGGATTGTTGTAATAAAGAACACTATAGGAAATCTGCCCATGGACTCTATTATTTTTTTGCTTTTATTTTGCTCTTCCCACCGAAGACCAATCAATTACAAGATTGTGGTCGCCGCTCCGCCGCTGCTGATATCAAGATGGATCAAGTCAAACCTGTTGACGATCAAGCGCACTAAAGAGCAAGCATGGGGGAGCGACATCCGCCTTCATCTCACGAACCCGGGGAAGTCCTGTTCTTATTTATTTATTTTCTTGCATTTTTCTTTTTCTCTTCTTCTCAGTCCTCTTCTTTTTTTCTTTCTGTTTCCTTCATTGAGGGCAATGAAGAATTTAAGCATGGGGGGTCTAGTTTCTTTTGGTCTTTCTTTCTGTTTTTCTTCTTCCAAAAAGAAAAAAAATGTGTTTTCAAATTAGTATTTTATGTTAGCTTCATCAAAATCCAAAAAAATTAAAAAATATAAAACCCCAAAATAAAAAATTAGAAAAACAAAAATAAAAAAAATGTGTAAAATCTATTTGAAAAACAAAATCTAAAATTATTTCTATCTTTTTTTATGTTTCTTCTAGTGATGTGTAGGCCCGTGCGGTTTTTGTAGTTCTATATAGATTACTTTGAAAATGTTTTCTAAACTTATCATTTTAACATAGTTTAGTTCTACTAGTTTCTCTTTCTTAAATATAGGCATCCGTTTAAAAAAAATTATAAGTTAGCAATTTGTAGTTATGTCTTTTTATTTGGTTAGTTACTTACGAATGGTTGCTAGGTATCATTAGCTCTTTTTCAATTGCGGGGTAGTCTTTCTTGGTGTCTTGAACTTGTCCCAAGCTACTCTCGAAACATTTGCGTCGTTTTTACATTCTTTAGAAATGATGTAGGCTACCATTTGACTATTTTGAGCTTTTCTTGCCCACCAAAAACATCACCATTGCAAAAACAATTTTGGGCGTTTTTCATGTTTCCTTGTTTTTTGCTCCACCTTTCATTTCATTATGATCACCAAAGCCAAATGCCTTTCCTATTTTTCACACTATAACCTTGAGCTTAAAAATTATTTTTGTGGGAGGGGTATTATCTTTGAATTGAAAAGGAAATTCTCAAGCCTAATTTTGGAGCTTTCTTATGAAAATGTTATCGAAAAAAAAATGAAATGAAAAAATCAACAAAATAAAAAAATGAAAGAAAAAAAAGTTTTATGTTTGGCCAAGTTTATAAAAGAAAATTTTCATGGCCTTATTTTGTAGTTTGAATTGGAGAAATGACTTGCTTGTCATTTCTCATTTTGTTATCATGAGTTTATTTTTATTTTTGAGCTCACCTTGGTTTAGTGTTTAAGCCTTCATGTTTATCCTTGTTTTCACTTCCTAATTATTTACCTAAGCCAAGTATTAATGCCTATTAGAAGTCCTATTGATCTTTAGAACGTAAATTCGCGTAGTGGAGAAAGTGTGAACGTACAAGCCTATGGCCACCATCATTGATGGATTTTTTTGGAGGTTACCTTGGAGTGTTTTAGGGTTAATGTTTATCTAGCAAGCTAGTAGTTTGTTAATGCGCCGTTTATTTAGAACCTCTACTTTTGTTTTCCTTACTTTCATTTATTTTGGATGCCTTGTTTTAAGATTTAGAAATGGGTATATTTTTCATATGTTTTAATGAGATTTTTAGGGTTCCACTTTCAAATTTTCTATTGTGCACTTCTCACCCCACAAGTTGATAACATGGAAATTAGGATAGTTTAATTTTTCATGTTTTGCTATTCTTAACTATGGAACCTTAAATAAAATATATATCTTTTTCTTTCCTTTTGTTTTTCCCTAGTTCCTTATTTCTATTTGCTTGAGGGCAAGCAAATGTCTAAGCATGGGGGAGTTTGATGACTAGTTTTAGTCATCCCTTTTGGTGGTATTTTAGTAGCTTAAATCCCTAAGTATTATTATAAATTTGTGTTTTGTATGCTTGTTTTGATGTCCTTTTATGTTTTTGATATTAAAATCTATTTAATCTTATTATATGTATTATGTTACTATAATCAATATTAGTTTATGTTTTGATGTTTATTTTTAATATTTTTTTTAGGTGTTTTGTTATTTTATTTTAATGTTTTAATAATATTGAAATGTTATTTTTATTTTTAATGTTCTTGATGTTTTCTGTTTTAACTTTGATTATAACATAACTATTGTTTTATTTTTATGTTATTTTTGTAGGTGGCCGGCTCCTCCCTCAAGTGCAACTCAAGCCCACCTATTGGAGAACCCACAAGTGCAGCCCGAGCCCTTCAACATAGTGCAGCCACCTTGCATGGTCGACCTAAATGGCCTACCCGAGCCCTTGATGCAGCCCAAGCAGCCCATATTTGAAGCAGCCCGGCCTCCTCCTCTTGGCCCACTTAAGCATGGAGCAGCCCCCCCAAACCTCATACCTGAGCCCACCATGCAACAGCCCCCCTTCATCAATGCTTGCACGAATTTTTGCCCTGCATGAATATCCCCATACATTGGCCGGCCGCCCCCCCTTCTCTCTCTTTTATTATTTCCTTGCCACCTCATTTTTTGTCTCTCTCCTCATTATTTCATGCATGCATTTCTCCCTCATACATGGCCGGCCCCTACCTTTTCTCTCCCCTCTTTTATTTTCCATTCATCCCCCCCTTCATATTTTATATTGTCCATTTAATATCATGCATGCATTTAGCTATTTCCTCTCTCCCTCATTAAACCCATGCATGAACCCATTCTCCCACATGTGGCCGGCCACCCCTTGGTCTCCCTAATCTAGATGCTTCCCTCCCTTCCTATAAAAGGAATCCATGTCCCATGCTAAAAAAAGGTTGGATGAGAAAGAGAGCAAGTGAGTACACTACTAGAAAAATGGCTTTTAGCCACGGTTTCTTTTGCTACGGGGGAAAAATCGTGGCTAATAGTGAGTATTAGCCACGGTTTTTATCCTATGGCTAAAAGTCTCGTATTAGCCACGGTTGACTAATTCGTGGCTAATACTGGACTTTTAGCCACGGTTTGCCTGAACCGTGGCTAAAAGTCCAGTATTAGCCACGGTTTGCCTGAACCGTGACAAAAGGTTGTGACTACATTTAGTCCCACATCGCCAAAACAAAATGAAAATTTGGGTTTATAAAGAATTTATTTCAATTAGTATTTAAAATAAATATGGCGGCGGCGGCGGCCGGGCGGCGGCGGCCGGCGGCGGCGGCGATGGCCGGGCGGCGGCAGCGGCCGGGCAGCGGCGGCCGCGGCGGCCGCGGTGGTGGCGGAGGCTGGCCGGCCTGAATTTTTTATGTTATGAGTGGCCCTTTAACCACGGCAATTAAACCGTGGCTAAAAGTCCAGTATTGACTTTTAGCCACGACAATCAAACCGTGGCTAAAAGTCCAGTATTAGCCACGGTTTTGGACTTTTAGCCACGGTTTGGACTTTTAGCCACGCTCGCATTGCCCACGCCCATTTTCCGTGGGTAGACCGTGGCTAAAAGTCTTTAGCCACGGTTTTGGACTTTTAGCCACGGCAATCTGCCGTGGCTAAAAGTCAGTTTTCTAGTAGTGGTAAGAGAGTTCTAGTACAAGTATTTTCTTTTCATTGTTATAGTTCTCTTTTCATTGTTGTAATTTTCTTCTTAGTATAATATTGTCATCTTTTTAATATCATTGTGTGCCTCTTTTTATTAATCAATGAAATTCTCTTCTCTTTATTTTGTTGTTTCCTTTTCCAATATGCGTAGCTAATCTCCCTTAGCATTCGATCGTGAGGATCCATGAAGTGAGATGAGAGTTTATTTTCTTTCTTAGTTTTATTTGTGTTATTCCATGCTCGATCCTTCTTTGATTTATTTTGAGTCGACTTCGTATATCCGGTATACGGTAGTAGGCCTTGTTCTCATTTCATAGTAGTCGAGAGACTCATGATTTGAAAGATCACTCAAAGAAGGAAGGAGTTAAACACAATCCTAGAGATTGGATGACATAAATCCTCCGGATTGGAGTCAAATCTAATAGTGCAGATCACCTTGATAATGCAACTTTAGGCTTCTTGGTTTGTAAAGAGATTTCGATCAAAGATTCTATAAGTTAGGAGACCTAATTCTCTAGCGAGATTTTGTCTTATTTTTGGATCTGTCACGGTCGAGTATGGTTTCCAAAAATTAATACTATCTTTATTTTTATCTCTCTCATCTAATTTCATGGTGATTCACTGATCGGGCACTAGCTTTTTAATATAAGTTTTTCGTCTCGCAAATTATCATTTATTTCACATTTAAAAATTCCCAAAATCCAACAATTTTTCTGGTAGGATAATAGTTCAAGCGTGAGTAGCAATACTTGACAGCCCCGTGTTTAAATATGACCTTGATACTACGATTCGACAGGTACGCTTGCCTGTTCGGGTTTTAGCCCATCATGAACTGACTACTTGGTATGATGAGCCTTGTACATTAATTCTTACCGTATTTTACCCACCTTTGGGATGCATAAATGACTGTCTTTCAACAACAGCTCATTATCAACCTAAAAATAGGCATTTGACCCTTCCAAAGAATCATCCATGAATCGCTTCATGTTGTCATCCAACTCCAAAGCCTGCCGAACTCTATCAGCAATGTCATATTGTACCTATGTCCAGTTCAATCGTACTTTAACACTAGCCCTCCTATTTACAAAAGAGATCTCTAAGGCCTCCATATCTCGAATAAGACGCTCATCATGCATCCTTATTTAGTTGGCATGTGCTGGAACCCTGCGACTTAATGCATCCGCAACTGCATTACCTTTGACAGGTACATAAAGTATTTTGAAGGTGTAGTCCCCAAGGAACTCCATCCACCACCGCTATTGCATAATTAGGTCCTTTTGATCTAGCAGATACTTCAGGCTCTAATGGTCGATGTAAATGTCGACCTTGACGTCATACAGGTTGTGCCTCCAAAGCTTCAACGCAAATATCATGGCCACCAACTCAAATTCATGGACCGGATAATTCCTCTCATGCACCTTCAACTGGAGCTAATCATAAGGTATTACTTTCTCATGCTGCAATAAAATGCAACCTAAGCCGCTACCTTAAGCATCAATGTAGATATCGAAGCATTCTGCTCCACATGTGAGCATAGAATAGGTGTCGTGGACAAGAGACTTTTCAGTTCTTCGAAAGGTTGCACGCACGCTGGCGACCAAACAAACTTTTGATCCTTCCTTCTCAAAGTCGTCAGAGGTAACGCTATATGTGATAAGTTCTATATGAAGAGCCTATAGTAGCCGACAAGTCCCAGAAAACTCCAGAATTCTGCCACTAAAGACAACACAGGCCACTCCCGTATCGTAACTATCATCGCTAGATCCACCACAGTACCCTCTCCACTATCGATGTGACAAAGGAATACTACCGAAGAAAGCCAAAACTCCTGCTTTGAGAACTTGTCATACAACTAACTGCTTCTCGGGTTCTCCAAAACAATATGCAGATACTCCGTATGGTCAGAGTCGGATTAGAAGTACACTAAGATATCATTAATAAATACTATCATGAACTGATCTAAATACTCCTTGAACGTCCAGTTAATTAGATCCATAAACATCGATGGCTCATTCGTCAGCCCAAAAGGCATGATAGTGAATTCATAATGCCCATATAGTGTACTGAACACCATCTTTGGAATATCACATTCTCTGATTCTCAACTGATAGTATCCATATTTCAAGTATAACATCGAATACCCAGTCAACATAACTAGCTGGTCAAATAGTTCATCGATCCTCAAAATCGGGTAATTGTTCTTCTCTGTTAGCTTATTGAGTTCGTGATAATTGATACACAGTTGCAGACTTCCATCCTTCCTCTTCACGAAGAGGATCGGGGCGCTCCAAGGTAACAAACTTGTACATACAAACCCTGCTCTATCAATTCTTGAAGCCGTGCCTTCAATTCCGCCATCTCTCTCAATTCTAAGTGGTAAGGAGACCACAACATCGGCTTGACACCCGACACCAACTCAATGGTGAAATCGTTCTCACTTTGAGGTGGGGCTCCAGGGAGATCTTCGGGGAACACGTCGGCAAATCCTGAAATTTTGTAACACCAACCAAAACCAGGCTTGCAATTCATAGCCTCTAATAAAGTTAATAACAACTCCACACCCTCGAGAACTGTTAACTTAGTCTCACGTTCGGTGTTTTTTCCTAGAGTGGCGCCTTAGGGTTATAACCAACAAATGCATACTGCTTCGAGTGTCAGTCCATGCCTCATGTCAAACCACCTACGATATTTTATAATAATGTTTCTGTTTGGTTTGCATACACATAATTGACACAATGGAAAGCAATAGGACGAACCACATGAGAACGTTAAATGCTAAGTAGCATGAAGCCCTGTAACGAATAGTGCTCTGAATAACCAAGAGTAGAACAAAGCCTACTTTACACAAATCATATACCAGTAACTAATCAAGTCATAGGTATAAAAGCTATAAACTAAATGGTACCTATCATCTCATTCCTTTGCTAAAGGCCTTCTTCCTTTTCCTTTGTCTTTGGAAGCCCACTCCAATAGTCATGGGCTATAAGTCCCAGCTTGCCACAGTTATAACTGTGGATTTGGCCTCCTCGCCTAAAGGTTTCTCCAGACCCAGTCTCCTTTGCCATTGGAGTACCACTCCAACATTCTCTTACAATATGTCCTATCTTACCACACGTATAATAAGTAAGTGGAACTTGCTCTATAACTTCTCTTGACCTATCTTTCTTTGTCTTTGGGGTATCAGCACAACAATCACGGGCATGGTGGTCTTGACTTGCCACAAGTATGGCAAGCATATGGAACTTGACTAGTCGATGTTATATATTTCTGCCTCCTCCAACAGTATTTAAACTTAGCAAGACTTGTAGGGTTCGATACCCTGCACACAGACGTCTGGTGGACTTTTTCCAAAGATACTTCCAAAGATTTAGCCGACTCCACTAATGCTCGGAATCTAAATAATTTTGGTCCTACCAATAGAAGTTATAACTCATCACTTAGTCTGTTATAAAATATATTTACCATAGTCTGCTAATCCTCCAACCCAAACCCTGGGTAGCACCTTATCAAGACAAACGTATGCAAATACTTATCCACTGAGTGCATTTCCTACGGCAAAAGTATGTTCAAATGCTGCTCTTATGTTCTACCACTTCCCGTTTTCTCTAGAGCACCAACCGAAATTGAAGTCACCCCAGGGATAGGGGACTGCACATGCCTTCCCTGTTTCACATTGATCATGGCGAACACCGCTTCGTCTATAATTTGTATGGTTTCAGTCGAAGGAGGGGTCGCATGAATGTTATTAGGTGCACTTCTTTCTGTATAGTGCTCACGATGCGACTACCCTGCACCGCTCCTAATCACCTATATTTGTAAAACATTTATTTAGGAAACACGCAGATTGCGAAACAACAATCATAGGAACATGCAGTTTCCACAAACATGTGTATTTTCATTCCTAATTGGACATTCATGGGTTGTTTTATGTTATAACGACAACGCACATACAAGTCTCACCACCCCTTAAAAGAATTCATCCACAAATTTGAATAAGGAAGACAGACACTGGAGTCTGATACCATCCATTAAATAGTATATTATAGAAGGTCCGGTCGGGGGCCAACTCCATATACTACAGACAGACCAAGGAGTTACTAAATTGAAACCATCATCTAATAAAGCGTATTCTAACACATTGTGCATTCTAACGGAAGTAATTTAAAGATTATAAAAAAAACCAATGACAACATAAATGACCACTACAATAACTAGGAATGTATAACAAAAACACAAATTAGTCTTGGCCTTAAGTCCATACAACGTTTACTCAAATTAAACTATCTTGCATACATCGGCACACAGGCCGACCACACATGAGAAATAAATAAACAAAACGGGAAATTCTCTTGGGCATTCAAGGGCCAGCTTTGTTATCCCGGGCTTCTTCCCGCTATTTCTCGCTTAGTTTAGCAGCACCTGCTAGCAACACTCCACCTCAATGGTGGAAAACAAAAGCAATGGTCAGCATTAGCTGACAAAATTATAACGACCCTACCACTCACTCGGGGTGGCTGTGCTCCTTCCCTACAGGCATTAGTATAATCATATAAAGGCTATCAAAACGTGCATCTTAAGCACCATTCTCCACAGACATTGGCACAAATGCCCAATGCCCCATGTTGTCAGGGCACATTCTTGGAGCAAAGGACTATAAGGGTCGCACCACCATTCTCTATGACGGCCTATAACATTTGAGCTTTCAGTCTCACAATAACCAAGGCAAGAGATAATGCCCCAGTGTTACGACAAGTCTTGTGCTTTAGACATTGATCACTCAAAGTCGACCGATATAGGGGAGGGTACAGTTAAGCCATATCTTATGCTGAAGTCGTTTGACACATAAGCCCGATGCGGTTTATTATCCCCTTTCCCTTTTTCGCATGATCCATAACTCTGTAAGTATCCTAGGCTTGCACTCATGGATACCAATGTTGAGAAATTCAATCTCACACTCCACAAAACTGGCCCCCATGTCTTCGAGAGACAGGCCACTATGCTCCCCATGTCTCATAAGAGAGGCCACACAAAATAGCCCACAGGTCTCCCAGAGAAAGGCTTCAGCAAATGGCCACAATGTTTCTAACAAACAGGCCTCAACAAAGAGCACAACGCTCACTGGGAGCTACCGCCGGCGGTAGCACTACCTCCACGCATTAGGGGGATAGACTATCGATTCTGCCCCCAAATCAGGTGTTTTACTGGAGTCTACATCTAGTAATCTCAACATAGCCATTTGCACACCCCTCGACTCCAAAATCTGTGCAATAACCACGGAGTCTTCTTTGGCATACGAAATATACAAACATCACCAATACAGACCAACCTATCTGGATAGGCTTCACACAGAATGCCTATTCCGTACTTCGATTCTGGATCAAAATGCAAAACTACAAGGGATACAAGGATCAACCCGTCGGGAGAACAACTTCCAAGTGTTCGTGGAGTGTGTACCCTCTAATTCCAAAAAGAAGGAATTCACATGTCGAAGGATGAGGATCGTTACCCTTAAAGTCCTCTTTGGCGCCATGGGAGAAATCTAGACGGTTGAAATCGACCGCTCCGGCCTTTTCTCCATAGATCTGAACTTGCTTTGCGAATGTAAATCCGAACTTCGAATCTCGAACGATGGCGTAAACTCCCCTTTCCGGCACTATTGATCCTCCTTCATAAATCCAGGCCAAGTCCCAACTTCAAAGAAGATGAGTGAAACGACCAATCTAGGAATATAAACAAAGCTACCGCCGTACGGTACCTAACTACTGTTGTATGGTACCTTAATTCAATGCCTCGAATAGCATAACCGCAAAGGCCCTCCGATCACAGGTTGACATGTGGCCATGCGTTTATGGAATAATTATCACCACGTGGTAAGATGTTAAAGCATCACGATAGCTAGAGATGGTTAAGATATGACGGCTTCAACCACTACCACGGGATAGCTACTACCGTCACGCGATAGAAACTCGAGCGCTTATACAAATAAATTGCTAAGTTATATCCTGTGGTAACCCAAACGCTATGGGCTAACTTCCCGAGAACTCGGCCAATAAAGTGGCTAATGTCATGCTCTAGCAACCTACTGTCGTGCGGTAGACTAGGCATTGAGTCACCTCGCCTCACTACACTCTCTCAACGCTCTCGGTGCCTCTGGCCAACTAACCTGGAGCAACCACCAGAATTACCCCTACCGCTGAGCGGTAACCTCCAGAAAACCCTTTTTCCTGCTTCAGAAATCTTGGGGCATTACAGGCTGTAACACCCCTAATTTTTTTCGATAATTATTTTAATATCTTTAGTAGCATATTAATGATGTAAGGGAGTTACGTTGGCATGTATTAATGGTGCATCATTTTTAGTGTGTGGTTGCGTCCATTTAGCTGATTTGGTTAGATTTTAGACTCATCGGAATTGGGGTTTTAAGCTTTAGAAATTTAAAGTATTTCACCCAAGTCATGCATGTAAGGTTTCGTGGCGATGCGGGCAAATTTGAAATCTCCGTGAATTTTTTAAGGATTATTATTGTTTTTACTTCGGGGAATTTTAACCCGAGTTTGGATTGTCAGATCCTGTTTTCGACTTCGTCATTGGATTCGTATCACTTATATTTAACTTTAGTCTGAATTTCATCGAAACTGAGGAGATTTGGTAACTCTCGTCGTTTGAGTTTTTCTAGATAATTATATTAATAATATAATTTTATTTATATATACTTATAAAACCCCATTCATCCTTCTTCCCAAAATGAGTCTGATCAAGAGGGTCATGAGAGAGGCGATAATTTTTTCATGGTGAACCTTCCTGCAGACATTTTTGGAGCTCTGGCGGGCAAAATCTTAAGAGGAGCATTGATTCGGAAAGCTCTCGCCGAGATCTATGCATTGGTGGTAGGTATTTTTGTTTTTGTGGACGTTTGGTGTTGCGGTTTGTGGCCCTAAACTTTTGTTTTGTCAAAATCTCTTAAGATTTCATTGTGGCGCTTTCTTTTTCAGCCAAATTGTGTCGCGGAGTGTTCAGATTGTTGGAGATAATGAGGTTTATGGCAAGTGGTGGTTTTCCCCTTACTAAATATCTTGTTCTGCCACTTGTATTATCATTTACTCTATATTATCTGTATAGTTATATAATTTAACCCTTGATGTTCTTAAAATTTATATGTTAAGATTTAATTAGTTGATTTTGTAAACTGCTCTTGTTATCGTTTAAAATATCAAATTTCTTACTCTTTTTAATTGTTCTTCCTTTTTCATGTAAGTAGATACATTATTCGTGCAGGTGTCTCAAAGTGTCCAAATATAACCTTTGTAATGGTTGTTATGAAGAAGAGTCCAAATACATTTATCCTTATGTATTCTGTTTTTATTTGTCGAATCAATTCATTGAGACTTACTTCAATTCGTCGAATGAAGCAGAGGCGTAGAGTGTTGCCTTGGCGTCGTGCGATTTCAGAATTTGGTCGAGTGCGTTGAGTGATGCCTTGGAGTATGGTGATTTCAGAGTTGGCGTTGAGTGTGTCAAGTGCGTCGAGTGTTGCCTTAGAATCTAGTGATTTCAAAAAATCATTGAGTGAGGCCTTGGCGTCGAGTGAATCCAATCTTGGCATTGAGTGAAGCCAAAAGTCGTCGAGTGAGGCCTTAGTGTCGAGTGAACCTAGTCTTATCATTGAGTGAATTTAGTGTATGCGTCGAGTGTCCTCCAATCCACTAAGTCAATTCATCGAGTATACCTTAAAATTTTTTTTGGTTTTCTTCCTTTTGTGTCATTGTGGAAATCTTTTTCTAAGTTTGGAGATCTTTTTGCTTATTAGTATATTTGTATTATTAATTATGGATTTTGGTTGGCAATGGATAAAGGACCACCACCTCAGTGCCGGGTTGTGAATCATTATACCTGTTGGGTTTTCCTTCTTCTTCTTGTCTGTTGGTTTGAGTTGGATAGATGGCCACCGCCACATTGCCTTTTGGATGATTGGTCTGATGGGTTGTGTTGGACAAGTGGCCACCAACTCAGTACCTTGTTTCTTTTACCGGTTTTGATGATTCACACTTTAAAACTGATCAGTCAATCTTTTCTTATATATACATATGTTTACATGCATACTCTTGCAGATGTTACTGAAGTATAACCCTAAAGCACACATGGTGTAATTTTCCAGATTTAAACTTCTTTGAACTTTTTAATGCTTGCTATTTTATCATTTAGATGATGTGGTTTGATAACTATTATGTCTTGGGTTTGTAACCCTTTAACTTCTCTTAATTATTTACTTTTGTTCTTTTACTACCACTTATTCATTCTTGCCGAGGCATTCTTTCTTTTGAATGCATCAGGCTCGGAGCAGTACCGACCAGCCTAGATAAAGTTGGTGGTTCTTGGCATGGGCTTTAGTAGCTGTGGTTTTCCTCCCTCACCTTCGTGATGTAGTTTTCTATTCTTACTTTGGTTCAGACATGCATATTTTTTTGTGGGTTCGTGTCAGGTTGTTGACACCCACAGTGAGTTATTATAGAAGTTAGACAATTTGCTAGCTGCTATGTTACTATTGGTTTGTCTTACCAAATTGCTCTCTGGAAAGGATTTATGTTAGGTTGCATGTTAGTTATTTTCAAAGTATAAAAAGATAAATATTCTTTTCTCATACTCATGACATCCTTTTACATCAAGTGTCACTCTGCTTTAACGAACGTAATAACTCTTTTAGGACTTATATAAAATCTAAAGGTATGCATATCAAGAATTGCTCTAGTGAATTTTCATGCTCATATAGGATAATAAGTAACTAAATAAAGTACTTTCTATAATGTATATGTATATTTTACCTATGGACTAGTTGATCCACTAAGCTGAGGGACACGACCATAAAAACTTAAACTCAAACCCTATTTTTATCATAGTAAACTTGAGGATTTCATGAAAAGTATTAGGAGTAGTTTCTTGCCTGAGCGTCTATAGTTGTCCCTGGCACGACAAGGCATCACGATGCGTATTTTCTATCACTCTGATATATATTATTTAATGCTGAGAAAATGCGGGTTGTGACATCCCGCGCCTATAAATTAGTGGGAGTGTCATACTCAAAGCAAGCTGACACGAACCCAAGAGCCCTCTTATTAAATGTTTTGGACTCAATTCTCAGGCTTTGCGGATTGTTGCTTGCACAACCCCGCACCTTTTCCGTCTTTTTGTAACTAAACTTGTTAACAAAGGAAATCATGTCGCAAGAGTGTAAATTTCCATGGCGGGTGAAGTCTGGTGTCTCTGCGATCTACGACTTTGACTGCCTCTTTACCCTTTACCGCTAGTAAGCTCCTACTTGCAATTTTCTCCACCTCCTTTCTCTTTGCAAGTTCATAGGTGCATTTCCGGCATCAATAGGGAGACAGCTGATGATTCCAAGTTATATACATATATTTGGAATCTTCTGGGATAGTTTTCTCGTTGATGCACTTCACTTTTAGTTCGTTATCATATATATTTCTTATAATCTTTATTTCCATAGGAAGTGCACTTATAGGCCTGTGGTTGTTTATTTTTGTTACTTTTATTCATTTTACTTCTTATTATGATTACCTGGAATGTCTGTACATATCAGTAGTTAGCTTTTCCTACAGGTACAGGGGTTGTGTTGGTGCTCTGGGTTGGTTTGGGGCCCACTTTTGCCTAAGGGCCACTAATCGTGCATTTTTACACGCGCACGCTCTGTTGATTCCTTAGCGCACGACCACTGGTCGTGTGCCTCTGATTGTGTGCATTGATTCCATTTTTCCAAGTTCTGTCTGGGGCATTCGCATGATCATTGGACATAGTGCACATGATCTCTGGTCGTGCGCCACTGCTCGTGCGCATTTATCCCATTTTTCTGGAGTTCTACCATTGATAATCGCACGATCATGGGATCCAGTGCGCATGACCATAGGTCCCGCGCCACTGATCGTGTGCATTTTATTTTCTGCAATCTATAAATACGCAGGTTCCGCCCTAATTCGGCATTCTAGACTTTTTCTCTGCCGTTTTCGTCTTTGAGGTGGGTTCCACCGATCTCCTTCTTCCTCCACCTTAGGGAGGGGCTCCGGGCAAGCTTTCAACACCAAATTCAAGCCGGAGATTCCTCTCGGCCTCTCCCTTCATCCTTGAGCTTCAAGAAGGGTTTTATATAGATTTCACCATCAAGCTAGGAGGAGTTTGTGTCATCCTCTACCGGATTGTGACACGAAGAATACGGGTCCATTAGGAGTTAGTGATAGCCTCCTATACCCCGGATGCAGTTGAGGACCGAGCTAGGATGTGGATTGACAACCCACTAATTCCTTCCATGAATCCTCAACAAGGCTTCAGATCCAATCGATTTCGCACTCTCTTCTCCTTTTGTTGCTGATAGTGTAGTTTGATCTCTTTGTATTTGATAAAGTATTCTTAATTTGATATACGTTTGTGTACAATCATGTCTATGTTATTTTATATTCATGTTATTTGCTTGAGGTGCGCCATTATCCATCCTCCACCACACAGTGCCATACTAGCAATTGCTAGTGGTGTGCGTAGCGAAGAGGTGCTCATGACCCTCATTCCACCATTGTCACCACCTCATGCGCAAGCCTACTCGTCCATCTACCTAGCAATTTGGTGCATAGCGGCCCGTGTAATTTTCCATCCGCCGGGCAAAGCATTGCATAGCGGCATTGCATAGCAGTAGTTTATTAGTGTTTTACTTTCTTTTTCCGCAAACAATCAAAACCCCCTTCGTAAACACCGACCTAAGGAATTCAATCTCAAGCCCTCCTAAAAATTAACTCCACCTTACTGTGTTCCTTGAGAGATCGATACTTTGGAAAATTTGCCCATTTTATATTACTTGTGCGACCGGTACACTTGTCGTAAACCGCATCATGTTTTTGGCGCTGTTGTCAGGGAACACAGTCGTGAGAATTTTTGGAGAGGGAGATAGGAGATAAAAGCCTTTTTCCATTTGTTCATTTCATGTTTCTTCTTTGCTTTAGTTTTTAGAATTTGTTGCTTATTTTTCTTTGTTCCTTTTCTAGTTTTAATTTTTCAGCAGCATGCATTCCTTTTCTCTTAGCTGCTAGTGTGTAGTTAATTTTTGCTTAGAATATTTCTGTTGGTGAATTCTTTCTTGTTGCACAATGTTTTCTTATATGAATATCCATTGCAGATGGTGTGGGGATTATAGGCATGGTAGTGATGAGTGCCACACTGAAGATAGTGAGCATAATTCTCGTGGTTCAGTATATGGAGCACCGTCCTATTTTGGTACTTCATACACCATACCCAAGTCTTATAGTCACTTCTATTCTACGCCTTTACCTTTTTCTTATTACTCTCCGGTCCCACCAAGACTTAGGAGTAATGGAAAACGGTGTTTGTGTTATCATTGCACCGAGCACGTGTTGAAAGATTTCGCAGAATTTCAGCACCAGTTGGAGGAGGATGATGAACCGGGTATCTGATTCGTTCCATCCACCTGTTAATTGGCTGCTCCTTCTGATTATGATGATATATTCGCAGTACCATCTTGTCTATGCTGGTCTTCTGCGGATATACCCATAAGACTTTTTGCTGATCGGTGTGACGACATTATGTTGTTCCTCCGCTTTCTCTGCAAGAATTATCTATCCCAATTTTTAGTGAGTCGGTTGATGATGTTATGCCAGATAGTTATTCAGAACCAGAGCTTGTGCTAATATGGGACGAGGATATTATTCTCTCTAATGGAGAGTGTGACACCTTAGAACATGATAACACACCAAGGTGGGATGATGAGGAGATCTTTTCTGATGAGGATGTTGTCACTTCCTTGTAAGATAAGGAGGTCCAAACCACCATCGAGGACCTCGAGCTCTCGGATTCCCCCTGATACGACTCATATATTACTGATGATGATCTATGCTCATATCCTATTGAGAGTGATACCGGGATCACACTCCCATATTCGGCATGTTTTAGTTTTTATCTCGTTTATTACTTGACCCCCCCATCATAATCTGAGCCTGTGCAGGCAGAGTCTCCACAGGTCCATTGTAATGACGATGTGCCTTGTGCTCATGCCGAAGGTGAGTGCATCTACCGGTGTGAGAAGGTTTCTACCTCCTTCGCAGTGGAAGTCCCTGTTGTCACCATCACCTCCTGCGGACCTGTGGTGGACGATGCCTTGCTAGGCAAGGATTTAGCGGGTGATGAGATGAGCGAGGTCCAGTGCTCCTCCTCTTCATATTTCTTATTTCCTCTACCTGTGTTTGGCAGGTATTATTATTTAGGTAGAGGGGTAACTGATTTATCTTCGTATCGGTACTCGCTACCCCAATGGATATTCAGTCAGTTACGTATGCACCTTTTATTTCATAGGCCAATTAGTTAGGAGTTTTCGTTAGCCGAATAAGTCGTGCTTGGTGGACAATAACCCCAGTAATTATCATACATTTCCTGCAGTTTTATTTTTCATGTCTATCTTAGTTTTAGTATTTCTTTTTATTTTGTCAACTTTTCTTTTGTTTTTTCGGAGCTCGTCCCTGCAGGTATTTATGGGAAATTCGTATTGGCGGGGTTGTGATTCTTTGTTTGTTGGACCTGCTTTTATTTTTTCACGCATTTTCTGGTATGCTCACTAGCTGAGCATTGGGTAACCTCTCCCCTTATCTCTATCTGATTTTAATTTCAATATCATATGTTGTGTAACTTAGTTTAAGTATGGGGGGAGAGCCAGTATTTGTTACCGTTTTCACGCGTACATTTCATTTACATACTAGAAGCTTTTATTATTTTATTTTGATTTGCTTAGTTGTTAGCGTGCTGCAAGTTAAACTCGTTTCTTTTGTATGATTTGGGAAAATTATTGTGTTGGCATAGGATTGTGAGACGGAGTAAAATGTTGACTCCTGAAGTGCTCCTACTCGAGTACTCTCATCTCATGTAGAAATTGGAGTAGATTTAATTTTTCTGTATGCTTATTATTTTATAATTTGCTAATTGCGTAAATACTATTTAAAATACAAAAAAATTTGTGAATCCAGTATGAATCCGATGGTAGCTTAGGGATGTGTGTAGACAGTCGTTAGATTCGTATTGCTCGAGTCGGGAGGATGGATAGTCTTTCTCGTTGGCTAGAACTTTCCCTAAGCTATTCTTTAAGCATGGGTATAGGTTAGTTCAATCTCATGAGCATGATGTAGGCCATCATTTTGGCTCAGTTGTGCTTTGTACCATTCCTAACGTCTTATCCTCGCTAGCCCCGTTGTGCCTACACCTTCTTTTGAATCAGCTCCACCATTATTTAACCAAAGCCTCATAGTCGATCCTAGTCGCACACACAAGTCGAGCTTTAGTGTTTATATTTTCATTTTGGGGTCTTGATGTGGTTATATTCCTTGTGAATATGTGGATGTGCTCCAAAGTTTCTCGAAAAAAAATGATGTTTCTCGAGAAATAGCATGATTTCAAGAGAAATATCATGATTTCTCGAGAAATAACATGATTTTCTTGAGAAATAAGTTTGTCTTATATTTCTTGAATAAAAAGATGATATGGAGGCTAAATGTACCCCCCCCCCCCATTCGAATGAAATTCAAGCCGTAGGCGATTGATGGTGATACGAATCTAACGGCGAAGACAAAACTAAAATCCGACATACCATTCTTGAGATATTAATTTCTAAAGTTTATGACAAACGTAAACCATGTAAAACAACAAATGCATGCTGAGAATCCAAATATGCTCGGACCGCAACAAAATTGGACAAGCAAATCCAAAAACACAAACTTAATTTTTCCAACATGAAAACCTTCAATCTCGTCAAAAAAAACTCCAAAATCTTGTCAAACAGGTCTAACGGACGTGAAAACGCTCTAACGGTGCGACACCGTCAATATGATGTTAAAAGTAATGCCCTGAGGTCATAAATATTACATTACTAATGAGTCCTATTTATATAATGATTTTCGGACTCATCTGGGCTTGTTTTTGTACGCTTGCACTTCACTTTGAGTTCGTTATCGCTCATATTTCATTTTATCCTTATTTCTTTAGGAAGTGCACATTTGGCCCGTGGTTGTGTTTATTTTGTGTTCTTCTATTATTGTACTCCGTTCTGTGCTTGTTTGGAATGTCTGCGCATATCAGTGCTGGGTTTAGGGGTCGTGTGCGTGTCCCGGGATTATTTGGAAACAGGTTTACTGCGCACGATCATCGTCTTTGTTGCGCACGACCACAGGTCGTGCACCGCTGATCGTGCGTACCTATTCCCCACTTTCCAAAGTTCTGTCGGGGCAATCGCACGACCACTAACTTCAGTGCGCACGACCATTGGTCGTGCGCCACTGATCGTGCGCGTTGATTCCACTTTTTCCTGGAGTTCTGCCTGGCCTTCGCGCACTATCACTGACCACAAGGCACACGATCACTGGTCGTGCGCCAGTGATCGTGCGCGCTGTTTATTCTGCTTTCTATAAATATGCAGGTTCCGCCCTAATTTCGGGAGATCGCCCCATTCCGTGATTTTCCGCCGTTTTCTGCTTCGAAGAGGGATTTCGCCGCCCTCCATCATCCTCCACCATAGGGAGTTGCTCCGGGCAAGCCTTCAACGCCAAATCAAAGCCGGAGCATCCCCTCAGCCTCCTCCTTCATCCCCAAGCTTCAAGCAGAGTTTTGACCGAGCTTTTACCATCAAGCTAGGAGGAGCTGGAGCCGCAATCTACCGGGTCATTTCAACGAAGAAGACGGGTCCATTGGGAGTGAGTGACAGCCTCCTCTTCCCTGGACGCAGTTGAGGACCGAGCTTGGACTCGGATTGACAACCCGGGATTCCAACCGTGAACCCTCAATAAGGCTTCGGATTCGGTCGATTCGCACACCTCTTCCTCTTGTTGTTGTTAGCTTAGTTATTTTCCATGTATTGATGAAGAATGCTTATTTGTAGTTAACATTTACTCTTATTCATGTCTATGTGAGTTAGTATTTTTGTTATATTTACTTGAGGTGCGCCATATTCCATCCTCCACCATCCACACTTGCCGCACTAGCAATTGCTAGTGGCGTGCGTTGCGAAGAGGTGCTCACGACCCTCATTCCGCCATTCTAACCACCTCATCCGCTAGCCTACTCGTCCATCCGCCAAGCGATTCGGTGCATAGCGGCCCGTGTAGTTTCCATCTCGCATGGCGAAGCATCGCATAGCGGCGTTGCATAGGAGTAGCTTATAGATTTTACTTCCTGTTTCCGCAACAATCAACCCCCCCCCCTTTTTGAGCCGACCCGAGGACTTCAATCTCAAGTCCTCCTCGACATTAACTCATCCCTTACTGTGTTCCTCAAAAGACCGACACTCGGGGATTTATTCCTAAACTTTATTACTTGTGCGACCGGTGCGCTTTCCGTATTTTCCACGCATCAAGTTTTTGGCGCCGTTGCCGGGGAACACAGTCGTTTGAGTTTTTGAAGAGGTAGATGCGAGATAGTTGCCCTTGTCCATTTGTTCATACCCTGTTTTGTCTTTATTTTAGTTTTTGAAATTGTTTACTTTATTTTTTTTGTCCCTTCCTTGTTTTCTTTTATTTAATATTGCAGATCTGAGTTGTTTTATTCTTGTGTGTAGTAATTTCCGGTAAATATTTCTGTTCGCGATGGATTCTGCTGCCGAGTGCCGTATTTTTGATGCCTTGCGGAGTTGCATCGATGCCATGGCTGTTTCTAATGCCGAGCACTGTTTTTGGTGTATTCTATGTCAAGGTGTGGGCCATATGTTGAAGGATAGCCCTCGCTTGTGCAAGCCTTCTACCTCTGTGGACGCATCCGCAGCAGTCCCCTGTTCGCGGGAGACTACTGTGGATGGGCCTACGAGGGTATTGCCTAGCCCTTACACTGACATGGCGCACCTTGCTCGATGTTTGCCCGTTGAGATTACGGAAGAATCTCTCGCCGTATATAGTTCCTTCATGGGTTCCTCAACCCCTTTTTACGAGCTTCCTTTGAGTGATCACTCTCACTCGGATGTTAGCCCGCAAGGAGTGGATCGGGAACTCATGGACGATCCTGTATGGGATGATGAGAGTGTTCCGGTCGTCGACAGGGTGGCATCTGCGGATGATGTTGCGAAGGGGCCTGCGCATTCTATGCCTGATTTTGAGAGCAGCTTTGCCCCTACGCAGTTTTTGCCGGAGTTTTCTACTCCTTTTTCTTGTGAGACAGCTGATGAGGCCGTTATTGTGGATGATTCGGTGCCTGAGGTTGTGCTGAAGTGGGATGACGATTCTGCTATCTCCGATGGAGAATGTGGATCTTCGGACCACTATGACGCACCCCGCTGGGACGAGGATTATTACCTTTCGGATGCGGAGATTTGCACCTCCCTATCTGACGAGGCGGTCCCCCTTTCCACTGCGGACTTTGAGTTCTCGGATTCTCCCCAATACGACTCATATGACACTGACGATGATCATTGTTTGGATCCTGCTGGGGGTGATACCGGGATCACTCCCCCGATTTCTGATTATTTTTGACCTTCTTCTCTTTATTCCTTGATCCCCCTTCCATATCTGAGCCTGTGCGGGTTGATTCTCCGCTGGTGTGCTGGGATGACGATGAGCCTTGTGCACAAGTCATTGACTCCTACGCTCCTGTGTGGGATGACCCCTTGCTAGGCAAGGATTCTTTTTGTGATGAGATGAGCGAGGACTAGGTCACCTCCTCATCTTATTTCCTGCTTCCTCTACCTGAGCTTTTAAGGTATTATTATCTAGGTAGAGGGGTAACTGTTCTATCGCCGTATCGGTACCCGTTACCGCAACGGATATTGGAACAGTTACCTGTTCATCTTCTCTTCCATAGGCCCATTAGCTAAGGCTTTTCTGCTTCGAATAAGTCGTGCTGGGATGACAGTAACTCCAGTAGTTATCTTAAATTTCTGCATTTTACTTTTTATGTCTAGCTTAGTTTAGAATTTATATGTATTTTGTTTTTCTTTTGTTTTGTTTTTGCGGAGCTCACCCCTGCAGGTTTTCTTGACATTCTTGTTGGTGGGGTCGTGATTCTCCATATGGTGGAGCTGTTCTAGTTTTCACGCGTCTTCTGGTATGCTCACTAGCTGAGCATTGGGTAACCTCTTCCCTTAGCTCATTCTGATTTTAATTTCTCTATCATTTGATGTGTTGTTTAGTCGAAGTCTGGGGGAGAGCATGTTTACCTTTTGCACGTGCACATTTCTTTTGCATACTAGAAGCTTTTCGTGTTTTATTTTGTTTATGTTCATTGCTTCGCACACCACTGCACCCACATAAGCACGAGCTTAGCTGTTAGCGTGCCACGAGTTGAACTTGTATCTTTGTTAGATTTGGAAAATTTTTGTGCTAGTTTAGGATTGTGCGACGGAGTAAAATGTTGGCCTTGCTGTGTTTCTTGTCAACTGCTCTCGTTTTGTATAGAAATTTGTGTAGATATAATTTTTTTCGTATGCTTATAGTTCTATATTTTTCTATTTGCGTAAATATTTCTTATTCTACTCAAAAGTTGGTGAATCCGGTGTGAATCAAATGGTACCGTAGGAATGTGTGTAGCCGCCACTAGACTCGTATTGCGTGAGTCGGGAGGAAGGATTATCTTTCTCGCTTGCTAAGAACTTGCCCCAAGCTATTCTTGAAGCATTGGTACACAGTTAGTCTTGCGTGAGAGTGATGTAGGCCACCTTTTGGCCCGGTTGAGCTTTGTACCCATTCCTAACATCGCCCTTGCTAGCCCCTTTGTGCCTACCCTTCCTTTTGATTCAGCTCCACTATATTCGCCAAAGCCCCATAGCCGATCCTAGTCGTAAACCCAAGTCGAGCTTAGTGTTTTATATTTTCATGTTGGGTTGTGATGTGGTGTTATTATTTGTGAAAATGTGGAAGTGCTTTCAAGTTATATCTGCTGAAATTATGAAAATAAAAAGATGAAAAAGAAAAGAAAATGATTAAAAAAAAAGGGGGTGAAAATGAAAAGTGAAAAGAAAAAGTTTGATTGAAAATCTTTATTTGAGATGATTTGGATTTGGAGTAGGCGGTGCACACACCCATTTAGTAAAAGTTAAGTCTGGGGGTGTGGTGCACCCGTGTTTATTTTGTGGGCAGCGGGTACTAGTTTTGTACGTTAGCTCATTTGGGTTAGGTGCATACCCTTCATGTTTATCCTTGTTTTCCTCACCGTAACCCAAGCCCCATTATTACCCGAAGTCCTACGGACTTGCGCTTGAGTTGGCTAGTGTCGTGGAGAGAGTGCGAACGGGCAAGCGTATGGTTTCTGACATTGGCGGATTCCTTTGGAGGTGATCCCAAACCCCGGTCTTCGGCAATGCTCACCTTAGTGTCCTGCCTACTTTCTTCCTACGTAGGACCAGATGATTCACCGTGATTCCACTTTTGAGTAATAATAAATTTTTGATACGCATTGTGAAAAATATAAAATATTTTGTATACTTAAAAATTTCCTCTACTTAATTTTTATGCACGCGAGCATGCGACTTCGCATGGTACTCCGTTTTGCAATTTCTTTGTTAGCTAGTTCATTTTCCCTGTCTGCTTAGGTTTTGTTTGCTCGGGACGCACAAACAGTTAAGTCTGGGGGTGTGATGAGTCCTATTTATATAATGATTTTCGGACTCATCTGGGCTTGTTTTTGTATGCTTGCACTTCACTTTGAGTTTGTTATCGCTCATATTTCATTTTATCCTTATTTCTTTAGGAAGTGCACTTTTGGCCCGTGGTTGTGTTTATTTTGTGTTCTTCTATTATTGTACTTCGTTCTGTGCTTGTTTGGAATGTCTGCGCATATCAGTGCTGGGTTTAGGGGTCGTGTGCGTGTCCCGGGATTATTTGGAAACAGGTTTACTGCGCACGATCATCGGCTTTGTTGCGCACGACCACTGGTTGTGCGCCGCAGATCGTGCGTACCTATTCCTTACTTTCCAATGTTCTTTCGTGGCAATCGCACGACCACTGACTTCAGTGCGCACAACCACTGGTCGTGCACCACTGATCGTGCGCGTTGATTCCACTTTTTCCTGGAGTTCTGCCTGGCCTTCGCGCACTATCACTGACCACAAGGCGCACGATCACTGGTCGTGCGCCAGTGATCGTGCGCGCTATTTATTCTGCTTTCTATAAATACGCAGGTTCTGCCCTAATTTCGGGAGATCGCCCCTTTCGGTGATTTTCCGCCGTTTTCTGCTCCGAAGTGGGATTTCGCCGCCCTCCATCATCCTCCACCATTGGGAGTTGCTCCGGGCAAGCCTTCAACGCCAAATCAAAGCCGGAGCATCCCCTCGGCCTTCTCCTTCATCCCCAAGCTTCAAGCGGAGTATTGACCGAGCTTTCTCCATCAAGCTAGGAGGAGCTGGAGCCGCAATCTACCGGGTCATTTCAACGAAGAAGACGGGTCCATTGGGAGTGAGTGACAGCCTCCTCTACCCCGGACGCAGTTGAGGACCGATCTTGGACTCGGATTGACAACCCGGGATTCTAACCGTGAACCCTCAATAAGGCTTCGGATTCGGTCGATTCGCACACCTCTTCCACTTGTTGTTGTTAGCTTAGTTATTTTCCATGTATTGATGAAGAATGCTTATTTGTAGTTAACATTTACTCTTATTCATGTCTATGTGAGTTAGTGTTTTTGTTATATTTACTTGAGGTGCGCCATATTCCATCCTCCACCATCCACCCTTGCCGCACTAGCAATTGCTAGTGGCGTGCGTTGCGAAGAGGTGCTCACGACCCTCATTCCGCCATTCTAACCACCTCATCCGCTAGCCTACTCGTCCATCCGCCAAGCGATTCAGTGCATAGCGGCCCGTGTAGTTTCCATCCCGCCTGGCGAAGCATCGCATAGCGGCGTTGCATAGGAGTAGCTTGTAGATTTTACTTCCTGTTTCCGCAACAATCAAACCCCCTCCCCCCTTTTTGAGCTGACCCGAGGACTTTAATCTTAAGTCCTCCTCGACATTAACTCATCCCTTACTATGTTCCTCCAGAGACTGACACTCGGGGATTAATTCCCAAACTTTATTACTTGTGCGACCGGTGCGCTTGCCGTATTTTCCACGCATCAATTACCAAATCAAATTATTATCAAAAAGTTGGGGGCATTACAATCACTCCACCTAAAAAAGAGTTTCGTCCCAAAACTTAACACAACTCCAAAACAAAACCAAAACAAGAAAATCAAATACATCCAAAAGCATGGATACATACCAGAAACTAAGGGAAGAGATGCAGATGAGATTCCCTCATCGCCGACTCCAATTACCACGTCGCGCACTCGACGTCTTGATTTTGCCAGAAAACCTTCACCATGGTGATGGTCTTTCTCCGCAACACTCATACTTGAGATTCCAAAACATGGACATGATCTTCCACGTACGAAAGGTTGGGCTGAATCTTGGGAACCGAGTCAAGTACTTGACAATCACTACGAACGCACTTCCAAAACTGGATCATATAGAACACATTATGGAAACCAGGGAAGATAGCATACAAATACTACCTATAAGCTGACACTCTGATGCGCTCAAGAATCTGAAAAGGTCCCACATAATGGGGATCTAACTTGTAATTCCTTCCAAACCTTTTAACACCTGGCATTAGAGAGACTTTCAGAAAAAACAAGTTTCGAACATCGAACTCTCGATCGACCCTTCGCCGATTATCATACTTCTCGTAATGCTCTTGTGCTACACAGAGCTTCTCTCGAATATGAGTACAACACAATTCATATCTTCGAGGGCTTTTGGACCTAGCAATTGTCTCTCACCAACCTCAGCCTAAAACAAAGGAGTCCTACAATGCCTCTTATACAAGGCCTCGAATGGGGCCATATGCAGACTCTCTTGATAACTATTATTGTATGTGAATTCCATGAGTCTGAGATGCTCATCCCAAGAACCACCGTGATCTAATATGTAACACCTGATCATATCTTCCACGATCTGATTTAGCCTTTTCGTCTGACCATTTTTCTGTAAATGATAGGCGGTGGAATACCATAAATCGGTACCCAAAACCTCCTGTAAACTCCTCCAAAAGCAAGACGTAAATCTAGGATCTCGATCTGATACAATGATAACAGGCACTCTATGTAATCTGATGACCTCATTAAGGTATAACTCAGCTATATTCTTCATAGAATTCCTAATCTTAAAGGGCACAAAGTGAGCACACTTAGTTAATCTATCAACTATCACCCAAACAGAATCGTGCATATGGGGAGATTTCGGTAAACCGGTGATGAAATCCATCAAAATACTCTCCCTCTTCCATCTTGGAATATCAAGCAGTGTTAGTTTACCACCAGGCCTTTTATGGTCAGCCTTATCATAGTGAAACGTATAACATTCTGACATAAACTTTGTTATATCATTCTTAATTCCAGACAACCAAACAATTTGCTTCAGATCTTTATACATTTTAGTGGAACTAGGATTGTAGGCAACACTAGAACCATGAGCTTCATTACAAATTTTAGCCTGAATATCACCCAAAGAGGGGATACAAAATCTACACAGATATTTCAGAGTATCTAACTCATCCAAAGAGAAATCAGGTAGCTCTCCCTTCTCAGTTCTATTCCAGAGATGCAACAAATCAGGATCATCCTTCTGGTGCACTCTCTTAAGGGAAATCAAAGAGGGCCCTTCAGCTTCCAAACTAGTAAGCGCAGTACTACTCCCAACTTTGATGTCCATCAACAAAAATTCTTCCACCAGGGATTGCATAGATAGAATGAAGATTTTGGCGGTCATCCTACTCAAAGCATTGGATACTACGTTGGCCTTTCCCGGGTGATACATGATCTCTACTTCATAATCGGCCACATACTCTAACAACCTACGCTGGCGCAGATTGAGCTCCTTTTGAGTGAAGACGTACTTCAAACTCTTATGGTATGTGTAGATCTTGCACTACGTGCCATACAGTAAATGTCTCCAAATCTTCAGCACATAAATTACAGCAGCAAACTCTAAATCATGCGTAGGATAGTTTCTGTCAAGAATCTTTAATTTCCTTGATCTGTACGCGATCACCTTTCCTTCTTGCATCAAAACACAACCAAGTCCAATGTGTGATGCATCCACATCTACAACATACTGAACTCCTTTAGTAGGTAAAGTTAAAACTGGAGCATTAGACTGGAAGGCTTATTCACACTTATCGCTCCAAATGAACGCAGTGTTCTTCGGTGTAAATCTAGTTAGAGGAGCAGACAGCACAGAGAACCCTTCCATGAATCTTCTATAATAACCTGCCAGATCTAAGAAGCTCCTAATCTCCTTTGGAGTAGAAGGTCTCTTCCATTCCATCAAAGCAGAAATTTTGGTCGGGTCTACGGAAATTCCGTCCTTGCTCACAACATGGCCGAGAAAGGACACCTGGGGTAACCAGAATTCATACTTACTCTGCTTGGCGTAGAGCTTGTGCGACGTCAGGGTTGACAAAACTAAATGCAAGTGTTGAGTATGCTCCTCAACAATGCGAGAATACACGAGGACGTCATCTATGAATACAATAACAAAATCGTCCAAGAAATCTTTGAACACTCTATTCATTAAGTCCATAAAAGCAGAGGGGGCATTTGTCAAACCAATGGACATCACCAAGAACTCAAAAGTCCCCTACCGGGAACAAAAATGTGTCTGTGGTATATTAGCCTCACGGACCCTCAACTGGTGGTATTCTGAACGAAGGTCAATTTCGAAAACACAGCGCATCCCCACAACTAATCAAATAGATCATCAATCTGAGGAAACAGATATCTGTTGTTGATGGTTACCTTATTAAACATCTGATAATCTATGTAAATCCCCATGGAACCATCTTTGTTTTTTACGAACTAAACAGTAGCACCCCATGGAGAAGAACTCGGCCTAATAAAACCACACTGCAGCATCTCATCCAACTGAGTGTGAAACTCTTCTAACGCACGCAGAGCCATTCGATACGATTCCTTAGCAATAGGGCGAGTACCTGGATTGAGGTCTATCACAAACTCCGTCTCTCTCTCAGGAGGATGTCCTGGAAGACTATCAGGAAAGACATCTGGAAACTCTCACACCACTGAGATATCCTCAAGACATGGTGTAACAAAAGATGTTTTCAAAGCAGAAATAGAAACAAGATACGCCTCACAACCATACTCTATTGCTCGACAAGCACGTACTGTAGAAATAATGAGGGAACCCTTTCCCTGAAAACCATAGACACTCATAGGTTGGCTGTCGTCCATTTTGAAGTTCAGTCGCTTTGCCATGTAATGGATGACCGCATTATACTTGGACAACCAATCCATGCCCAAAATTACGTCGAAAT
The DNA here is from genome assembly GCA_039513925.1 of Platanthera zijinensis. Classification (NCBI taxonomy): domain Eukaryota; kingdom Viridiplantae; phylum Streptophyta; class Magnoliopsida; order Asparagales; family Orchidaceae; genus Platanthera; species Platanthera zijinensis. Next base: position 85,872,302 of record CM077086.1, read on the forward strand.
CTGCCAGATCCAACACCATCAAATAGGCAAAAGGCTAGGAAATCACCTAAAAAAGTAGGGCATCTCTGGCCTCCTTAATTTGATATCACCAGATCTCTGGAGGGAAGCTTGACGTTGAAGGAATCTCCTAATTAATCCAAGTTAAAACGATGATTATCAATGAAACATTCCGCCACAAAGGAATGGGTGGAACCAAAATTAAAAAGAACGCGCGCCAACGTATTCTTTACCTTAAAATCACCTAAAACCGTAGCATATATAACTAAACAAATTAAAACTAGGGTAAACAATGGAGAGTAAAAGTTAAACTAGAATCAAACCTGATAAAACTTGGGTAGAGGTCTAAGAGTCCTCACTGGTCACCACATTTAGCTTTCCTTTCCCTTTGTCCTTTTTTTGTTGCGGCGGAAGGGCCCAAAGCGGGGCAGGCTGTAGTGGGGACTGAGTTTGGGGGCATGAAGTCTTCAGGTGCCCCTTCTGGCCGCAATAGAGGAAAGTCTTTTCCTTCAACAAGCAATGACTCATGTCATGTCCCTTCTTTGTACAGAACGTGCACACCAGATCTCCCTTGTGTGCGCCTTGGATGGCGAGCACCTGCTGCTGCTTCTGAGTGGAAGTCCTCTTGTAACACCTTTCGTAAGGGTGGCTAGATCGACCACAAAAGCTATATATTTCTCCACCTTTCTTTTTGGATGCAGGGCCAGATATCTTAGAACTCCCATCATTTTCAGCCTTTCTCTTTTCTTTCCTTAACGTCGTGCCCCGATTCTTTGCATTGTCGATAGCCTCAACCGTTAAAGCGGCTTCTTCTTCCTCAGCGTTACTTTTCTCTCTATAAGTGGATGCCCACTATTAGACATCGCTTCAAAGTCCTCCTAGGAAATGATTCACTCTTCTCGCCTCTGAAGCTACCATATCAAGAGCAAACCTGCTCAATTTACTAAAATCTATCTCATATTCGCTCACTTTAAGTTGTCTCTGCTTCACATTCAGGAAATAATTCATCAGACGGTCCTGCTCGACCGAGAGTAGAAACTTTTTTAACAGCATCTTCTTAAAAGACTCCCAAGAGCATCCTTCCTTCAGACTCTCCTTTTCCCGAATCCACTTGCTATTCGCCAGTCCTTTTAGCTGGTAGACTGTAATCAACACCTTTTGGGCTTCTGCAATCCCTGAATATGAGAACATCTCCTCGATAGCAATGATCCAATCATCCAAAACCATAAAGTCAACACTCTTGTCGTAGGTAAGAGGTCCTAACCGCTGGAAGTTTGAAATAAAATTCATCTCTAGTTATAGCATAACTGGGGGTACTAGAGGAGCAGGAGTACCGGGTATGGCTTGAACCCCGATAGGATCTTGCATTAGGGGTTATTGTGCGGGAGCGGCAAGCAACAAAGACCGAATTTGTGATTGCATCGCAACTAATTATCTCGACAGATCCTCGTTTCTCTAACAAAGACCCTCGATCATCGCATCGCTTTGCACACAAAATGACTCACCCTCTGACTGGGGAGTTAACCTCATCGCAGGACGTTTATCCGGCATTTCTAAAAAGGTAACGAACAACTCATCAAAATTCTAAATTATAACTAGGCCACACAACTTAGTTCAGACCATACTTAAAAGACACTTGCTTATGTTATAACTTGCTCTGGGATTTTCTAAAGATGTTTTGTCCTACATAGGATGATATACTTCTCATCCTATTGAATCTTATGCTTATGATATGAATGCATGGATTCTTTATTATTATTTAAAATCATGTGTGTACATGTGTCAGCATGTAAACCTTAACTTAGCACGTGTTCTTATGCGGTGATATCCTATGTATGCAGTGTTATGCATCCTAAAAAGGCCTTAATGCATGTTATGAGCGGCGTATATATGAAATGTTATGCATCCCATACTACATAAAATCACATGCAATGAGAAAATAAAATGTGTTAATGGACACCCATGTGATGGTGGTTATGCATCCCATACAACATAACCGTCACATGTTGCCACATATGGTGGATCCATATACAAACACTAATTATGCATCCCGTACTACATAATATGCCATGTATACTTCTTGTCATGCTATGAGTGTAGTGAGTATGCCTCGGCTAAGACGTACTGATGACACATTAGTATGTGTATGCAAATTAATGGAGGAATTCAAAACTATATCAGATTGGCTGGTTCAACCAACTTGTCAAACCCACCCCCCTCTGATACCAACTGTCTCAACCCTGCATTTTAACAGCATTTAATGATATATCAGAGTTAGGTAAAATGCGCGTCATGATGCCATGCCAGCAGGGGATAACTACGGACGCTCAGGCATAACTCCTACTGAACACATAAAGAAAGATATTTAGGTTATTTAGAGAAAAAATAAGTTTAGGTTAAGCAGTTAGCCGTATCCCTCGGCTAGTGGCTCATCCAGTCCACGAGAAAAAAAATAGTTATACGCTACGAAAAATACTTCTTTTACAAGATTAGACAATCCCACATGAGTATAAATGTTCCAAGAGGACAAACTACCTCGTGACGACGAGGTGAAAACCACATCCAACACTACAGCACTGAAACTCCAAAGCAATCCCCACTACATGCTACTACTCTGAACCTGAGGCATTTCAAAGGCAGAATACCGCATCAAGAAGGTACAAATGATGGCATAAAAATTTTACCAAAGTAAGCAAAGGTCGTAAGGGGTACCAACCCAAGACCAAAAGTACTAAAGTAAAGTACAAAAGTAAATAACTAAAATCAGACAGGAACACTTAAGTGAATCCTCACCTACATCAAAATACACAAGATGCACAATGCTATAAGGTGGCAAACATGATTAAATCATAAAGAAAAAATTCGCATAACTTTATTAGCCACATGTGGTCAACTCTACCCAAAAACACGAGCGAGGTTGTCTCTCAACCGGACCCACCCTCACGGGTATTATATCCGTCTAACTGCGGGGGAGACTCATACCCTCCACCATTCACCGCAGAAGCCCTATCACCCAGTATAGTTCCACGAGGTACTAATAAAGTAAATAAAAATTTAAGAGGTGGTTTCATCCACTAACTCCCGTAACTAAGAAAACCCAATATATATATATATATATATATATATATATATATATATCCAATTACTTAGCACATCGGATTCTACTAAACATCGCTAGATTTTGTAAATGGTTGATCAACCTGTAGGAAAGATTCAAAACCTTAAATATACCCTAGCACGTCCTACATGATGTTTAGGAACGATTAAAATTCGATTATTTAAAAACGCTACAAGGTTGGATTATCATAACATGAACTTAATAATACAAATGGATCTCAAGTAAAAAAAATTTAAAAAGTAGTATTAATCGAAAAAATAATGAGGATAACATCACTAAATAAAGAAGATTAGCAATTCCATCAAGATTGGAAGAGGAGGGAAGAGGGAAAAACCACTACTTGCTTTGGCTTGGCCGGAAAAAGTCTCCAAATCACTCCTCGTCGTAATTCAGGGCTAAAAAATGCGAGAGATGCCGGAATCTAAACAAAAATGGCCGAAATAGAAGTTAGGGACAAAAACCCTAATGAGAAAAACTCAAAAAATGGGGAAAGTTTTACCACGATGAAGTAGCCCTCGGTGAGACCTTTCCGGATCAATATTGGGTTTAAGATTTTGTCCACCGAGGATCCCGGAATCGCGGCCAGAAGTTGACGAATGAGGAGAAGTTGTCGCCCTCGCCGCTCTGGTTTCGGTTCAGACTTTTGGAGAAGATGAATATGGTTTTTATTTAACTTAAGTCTTCATATACTTATTTGATTTAATAAGATTAATAATATAATTAATAGTTATAAACTTATGCGCAGGCGCGCGAGAAATAGAATTAGAGGCTTAAGATGGTTTTGAATCGAAACGCTCTCAAGAAGAAAGTTCTACATCTCGTCGAAACAAACAAAATTCATGTTAACAATTTTTTATTTGATGCCATTTTGACTCTCAAAACGACATCCGAGCGTTCGCAAATAAAACAGGCCCGAATTGCTCGAGAAATAGCATTGTTTCTCGAGAAACAATGCTGTTTCTCGAGAAACAATGCTGTTTCTCCGGAGACAATGCTGTTTCTCGAGAAACATTGCTATTTCTCGAGAAACATTGTTGTTTCTCGAGTAAAAATGACGTTTCTCGAGAAATATCAAGATTTCTCGAGAAATAACATGATTTTCTCGAGAAATCAGTTTTGTCTTCTATTTTTGGAAAAATAAGACGATATGAGGGCTAAAGTACCCTGATTAAAACGAAATTCGTACCCCAGGCGAATGATGGTGCTACTAATCTAACGGTGAAGACAAAACAAAAATTTGAGATGTTGTTCTCGAAATATTAATTTCTAAAGTTTACGACAAACGCAAGCCATGTAAAACTACAAACGCGCGCCGAGACTCCAAAAATACTCGGACCGCAACAAAACTAGACAAGCAAATCCAAAAACACAAACTTAATTCTTCGAACATAAAAACCTTCAATCTCGTCAAAAACACCCCAAAATGTGTTCAAACGGGTCCAATGGACGTGAAATCATAATAACGATGTGGCACCGTCAATATGACGTTAAAAGTAATTCCCCGATGTCATAAATATGACATTACCAAATCAAATAATTATATAAAAGTCGGGGGCATTACAGTATTGGCCTTCGATTTATTTTTTATTTAAATTTATTGGGACTATATTATCGATATAGTCTCCACTTAGATTTTCATTCTTAGCTAGCTAAGAGGTTCATAGTTTGACTTGATCACCCAAGAGTAAAAAGAGTTGCACGCACAACTCGAGAGAGAATATTGTAAATCTCTCGGATTGGAGTCAAATCCAACAACAGGGTTCACCACTTAAAGAGAGCTTTAGGTATTCGAATACAGGGTGAGAATTTGGTTGGATCTTCCTAAACTCAGATGGGCACTTCTTCGAGAAGCGCGTGTTCAAGCTTTGAAAACCCCCATAGTCAAGATATCTTTTACTTTACTAAGATTTAGTTTGTTATTTCATATTTATTAGTTTTGTCTACTAATCGTGAAGAAAATAAGAATGGAACTAGCAATCCATCTAGGCAAGTATAGCTATCGAATTGTTGCTAGGGGACACAAGTGTCGAATTACGATCCGAGAACTGTTGAGTAATTTTACTCACACGATGACTATTATCTTATCGAAGGATTGTTTTAGGGTTTGTTAAAATAAATCTAATTGCAATTAAGAAAAGAAACAATTGCGCTAAAAAGAGAACTACTTGCAGTTAAATAAAGAGATACTAAAAGTTATTACAACGAGGGGTTGAAACAATGAAATAGAAAAGCACTCACTCGAGAATCACCTCGGCAAAAGTTGATTAAAAATGCGATAATAAACTCTAATTTAATAAGGTAAAGTTCCTTGATCATGGAGGTTCCTAAAGCATGAACACGCTTCTCTCAAAGTCATGCCTAACTGAGTTTAGGAAGGTCTGACTGAACTCTCGTCCAAATCGGAGACCTAAATCTCACTTTACGTGGTGAACCCCGTTATTGGATTTCACTCCAATCCAGAAGATTTAACGTCTGCCTCTCACGAGCGGTGCACGCAAATTTCTTTACTCTAGAGTGTTCACTTAAAACTATGAGCCTCTCGGCTAGCTAAGGGTGAAAATAAAGATGGAAATTATATATCGATTATATAACTCCAAACCTGAATTTTCAAGAGTAAATCAAAGGCCTAAACCCTAAAAAGAAAAAGTAAACTTAAAGCATCATAACTTAAACAATTCGAACCTATGATCATCAAGATCGAGTACAAGTCGGATTATTTAATCATGGAGAAGTGGTGGAAGAGAGATGTGTAGAAGAACATTATGAAAACAAAGTAAAAGGGAACTTTAAATTAATGCTAAAAGAGAGCTACAATTTTTAAATAAAAGATTACAAGTGCGTGAAAATGAAACATAGGCTAGCATTAACATTAATCTACTAATGAAATTACAAGAGCTATTACAAAAGGGTACACTAAGCTAGAATTAATAAATGCTTAAAATGAGAAAGAGAGAGAGGAAGAACACTAAAGGAAAGACATGAAAAACTCCAAGAAATAAAAGGGCAGCACCTCCCCTCTCACCCCACTACTACCCATAGACACAAGGGGGAGCTTTAAATTTATAGACTTTTTTCTGGGGCGGTCACGCCCTCCTATCACGCCTAGGAAGGGCGTGTCAGGGGGCGTGTTAGGTACGGGGTTTACCACGTGTGCTGGATTCTGGCAAGAATGATGATTGCTTCAGTACGACGGTGGACACGCCCTGGGACACGCCCATGTAGTGGGGGCATGTAAGGCACATCACATCAAAATCATTGGTCAGAAATCTATCAAACATCGAAAAAGGTAGTACACGCCCGGTGACACGGCCGTGTAGGTAGGACGGGGAGCGTATTTAGTACTGTTTACGTGAAGCAACGAAAAATCTTTAATGGCGGCCTGTAGGCTTTGGGATGAGGGTGACATGCCTAGAGACACGCCCAGGGAGGGCGTGTCAAGGTGGCGTGTCCTGTGTTTTTCTTGGAATTTTGGTTTTGGCAGCAAACTTCCTCAGGATCGGGTTACACGCCCTGTGACACTTCTTCAGAGGGCATGTCAGGGGGGCGTGTCAGGTCATTTTTCTTAGGATTTAGATTCTGGCAGCAAACTTCCTCGGGATCGAGTTAGACGCTCTATAACACGCCCAGGGAGGGCGTGTCACAGGGGAGTGTCAGGTCATTTTTGCCGAAAGCTGTGAAAACCTACAAAAAGAAGAGAACACATTAGTGGCAATAATATATATAAAAGGAGGTCAACATATAAGCTTACAAGACATGATTTATGTATTAAAAAACCTGAAAATACCTTAATTGTTTAGACTACAAAACGTACTATCAAATTCCTACAAGCTTAAGCTTTTCTTGTCCCCAAGCAAAGATATAAAAACTAGCTAAAATAAAAAGTGACTAATCAAAAAGTTCTAATTAAGCTTACACAAGTACTATGCAAAATTCTAAGTTGGGAGAAGGTGAAATATAAACATAAAATAGTTACTTAGGCATGGTTTAACAATTTATAAACTTTACTAACGAAAATAAAGCATCCAAAATTTAAAAAAAATTCTTTAAATATATTTAAGCAAAGCAATAAAATAAAAAAGCCCATTGAGTTGTTACGAGATCCAGGAGACACATTAAAACTATACTTCTTTTGACACGCCCCAATAAAGAATTTGGACCAAAATTTAAATCCAAAACTTTACTAATCTACATTTCATCTTTACTTAGCAAATAATTAAAATTCAAAAACATGAATCAAAAGGACTTATTAGGACCAAAACGTTTGGTTTAGGATTATGATTAGGAGTGAAATTCAAAGAGAAACAATGAAGCTTTAAAATCACACTAAACCAAAATAAAGAGTTTCAAAAATTTCATCATAAATAAATAAAAATTCTTTCTTTTTTTTCCGTTTTCTTTTCTTCCTTTTTTTTTCAAAACAAAAGCCATAAATAATTTTTCTTTTCATTTTGAAATTGGGAAAACAAAAGTAAACACTTCTTTTGAGCATACTTTTTCAAGAAGTTCTCCAAATATATCACAAAACAACCCTATGATAATCATGAAAATTTTTAATGAAACTCAAAAGGTTAGTATGATTAGATAGGTTGGAAAATTTTAGCTTTGGTGAAAATGAAATGATAAGTGGAGCTATCAATTGAAATCGGAAAAAGGCTCAAAAATGGCTAACTAGGGAAATAAATTTAGGTTCAAAAGAAGGCTCAAACGAAAACAAAAGCAGCCTAAATTATTTTCATGCTTCGAAATTTATCTAAACAATTAGCTTTGGAAAATTTCAAAAAGGAAATCCTAGATAATAAATAAAGACTATTGAATCTATCTCGAAAATAGAAATAATAAGCGACTTGGATCGTTCATATCTACTACACTAAACAAAAGTTGACATTACAAAAATTATCAAAAAAAAGAAAAATAGTGGATGAAAGATTTTTAAGAAAGTAAAGAAAATAATGAACAAAAACCATAATAAAAATGCGAGTTTTTAGAAAAACGTTTTACATTAACATGCTACCGTGAATTAGAAACACAACATGATAGACATTTTACGTGGGAAATATAATTAAAAAGAACAATTAGAAAGATCATAATCAGCTAAGTTGTTATAGGGGATACTGAGAAAAACAAAACAAAAAGCAAGGGGTACTATTGAAATACAAAAATTCATTTAAACTTTTAAAGTAAAAAACAAATAGTATATATGTATATATATTTGATTTTGAAATATTCTTTTTTTTTTAAGATAATCTCTTTTTTTGGATTTTTAAGATATTCTTTTTTTTTGGATTTTTAAGATATATATATATATATATAAATTTTGATTATATTTTTTTATAGGCAATAAAATAAAGACAAGAGAAGGAGGAAATCCTCCCCCCAAGCTTAAAATGGACATTGTCCTCAATGGAGAAAGGAGGGGAAGGAGAGAGAGAAATTAGAATAGAAATGAAAGTACAGAATTGAAAAAACAGGTACTTCCCTGGATTTATGCGTCGCGAATGTTGAGTGATTACGCTCCCCCATGCTTGCGCTTTGTAACTTCTTAAAATGTATTCTTTAAACATTGTGATGGATTCAGTAGTATTGGAGCAGACGATTACAGAAGCTTCAGCTTATCTGAGCTGTCCGGGGCAAAAAGTGTAAAATAAAGAAAATAGAAAAAAAAATTTGGGTTACATCCCAAGAGCGCCCTTTGTTTAAAACATAATTTGAGCTCGACGCGACAAAATAATATTGTCCAAAAGATTATTATCCAAAATAATATATAAAGTTTTTAACAAAAAAAATAGTCTTAAGTTAGTTAAAGTTCATGCAGAAGAAACTTAACATCATCATAACCAGAAAAATAGAGTTTAAGACACTGCCCATTCACTTTGAAATCACCCTTATCAAGGTGTGAAATTAACACAGTCCCATACAGATAAAATTCTTTAACAGAAAATGACCTAGACCATCGTGACTTTAGTTTGCATGGAAATAAATGTAAATGTGAATTATATAAAAGAACTTGGTCACCCGATTTGAAGGTTTTTGGGTGCGTTAATTGTTTGTGTTGAAAACGTTTCGTCCGCTCTTTATAAATTTTTTTTATTTTCGTATGTGTAAGAGCGCCACTCGTCGAGTTCGTTAAGTTAAAATTTTTGAAAATCGCCGATAGAGTGGGGATCGAAATTTAAAAACCTTAAAGCCCAAAAAAACATGGTGTTCTAATTCTACGGGTAAATGGCATGATTTTCCATATACCAACCGATACGGCATACATCCAATCGCGGGCATGCTGTTCGATTGGCCATAGAGCATCTTCTAATTTGGTTGAACAGTATTTTCGAGATGTGGAAACATTATTTTATAAAAATACTTTTTATCTCTCGGTTCACTACTTCGACTTGCCCATTACTTTGGGGGTGGTAGGCAGTTGAAAGCTTATGCGTAATGCCATATTTTATAAGAGTTTTAGAAAACTGCGTGCTACAAAAATGTGAACCCCTATCACTGACGATGGGTCATGGAGTACCAAATCGAGAAAATAATTTTTTTAAGAAAGCAATTATGACTTGGGAGTCGTTAGTAGGAAGAGCTTGGGTCTTAGCCCATCGTGAAACATAATCTACAGGAACTAAGATATATTTGTTCCCGAAGCTAGAAGGAAGTGGACCAACAAAATCAATTCCCCAGAGGTCGAAAACTTTAGAGGAATTAATTTTGCCACATTTCATTTTTATTCGAAATATTGCCCGACCGTTGGCAACTATCACACCTACTCATAAAATTTTGCTCATCTTTAAAGAGGCTAGTCCAATAACAACCTATGCAAAGCACATTGTGAGTGGTGAGAGCAGCTTGATAGTGACCACCAGTCTGTCCTTCATGTAAGTGTATTAGAATATCTTGTCCTTCTTCAAAAGAAACACATCTCAGTATCACCTGGTCCGCACAAAATCGGAAAAGATGTGGGTCCTCCCAAAAATAGTTCTTCAACACAGAAAAGATTTTATTATTTTGTTGAGAGGAGAACTCCTTCAGGAGGACATCGACTACTAAATAGTTGGCAATGTTTGCAAACCAGGGGGAAGGAGAAGTGTTAATAGAAAATAGCTTTTCATCTGGGAAGAAATCGTTAAACGTTTTTTAATCTAAATTTTCTATATGCGGATTATCTAGGCGAGAGAGATGATTGGCAGAAAAATTCTCGGCCCCCTCTTATCGCGGATTTCTAAGTCAAACTCCTGGAGGAGTAAGACCCAGCGTATCAGGCACAGCCTAGAATCCCTCTTAGCAAGTAAGTACTTGAGGGCCGAGTGGTCCGTGAAAACTATAATTTTTAAAGCGTAATATATGGCAGAAATTTATCGAAGGCAAAGACAATAGCTAAAAGCTCCTTCTCCATCGTGGTGTAGTTTTCTTGTGAAGATGTGAGTGTTTTACTCGCGTAATAAATGGGGTGGAAGTTCTTAGATATTCATTTACCTAATACAACTCCCACCGTGAAACTACTCGCATCACACATTATCTCAAAGGGAAGGTCAAACACTAGAGCTATCATAATTAGTGAATTAATTAATTTATCCTTAATTATTTAAAAAGTAGATAGAGAAAGGTCATTAAAAATAAATAGGGCATCTTTTTATAAGAGTTGAGTAAGGGGTTTGGTGATTTTGGAGAAGTCTTTTATGAAATGGCGGTAAAAGCCAGCATGACCTAGGAAACTTCTTATACCTTTAACATTCATAAGTGGCGGCAGCTTTTCAATTACTTCTATCTTAGCGATATCTACTTCAATTCCTCTGGCAGAAATCTTATGTCCTAATACTAACCCCTCCCTCACGATAAAATGACATTTTTCCTAATTTAGGTAGAGGTTACTTTCTTCGCATCTTTCTAATACTTTTTCTAAGTTTTCTAAGCAACTATCGAAGGCATCGCTGAACACGGAGAAATCATCCTTAAATACCTCCATAATACTTTCTACGTACTTATCAAAGATAGCTCACATTCATCTTTGGAATGTAGATGGTGCATTGCACAACCCAAACAAAATTCTTTGGTAAGTCAAGGTGCAAAAAGGGCAAGTAAATGTAGTTTTCTTCTAGTCCTTGGGTGAGATAGGGATTTGAAAATACCCCGAGAGGCCGTCGAGAAAACAGTAAAAGCTATGTATGGATAATCGCTCTAATATTTGTATCGATGAACGGCAAGGGAAAGTGGTCCTTGTGGCTGGCGTCATTTAACTTATGATAGTAAATACACATTCGCCACCCCGTCACTGTCCGTGTCAGGATTAAATAATTATTTTCATTCACAACTACAGTTATCCCTCCCTTTTTCGGCACTACTTGAACAGGGCTAACCCACTTACTATCTGAAATAGGATAGATAATTCCTACGTTAAAGAGTTTCATAACAAATACTTTTATGAATTATTTCATGTTAAGATTTATATGCCGCTGAGGTTGGATGGAGTTACGCAAATTATCTTCCATTAAGATTTTGTGGGTGTAGAAAGATGGGCTTTTGCCCTTGATATCAGATATCTGTCAGGCGATGGATCGACGATGTTTTCGTAAAACTAGAAGGAGTTTGTCATTTTGTAATTAAGTTAGGTAGTCTTAAACTATCACTGGCAGTTTGGAATCTTTTTCTAAGAAGGCATACTTGAGATGTTAAGGTAATTCTTTTAATTTTAGGGTAGGGGTTCTTCATAAGATATTTTGGAAGTTCTTTCTTTTTCAAATATAATATCTTCATAGACTTTAAACTTATACGGAAAATTAGAAGGGAGTGAATCAATGGCTATGGATGTTTCTTGCAGACTTTCAATAGGAAAAGTTGAGTAAGAACAAAAATTAGAAAATTCATCTTCAGAAATGCTATAGGAAGATACATCACTTAAGGCATCTAAGAAGAAATAAGAGTCGTCATTATCCAGGGTATTTTTCATCGAAGGGGCGATAAAGAATGTCACATCATCGTCACCTACTCGTAGGAAGAGCTTTCTATTTCTTATGTCAAAGATAGCTCAGGAGGTGGCATTGAAGGGTCGACCAAGGATCAGGGGAACGTTGACGTCTTCTTCGATGTCCAATATGACGAAATCCACCGGGAAGATGAATTTGTCGACTTTGAATAGAACATCCTCCACTATTCCTAACGGGTACTTAACGGATCTATTGGTGAGTTGGATACTCATACATGTGGGGTTGAGTCTACTAATTCCTAACTTATTAAATAACGAGAAGTGAATTAGGCTTATACTTGCAACTAAATCGGCCAATGCAAGCTTGATAAAGAGATCACCAAAGACATACGGTATAGAAAAACTACCTGGATCACTGATCTTCTTTGGTAAACTGTTTGTCAAGACAGCAGAGCACTCAAAAATTAATGGGATGTACGATAAGTTCTCTAGCTTCTTTTTATTAGTGAGGAGGTCCTTTAGGTACTTAGCGTACTTCGACATGTGGGGAAATCGCTTCATGGAAGGGTAGATTTATGTGGATTTGCTTAAACATTTCTAAGAAGCGGGTATACTTATCATCAAGACATTGTTTATTAAGTTGGGAAGGGTATGGTGGAGTTGGATCATTTTTAAAAATGGGTGGTGGAGCGAGATCTTTTTCTAAAGCATATGGAGGAGTAATAACTTCTTTTTCAGCAGGTGGTGGAATATTCAAAACAGTGGCGGAGCTTGCCTCAGGCTCTTCGCTAATAATACCAGAAACTTTCTTACCACTCTGAAGAGTTATATCTTTCGCTTGCTCTCTCAGGTTGGGCTCGGTATTGGCAAGAAGAGACCCGGCGGGTCGCTTAGATATAATTTTAGCTAGTTGTCCTACTTGATTCACTAGACTTTTAACGGATCCGGCTAGGCTTCTTATAGTCCCGTCATTAGCATTCATATATTTTGAAAACATTTCATCCATGCTTTATGGTTTTTTATAATTTATAAGAGGTGGAGGTGGTGCAGAAAAATCATTTTGTGGTGGCGGGCGCATTGCGTTCGAAGGGTTACTCCACAAGAAATGTGGGTGGTTTCGTAAAGCGGGATTATAACTATTAGAAAAAGCAAAGCTTGGCGTAGAAAAATTATTGAAAGCATTCCTAGGCATATTGTTAACATAATATATTTGTTCTGGGGCCGCAATTACAAATTCCCATATGTGAGGGGAGAAGGAAGAAGACATCTCCATTATCTTTTTGCTTAGTATTTCCACTTGTAGGGCCAGCTGGGAGACGTTGTCTCCTTCAAATATACATGCAGGTTTGTTTGGGAAAGTTCTAGGTGTCCTCGAAAAACTCAAGAGCTACTTTCTGGGTTTTGTGGTTTAAAGTACCACCGGAAGCTTCGTCTATCATTTGCTTTGTATTTTTATTTAGCCTGTTATAAAATGTCTGCACTTGTAACCATACAGGAAGCGTGTGATGGGTACATCATCTTAAGAGTTCTTTAAATAATTCCCAAGTTTCATATAGAGATTCAGAATCTATTTGACAAAAGGAAGAAATATCATTCCTAAGTTTTGTAGTTTTAGCTAGCGGAAAATACTTCATAAGAAATTTTTCGGTTAGTTGATTTCATGTGGTGATGCTCCCTCTTAACAGAGTCATCAACCACTATTTAGCTTTGGTACTAAGGGAAAAGGGGAAGATTATTAGCCAAATAACATCATTTGTAATACTATTTGTTAACCCCAAAATCGGCAATCCTCTCCAAGGAGCCTATTTTTTCTGCTTTTCACTTACAGGTTCCCACTCGTAAGGAGCAGGCTAACCCTGATGTCCATCATGTACGCCCAAGGCGGACTGCCGAGTCCAAAGTCGCTCAAGGACAGATGCTCCGCCAGCCGCCCGCCAGGGGCGGCCTCCGCCTGCTGGGCGGACTCCCCCCGGAGTCCGACCAGGTCGCCCGCTAGGGGGCGACCTCCGCTTGCCGGGCAGACTCCCCCGGAGTCCTCCCAGGCCGCCCGCTAGGGCCGGCCTCCCCGGTCGGGCGGACTCCCCCTGGAGTCCGCCCAGGACGCCCGCTAGGGGGCGGCCTCAGCCTTGCCGGGCGGACTCCCCCGGAGACCGCCCAGGCCGCTCGCTAGGGGGCGGCCTCCCAGGCTGGGCGGACTCCCCCTAGAGTCCGCCCAGGCTGTTCGCTAGGGGACGGCCTCAGCCTTGCCGGGCGGACTCCCCCTGGAGTCCGCCCGCTAGGGGGCGGCCTTAGCCTTTCCGGGCGGACTCCCCCGGAGTCCACCCAGGCCGCCCGCTAGGGGGCGGCCTCCTCGGCTGGGCGGACTCCCCCTGGAGTCCGCCCAGGCCGCCCGCTAGGGGGCGGCCTCCGCTCAGTCTTCCTGCTCAGGCTGTTCCGCCTGCTTGCTCCTCAGGTCACTCAGCCTGCCTGCCCTCTTCTAGCTGCCAACCGGAAGTCTGCCCCAGTAGAGAAAAGTTCAGTCCGCCGAGTCCGCCGAGATCGTCAACCTCATCTTTCTCAGTCTGCCGAGGTCGTCAAGGTGACGTCACTGGGCCCCGCTTCAAGAAGATTCTCCCCGGGCCTATAAATACCCCCCAAGACCTCTCATTCTGCAGGGGGGGAGAGGAGAACTGCCACCTTGATCAAAGCCTGCGGACTCAGTTTTCCAGGTTGTCAGGGTTGATCAAGCAAGGTCTGCGGCCTCAAATCTCCAGTCTGCCCAGGTCATCAAGGGCTGTGGACTTAGTTTTTTCTATCAATAGCAGCAGCTTGCACAGCCTCCGCAGCCTCCGATTTCCAGTTCTCCGAGGTCGTCAAGGGCTGTGGACTTAGTTTTTTCTGCCCTCATCAGGCAGCTTGAGCAGCATCGGCAGCCTCAGTTCTCTAGTCCTCTACAGCCTCTTTTACTTAGTTTCTGGCATCTCCTTCCTCAGCCACCTGCTTCCCCCATTATACCCTCTACTGCTCTTATATGTAATGGTGCAATAACAAGTTGTAACTCTTCTTGAATAAAGGAAAAGCCCGTCGCAAGAGTGGCATTCAAGCCGCGGCAGGCGAAGTTTGCTATTGCCGCTGCTAGCGGCCTCCTCTCTTCTTCTCTCCTCTCTCGGCATCAACCTGCGAAGCTAACCATTCAAGTAGCTGTCTGCTCGACAGTACCTGATTAAGCTCCCTCTCTGCTTGAGCAAGCTTCTCCTCTGCTCAAGCAAGCTTCTCCTCCATCCTCGCAACCCTTCTTCCTTCATCCTTAGCTTGTGAGATCAAACACCCGTTAACTGGTCGGTGTCGCATTTCGCGCATCAACAGTTAACACGCGACTTTCAGATCTCGATTACACAGTGAAAGTAGTGGTTACTCATGTCAGACCATCAACCAGCCGAGAATCTTGCTCCAAGTCCAAGTGATGATCCTCTTTGGGAGGCCTTAGAGCAATCTCGCAGAGAAACTGCCCAACAGTTTCAAGCCATCAACCGTACTCTAGCAGCTCTCACGCAGCAATTGGCCGCTCAATCTTCAGCAGCGCCAGCTCCTCCAATCAATCCAGCACCAACATCAGAGACTCCTCAAGTCTATCCACCGGCTTATCCGCCGGTCTATCCTCCTCTTTATACTCCAACTTTTCCGCAAGGACATGCAGCTCCTTTGAGATCTCAAGATGATGAGTTTGCAGCTCGTCAAAACTTCTTCCGGGAAGCTGCCCGGGGAAGTCCAGCTAGATTTCTGAATTTTCAGGGAAGTCACCCCTTCTCTTCAGCTCCTGCCATTGCTCCTCCCGCAGCAACCTTTTACTCCTACCCTCCTGCTCCTATTGCAACTACTGCTCATGCTCCTTACTTTCGTTATGCAGTTGAACCAGAAGAACCATTACCGTTTACGGAGAGTGTTTGGTATGAACCAACTCCAGTCAACTTCCGAGAGCCACGGTTGCCCATTTACACTGGGGAGACTTATCATGTCAAGCATCTTCAAGCCTTTGAATCATCCGTTGCTCTCAAGACCCTCTCAGATGCTACCAAGAGCAAGCTCCTCATAACAACCTTTGATGGACAAGTGAGAGACTGGTTCTATGGACTGCGACCTCAGTCAATCTCTTCCTTTATTGATTTGTGAAGGGAGTTCCTGCTCAGATTTTCTACCTCTTCAAAGAGGAAGGGCGGTCCAGAATCCCTCTTTGAGATCAGGCAGTGAGATAATGAGACTTGGTCTCATTATGTGGATCGTTTTCAGAAAGAAATTTTAGACATTGAGATCGTTGATCAAGAAATGTACCGAGTAGCTCTCATCCACGGCTTGTGTGAAGGTCCACTAAAGATTGAAGCTAACGTCCGAGCACCAAGAACTTATCAAGAGTTGATTGGTTTAGCCAACTCGTACATTTGCGGTGAAAAGAGAAACACCAGCTTCGTCTCCAGGCTGGTATTAGAGAAAAATTCTTCTTCTTACAAGCAGCCTCCGAGGTCTCCTTGGAAAGACTTTCCATCTCTCTCTAGGAAAGCAAGAAGATTTTAGCATCATCAATACCCTTCCAAGGCCATGATCGTGCCCAAGAACGGCTGCTACCATTGTCAACATCATCTCCGCTAGCAGCTGCAGTTCATCAGCAGGAAGAAGGTGACCTGCCAGAGTTTGAGCTAGATGATGTCATGCAAGAAGTTAGCCAAATCATGAAGGATAAGGCATATCCCAAAAAGCCCTACCAGCCGGCGAATCAGAGATCAAGAAATTCAGACCCGTTATGTGAATTCCACAAAGAGAAAGGTCATTTAACTAAAGATTGCAAGGCCCTTCGGCGATTGGTTGAAAGATTGCTCATCGAGGGCAAGATCAACGACCTAGTCAAGAGGATTGATTCTGCGAAACCTTCCACCATCAAGGGCAAGGAGTTGGCTGAGGGTCAACAAGAGTGCATGGAAATACATGATGAGGGCCGACTGGGGCTCATTGATATTCCAAGCGAGTGCATTGATGTTGTTGACGAAGGTGTCCATGGAAGACTATTCTGAAGCAAAGAGGACACGTTTCCCGTGTCATTAGCTATGAACAATCGCAGTTCCTCAAAGCCCCTCGCGATCGTGATTGGTTGCCTTTACTTTACCTTTCAAACATTCTATTTTTCAGCACTTCTAAGTGTTTCATTCTTTCATTCAATAAAGCTTACGTCAGAGAACACATACTGACACAGTTCCCTTTTTGTGATGCTTCTTCTCCATATTTTTCTCTTTGCCAAAGAGATCACTGAACCACCGAGATATCGCCAAGTCTTGCTCAGTGCCCCCTCGAGATTGTCCTCAGGCGTAAAACCACAATGACCACATATGATGAGGAGTTTTCTCATATGTGTAGTGGGGGCCGTTCAACTCTCGTGCGGGGGATGACGGAGCTTCGGATCCCGGCTGATGTCTAGCGCTGTGTGAGTGCTTAGGGGAGGCCTCCTATGATAGTTCTATCGTGCTCCGTTAGGGATACGTTACAGTTACGATGATCTTTGCTTGACAAGCAATGGTGATCAAGTGTAGCGTTGTCTCCTCGATCATCTCACAACTGTGACGGCCGAACACTCTATGGTACTCTCGATCCGTGCCTCCGCGGGACTCACAACTCCGCTGATTAATCCGCAGACAAGCAATAGGCCACTTGGCGCAACTAGTCTAATTGATCAGCGATGCTTGCAACCCGAGGCAAGAGAGCAGTGCATCTATCGATCATTCTTAGGGTTATTTCTTGTTTATTTGTGCCTTCTAAAGGATGCGCGGCCAGCCCGCTTTGGTTATGAATATACCCAGGATGACTTTGGCAAGTGATGCATAAGGCCCACGGGGAACACCTGTGGCAGCATTCAACCTTTTTTGTTCATCCTCGGGATATAGCTCCTCTTTTCTCTTTTTACCTTATTACAGGTTAGTAGGTTAAATTCAACCTATTCTAAGGATCTGCAATATCTTCCTTGGCTTATGATCATCTTATATGCGCTGTCTGCATAAGCTTTTATCAGATGATAATCAATAAGTTCTCTCATCAGATGTTAGCCACACATCATTTATTCAAGGCGTATGATTCTTCTTGATTAACAAGCCATGTCATCATGAATCTAATTTCGGATTTTCTTATCTCGCTAATCTGGGTTTTCATGTCGACATTGTATCTTGATCACGCGAGGCAATCATTATCATAGTTTGACTTTAATCAGGTGATAACAGAGTTTGCCAAATGTCTCTTCTGCTATCCAGTTATGTCCTATCATGTAAATAGTCAATAGTAGCAAGTTCCTCTCAGGTACTTGCAGCTTATTTTCTTCTTCTATCTGCCTGCTTACTCTTCTTTTGCAGAGACTAGCAGATAGTAGCAAGTTCCTCTCAGGTACTTGCAGCTTATTTTCTTCTTCTATCTGCCTGCTTACTCTCCTTTTGCAGAGACTAGCAGATAGTAGCAAGTTCCTTTCAGGTACTTACAGCTTATTTTCTTCTTCTATCTGCCTGCTTACCCTCCTTTTGCAGAGACTAGCAGATAGTAGGAAGTTCCTCTCAGGTACTTGCAGCTTATTTTCTTCTTCTATCTGCCTGCTTACCCTCCTCTTGCAGAGACTAGCAGATAGTAGCAAGTTCCTCTCAGGTACTTGCAGCTTATTTTCTTCTTCTATCTGCCTGCTTACTCTTCTTTTGCAGAGACTAGCAGATAGTAGCAAGTTCCTCTCAGGTACTTGCAGTTTATTTTCTTTTTCTACCTGCTCGCTCACCTTTCTTTTGCAGAGATCAACAGATATCAGCAAGTTCCTTTCAGGTACTTGCACCTTACTCTCCTATCATATCTGTTGCTTACCTTTCTTTTGCAGAGAATAGCAATAGTAGCAAGTTCCTCTCAGGTACTTGCAGTTTATTTTCTTTTTCTATCTGTTTGCTTACTCTCCTTTTGCAGAGACTAGCAGATAGTAGCAAGTTCCTCTCAGGTACTTGCAGCTTATTTTCTTCTTCTATCTGCTTGCTTACTCTCCTTTTGCAGAGACTAGAAGATAGTAGCAAGTTCCTCTCAGGTACTTGCAGCTTATTTTCTTTTTCTATCTGCTTGCTTACTCTCCTTTTGTAGAGACTAGCAGATAGTAGCAAGTTCCTCTCAGGTACTTGCAGCTTATTTTCTTCTTCTATCTGCTTGCTTACTCTCCTTTTGCAGAGACTAGCAGATAGTAGCAAGTTCCTCTCAGGTACTTGCAGCTTATTTTCTTCTTCTATCTGCTTGCTTACTCTCCTTTTGCAGAGACTAGCAGATAGTAGCAAGTTCCTCTCAGGTATTTGCAGTTTATTTACTTTTTCTACCTGCTCGCTCACCTTTCTTTTGCAGAGATCAACAGATATCAGCAAGTTCCTTTCAGGTACTTGCACATTACTCTCCTATCCTATCTGTTGCTTACCTTTCTTTTGCAGATATCAACAGATACCAGCAAGTCCTTTTCAACTCAGGTACACACAAGATGTACCTCCTTTTACCTGTATTGACTTTTTCTTCGCAGGTAAAATATGGGCACTGACAGATCTTTCCGAGGAGAGACATCAGGTTCTATCTCTCCTAATCTCTAATTTTTTCTCTCCTGATTTTTGAGGGGAGGATCACGATTTTTCTGGGTCACCTACTTTTTCGAAGTTCCCTTTGGAACTTAAAAAAGTGCGGGGATTATGTTAACCCCAAAATCGGCAATCCTCTCCAAGGAGCCTATTTTTTCTGCTTTTCTCTTACAGGTTCCCACCCGTAAGGAGCAGGCTAACCCTGATGTCCATCGTGTCCGCGCAAGGCAGACTGCCGAGTCCAAAGTAACTCAAGGATAGATGCTCCGCCAGCCGCCCGCCAGGGGAGGCCTCCGCCTGCTGGGCAGACTCCCCCCAGAGTCTGCCCAGGTCTCCCGCTAGGGGGCGACCTCCGCTTGCCGGGTGGACTCCCCCGGAGTCCGCCCAGGCCGCCCGCTAGGGGGCGGCCTCCCCGACCGGTCGGACTCCCCCTCGAGTCCGCCCAGGCCGCCCGCTATGGACGGCCTCAGCCTTGCCGGGCGGACTCCCCCGGAGACCGCCCAGGCCGCCCGCTAGGTGGCGGCCTCCCCGGCCGGGCGGACTCAGCCTGGAGTCCGCCCAGGCCGCCCGCTATGGGGCGGCCTCAGCCTTGCCGGGCGGACTTCCCCGGAGTCTGCCCAGGCCGCCCGCTAGGGGGCGGCCTCCCTGGCCGGGCAGACTCCCCCTGGAGTCCGCCCAGGCTGCCCGCTAGGGGGCGGCCTTAGCCTTGCCGGGCGGACTCCCCCGGAGTCCGCCCAGGCCGCCCGCTAGGGGGCGGCCTCCCCGGCTGGGCGGACTCCCCCTGGAGTCCGCCCAGGCCGCCCGCTAGGGGGCGGCCTCCACTCAGTCTGCCTGCTCAGGCTGTTCCGCCTGCTTGCTCCTCAGGTCACTCAGCCTGCTTGCCCTCTTCTAGCTACAAACCGGAAGTCTTCCCCAGCAGAGAAAAGGTCAGTCCGCCGAGTCCGCCGAGATCGTCAACCTCATCTTTCTCAGTCCACCGAGGTCGTCAAGGTGACGTCACTGGGCCCCGCTTCAAGAAGATTCTCCCCGGGCCTATAAATACCCCCAAGACCTCTCATTCTGTAGGGGGAGAGGAGAACTTCCACCTTGATCAAAGCCTGCGAACTCAGTTTTCCAGGTCGTCAGGGTTGATCAAGCAAGGTCTGCGGCCTCAAATCTCCAGTCCGCCCAGGTCGTCAAGGGCTGTGGACTTAGTTTTTTCTGTCAGCAGCAGCAGCTTGCGCAACCTCCGCAGGCTCTGATTTCTAGTTCTCCCAGGTCGTCAAGGGCTGTGGACTTAGTTTTTTCTGCCCTCATCAGGCAGCTTGAGCAGTATCGACAGCCTCAGTTCTCCAGTCCTCTACAGCCTTTTTTACTTAGTTTCTGGCATCTCCTTCCTCAGCCGCCAGCTTCCCCCATTGTACCCTCTACTGCTCTTATATGTAATGGTGCAATAACAAGTTGTAACTCTTCTTGAATAAAGGAAAAGCCCGTCGTAAGAGTGGCATTCAAGCCGCAGCGGGCGAAGTCTGCTGTTGCCGCTGCTAGCGGCCTCCTCTCTTCTTCTCTCCTCTCTCGGCATCAACCTGCGAAGCTAACCATTCAAGTAGCTATCTGCTCGACAGTACCTGATCAAGCTCCCTCTCTGCTTGAGCAAGCTTCTCCTCTGCTCAAGCAAGATTCTCCTCCCTCCCCGCAACCCTTCTTCCTTGATCCTTAGCTTGTGAGATCGAACACCCGTTAACTGGTCGGTGTCGCATTTTGCGCATCAACACTATTGATTTTAAAGGTTTCACAAATCTCAACAAAGCTAGCGATGTGCGCATTCGTATCTTTATCTTGAGGTCTGTTATTTTTCACATATTGCTGCACCATTTTTATTATGCTAGGCTTTAGTTCGAAGTTATTATTAGTTACAGCAGAGCGAACTATGATTTATTCTGTACCCTATAGATTCGGCTTTGCATAATAGTACATAGACATATGCAGGGCCTCCTCTATATTGGGTTCTTCAATTCTTAAGGTAGAAAATGACTCAGAATCCTCAAGTGGTATTTGTAGAGTAGGACCTTGAAATCGCGAACTTCTCCAAAGAGTACGCTCAATTTCATGGTCCAAGTCCAAAATAACCGACGGAATTCCGCGGGTCTTTCACTAGAAGAAGAGAAGATAAATGAAGAGAAAAAAAATAACTAGAAAAAAGAGTTAAAATAATATTTTTTTAAGTAGATTTTTTTAATGTTTTAACTCCTGAACTTCCCAAGGACTACCTAATAAATGGCTCACAAGGTACTAGACAAGATAGTGGTATTTAAGCCACATTTCCCTTTTCTAGAGAGTTAGGTGGTGTAGAAAAATTATGATGTGGGTTTCTATAAAGAGCGTTAATATGTTTTTTTAATTTTTAATTTTTGAGAAAGAGGGTGAGAAAGAGAAATAATAAAAGTAATAGGTTCGTTATTTTGAATTATCAACAAATGTTTGTACCCGGCAACGGCACCAAAAACTTGGTGTCTACTAATCATGAAGAAAAAAGGAACCGAAGTAGCAATCCATCTAGGAAAGTATACCTATCAAATGGTAGCTAGGGGATACAAGTGTCGTATTAAGATCCCGGAACTGTTGAGTAATTTCACTCACACGAAGATTATTATCTTATCGAAAAATTGTTTTATGGTTTGTTAAAAGAAAACTAATTGCAATTAAGAAAGGAAAAATTTGCGCTAAAAAGAGAACTACTTGCAGTTAAATAAAGAACTACTAAAAGTGATTACAACAAGGGGTTGAAATGATGAAATAGAAAAGCACTCTATCGAGAATGACCTCGGTAAAAGTTGATTAAAAATGCGATAATAAACCCTAAATTAATAAGGTAAAGGTCCTTGACCATGGAGGTTCCTAAAGCTTGAACACGCTTCTCTCGAAGTCGTGCCCAACTGAGTTTAGGAAGGTCCGACCGAACTCTTTTCCAAATCAGAGACCTAAAGCTCGGTTTAAGTGGTGAACCCCGCAATTGGATTTCACTCCAATCCGAGATATTTAACGTCTGCCTCTCTTGAGGGGTGCATGAAACACTCTTTACTCTTGAGTGTTCACTTCAAACTACGAGCCTCTTGGCTAGCTAAGAGTGAAAACAAAGATAGAAATTATATATCGATGATATAACTCCAAACATGAATTTTTAAGAGTAAATCGAAGGCCAAAACCATAAAAATAAAAAGTAAACTTAAAGCATCATAATTTAAACAACTTGAACCTCGGATTATCAAGATCGAGTATAAGGAGGATTACTTAATCATGGAGAAGTGGAGGAAGAGATATGGGTAGAAGAACATTATGAAAACAAAGTAAAAGGGCACTTAATATTAATGGTATAAGAGAGCTACAACTTTTAAATAAGAGATTACAAGTTCATGGAAATGAAACCTAGGCTAGCATTAACATTAAGTTACTAAAGAAATTACAAGAGCTATTACAAAAGGGTACACTAAACTAGAATTAAGAAAAGCTTAAAATGACAAAGTGAGAGAGGAAGAACATTAAAGGAAAGATATGAAAAACACCAAGAAATAAATGGGCCGCACCTTCCCTCTCACCCCACGACTGCCCTAGACATATGGGGAGCCTTGAAATTATATACTTTTGTAGGTCGAACACCACCCCCCCCCCCCATCATGCCCAGGGAGGGCGTGTCAGGGGGCGTGCCAGGTATTGGGCTGACCTCAAGTGCTGGATTCTGGCGGTAATGATGATTTCTTCTATACAACAGTGGACACACCCTGGGACACGCCCATGTAAGGGGGCGTATATGGCATGTAACGTCAAAATCATTGGTCGGAAATCCATAAAACTTCGAAAAAGGTGGTACACACCCGGTGATACACCAATGTAGGGGGGCGTGTCTAGTATTATTGATGTGCAACAACGAAAAATCTTTAATGGCGACATACAAGCTTTAGGATGAGGGTGACATGCCTAGATACACGCCTAGGGAGGGCGTGTCAGTGGGGCGTGTCAGGTATTTTTCTTAGGATTTGGGTTTTAGCAGCAAACTTCCTCAGGATCAGGTTAAATGCCCTGTGACACGCCTAGGGAGGGCGTGCCAGTTGGGCGTGTCAGGTCATTTTGTCCGTAAGATGTGAAAACTGGAAAAAAGAAAAGAACACATTAGTGGCAATAATATAAACAAAGGAGGTCAACAAATAAGCTTACAAGACATGATTTCTGAATTAAAAACCTGAAAATACCCTAATAGTTTCGATTACAAAACATACTATCAATTATCTTATTCCAAATTGATTCAAAATCGAGTACTAATTCCTTTATACATGATTTTAACACTTTATATAACGTGTAATTTAGCGCTCTTTTAGTTAAGTAAAACAAACCGAAAAAATCTATTGATAAGATAATAGTAACCTCCTCAAAGTAAATTAATCAAACCGCCCTGGGTAATACAACCTTGATATTGAACTTAAATATCCTCTACTATAAATGATAAGGAATAGTTTCCTTTATCGTATATAGAATCAGAGAATATTATCAACCTCATTTCCATCTCTTTTATCAACCTCCTCTAAACATCAAGTTTCTATACAATGTTTTTGTCGTCATTGTCAGGGAGTTAGTTTTGATATTTTGAAAAGAGGATAGCTATTAATTTTATAGCTTCTTTTTCACTCTCCTTTTTTCCCTTAATCTCTCTCCCCACTTCTCTTTCTTTTTAGTGTATGACCCGAGATAGCTTTTTTAATATTCCTTTTAATCCTGAGATAGAGCGCAACAATTTGCGTCGCCTCTATTCCCATTATCAAGAATCGCACTTAGGCATCGAAAACACTGCCACAAAAACTATGGATCCTAATACGCCCAACCCATATGAGGCCCATAAAAGTATCATGTCCTATTATGCGTGGATGAATCTAGAGGGCACACAATCTAGTATGGTCCGCCCCATGCTGGTGAACAATAACTTTGAGTTGAAGTCCTTCATTATACAAATGGTGCAGCAGTCGGTGACCTTCAATGGTCTCCCAGACGAGGTTCCAAATTCCTACCTTTTGAATTTTGTCGAGATCTATGATACTTTCAAAATCAATGGAGTCATGAATGATGTCATTTGATTACATGTTTTTCCCTTCTCCTTGCATTGAAAGTCCAAGTAGTGGTAGGGTTCTCTTCTTAGAGGGTCAATCACTACTTGAGACGAGATGACGGGAAAATTCCTTACAAAGTATTTTCTGCTTGGGAAAACTGCCAAATTACTCACTGATCTGGCATCCTAAATGCAAATTGACTCAGAGATTATCTACAACACGTGGGAGCGCTTCAAGGAACTATTATGTAGATGTTCGTACCACGCACTTCTCACTCGGCAACAAGTGTAAATTTTCTATAATGGTTTAAATTTTCAAACTAGGCAAATGATCTATGTAGCCGCTGGGGGAGGCATTAAAATACAAAACCCCCAAGGCCGTTCACGAGATTGTTGATGAAATGTCCATGAATGCGTACTAATGGAAAACTCCTCGTGTGCGGCCGGTTAAGCCAGCATGAATTTTTTAAATTGATGCAACTTCGAATCTAGCCCTCCAAGTTGAGCACCTAACTAAGCAAGTGCTGGAGTTGACTGCTTCCTCCACCACTCCTCTTTTGGAAAATATTAATAATAATAATGTTATTTTAAAAGAACATGTTGACTTCATTGGATAGGCGCCTCTGCCGTACTATAACCCGAATAACGCTTCGTATAACAAAACCTACAATGAGGGTTATAGGAACTATCTGAATTTCTCATGGAGAAACCAAGGGAATGCTCAATGCTCTCATAATCTAAATCCTTCTTTTAATCTAGCTCCCCCCTTAATTTAAATCCACCCGATTTTCCATTGCAACCACTGAAACCCTCTTCACTTGAAGAGGTCTTCGACATGTCTGTTGCGAAAAATGAATCTAATATCAGGAACATAACTGAATTAAAAGATTGGAAAATCAAGTGGGCCAACAAGAAAAGATGTTCTTCCAGTGACAATAAGGGACTCTGCCAGGAAACACCAAATAAACCCAAGAGAAAACGCAAATGCAATCACCCTCCGTATCGGAAAGGAGGTAGCTTTACAGAATGATGAACACATAATACTTTCTTATCCTCCTCCTCAATTTTATTTTATCTTTAAATTTACCAGCTACATTTGCATCGCACGCCTCTAATTCGAACATACCTTCTCCATCTATGTTAAAAAACAAGTGCACCGAGGAAAGTTATAAATTTTTTTTAGATATTTTAAAAGAAATCCATATAAATGTTCCTTTTTGCGAGGCTATTTCTCAGATGCCGATGTATGCGAAATATCTCAAGGAGTTTCTCTACAATAAGAAAAATCTTGAGGATTTTTCGCATATTTCCCTTAACACAAAATGCTCTGCGGTTATAATTAACAAATTACCCTAGAATGTGAATGACCTGGGAATGTTTTCCATCCCATGCCTATTAGGTAATTTGTTAATAAAAAACGCTCAAGCTGATTTAGGAGCAAGTATAAATCTCATGCCATTTTCTTTATTCAAAAAGCTAGGTTAAGGAATTCTGAACCCCACCCGAATTAGTATTCAGTTAGCTGAATGATCCATTAAGTATCCAGTAGGGATAGTGGAGGATGTACTTGTTAAAGTAGACAAATTCATCTTCCTGGTGGATTTTGCTATTTTATACATTGAAGTGGATGACGAAGTACCCCTTATACTTGGCCACCACTTCCTTGCCTCCACCCTCAATTATTGGCGTAAGTGATGGAAAGCTCCTCCTTCGGGTTGTAGATGATGAAGTCACTTTTAGTATAAATCACTTGATGCGTAATACCTTAGCAAATAATGATTCCTGCTTCTACCTTGAGGAATATTTTGAAAATGAATTTTTTGCACCACCGGAGTTAGTACCTTCATCATATGATGAACCCATTATCGCGGAGCTCTTCTCTATAAAAGAAGTCTCTCGCTCCAGCACATTGCCTCGCCCCACACCACCCAAACCACAACACATTAAAACCCTAAAAATCAAAAACATATATGAGGAACCACCGACCTTAGACTTGAAGTCCCCCTTCTTCTAAAATATCTCTTTTTAGAGAGAAAATCTAAGCTACCAGTCATCATCTCCTCTGATTTGAGTGACTTAGAAATTTCATAGTTGGCTCTAGTTTTAAGAAATCATCGCCATGCAATTTTGTGGCAGCTATCCGATATAAAGGGGGTTAACCCCTCATTCTGTACCCATAAGATATTCTTGGAAGATAATTCCCGCAATACTATCCTGCCCCAATGATGACTAAATCTGAATATAAAGTAAGTCATGAAGGCTGAGGTGATCAAAATTCTAGATGCGGGAATCATCTATCCCATCTCCTATATTACTTAGGTTAGACCATTACAAGTGGTATCAAAGAAAGGCAGCGTAACGGTGGTCGCCAATGAAAACATTGAATTAATGACAACCCGTCTTGTTATGGGTTGGCAGATGTCAATCGATTATCAAAAACATAATGATGCCACCCAAAAATACCATGTTTCGTTACCTTTTATTGATCAAATCTTAATATGCTTGTCCGGTCACTCTTTATAGTATTTTCTCGACGGTCTCTCGGGATACTTCCAAATCCCTATTCACCCAAGGACCAAGAGAATACCACCTTCACTTATCTCTTTGGCACCTTCACTTATAAAAGGATGCCATTTGTTTTATGCAACGCGCCAGCTATATTTTAGAGATGTATGCAGGCAATTTTTTACGAGTTGGTAGAAGTGGTGATGGAAGTCTTCATGGAAAACTTCTCGGTCTTCAGTAGTTCATTTAAAAACTATATAAAAAATCTTGAGCATGTGCTTATCATTTGTGAGGAGACTAACATAGCTCTCAATTGGGACAAGTGCCACTTTATGGTCCGAGAGGGATTGGACCTCAGCCATGAGATTTTGGGTAATGGGATCGAGGTCGACCGAGCCAAGATCGAGGTTGTTGGAAAACTACCCCTCCAATGAACATTAGAGCAATTCATAATTTCTTAGGCCAAGCAGGGTTCTATCGGCGCTTTATTTAAAAATTTTCCAAAATCACCAAGGCGTTAACCCATCCTTTCAAAAAAGAGTCTTCTTTCATCTTTGATGATGAATGTCTTTCAATGTTTAATCTAATTAAAGAAAAGTTAGTAAATTCTCTGATCGTAGACGCACCGGATTGGTCGCTCCAATTTGAAATTATGTGCAATGTGAGTGACATTACAATCGACGCAGTTTTAGGATAACATGTGAATAAGTTCTTTCACCTGATTTATTATGCGAGCAAGACACTCACGTCTGCACAAGCCAAATATAACACCACCGAAAAGGAGCTTCTAGCGATCGTGTTTGCATTCGATAAGTATAGGACCTTCATCACTCTAACAAAAGTTTTCGTCTTTACGGATCACTCAGCCCTTAGTTATTTATTAAGTAAAACTGATGCCAAGTCCACCCTTTTGCGATAGATCCTCCTTTTGCAAGAGTTTGACTTAGAGATCCGGGACAAGAGGGGTTCCAAAAATTTCATGGCCGACCATTTATCTCGTTTAGATAATCATGCTAGTGAAGGGTTTGTGGAGGCTAATATTAATGATAAATTTCCTAAAGAGCGCCTCCTCGCTCTCGAAAATTTAAAAAAAATATCCACAACCAGGTTCAGCGATGTGGCTAATTATTTAGTAGCCTGGTTCTTGCCAAAAGAATTCTCGAGTAAGCAAAAGAAGTTATTCTTTTTTTAGTTAAAGAATTATTTTTGGGAAGACCCCTTCTTATTTTGTGTCTGTGTAGACCAGGTAATGAGAGGTTGCGTTTCGAGTGAAGAAGGATTGTAGATATTGCGGCACTACCATGAGGGAAAAACTGGTAGTCATTATCTGGCAAACCGTACCGCAAGGAAGGCACTAGAGGCCGGCTTTTTTGTCCCATGCTCTTTAAAAATGCTCACGCCCATGTGAGTACTTACGATAAATGCCCGTGGTCGGGTAATACATCCCGCCGGGATGAGATGACTCGAAATCTTTTTTTAGATTGCGAAATTTTTGATCATTGGGGCATTGATTTGGTTGGACGTCTCCCTCCCTCTTATCAAAATAAATATATTTTGGTCAATGTGGACTACGTATTTAGGTGGGGGAAGTGCAAGCTCTCCCCACCATCGAATCGCAAGTTTTTGTTAATTTTCTAAAAAAGTTATTTTCTCCCTTTGGCATGCCACGTGTTATCATTAGTGATAGGGTCACTCACATTTAAAATAGCTAATTCGTAAAATTTTTTACAAAATATTGTATCACGAATTAAATCTCCACTTCCTATCACCCCTTGACGAGCGATCAAGTCTAGATCATTAATCGTGAGCTAAAACCCATTTTAGAGAAAACAGTTTCTATGAATAAGAAGGACTGGGCACTAGTGCTTGATGATGCGTTATGGTCCTATCGAACAGCATATAAGATAGCCATCGGTTGCACGTCATATCGATTGGTTTATGGCAATTCTTACCACCTTTCGGGCGAGTTAGAGCATCGTGCTTTCTAGACACTCAAATTATTTAATTTAGATCCTACCCTACCTGTCGAACAAAGAAAATTTTAGTTAAACGAACTCTACGAGTGGCGTGTGAACGCATATGAGAGAAATAAGCTTTTTAAAGAGTGAACGATGTTTTATCACGAGAAAAATATAAAATTTCATAAAACTTTTTTGCCAGATGATCTCGTCCTTCTTTATAATTCTCATCTTTGCCTATTTTCAAGAAAATTAAAAGTGTGATTGTCCAACCCCTTTATCATAAAAGAGGATTGGAAATATGGGACGATTCTCATTTCCCACCAGGAAAAAGGCTCCTTTATAGTGAACGAGCATTGCCTTAAGTTACAACTCCCGGGAGAAACTTCGTTGGAGAAGAGTGATTAGTTTGACCTTCCACCCTAAATATTCGTCACCGCCATGTGGGTCAAGCTACGTGACCTAAAATACAGCATTTGTGGGAGGCACCCCATAGAAATCATTATTAGTTCTTTGTTTTGTTTTATTGTATTAAATATTTGTGCTGGATTTTTTTCAGGTTTTCCCCTCCTTTGCTAGCAGGGAAGCCATCTTTTCCCCCTCCAATCTTTTATTTTCTTCCTCTTCATAATTAGCTTTAAACATTGGGGACTATGAATAATTTTAAGTATGGGGGAGTCTTTCCGTATTTTAGTCCTTCCATATTTTAGAAAATTTCAAAACAAAAATTATAAAACATTAAAAATCTCAAAAATATTTTGTCTTTATTTATATCTCTTAAGCACTTAACCAAAAAAACTATAATCTTGGAAAGGACTGTTTGGGATTTCACCCTATTATACCGCCTAGTACTGCTACGATCCCTTCACAAGGTAGCCCTCGGGAAGAACAAGAATTTTTTAAAAAAATATCTTATATTATTTAGGTTTTTGTTTTATTTCCACATATGTTTCATTTTATTTTATCTAAAAGAAAAAAAAGATAATATTTCAAAAATTCCAAAAGAATTTATAAAATCTTTAAAAATATATATATATATATAATGGTACTTTAGACTAATTGTTGTAGAGTCATTAATACCCATTGTTTTTTTGTTTTGTTATTCTCAAAATCTTTTATATAAACTTATCTAGTTTTAGTTTTTCTTCATCCTACTTCTTAATTTTGTTGTATGAGTAAAATGTTTACTCATGTAGTGTTCTAATTCTAGGTAGTGTATTAATTTGAAATGTTTTTCTAAATTGTGCACTTCTTTATTTTAAAATTCTTTTATTCTCTTTACTTTCTTA
Organism: Platanthera zijinensis; assembly: GCA_039513925.1. Classification (NCBI taxonomy): domain Eukaryota; kingdom Viridiplantae; phylum Streptophyta; class Magnoliopsida; order Asparagales; family Orchidaceae; genus Platanthera; species Platanthera zijinensis. The sequence continues at coordinate 85,902,746 of CM077086.1, forward strand.
AATATTCTTCATCTGTTATTTTCCTTTTGGTTTTTAGAAAATTTTTGTAATGTTAACTTTGGACTAGTGTAGTCCATGTGAACTATCCTAGACGCTTATTATTCTTATGTTCATGATAATTTCATAAGTCTTTATTTGCTATCTAGTACTTACTCTTTTTGAAATTTTTCAAAACCTATGCGTTAGATGAATTTAGGAGCACGAAAATAATTTTGGCCATTTTTGAATTTGTATGATCCTCATGCCAACCTTTTAAATAAATCCTTAATTAGCCTCTTTTGGGCCTTTCTTCATTTTTTACATGCTACCTCCACTTTTCATCTCAACAAAGCCAATTTTTCCAACCTATTTGATCACACTAATCTTTTGAGTTTTATTTAGATTTCATGGTTGTGATAAGTTTGTGTGATATTTGAGGAACTTAAAAAAAGTATTTTCAAAAGAAGATTATCGAAGAAACATGTGTTTTAGTTTAAAAAGAGTTATGTATGGCCAATTTCAAAAGAAAAATATTTATGGCCTTTTGTTTGAAAAAAATGTTATATCAAAAAAAAGGGAAAAAAAGGAAGCAAAATTGCTTATATTTTGTTTTTTCTTCATTATTGAAATTTTTATAAAAATCATGCTTTTGTTTAGTTTGATTCTTAGCCGCCAGTTTTATCTTTGAATTCAATTCCAAATCAAATACCTAAACCATGTCTCGGTCCTAACAAAGTCCTTTTGATTAATGCTCCTAGGATTGTTTTTATTTAAGTAAAGAAGAAAAATAGATTAGCTACGTTTTTTGGGTACAAATTTAGATTCTTGATTTTAGATTAATATAATTATAATTTGTCTCTTAGGGTATAGTAACAACTCAATACGCTATTCCTTCTTTACATTGCCTTGATTTGTTTAAAGACTTTCGAATATAATTTTGGATTATTTATTTTTGTTAGTAAAATTTTTAAAATGTTATTTCATAATTAAGTAAAAGCTTTAGGTTTATTTTTCATTTTTTTCCTACTTAGAATTTCGCAGGGTACTCGTGTGTAACATAATTAAGTCTTTTGACTAGTTATTTTTATGTTGGCTAGTTTTTATATCTTTGCTTGTGACAAATAAAGCATAAGTATGGGGGCAGGTGATACTTATTTTAGCCTAATTTACTAGAGTAAATCCATATATTTTCTTGTTTAAAACTATGTACTTTATGAATTTTGAGGCTACAATTTGTTTCTTTTATAAAAATGTTCTAACTTTGTTTATTTTCTATTTTTTAGGTTTTGGACACTATTTGGTCATTTTCCATGTTACACGCCCCTAATTCATGGCCGTGAACCCTTACACGGGCGTGTACCTGGGGCGTATAACCCAATCTCGATATAGATATGTTCCTGAGTCCAGATCTCGAAAAATCCACCATACACACCCATAGAACACGGCCATATACCCCTACATAGGCATATATCTGGGGTGGGTAACCCAATCCCGATGCAGATACGCTCCCGAGTCCAAATCCTGAAAAATCCACTTTACACGCCCCTAGGTCACAGTCATGTACCCTTACACGGGCGTGTACCTGGGGCTAGCCCAGCTAAGTTCTGCTTTTCATTGCCGAAGCGCGACTTTTGTTGAGCAATTATTATGTTGTACCTTACAACCCCCCCCCCCCCCCCCCGCCTACACGGGCGTGTACTTGGGGTGTTTACCCCAACTCCTAAACCAGTCGTCGTCCTGCCAGATTTCCATAAGCTGAATTCAACTATTCTTATATGCCCCCATACACGGGCGTGTAAGGGGGATTATACTTCCCAAAAATTTCCCTATAAATTCTTGCAAACTCCAAGTGTTCAAGGAAGATTTGAGTGAGAGGGGAGGTTCTTCTACTTGTTTTCTTGGTTTTTATGTTCTTAATTTCTCTCGCTTGCTCTTTCACTTCAAGTTCTTCCTATTCTACTTTTCATGCAACATTTTGTAATGATCTTGTAATGTCTTCTACTTGTGTAGTATTAGTATGTAGCTTGTATTTTTATTCATGTAATTCTAAACTTTTTTTCACCTTATAACCTCCTTTGTTTTAGTAATAAAAGTTACTCTCTTCCTCTCTTTCTCTTCCTTTCTTTATTTAATTTTTCATGAACTTCTACTACCATTCCCTTTCTTTCCCTTCCACCATGAGTAACTAAATCCTCATTAGTACTCAATCATGATGATCTGAGGATTAGTTGATCAAGTTATGATGCTTTATTTTTCTTTCTCTTCTTAAAGTATTGGACTTTGATTTACTCTTAATTTAAATTTAGCGGGACTATATTATCGATATATAGTCTCCACTTAGGTTTTCATTCTTAGCTAGCTGAGAGGCTCATAGTTTGAATTGATCACCTAAGAGTAAAGAGATTTTCATGCACCTCTCGAGAGTAAATGACATAAATCTTCTGGATTGGATTCGAATCCAATAGCAGGGTTCACCACTTAAGGCGAGATTTAGGCATTCAAAAATGGGACGAGAGTTCTGTCGAATCTTCCTAAACTTTGTAGGTCACATCTTTGAGAGGAGCGTGTTCAAGCTTCGGGAACCCCTACTGTCAAGATATAATTTTTACTTTATTAAGATTTAGTTTTGAAAGTCTTGTGTTCAAGGCTAGCTAAACACCTAGAGGGGGTGGGGTGAATAGGTTTTTGTCTCTATTTAAATCTTCTTACTTATTAGCCGATTTCTGTGATTAGTGATTAGGTTAATTTTAGCTTTCAAGAATAATCACAGATGACACAATAATTTTATAGTGGTTCCCTAATCTTGGGTACATCCACTGTCCCTTTGTGCCTTTCTAACAGTGTGTTAGACTAGGCTATTCCCCCAAACTCGGCTCCTTAAGAGCTTACATCATAGATCCCACATGACCTCACTGGTCACACAGACCAACAACTTAGGCACTAAGCAAAACCACAGGTCACTAAGACCTTTCACTCGGTACTAAGCCAAACCACAAGTCACTAAGACCTTAGCCTTTATAATATAGTCTTACATCTTAAGACTCACAATGAATCTATACAGAAGAAATAAAAGGTGATTAGATTAGACACCAAATCAAGAACTTTGTGTCTACTTCCTCCCGAACTAATAGATATTAGCCCAAGCTTTTATTGTTGAAGAAAATGAGGTCGGTAGTTGAATCTTTTTTCAAACAACTATCTTTTCTTTTGTAGAGCTTGTAGTTCTGCTTCCTCAGAACTTCTTCTGAACCTGCTGTTACAGATGGTGATTACTTCAGCTATCTCTTCCCTTAGCTAATTTTTCTGTGTAGAACAACTTATTCAGGCTCGACAAGAAAGGCGATGAAGAAGATGAAGTTCGATCGCACTTTTGTTTTCAGAAAACCTTGACAAGGATTCGATTCGATTCAATTATTTTGCTTTAGCATTCATTGAGGCCAATCGAGCAGTGGGACCACCACCAAGATTGATTGTCGAGATTCAACCATATAACACATTCTTTCTATTTAATCTGGATTCAACGGCTCTTTGTTGTGTGTGGGCCCCAACACTTAAAGATGAAAATATTTCATTCCAAGTGCATAGGATGATGACAGCTGGCCGCTAGTGCCTCTAGCAGCAATCCCGCAATATTTGAATTTTGGTTGACTTTTTTACTTTGTTGTTGTCAGTATGACTCAACATCTGTTGACTTAGATAAAATTCAAGTATTAGAAGCAAAAGGCGTTCAGTGAGTAAGCATCACTTAACACCACAACACTTAGACAAAATTCTGTCTATCTTGTCATTGAGAGAGATTAACTCGACGAACGCTGAGCTCCGTTCGACCAAAGAGTAAATTATGTTCGATGAACTCCAGGCTCAATTCGACGAAAGCCAAGCTCAGTTCGATGAAAAAGAAAATTCAGTTCGACGAACTCCAGGTCCAGTTCGACGAAAGTAAAAGCAATCGACGAATTTTGACTTAGCAAAATTTTCCGAGCCTTGGCATTGAGAGAGTAAGCTCCACTCAATGCCAAACTACTTAACAGAATTTCTTTGTTATCTGGCATTGAGTGAGTAAACTACACACAATGCTTTTGGACATAGCCAAATACCGGTGTCTGAAAACACATAAGCAAGGATACAGTCAACGTTATTGCTCCATGGCATTGAGTGAGTAAGCTACACCCAACAACTTTCTATTTGTACAGATTTTCTGTCATGGCATTGAGTGAGTAAGCTACACTCAACGCCAGTGGACTTAGTTAAAAATTTTGCCAAACTTTTCTGTGGCATTGACAGGCACATCAACACTCAACGCTAAAAGCTCTATGACGTTTAGTGAGAAGACCATACTCAATGCCTGTGGACTTAGCCCTATTTTCATCCTATTTCTCTAGCCTTTGACTGACTCAGCCAGAATCACAGCTTTTTGCTGTATGGTGTAGAGTAAGTAAACTACACTCAACGCCTGTGTACTTAGCCAAATTTTTGGCTATCTACCAGTTAGGCTAAGATAGACTCAGTGTTATTTGTTATATGGCGTTGAGTGAGTAGTTGAGTGAGCTCTACTCACTCAATGCCTGTGGACTTAGGCAAACTTCTAGCTAGATAGTATATATTCCTTACCTCTAGCATTGAGTGAGCTTGCTCCACTCAACACCTGTGTACTTTATGAATTTTTGCTATGTCCAACATCCAATTATTGTGTCCACTTCTCCAATCATTGTGATATGAACTAACCTGCACTCATGACCTCAAGTACACATCAAGTAAAGTTGGTGTGTGTGACATTGACCTGTTTGACTTCTTACAAATCAAGAACATTGGGAATAATTTACCCAATAATCTCCCCATATTTGAAGAAGTCAAAACCCTTCCCAAATTGTTTTCTGTCCTTGTTCAATGACACACAACATATAAGGCAAAATAAATATTTAATTTTGACATAGCAGCATAAGGAAGTGTACCTTATGTCCTGGCTATATAGTGAGCATCACCTACTCCCCCTGTTTTTCTACAAGGTGTTTGTCCTTACTTGAGTGCCTTGATCACTTTCTCCTCTGTATGGGAACACCTCTTTCTCCCCTTGGGTTTGCTGTATGATAGTGATCATCTCCTTGATTTATAAATGTCCTTCTCTCCCCCTTGACATCTCTCCCCCTTGATATGACCTTCTCTCCCCCTTTTTGACTTATGTATATTAGGAAGATAGGGGCTAGCCCTTCCAGAGTAACTTACTCCCCCTCAATATATGCATCAGTTAACTGATACCACAGGGGAGTCTTTATCTCCTGTAAGAGGAACAATACTTGCACCAAAAAATTGTAAAAGGGAGTGCTTGAAGCTAGGCCAAGTTCAATATACCCAACTAAAATTTGAAGGTGTTGAACTTTGCTTCATCTAATGGTTTAGTGAAGATATCAGCAACTTTCTTATCTGTGGGGACAAACTCAAGACTTATGTATTCCTTCTCTACATGATCTCTAATAAAATGATATCTAATTTCTATGTGCTTTGTCCTTATATGTGAGACCAGATTCCTAGCAAAAGAAATAGCACTTGTAGAATCACAATATAGAGGAGTTCTACTTACCTGAAGGTTGTAATCCTTGAGCTGATGCTGGATCCACAACAGTTGAGCATTGCAACTGTCTGCTGATATGTACTCTGACTCAGCAGTAGATATAGCCACACTAGTTTGCTTCTTGCTGCTCCAAGATACTAGTCTTCTTCTTAAGAACTGACCATTCGAGTAGTGCTTTTCCTGTCTTATTTGTAGCCTTTAAAATCTGCATCTGAAAATCTTGTTAGATCAAAATCCCTATTTCTAGGCTACCATATGCCAAGATCTGGTGTGCCCTTAATATACCTCAAGATTCTCTTTATAGCAGAGTAATGAGATTCTTTAGGGCATGCCTGATACCGAGCACAGACACATATATAATGTCTGGCCTACTAGCAGTCAGGTATAGAAGGGATCCAATTATCCCTCTATACAAGGACTCATCAACAGGTTTCCCTGCCTCTTCTTTGCCTAGAGGCATACTTGACCCCATGGGAGTTCTCATGGTGGATTCATTCTCCATACAATATTTCTTGATTAGCTCCCTTATAAACTTGGACTGGGATATGGACAAGCCATCAACAGTCTGTCTTACTTGGATTCCCAAGAAGAACTTTAGCTCGCCAATACTGCTCATTTCAAACTTCCCTTGCATAATTTTATAAAACTTCCTGCAGAGGTTATCATTTGTAGATCCAAAGATAATGTCATCGACATATATCTAGACTAGAATAAGCTTGCCCTTTGATTCCCTTAGGAATAGGGTCTTGTCTATCTTCTCCCTTAAGAATTTGTTCTCAATGAGGAAGCTTGACAAGTTTTCATACCAAGCTCTAGGGGATTTCTTTAGCCCCATGTAGAGCTTTCCTATGCTTATAGACAAAATTTGGAGAGTTAGGATCTACAAAACCTTGTCACTGATCCACATATAGTTCCTCTTTCAGGTCTCCATTAAGGAATACTGACTAAACATCCATCTGGTAGACTCTGAATCCCTGGTAGGCAGGAAATGCAAGGAATAACCTTATTGCTTCCAATCTTGCTACTCGGGTAATTGTCTAGTCAAAGTCTATGCCTTCTTCTTGTCTATAGTATTTAGCCACCAGTCTTGCCTTATTCTTGCAAGGAATATCCTTATTTCTTCCAATCTGAAACCACTCCTGGGGCATGACACTAACAACTCTCCCAAAAGCCCGGACTTTCTTAGGATGGCGCTACCACTCCTTTACGGAGCTGGCTACCCTAGGAGGGATCTATAGGGTTGCCAGTTAGGGCCATGGGACATGCCCTTCTATTCGACTAGTGTGGGCCATAGCACCTCGCGTCGTACCTCCTAACACTGGGGGCATTACTAGACCCAAACAATCCCCCCACCCCAGAAACGACCCCAGGGTTTCGAACCCATGACATCCTTAGATATCGCAAGTTCCTGTAGATCCACTTGGTCCCTATGACATTTTGTCCTTATGGTCTGGAAACCAACTTCCAGACCTTACATCTCTTTAATTTGTCGAGATCTTCTTACATTGAGCCAATCTAGAACTGCTCTTTAATTGCTTCTTCAATCTTTTTGGGCTCTTCTTGAGATAAAAAGCTTGAGTAGAGAGCTATATTCATGCTCCTGCTTCTAGTACGGACTCTATGATTTGTACTACAAGTGATTTGGTTTGCTGGATGGTCCGATAGATCCTTGGTATTTGGAGTCCATCTAACTGCAACTTGTTGATCTTCAGGCTTTTAAGCTAGCTTGTCTTCAATTTCTTCAGGTATGTCTTGCCCTTCTCTTGGAGTGGACAGTATGTCATCATTATAATGGACTCTAGGGGTAGTTTCCTTGATGGTCAGCTTGTTCATCATCTGCTCAACACCTGCAATACTATAAGAAGAGGAGCTAGGCAGCTCAATGTTAACCATTTTGGATTTATCAAAAATAAGATGCATTAACTCTTCTATAACTTGGGTAGTTAAATTGTAGATTCTATATGCCTAAATATGAGTGTTGTACCCAATAAAGATCCCTTCATGGTTCTTAGCAGCAAACTTAGTTAAATGGACGTTTCCATTGTTGAGCACATAGCACTTGTATCCAAAGATCCTGAAAAAGCTTAGGTTTGGTTTTCTTCCCTTCAATATCTGATAGGGAGTCTTTTTGTGGGTCTTGGTGATAGAAGCCCTATTAAGTACATAGAATGCAGTGTTAACTTCCTTAGCCTAGAATTATTCTGGGAGAGATGAGTCACTTAACAAGGTTCTACCAGTCTATATGAGAGTCCTATTTTTCCTCTCAACAATTCCTTTTTGCTGGGGTGTTCTAGGAGAGGGGAATTCTTGATGAATCCCTTGCTTTTCACAGAACCTTTTCATGCACTCAGACTGAAACTCAGTCCCATGGTCACTTCTAATTTTGACCACAATGCTTTTGAATTCATTCTAAATTTTCCTGACAAATTGTCTGGAAGACATCACGGGTTTCAGATTTATTCCTTGGAAAGAACACCCAGGAAAATCTGGAAAAGTCATCAACAACCACGAGGGTGTAGACTTGCCTACCTAGACTTTGAATTGGCATAGGACAAAACAGATCCATATGCATGAGGTACAAGTACCTCATTGAGTCTTTGGTGATAATGCTCTTGAAGTAGGTCTTAGTCTGTTTTCCCTTTTTGCATGCAGAGCAGATACCCTCCTTAGTGCAAATAGAAATAGGGTCATTCCTAACAAGCTCATTATTGAACATCTTGTCTATGGTCCTATAATTCAGATGGCTTGAATCTTGTACTACTAGACACAGGAAGGGGCTTTCACATATGTAACTAGGCATACAAGTGATTCTTTACTTAAGCATAGGAAATCAAAACAGTAATCATTTCCACTCTTAGTGCCTGTTAAGATGACCTCTTTGTCACTTAACCTCCTAATTTGGCAATCATCCTTGTGAAATACGTTGTCATAGCCAAGAACACAGAGTTGGCTGATGCTTATCAGGTTGTGTCGCAACCCTTCCACATAGGCTACTCTTGTGATAGTGATTATGTAATTAGAGATCTTCCCATAGCCTATAGTCACCCCTTTTTCTGACGGACCAAAGATAACCTTTGGTCCATTCCTAACTGTAGCATAATCCTTCAGCATGCTCCTTGTTCCAACCATGTGCCTAGAATATCCACTATCCAAGTACCATTTAGGGGTATGGGCACTTGGACTAACCTGCAAGTCACAAATCAATTAAACTTACGACCCTAATTTTTCTTGGGTCCTAGGTTAATGTTAGACTGAAAATGACTATGCCTATTGGTGGTCGCTAAGGTTCGAAGAAAATAAAAGCAACCAAACTAGCAATCCAATGAGGCAAGTATACCTATCGAACTGTAGCTTGGGGACACAAGTGTCATATTGAAATCCGGGAACTGTTGAGTACACTTACTCACACGAAGGCTATTATTTTATTTACGGAAAAACTAGGGTTTGAGAAACAAATTGCAATTAAGGAAATAAAGCCATGCTTGAATGAGAACTACTGTAGTTAATTAAAGTCCTATAAGAAGCAATTAATACGAAGGGCTGAAAATATTAAATGGAAATGCACTCGATCAAGAATCACCTCGGCTAAAGTCGACTAAGAAATACAATAAAAACCTAAACTTAATAGGGTAAAGGTTTGTTGGGTACATTGGAAAATGTGTACTAGATTTGGAGAAGCCATAACTTAGGCCCTGTTTGGCGCGGCGTTTGGACCCGCCGTTTGCGGCAAACGCCGCCGCACGGCGGGTAACCAAATGCCGCACGACGGCGTTTGTCGCGTCTGGACTCGCCGCGCCAAGGAAAACGGCGAAAACGGAGGCTTTTGGATCCGCCGCCTCCCGCCTCCGTTTCCTCCCGCCGGGTCGTCTCCTCCCGCCCCGTCTCCTCCAGCGGAAACAAACAAAGCCTTAGTCAATGATATGCATAAATGTGTATTTGATAGAAGTTTGAGTTTCATTGTGCAGGTTTAAAATTTTGGAGGAAAATTTTCTAAGTACAAGTGTCGACACTTGTGAAGAAACTGTGTCGACACTCAGGAAAGCTTTGTCGACACACAGGAAAATTGTGTCGACTCTTAGGGAAGTTGTGTCGACACCCAACTGCTATGTCGACACTCAGGAAAGCTGTGTCGACATACTGGCAAAATGTGTCGACACTTATAAAGAAGTTGTGTCGACACTAAAAGCTATGTCGACACCTAAACAAGCAGGTGTGTCGATATCCAGAATTGTGTCGACAACTTAAAATAGAATTGTGTCGACACATAAAACAGAAGATGAGTTGACACTAAGGAGCGATGTCGACACCTGAAGCAATTGTGTCGACACACATGACTTGTGTCGACACACCAACTCTCAAGAGGTTGTGTCGAGTTTAGAAGTAATTATGTCGACACACAGGACTTGTATCGACACACACTCAATGCCATCTGTCTGCAACAGAAATGTCGAGACAAGAAGCTGCTGTGTTGACACACAGTACTTGTGTCGACATATACAACAAAAGGCAGTGTCGAGAAGCAAAAGTATGACTGTGTCGAGACTTGGAGTATTTGTGTCGACACCGACCTGTTCACCGAGGAAATTTCCTTCTTGACCTAAATCTTCCTTTCTTTCTCTTATTTCAACAGCAGCAATATGTCGTCGGGCTCGCCTCGCTGGTGTTGTTTCAAGATCAACTCCAAGATCTTCACCTCTATCCCTGGGGTTTTGATATGTCATACAACACACCAAAACCGATCAAAATGCCAAAAACACTTGCAACAACTTTTCCAATATAAAAATACACACAATTGTTGCACTCCCCAGCAATGACACTAAAAACTTGTTGCAATCTCGGCAAGTTCACCTATCATCGTCAAGTAATAAACTGTGGAAGTTATCCTCCGAGTATCGAATATCTCGAGGAGTGCAGATTTGGAGTGTGATCTTCCTCGTTGGAAAGTGATTGCAAACACAACAATGGTTTGGGGGTTGAGTTTTTGTTTTAGAACAACTAAAATTAATTATGCGGGTCACCTTCACCTCATCGCAATGGTGGAATACTCCGATGAGTATTAGGGCGTGTGGTCGTAACCGTTGAGGGTCAAAAACACCTTTTCACCAAGCCAGCCCCAAACTCGCGTTTGTGTGGCGTATCACAAAGCAACAACCCAAAGCAAGCAAAGGAAGTAAAGCCAAACTATGGACTACAATAACATTTGCAATAGTAAACCATCATGAATATTGTTAAGAGTTCCTAGCATGTTTAGCTAACATCCAAAGCATAAAAACAAAATATATATGAGAGTAAAGAAAAGATTTACAACCTAACGCGTGAAGGCTAACCATGATTCTCGGCTGGAGTCAAAGGTTGTCGATCTTCGTCCGCGATTGGTCAGTGGTTTACGTTCGAGGAAGCTTGAAGTGTTGTCACCTACTTCAAAGGTGTTTCCCTTTCTTCTTCACGATCCGTGAGGGCAGGTAATCGCTGTAAAGCTCTCCAATAGCAGCGAGAAAGAGCTCCAAATGCTCCTCTTGAGATGGAGATTAAAACAACACTAGAAGATCTTTGCTTGCAGTGATGTTTGGAGGAAGAACGGTGGCCGGACGAGCTCTCCAAGGAGGATAGAGGAAAAAACGGTTGGAGGAATATTTTACCTCTCAGAGGAGAGGAAACGGCTGAATCTTCTTTCTTCAGTAAACTCCTGAGCTTAAATATGAGTAGGTCAGAAAAATGGTCACACACGGCTTGTCACACAACTGTGCATTAACCGTGCGATATTAAGTTACAGGACAAAGCTTGCGGAGGAAGATTAGTTGACCCGTCCATTTTACTCACGCACGGACGCTTCCGCCCATACGTGAAGCAAAATGCAGGATAACCACGTAGAGCTGAAATTCCCGGCAAGCAGGTGGAACCATGCGTTTTACTCGCGCACGGGCACATCTGCCCGTACGTGAACAAATTGCACGATTAACCACAGAGTGCTATAAAACTAGACAGTAACAAAAAAACTGTGTGTCTCCTTCGTGCACGGTTTAGAAGAACTCGTGCATGAAGAAATTGCACTGGTTTGTCAATCCACTAGAGAAACCTGCAGAAAGCGCACGATTTGGTAAAAAGCGTGCGCTAAGGAATCGCACGACCGTGCGTTTTCCACAAGTCAGAATTCCTGATTTGGGAGAAAACTGACCACCTGCACAGCAAAAAACCATAGCTGGAGCAAAAGCTCCCAGCACCAATATACAACATAAAATAACAAATCCGCATGGAGAGTACCCCAGTACTTACCCCCGACTCCCGGTGCAATTCACAAACAAAAATGGGCTGAAACAGTGCAACAATGGCTAAGTGAATACCTAATAAAATATACGACTTTTCCTAATGAAATAGTACTGCACATGCAAGATAATAAACCCAGATGAGGTCGAAAAACCCTATAAATATTGTACTCTTCAACCCACCACTAGGATTGATGGCTGAGATTCAGCCATACATTATATTCCTTCCATTTACTTTGGATTCAACGGCTCTTTGCTTTGTGTGGGCCCCAACACTTAAAGATGAAAATATTTCATTCCAAGTGCAGAGGATGATGACAGTTGGCCGCCAGCGCCTCTTGCAGCAATCCCACAACATTAGAATTTTGGTTGACTTTTTTACTTTGCGGACGTCAGCATGACTCAGCATTTGTGGACTTAGACAAATTTCATGTATTTGAATCAAAGGCGTTGAGTGAGTAAGCATCTCTCAATGCCACAACACTTAGATAAAATTCTTTATGCATAGGCATTGAGAGCGATTAGTTCGACGAACGCTTAGCTCCATTCAACGAAAGGGTAAATTCAGTTCGACGAACACCAAGCTCAGTTCGACGAAATCCAAGCTTTGTTCGACGAAAGAGAAAATTCATTTCGACGAACTCCAGGGTAAGTTCGACGAAAGTAAAAGCAATCGACAATTTTGGATTTAGCCAAATTTTCAGAGCCTTGTCATTGAGAGAGTAAGCTCCACTCAACGCCAAACTACTTAACATAATTTCTCTGTTATCTGGCATTGAGTGAGTAAGCTACACTCAACTCTTTTGGACTTAGCCAAATATTTGTGTCTAAAAACACATAAGCAAAGATACAGTAAATGTTATTGCTCCATGGCGTTGAGTGAGTAAGCTACACTCAATGCCTTGATATTTAGACATATTTTCTGTCATGGCGTTGAGTGAGTAAGATACAATCAATGCCAGTGGACTTAGTTGAAATTTTGCCCAACTTTTTTGTGGTGTTGACAGGCACAACAACACTTAACGCTAAAATTTATATGGTGTTGAGTGAGTAGACCACACTCAATGCCTATGGACTGATCCACATTTTCAGCCTATTTCTCTAGGCTTTGACTGACTCAGCCAGACTCATAGATTTTTGATGTATGGCATTGAGTGAGTAGACTACACTCAATGACTGTGTACTTAGCCATATTTTTGGCTATCTACCAGTTAGGTTAAGATAGACTCAATGCAATTTTTATATGGCATTGAGTGAGCTCTACTCACTCAATGCCTGTGAACTAATGCAAACTTCCAGCTTAATAGTATTGATTCCTTACCTCTGGCATTTAGTGAGCTTATTCCACTCAACACTTGTGGACTTAGTTGATTTTTGCTATGTCCAGCAGCCAATTGTTGTGTCCACTTGTCCAATTAATGTGATATGGACTAACCTACACTCATGACCTCAAGTACACATCAAATACAGTTGGTGTGTGTGACATTGACCTGTTTGACTTCTTACAAATAAGGGACATTGGGAACAATTAACCCAACAAGTTTTTTATTTCATTTTTATTAGCTTATGTTGAAGTGATTCAAAATCAAGTACTAATTTCTTTATCCATAGTTTTAACCTTTTTTATAACGTGCAATTTAGCGCTCTTTTAGTTAAGTAAAACAAACAGGAAAAAAAATCATTTTATAAGATAATAGTAACCTCCTCAAAGTAGAAGTAATCAATCCGCCCTGGGTAATAAAACATTGATAGTGAACTTAAATATCCAAAATTGTAAATGATAAGGTATACTTTCCTTTATTAGATATAGAATCAGTGAATATTATCAACCTCATTTCCATCAGTTTTCTCGACCTCTTCTCCATAACAAATTTCTCTATCAGTGGCCAAAATCACTAAGACACAAACAGTTTTGCACATCATTAATACCTTCTCATCTTAATCTAGTAGGGAAGTAGGGTATAATAAGAAGGCAATGAGTGTCAAAAATTAGGGAAAAGCTAAAGTTGTTGTGAATCAAACTAACTTTCAAAGAGTGATTCTTCCATCCAACGCCTATGACCAGAATTGTATGTATGGTCACTTGAAAAAAGGATGTTCCTCATGTCAGATTAACAAAGCTCTTAATTGGGGAGGTAAAAAGGGAATGGGTTGAGTGCACTGAAGGCAAACCATAAATAAAGTCAAATGGGTCAATATGAACCATTTGTGTTTAGTACACCATCACCCACTCTCAAAGGTAAGGAAGTGGCGACCCACAAAAGGCCCCATCCTAAGAATCATCAACTGGCTTACAAAATGATAACAGAACCTAACAAAACAGTACCATTTTGTAAGGTGATATACTACCACTCTCACAGCTAATTTCTTTCACAAAGAATCCTAAAGAATGTTAAAGACTTCAATTCTTAACAAACTCAATCACATACTCATTCTACCCCTAAGGAGGTTCAGAAAAAAAGGTTTAACATTCATGAATGCTAGTGTTGTGGTAAAATCGGGGCACCTTGTTGTGGACTACTGGTAGAATTCAATAGTGCCTAATGCAAAGAAGGCCTTTCCACCTGGTAGTTTTTTTAATAGAAGGTTATTTCAAATGTTGATAGGAACAAAGGACCCAAGACTGGTTTTGTTCCTAAAGTAAATTTAATTTTCGTTCAGTGTAGTTCAAGTACCAATCTGAAATAAATATGGTACTTGGATAGCGCATGTTCCAGATACATGGCTGGAACAAGGGGACTTCTTAAGGAATATGCACCAGTAAAGAATGATCCAAAGGTCATCTTTGGAGGTTTTGATAGAGGGGTCACCAAATGCTATGGTATGATTACCAATGGCATAGTCTTTATCACAAGGGTAGCTTATATGGAGGGGTTGCAACACAACCTTATAAGCATAAGTCAACTCTCTGACTTAAGGTATGTCATTGAATTCTACGAGGGTAAGTGCCAGATAAAAAAGTCAATTTACTTAGAGACAATTCTCTCAGGAACGAGTGGAAATGTTTATTGTTTAGATTTAATTTGTTCGTATTCTTCCATTATAGTTTGCCTTGTAGCTAATGAGAAGGAATCTGTTTGTGTATAATGGCACAAGAGATTTACTCACATTAATAACAAAATAATTGGGAAATTTTTCAGAGATAACCTAGTTAGGGATGGACCTAAATTAAAATGCATTCAAAATAGTCCTTCTCATGCATGCCAAATGGGAAAGAAAATAAGGGTAAATTTTAAAAGCATTGTATACAGACTCTATTAGATGTCTTTACTTATTGCACATGGATCTATTTGGTCCTTTGTGTAATGCCCAAAAACTCAAGGGAACGGATAGCATTTTAAGGCGAAAGTGGTGACTGAATAGGTTCACACGGCCAGTGACATAGGCGTGTCTGAGCCCGTGTCCTGCTCTGTATTAGCAACACGGCCAGGGACACGGGCGTGTCTAGGTCAGTTTCCTACTTTGTGTTCGATGTGTTTCCGTGAGGTCAACGAAATGCATTTGACGATCCCCGGAGACAAGCCATGTAAGGCACACGGCCTGTGACACGGGCGTGTTAAGGGCTGTGTCCTGCTCTGTGTTTTGTCTGTCTTTGTCGAGTGAGATACACAGGCCTGGGACACGGGCAAGTCCCAAGCTTTGTTTGGCACACGGCCTGTGACACGGGCGTGTCACATGGCCGTGTCTTGTTCAGGAGGCGACGGTTTCACCATCGATTGAGGCACACTGCCTATGACACGGGCGTGTCCATGGTTAACACGGGCGTGTCCCAAGACATGTTATATGCCGTGTCCTGCTCTGTGTTTGAAGATCGTATTCAGATCGTGAGATACGGACTGTGACATGGGCTTGTCATAGGCCGTGTTCAGCCCTAGGAAATTCTTTTAAGGGCTAATCGAGGCGGTTCGTTCTATTTGGAAATGATCCGACAGTCTAGAATCCTCCCTATCATGTTAAGTTTTGGATTGTTGGGTTTATTCCTCATTTTCCTTTGGCCATTCACTTTCTAAAGAGTTAGAGAGAGGGGAGAGCAAGGAAGAAGAAGGAGGAGGAATCCGGCTGCCGGTGGAGCTTAAGATCCCCAAATCGCGAGATGAGTCCTGATCAGTGGAGGCGAGGCCGTTGCAGTGCTTTTTATCTGTCTAGTTTCTTCTCTTCTTCATGGCACCTAAGCGAACTGCTAGGGTAACAATTCTCTTCTTGGACTTGTGAAGTCCTCATCCTTTTTGCATAGGAAGCCCGCACTCGCGAGTGTGCGGTGAGTGTGAGGTATTCCTTCGGGTGGACATGAAAAGTCCCAATAGTTTTGCATATAGAGTCCGGAATCGAAGTACGGACATAGGCATAGTATGTGAAGCCTATCCGTACAAGTTGGTATGGGTCGGTGATGTTTTCATTATGCATGGATTGCGAGAGAAGACTCCGTGTCGTATGTTTTTTGGTTTCTACGTGGTATATTGCAGTAGGGAGACTTGGGGATTAACTCTAGGGGCTCCCGTAAATCTGGGCACAAGCGAAGTTCTGCAGTTTTAGTGGCCTGGGAGTCAGCCTTGTACATAGCCGGGCTTATACTGTTGTATGATCAATACTTATGGATTCAGTGAAGCTTGACCCACGTCTATGGCTAAATTGTCGTGGCGAGGTGAGCAACTGGCTTGTGAAACCTTAACCACTCCAAGTGGTTAAGTTAAAGCGACCTATGGTAAATGGGACTGACAGATGGCTTGGATAGCGAGTCTAGGCTTCAGCTGAAAGGACTTTATTGCTCATGATGTTTTGTCGTCCTAGGGGAGGTGATGGAGCTGCGGGACGGACCGAGTTAAGACCGGCTTCACCCAGTAAGTGCCCTGAGATCACGGGGTGTGTGGCCGTGTGGGCCGACACCTGTGGTATAATGTGTTGATGTTGTACTTTCACTATAATATTGGGCTATGCTATTAATATGCAGGGAAGGAGCACCGCTGTTGAAACCGGAAAACCGGTCTCTTGTGGAGTTCGAGCCTTGGGGAAGGGGTGGCCGCGCACCTACTTCACTCCTGCAAATGAATGACAAAGAAAACAGAAGAAACAAGGACTAGACCAAGGGCCCGGCGGGGAGGTCCCACCACACACCAGGAAGATCTTAGAGCGCTTCCCCTCCTTAGCCAAATGACGGGCTAAGGTACCTCAGAAAGCGCTAGTAGGCCGGAGAATTAGTAAGCGTGCCTTCTGGGGTACCCCTTGGGTCCTATTTATAGGAAAAGATGGCCTGCCAATATACAACCTTCACTGTTTTCGAGGACTACAGGCAAACCAAAAGGGGCCACATAGTAAAAGTATGCCATGGCCAAGATACGAGCTGGACCTGAGGGGGCACTTGCTCGGCAAGGGGCCCGACTCGCCTCGCCCTGGGCCTAGGCGGGCACGCACTCGGCGGACTGTGCTCGGCTAGCGCTGAGCTCAGCTTGACTACCGCCGAGCTCGGACTCGGCACGGCGATCGTCGAGCTCGGACTTGGCACGGCGATCGCCGAGCTCCAACAGAGACTGAAAACGGCACAAGGATCGTCGAGCTTGGCTCGACCACCGTCGAGCCCTGTTTCCGCACCCGAGCTCGGTCTCGGCGTGCCGGGCTTCGTTCGACCATCGTCGAGCTCGGCTCGACTATTGCCGAGCTCGGGCTCGGCATGTTGGGTCCAAGTTGGTCTGAGCCGGCCGGTTCAACTCCTGTCGACCACTTGCGGGATACGGGGTTGTACATAATCCCCGCTCTTTGCGAGGTTGGGACAAGCTCGGAAAGAAACATCCAACCCCATAGGATCCGGCGAGTGCGACAGGGGCAAAAAGGAATCTTCTGGTAGGCCCCACAGGTAGCTATATATATGTACCCCTGCGCATCTGGCTGACCTTTGCCCTTCCCCAAATTCTGTCAAGATGCCGCTCCCTAAGGAAGTCTTAGAGCGACTCGCACGTTCCCGCGAAGAGATCGCTGCCCAGGCCGCGGGGCTGACCAACCTTGAGGCCCCTGCTCGCCGTTTTGCCGATTTTGGCTCGGCCAAGCGGGCGAAGCCCCTTCCTCCGGGGGCCGTACCCATTCTGGCCGACTTCACTGCCGCCTTGGGGAACGGGGCCGGTTCCTCCAACCAGCCGGTTCTTGGCTCTTCCACTAAAAATCTCGTGGAATTGTCTTCCGACCGGGAGAACAGCGGCGAAGCGTCCACCCCTCGGGCCAAAAGTATTCCTGTCAACTCGCCACGGCAGGATCCCGAGGTTAAGGAGCCGGGCTCGCGAGAACTGGCGTCGCCGAGTCGCCTCCCTTCCCGGCAACCCTCCCCTGGATCCCTGGTCGTGGGGAGAGGCGCCGGGATTATCCCCGTTCCCGGCTACCAACTCGCTCCTCAAGAACTGCTGGGGCGTGGCAAGGACCTGCGCCACTTCTCTCCTCGCGCCAACCCGGAGGAGCCAGGCTCGCGCGGTAAGTTTCCGGCATCGCTCTTCTGTTCCGTGGGTATTTGCTTTTCTGACCGTCTTTCAGTTCTTCACCCAGAATTTCCCGGGCGGACGGAGGACGGCGAGTCCGTGGATCGACCTCCTTACTCGCCCCTCCCTTCTCCAAGTGCCCTGGACGCCTTCCTGGACTCCGAGGTGGGCAGCCCTGAACGCGCAAGATGGGAGCGGAAGGTTCTCAAGAAGCTGGTGCGCGAGCTCCACGACCTGCGGAAGGACAACAACAGGCTGCAGTGGGAGTGCTCGCATCTCGCGGACGGTGCTGGAGTCAGCCTGGCGTTCGAGGAGGCGTCTTCCCTGGTGCTGATGGACGAAATTGACGAGAACCTGCGGGTGATAAATAGGAACATGGGGCGGCTTCGCGAACTTCATGCGCGGCGGCCTGCGACGGCGGGCCGGCGAGACCGGGGAGAATGAAACGGCTCCTCTGTCAGTCGGCCGGTACTCGCCCCCGCCCTCGCATGGTCCTCGCGCCCTTATTTATATTTTTTCTTTTATTTGCTCTGAATGGTCTGCTTGTAATAACTTGGAACAACCTTTCAACCACTTTGTATATGTAGATGCTTTTTCAATATTTTGGTGAGTCTTTTCGAATTCCCCCTTCGGGGGCCTGGCCGGCTCGCAGGACTTGCGAGGAGAGGATGGCGAGGTGGCGCGGCGAGACCGGACCGATCGGCCGACTCGACCTCCCTCTCGCCCTTCTTTACCTTCTTCTATAAATAGACCTTCTCACCTACCCCCGAGGCACGCTTTTATTGCTTTCGAATCCTTGCTCTGTCTCTGTCTTCCCGAGCTCGCGGTTTTCCTTTTCTCTGCGACCATGGTCAAGGCCAACCCTGACGCGGACGGTCGGTCTAAGTGCGCCCAGCACTTTGTCGACCATTGCTTTTTCGAGGGGCACATTACAGAGGAGGAGCTCGTCGAGTTCACGGCGGCGTTCGTCCCCCCCGGCTTCCAGGCTCGCAGGCCCGCCGAGCATGAAGCCATCAATTCTTTCCCGGAGGGTGAGCTCGCCTTCCCCATCTCGCACTTCGAGGTGGGACTGCGCCTCACCCTCTGGCCAGAAATCCGCCAGATCCTGAAGTACTACGGCGCGGTGCCCGCGCAGCTGAATTCCAACGCCATCGCTATGATGGTGGCGTTCGCCTGCTTCCTCCGCCGGGAGCGAATTGAGTTCAACCTCGCGGTGTTCCGCAAGTTGTTCTCTTACAAGGCTACCCCCGACGGGGTCGTCTACTTCGGCGGGTCCTTCATCAAGGTTCGCGAGCTAGCGAACAAGAATCACAATTGGATGACCCGGCTCGTCTTCATCAAGGGCGAGCTCGGCAACATCCCCTTTCGCCCCCTGCAGAAGAGCGAGGACATATATCGTCCTCCTTCCCTGTCTGGCAGCGACGCCGACCTCCATAAGTTTTTCCTCCACAAGGACTTCGAGGTCGCCTTCCTCGGCCGCGGCCTTGACTCGCTTCAACCCGTTCTCCCAGGTGAAGGTATATCTCGCTCAGCCCTCTCGCGAACTTTATCAAGGTGGATCTCATATAATTTTTCCCTCTCTCTTCTTCTTTTTTGACTAAGTCTTTCTCTGCAGGGGAACGAGTTCTGCCGGAGCATCCGCCGTTCGCCGACTCGAGGATATTCTCAGATCCTCTGGAGCTGGCCCGGGCGGCGGCACTGGCTTGTCGCGAGGAGCCCGCGCGAGACCAACTCCCCGGCAGGAAGCGCCTGGAATCTGGGGGGTCAAGCTCGCGCCACGAGCCTTCACTCCCCAAGAAGAAGAGGGCGAAGGTAGTCTCGCGCGGGCGGCTGCACCTTCCTCCGTCGCCTACCAAGTTCATGAGCTCGCCGGAGGCTCTGTCTGACGAGCCGCCCTTGAGTCCGCTGAAAGAAGCCTCCTCCCCCCGAAAGGGGAAGAAGAAGAGCGGGCCGTCCTCCGATTCTACCGGGGAGGACACCCTCCGCGAGCCCAGTCTGCCAAAGGATCACCCCAACTTCGGCAAGGGGTGCAAGAGCAAAGATGCGGCTGGCGAGCCCATCTTGAAGTGGGACGAGGGGGCTCACCGAGTTTCCGTCTCTACTCGCGCCCCCTCCTGGGGAGCTCGCCGGCCGCCCACTGCCCACGCCTTCGCGTTCAGCTTCGGCCTCTACAACCGCTACAGCGCCGAGTCGTACAAGAAGCTTACCCCCAGTCAGCTCGGTTACGAGGGGATGCAGGCCCACCTGCGGGCCTTCGAGCTCCATCACATGATGGTCCGCCGCGGCTTCCAGCTCAGCAACGCCCTGCTGACTGCCGAGCAGGAGCGCGACCTGGCGAAGGAGAGCGCGGTCGACGCGGAAAGGCGGTTCGGCCTCGCGGACGCTCTACTCGCGAAGTCTGTCGGTGGCCTGGTAATCACTGGATACCTCTATTTACCTCGCTTAAGATTATTCCTGCGCGTGTTCTGAACTTTTAATCTTACAGGATGCCGAAGCCGCTAACGCGATGCGAGACGAGGTAGCTCAGTTGCGGGCTCAGCTCGCTGAGCGGGAAGCCCAGCTCGCCGAGCAAAAGACATATTCCCGGGAGCAGGAGGCTGTTGCCGCCCGGCTGGGGGCGGAGGTGGAGGAATTGAAGGAAAAGAACAAGGGGCTCCTGGGAGAGGTCCTCCGCTAAGCCGACGCTCTCCTTCCCCTGGACGCCAGCGAGCCGGCCTTCCCCTTCAAGAGGCCCCGGGTGTTTGGCGAGTCTGATGTCGCGGAGCGGCTGCGAGTCAACTCCGTCGAGGCTGCCGAGTGTCTTCTACAAGCCATGAGGGGGACAGGGATTTTGGCGGAAGGCTGCGAGGAAGTCACCGTCCGGGAGCTCCTGCCAACCCTGTTCCCGCCCAGCCCGCTCAGCGAGAAGGAAGATAGCTTCGACTCGCTCTTTGCGGGGGTGAGGGAGAAGGACGCTCGGCTTGGTGACGAGGAGGACCGTCACTCGAGGGGGGAGGGCGAGAGTTAACTTTTGTTTTCTTCTTTCTGTTTTTTTTTGTACCCTGCCGAGGCGGGCCTTGTAAACTTGTAATGATGAATCAAAGATATTTTGCACAATTTTGCTATCTTCTTTTTAAGCTCACCTGCGATATTATACCCGCGCGCTTGGTAGAGCGACCTCGCCTGTAGAATGTCTTGAGTTAGGACCAGCCCCCGCGGTGCTCGCGGCGAATCCCTAGGACACGTGCTCGCGCCATATCCTACTCGCGCCTCACCTTCCCCCGCCATGTCTCGCCTTAGTTTTTCGATAATTCAGACAAGTGAAAATACGCTTGGGTCAAGATGCTGCCGGCATCCGCCTTAGACATCAGGGCGTGTCGTTCGCCGAGTTAGCTGGAGCGAGGCTAGGCTCGCTGGAGAGAGCCGCTTTCCTTCCCCTGGGTCTGGGACAGGACCAGGGCTTCCTTAGTAGCGAGCTGGAGAGAGAGAGGGTGGGGGTAGGATATTCCGAGCTCGCCGTCTTGACTGGCGAGCTCGCACCCTGGTGTTTTCCTCGGGCCAACTCCCAGTCTCAACTCCAGGGTCGTAGCGATGCCCATCGAGACTCGGCCGTGCCAGCTAGGTGGGAGCCTAGCAGGGGAGTGATGAGACCTAACCCCAGAGCGAGAGGACTTAGAAACTTTTGCCTCTCCCGGGTGCTACCACCGGGCCAGTCAGCTAGGTGAGAGCCTGAGGGCGGGTGTTGAACATCCTCCGGGCTCAGCCCCAGGGTCATAGTGGTGTCCATCGAGACTCGGCCGTGCCAACTAGGTGGGAGCCTGGCAGGGGAGTGACGAGACCTAACCCCAGAGCGAGAAGACTTAGAAACTTTTGCCTCTCCCGGGTGCTACCACCGGGCCAGTCAGCTAGGTGAGAGCCTGAGGGCGGGCGTTGAACATCCTCCGGGCTCAGCCCCAGGGTCATAGCGATGTCCATCGAGACTCGGCCGTGCCAGCTAGGTGGGAGCCTGGCAGGGGAGTGACGAGACCTAACCCCAGAGCGAGAAGACTTAGAAATTTTTGCCTCTCCCGGGTGCTACCACCGGGCCAGTCAGCTAGGTGAGAGCCTGAGGGCGGGTGTTGAACATCCTCCGGGCTCAGCCCCAGGGTCATAGCGATTTCCATCGAGACTCGGCCATGCCAGCTAGGTGGGAGCCTGGCAGGGGAGCGACGAGTCCTAACCCCAGAGCGAGAAGACTTAGAAACTTTTGCCTCTTCCGGGTGCTACCACCGGGCCAGTCAGCTAGGTGAGAGCCTGAGGGTGGGTGTTGAACATCCTCCGGGCTCAGCCCTAGGGTCATAGCGATGTCCATCGAGGCTCGGCCGTGCCAGCTAGGTGGGAGCCTGGCAGGGGAGCGACGAGACCTAACCACAGAGCGAGAAGACTTAGAAACTTTTGCCTCTCCCGGGTGCTACCACCGGGCCAGTCAGCTAGGTGAGAGCCTGAGGGCGGGTGTTGAACATCCTCTGGGCTCAGCCCCAGGGTCATAGCGATGTCCATCGAGGCTCGGCCGTGCCAGCTAGGTGGGAGCCTGGCAGGGGAGCGACGAGACCTAACCCCAGAGCGAGAAGACTTAGAAATTTTTGCCTCTCTCGGGTGCTACCACTGGGCCAGTCAGCTAGGTGAGAGCCTGAGGGCGGGTGTTGAACATCCTCCGGGCTCAGCCCCAGGGTCATAGCGATGTCCATCGAGGCTCGGCCGTGCCAGCTAGGTGGGAGCCTGGCAGGGGAGCGACGAGACCTAACCCCAGAGCGAGAAGACTTAGAAATTTTTGCCTCTCCCGGGTGCTACCACCGGGCCAGTCAGCTAGCTGAGAGCCTGAGGGCGGGTGTTGAATATCCTCCGGGCTCAGCCCCAGGGTCATAGCGATGTCCATTGAGGCTCGGCTGTGCCAGCTAGGTGGGAGCCTGGCAGGGGAGCGACGAGACCTAACCCCAGAGCGAGAAGACTTAGAAATTTTTGCCTCTCCCGGGTGCTACCACCGGGCCAGTCAGCTAGGTGAGAGCCTGAGGGCGGGTGTTGAACATCCTCCGGGCTCAGCCCCAGGGTCATAGCGATGTCCATCGAGACTCGGCCATGCCAGCTAGGTGGGAGCCTGGCAGGGGAGCGACGAGACCTAACCCCAGAGCGAGAAGACTTAGAAACTTTTGCCTCTCCCGGGTGCTACCACCGGGCCAGTCAGCTTGGTGAGAGCCTGAGGGCGGGTGTTGAACATCCTCCGGGCTCAGCCCCAGGGTCATAGCGATGTCCATCGAGGCTCGGCCGTGCCAGCTAGGTGGGAGCCTGGCAGGGGAGCGACGAGACCTAACCCCAGAGCGAGAAGACTTAGAAACTTTTGCCTCTCCCGGGTGCTACCAACGGGCCAGTCAGCTAGGTGAGAGCCTGAGGGCGGGTGTTGAACATCCTCCGGGCTCAGCCCCAGGGTCATAGCGATGTCCATCGAGGCTCGGCCGTACCAGCTAGGTGGGAGCCTGGCAGGGGAGCGACGAGACCTAACCCCAGAGCGAGAAGACTTAGAAACTTTTGCCTCTCGGGGGTTTAAACTGCGAGCCCCTCTACCCTCACTATTCTGCCAAAGCATAAGATGAGATAATGAGATTTCGTTTTTATTCATGAGGCCAAGATATCTACAATATTTTCAAGGATAGAAACGTTTCAGATCGTCGCCACTCCAAGCGTGGCTGAGGGTGTCCCCTCTTACATCTTGGAGGCGATACCCCCCCGATTTCATGACCTCCTGCACAATGTAGGGGCCCTCCCAATTGGGGTGGAGTTTTCCCACAGCGGCTGATCTCCCTGCCGCGTCCACTTTTTTCAAAACAAGGTCCCCCTCTATGAACTGCTTGACACGGACGTGTTTGTCGAAATACTTGGCCATCCTTCGCTTGGCCTCTTCCTGCCTGACGATGGACAAGTCGCGTAGTTCTTCCACCATATCCAGGGAGAGTCGAAGCTCCTCCTCATTTTCTGACCTCCATTCTTCCCTTCCGACTCCTGCCTCGACGACCTGAGGCGTCTGGACCTCGAATTCGACAGGTAGAACGGCCTCGCAGCCGTGAGAGAGTTTGAAAGGCGTCTCCCCTGTGGCCGTATTGGGGGTGGTCCTCAAGGCCCAGAGGACTGATGGGAGCTGTTCCACCCAGCTTCGCCTCAAATTTTCCACTTTCTTCTTTAAGAGGTTCACGATGATTTTGTTGGCCGCTTCCACCTGCCCGTTGCTCCTGGGGTGATGGACAGAAGCAAACCGAAGGTCAATCCCTAGCTGTTCGCAGAAGCGAATGAACTCCGTGCTGGCGAACTGAGGTCCGTTGTCCGTGACGATAACCTGTGGCAGCCCATGCCTGCAGATGATCTCTCCCCAGATAAAGTTCCTGACTACTTGAGAGGTCACCTTGGCTAGAGCCTTCACCTCCATCCACTTAGAAAAATAATCAATCATGACCAACAAAAACCTCCTCTGACCGCTGGCCTGAGGGAAAGGTCCTACGAGGTCCAGCCCCCATATGGCGAAGGGCCATGGTGCCATGATGCTTCTTAACCTCTGAGCCGGCTGGAGCTGGAGCGGGGCATATAGTTGGCACTTATGACACTTTCTCGCGAACTCGGCTGCATCCTGACCGAGGGTGGGCCAGAAGTACCCTTGCCTGACGATTCTCCCTTCCAGGGTCCGACTCCCCGAATGACTCCCACATTCACCGGAATGGACTTCCTCCAAAATTTTGTGCACCTCTCTTTCGGCTACGCAATGGGCCAACATCCCTGAGAGGGTCTTGCGGTACAACTGTCCCTCACGTAGGAGGTAGTATGCCTCCTTGTGCTTGAGCCCTCTTCGGTCCATTCCCTCCGGGTATTCTCCGGTGGACAAGAAGGTGACGAAGGGATCCATCCATGAGGGGTGCTTTCTACTTCCATTAGTTCCCCCTCCTCGATGGAAGGTCGGAAGAGATCCGTAATGGTGCCCCCCATCCGGGGGCCGTGCTTTGCTAGCTGGTCGACTGGCTCGTTTTCCCCTCGCGGTACGTGCTTGATTGAGAAGGTCTGGAAGGTCCCAATGACTCCCCTTACCTTCATCAAATAGAGCTGCAGGGTGGGCTCCCTCGCCTCGAACTCCCCCTTGATCTGGGAAGCCACCACCATGGAGTCAGTGAGGACCTCCACGTCATGCACCCCCAAGTCTCTTGCCAGGCGCAGACCTGCGATTACGGCTTCGTATTCGGCTTGGTTATTGGTGATAGGAAAGTGCACTACCACAGTCTGCTCGATCTTTATCCCCTGGGGGCTTTCCAAGATGACCCCAACTCCTAAAGAATGCATCCCCGAGGCACCGTCCACCCTGAATTTCCAGGGGAGAGGGCAAGTGAGTCTCTCCTCCGCCACCTCGACCACATACTCTGCCAGGAAGTCAGCCATATCTTGGGCCTTGATTGAGAGGCGGGGGAAGAAGGAGATGTCGAACTCGCTCAGCTCCACTGACCATTTGGCCAACCTACCTGAATGCTCTACCCCCTTGAAGATGTTGTGCAGGGGGTGGTCAGTCACTACTCGGATTGAGTGTGCCTGGAAATAAGGCCGAAGCCTCCGGGCTAAGATGATTAAGGCGAAGGCCAGTTTTTCCAGGATGGGGTACCGGAGCTCGGCCCTCTTCAATATCCGACTTACATAATAGACGGGGAGTTGCCTCTTCACTTCTTCCCGAACCAAAACCGAACTCAAGGCTTCAGCCCCGACCCCTAGATATAGGGATAAGTCTTCCCCTTCCTTGGGCCCTTGGAGCAGGGGGGCCTGTGTCAGCTGTTTCTTTAAAGCCTGGAATGCCTCCTCGCACTCCGAGATCCATTCAAACTTTCGACCCCCTCTCAAAGTTTTGAAAAACGAGGAGCACCTCTCCCCGGCCCGGGAGAGGAATCTACTCAACCCTGCCAACTTCCCTGTCAGTTGCTGTACTTCCTTGGTATTTTGCGGCGACCTTAGTTCCAGGATTGCCCTCACCTTATCTGGATTAGGTTCTACCCCAGCGGGGGTGAGAAGATGCCCTAGGAACTTTCCCCGGCTTGCCCCGAAGACACACTTCAAGGGGTTCAGCCTCATTTTAAACTTGCGGAGAGTGGCGAAGGTCTCTTCCAAGTCCTGGATGTGGGAGTCGACATCCAAGCTCTTGACCATGAGATCATCCACGTACACTTCGAGATTCCTCCCCTTCTGCTCTCGGAAGATCCTATCCATCATTTTTTGATAGGTAGCCCCTGCATTCTTTAGCCCGAAGGGCATCATTTTGTAACAATAACATCCGTCTCCCGTGATGAACGAGACGTCTTTGACGTCAGGGGGGTGCATCCTGATTTGGTGATAACCTGAAAAAGCATCCAGAAAACTCATTACGGGGAAACCGACGGCTGAGTCAACCAGCGCGTCGATCCGAGGCAAAGGATAACAATCTTTCGGGCATGATTTATTAAGAAGAGAAAAGTCGATACACATCCTCCACCGGCCGTCTCCTTTTTTAACCATTACAACATTGGAGACCCAGCCGGGGTATTGGATTTCAGATATGAAGCCAGCCTCGAGGAGCTTGGCGACTTCCTCTCTGATTGGCTCGGCGAGCTTGTCCGTGACGGATCTCTTTTTCTGCTGGATGGGGGGAGCCTCCGGGTCCAGGTTGAGGCGGTGGCAGGCCACGTCGGGGTCGATCCCTGGCATCTCTGCGGCGCTCCAGGCGAAGATGTCCACGTTCCTCTGGATGCACTCCAGCATCCTGCCTTGAGCTTCCGGGGTCAGGCCTCCGTTGACGCGGACCTTCTCCACCCTGCCTCCAATGGTGAGGACCTCCATCTCCTCCACCTCTTCCGCTGCCTCCAGACGGGACTGCTCCTCCCATTCCTCGATACCTCCCCTTCCGGGGGCGAGGACCTCTTCCTCAGCCTCCTCGATGGCCATGGCCTCGGCCGACCCCTGAGTCTCTTCCGCGACCTCCTCCCGAGCGCGGCACTCCACCTCCATTTCTTTGTCAGCTTCCTGCTCCTCCTCCAACCTCCGCCCCATCTCCTCGGCCCCCTCCAACCAAGAGATGGAGTTTACCGCCGAGACGTAGCACTCCCTTGCCTCCTTAGGGTCTCCTCGAACCCGGATCTGAACCCCCTCAACGTTGAGCTTTAGACACTGGTGGAAGGACGAGGGGACGCAGCGGAAGGCGCTGATGAGGGGTCTCCCGAAGATGGCGCTGTAACTGCTAGGGGCGTCCACGATAACAAACTTGCAGTTGCGTGACTGCCCCCTAAAGTGACATGGAGTCCCACTCCTCCCTCGACTTCTTTCCTCTCCCCTGAAAAGCCGAACAGAGGCCCGTCCGAGGCTAACACCCTCCTGGCCTCTACCTTCATCACATCGAACGCCTTCTTGAAGATGACGTTGACCGAACTCCCATTGTCCACAAGGATTCGGGAGACAGTGAAATCCTCGATGGCTGTCTGGATAACCAGCGCATCGCAGAAGGGGTCCTCGTGACCCGGCAAGTCCTCTCTGGAGAAGGTGATTTTCTCCTCCGGGGGAGGGGATTGGGATGTGGAGCCAACGCTCCTCCGGTACATAGTGTGGAGGCTTGACTTACGGGAGGCCTCGATCCCGGCCCCCCCGTGGATCGCTCCGATCCTCCCCCGGGTGCCCACATCAACCCGGTCTTCGCACCGATCCCCCTCCTCCCGAGGCCGGATCTCCTCTATCCGAACTTCCTGATGGCCTTGTTGTTGCTGTTCCCTTCTCCCTCTCATCTCGAGGAACTCCGGGCACGTGGATGTGAGGTGCCCCTCTTCCTGATGAAAGTCACAATAGGGCAGGTCCACCCTGACCTCCCTCCTTCTCCTCGGCTGTCCTCTCCTCCTCCCCCTCATGGCAATCGCCATTGCCTCCTCCTGGTCGGGGAGAGGGGGTCTCTGACCCTGCCTACCCCCCTGGGGGTTGTACTGCCCTCGGCCACCCTGGCGGTTATCTCCTCCCTGATAACCTCTTCGTGGTGCCTGGTCTTGCCACTCGGGCCTCCATCCCAAACGGTGGGTCTGTTCCGGACGCACCCACCTGGGTTGCGGCTGCTGTTGCGGCTGCTCCCTTTGCCGAGGTTCAGCCCTCCTCTCCTCCTGAATTCGGCCACCCCTTGGCCTTTCCTCTTCTACGGCCCACTTGGCCAACTTTCGCGCAAACTCTGAATGTGCTGCCTCCATTTCGGCCTCCCTGGCCGCCCTCTCCAGAAGTGCCTCAAAAGACACCGGAGGTGACCTCTTTAGTTCCATCGCGAAGAACCCGGATTGGAGACCCAGGGTGAAGGCCACCATCATGGTGTGCCCTGGCATCTCCTGAACTTGGGACAGTTCCTCCTGGAACCTGTCCAGATAGCTTCCCAGGGTCTCTCCCACCCTCTGCTTGATGCGGAACAAAGACTCCGCCTCCCTCTTCCTCTTCTTAGAAGTGGTGAACCTCAGCATGAAACCCCATCGCAGATCCTCAAAGCAGTAAATGGACCCGGTCGGGAGCTGGTGGAACCACTCTCTCGCCTTTTCTCTGAGGGTGATGGCGAAGAGTCGGCACTTGAAGCCGTCTGACATTTGTCGAATGGAGACCATGTCCTCGAACCACTGGATGTGGTGGACCGGGTCTCCTCTCCCGGAGTAGTAAGTCATCTCCGGCTCGCGAAACCCCTCGGGAACTGGGGCTGAAGAAACGAATTCGCTGAAGGTGCTCCCCCCCTCAGCCGGGCGAGTCGGGAACTCCCTCCCTGCAGTCTCGCCGAAGTGGTACTCGGCGGCCGAGCCGGGGAACAGAACTCGCCCCTGGAACTCGCGCTCGCCCCTCTCGGCGGGTTCCTTCCCTGGTCGCCTGAGCGGTGCGTCGTCGCCGAGTGCGGGAACAGCGACCACCGGGACAGCCGGTGTCGCACTCTCAGCTCGCATGCCGAGGGCGGTCCTGACGAGCCCGAGGATCTCCTCCCTAAGCTCCGCCGGCACGCTCGCCGCTGGGGGTGGGGGAGGGGTGGCGAGTTGCCCCTGCCTGATCCTTGTCCTTCATCTCCAGTCATCGAGCCTGTAGGAGGTTTTCTCTGCTGACCACTCTCCACGCTCACCGCACCAAAATGTTGAAACCGGAAAACCGGTCTCTTGTGGAGTTCGACCCTTGGGGAAGGGGTGGCCGCGCACCTACTTCACTCCTGCAAATGAATGACAAAGAAAAGAGAAGAAACAAGGACTAGACCAAGGGCCCGGCGGGGAGGTCCCACCACACACCCGGAAGATCTTAGAGCGCTTCCCCTCCTTAGCCAAATGCCGGGCTAAGGTATCTCAGAAAGCGCTAGTAGGCCGGAGAATTAGTAAGCGTGCCTTCTGGGGTACCCCTTGGGTCCTATTTATAGGAAAAGATGGCCTGCCAATATACAACCTTCACTGTTTTCGAGGACTACAGGAAAACCAAAAGGGGCCACATAGTAAAAGTATGTCATGGCCAAGATGTGAGCTGGACCTGAGGGGGCACTTGCTCGGCAAGGGGCCCGACTCGCCTCGCCCTGGGCCTAGGCGGGCACGCACTCGGCGGACTGTGCTCGGCTAGCGCTGAGCTCGGCTTGACTACCGCCGAGCTCGGACTCGGCACGGCGATCGTCGAGCTCGGACTCGTCACGGCGATCGCCGAGCTCCAACAGAGACTAAAAACGGCACAAGGATCGTCGAGCTTGGCTCGACCACCGTCGAGCCCTGTTTCCGCACCCGAGCTCGGTCTCGGCGTGCCGGGCTTCGTTCGACCATCGTCGAGCTCGGCTCGACTATTGCCGAGCTCGGGCTCGGCATGCTGGGTCCAAGTTGGTCTGAGCTGGCCGGTTCAACTCCTGTCGACCACTCGCGGGATACGGGGTTGTACAACCGCCACCCCATATAACGAGTTGGGTCGTTATATTTTGGTCAGCTTTAGCTGACCGTTGCTTTGGTTTGCCACCGCTGTGATGGAATGTTGTTTGCAGGTGCTGCGGAGCCTAGTGGCAAGTAGCGGGTTGAAGCCCTTGTTGCTGAGCCAGTCCTTGAAGGCCAAAGTGAATGTTTACTCTTTATGATCATGTGTGACCGGCTTGCGTTCCGATGTATGGAAGACATTTTTTTTAAGTTAACTCTTATAAGGCCAACTATTTGGTCTATTTATACTGTCATTCTTACTTTGTATTTTAGTGGACATTCATA
Organism: Platanthera zijinensis; assembly: GCA_039513925.1. Taxonomy (NCBI): domain Eukaryota; kingdom Viridiplantae; phylum Streptophyta; class Magnoliopsida; order Asparagales; family Orchidaceae; genus Platanthera; species Platanthera zijinensis. The sequence goes on from CM077086.1 coordinate 85,933,239, forward strand.
CTGTGGTTTGGGTTCTTCACTCTTCAACCTTTTACGTACTTCCGCTAGAATGTACTCTGTGTAGGACGCGTTATCTTTGATGGATGGTTTCATTTAATTACCCTTCGGTCTGTCTATAGTATATGGCATCGGGCCCCTGCTGGACCTACAGTTATATGCAATGTGACGGATAGAGGTGTTAAAATTTGGTATCAGACTACCGGTTTCGGTCTTGCTTATTTGAATTCGTTGGCGAATTATTTTAAGGGGTGGTGAGCACATTTATGTGCGTCATCGTTATAACATAAAAATAACCCATGAATGTCCACTTAGGAATGAAAATACACATGTTTGAGGAACCTGTGTGTTCCTATTATTTCTTTTTGCAATTTTGTTTGGTCACTTAATGGTGTTTTGCCTGACTATAGGTGAGCAGGAGTTGCGCAGGGCCGTCAAAACACCCTCATTCTGAAGAAAGTTATGCACCTAATGATGTGCCTGCAACCCCTACTTTGGCAGAAACTATAAGACTTGTAGCAGAAGAAGTGTTTGCAATGATAAACGGCCAGCCAGCAAGGCAAGTGCAGCAGCCTTCCAGTATAGGGGACCAGGTACTGCTTCAAGAGGCAGAACCTAGAAGGGTTGAATAAGTGGTGGTAGAGCTGTTTATACCTAGAAGAGCGACAGAAAAGAAACTCAAACATGTCATGGGCTTTAACCCTCCCCTATTTTTGGGTACTGGAACCCCATCCCAGGCCGAGGATTGGCTCTCTCAGGTGAAGAGAGTCTTGATGGATACTGAGACAGAGGAGTGGCAGAAGACCACCAAAGCCACCTTCCTGTTGGATGGTGAGGCGAGGTTGTGGTGGGAAGGGTTGGAGCTGCATAATTTGGGTGGAAGGAAACTCACGGATGTCTCGATGGAGGAGTTCTCAAGGTTATTTTTGGCAAGATACCTCCCCTCGGCTCAGAGGATCTCTATTGAGAATGAGTTCCAGAGGTTGGCTCAGGGAGATAGTAGCATGGCGGAGTACCTCAACGAGTTCACACGTTTGGTTCTTTATGCTAGCTCTACTTTGGATTATGAGGAGCGTAAGACCAACCGGTTCTACGAGGGGCTGCATGATGACCTAAGACTACTACTCTCGGGGCTTATGACGCAGGGCTTCCTAACCCTGGTCAACACGACCCGATTGTTGGAGAAAGATCTGAAGAGAGTTCAAGCAAAGAAGGACTCTAGTGCAAAGATGACGGAGTTCAAGGTGCCGACTTCTTCAAGGTCTTATTTATGTAAGGGGTATAAGAAGGCAAGGACTTCGAGTCCACCCCCTTCTTCTGGTGCTTCTGGGGAAAGTACAGGCCAAACCGCAGGCGCATGCTAAAACTGTGGAAAGCTGAGACACTTTGCCCGAGATTGTTGGAGCGGACGTCCAAAGTCCGAGAAGAAGACTGGTGCAACTTATGAGGATAAGGGCAAGGCGGTGGAGTCAACCGCATCACATTATGCACTAGCCCAACCTAGAGTGTACAACCTGGGCCAGCAGGAGGCCATTAAGTAGGTTGACGTTGTGACAGGTATGGTTTTATTTATAGCAGTTTAGCTTTAAATACTTGTTGCCCTGCGTTTGTTAGCTTATTACTAGTTGTGCTAGGGTTTATTTCGATTTTCCATAATTCGGTGAGAGCACTATTCAATACGGGAGATTCGCATTCGTTTTTGTCTGAAGGATTTGTATCGCGCATCGGAGTACCTTCTTTGATGGCAATAGACAAATTGGATGTGTTGTTGACTAATGGGCGTTCAATGCGTGCAAATAGAGTTTGTTGCGTATAGATACGGATTGGGAGTCAAAAGTTTGACTTGCAAGCATCGCTACTACCGATAGTGGAGTTCGAAGTGATCTTTGGAATAGACTGGCTCTCAGAGCAGCGGACAAACATTGATTGTAACCGCAAGGAGGTCAAATTGGGAACTAATTGTGAGACGATATTTAAAGGAATGAAAGGGTCGAGCTGTAACATCCCATTTCCGGCTAGACCCCTAAGAGACGGTCTGCCATGACAGAACCATAGGAAACCCAAGAATTGAAGTCCATGAGCTCTGAATTTTCAGTCACTGGTTGGTCACACCCGTGACCGACCTGTCACGCCATTGACCTATGGCGTGACACCTTCGACGATCGTCGACCTCAGGAAGATGATCGGCGAGCTCTGAATTTTTAGCTACGGGTTTGTCACGCTCGTGCCCGACCCGTCACTCCCGTGGCCTAGGTCGTGACCCCCTTCGACGATCGTCGACCTCAGGAAGACGATCAGCGAGCGTAAACTTTTCAACCCGAGCCTGTCACGCCCGTGACCGACATGTCATGCCCGTGACCTAGGGTGTGACCCCCTTCCACGATCGTCGACCTCAGGAAAACGATCGGTAAGCGTAGAATTTTCAACACGATCCTGTCACGCCCGTGTCCGACCGGTCACGCTCGTGACCTAGGGCGTGACGCCCCCACTGAACGTCGACCTAAGTTCGACGAACGTCGACCTCAACTCGACGAACGTCGACCGAAGAACACCTGTCACGCCCGTGACCTACGTGTCATGCCCGCGATAAAGGCCGAAACATCGGTTCAGGCCCGAAATTATTCTAACACGCATTATAATAAATTCTGGTATGGGAAGTTACACCAGGAATATTTATGGGTCGTTTCCTTCTCTAATTACTTAATAAAATGAGGGTGTTTGTCCAATAGGAAATCGCCACCTGGATCAGTCTTTTCATCTTCCACCTTTTCCTTTCCCTCCACCATAACTGAAAAGCTATTAAGTGGAGAGCCTTCATGGCCATAAATGCTTTACCCATTCCCCTCCCCACTTGGTGATCTATAAAATCACCCTTAGAGCAAGATGAGAAGTTTACACTCTTGACCAAACAGATTAGATTATTGTTCTTTCTGTAGGAGAAGTTCGGCAACGCCACCACCGCGCCATGGCAACCCGATGTTCATCTCACTTCCAAACCGCGAACAAGGTCCTCCTCTACTTCTTCTCTTATGGATAGATCTTAGGATCTTAGAAAGGAAGTTCGTGCTCAACGGAGCCAGACCTATCTCGTGTTTTCATGGAAAAACCATGAAAAATATATTTTTTGTACGCCGGAAACCGCCACCTCCGACAGCCAAACCACAGCCGACCGATAACCATCGCCTCGACGGAGAGGTGGTGGTAGTGGCTGGCCAGGGAAGTGACCAGACGGCCGGCGACAGATCGCGGATGAGCTATAGGAAATAAGAGTTCCTGAGTTCAATTTTTCGGGTTTCTTTAGAAGATGAACAGTAAAAATATTTGCATAATATAAAATTATGTGTATAGTATATTAGGATAAGATACATTAAATGGACGCCTTTTGATGCAGCAAAACGAGGCACTTAGAGGCCTATTTAGGAAATATGGCAAGTCATGAAAGTTGTAGTCCTTCGAGTCTAGATTTATTTAAAATTACTTTCAACTCGTTTGGGTAAGCGGTTTGATCGCAGCACCCGTTTTAGTGGGGACTGTACCTAGAATTGTGCAGAAACTAAAATGAATGCTCACTCTTCGTCCCATGTCCAAATGACTAGAAATTTGGGCACGGGGTTACTATTAGCCATACCTAGAGGCAGTCAAAAAGGGGAATTTTTGGAGACACATCGCCTAAGGTTTTTTGTTTTCATTTAATAAAGTTAGAGTAATTTATCTAAGTGGTCAAATGACCTCCAAACCCTCCCAAATTTTGGTGAGTGGTCCCTGGCTATAAAACCTAGCTCTGTACAAAATTCCAACTCATTTGGATGAGTTTTGGGTAGTAAAACACCTATCCTTAACTAGGCATTAATGAGGCATTTTTGAGTAAAAAGTGCACTAAGAGGTAGGAACGGTCAAATCACCTCAACAGAGGCTAATATTTTGACCACTAATTTAGAAGGGTTATTATAACCCACTTGGAGAAAATGGTGTGGTTTAGGATTGATTTACCCTAGGATCCAAACAAAAAGCCTAAATGGAGGGTTTTGAGGGTTGTGAAGTACATGAAGGCAAATGAACTCGTATTTCCTTGAAATTCAGTAGAGTCGACGTTAGCGTAATACAAATAATCTGGATGGAATCTCGGAGGATTTGGAGATAAGTAGATACCTCAAAACCCTAACCTTAGTTTTAGTGTAAAATATCAAATAAGTAAAATATGTCACTAAAAATTATCAAAAAGCTGTGAAACTTAGGTAGAGTGAGTTGTTGATTGGGTAGGATCTATAGCAATTTTACTGGAATTTTATGATGTCTATTTCAAGCACTTCATTTGTAATGTTTTTATAGCCCTAATTGATGTTTTAATTATTTGGATCTTTCTGTTAATTGAAACCACATGAAATCTTGGAAGTAAATGTTTTATGTCAGAATGGTTGCTCCAGAATTTTTGTATAATTTTTAATTGAGTAAATCTACTACTTCGTTCACAAATGTTAAAAAGGTGTTTTATGGTTTAAAAATTAATTATGGAAGATATTGCTGTTTAAAAATTATGAGACTTAGGAATTGAGACATTCAGGCCATTATATGCTTGTAGAAATTTATTCATGATTTTTTAGAATCTTAGTTACGGCACTTTCTTTACAAGTCCACCTTATGGAGATTTATGATAATTAATTTATTCAGATATTAATACTTGCAGTAAGATTATGAAACTTGGTCAATGCTATTTTTAAGGTTGTATCTGCATAGTATAATTAATTTATAATTTTTGGATGGATATTCTCTGTACTTGATTCACAAATAATGAAAGATAGAAAATATTGTTAAAATAGTTTAGTGCCCTTTTGATCATAGCAAAATTGAGATACTTTGGATTTACCATATTGAGATAACATAATATTTATTATAATTTTTTTGGACATCTTGCATGAGTACTTAGGGTAGTTCATGTTCAAACAGGTAGCCCTTGAAAATTTTGAGAAAATTAATTAAATGCCAGAAAATAAGAAAAAATTATAATTTTTTGATTATAGGCTAATCATATCATGATATACCTCCAGTAAATAATTATGGCATTTGAATGAGTATTGGATCATTTCATAACCGGTTCGACATCAAACATAGGATAGTTTGCAATTAGCAATTTGAGTTAAAAGTAATAGGATATGGTGGGGCACAACATTTGAGTTAGTTAAATCTGCTGAATTGAATGGATGTAAAAGTGTTCACTATATAAGGATGGGAAGGTTAGTGAGAAGTGGTGTTGGCTAGGGTTAAGAGGTGCTTGGGTTTGACGAAAGATCGTCTTTCCCGAAGAGAGGAAGGTTACAAATCACCCTCCGTTAGTCTATCGTAATATGAGAAGGGAATGGGTAAAGGGAATCAAACAATAATAATAAGTGCCTTGCGAAAGGGAACGATGGGGTTTAGCTACCATCATAGTTCCTAGTGCCCTTTGAGAGCCCTTCACAGGGAATACCGGGGGCAGTCCTTGGTTAATGTAAACTGTAATAATAAACTGAAAAGAGTAACCTAGTAATTAGGATCTCATATTTCACAAACACTGTTAGCACAGGAAGATTGTTGGGAGCTCAGCTCGATTGGTTAAGAGACGGACGGAATGGTCCGGGGAGCTTCGACTCGATTGGTTAAGAGGTGGACGTCTTGGTCCGGGGAGCTTCGGCTCGGTTTTTGTTTGATTACGATTAAATTTGCATGTGCATAAAATGAAAGAAAATTAAGTTGGTGGGTCTTCGATATTTGAGGGTCGATGCACCGACGCCAATACGCTGACTCGGCAAGTGTGGTTAGCACTTCGCCAACAGAAGTCTTGTGCGCCAGCCGGCTAGAGTATGCAGGAGTCCACTTCGTGCACCAAGCGTTGAGGCGTACGATAGGTCTGATCGGTAGTGCTTTACTGGTTTTGAGGTGGGCGAGGCCCAACCCACCGCTTCCGTCTGCCACTACGGAGGAATCTTGGGAGGTAACGGCTCCGAAAGGGGGAACTGAAGGTTTGTGTACATAGAGTCGGGTGTGTGTGTTGCACTTGCATGATTCATCATACCCACTAGCATGTCATGGTATAATCGATTCATTTAACCCTTGACACCTAAGTAATAAGTGGAATGGGACGCTTATACATTAGGACTTGCAAAACGACCGCTTGGTCTATAAGCTTGTGTGGGCAAGTTTATAAATTAAGGTCATTTTTGATATATATATATACTGCTATTTGATAACCGACACCCCAACGTATAAATTTGTATGGGACTTTTTATACGATGGGAGCCTTGCATAAGACCCCTTGGCTTATGTGTTCTCACATAAGCGAAGGTTACTTTTCATATTTCGTCTTATTGCCCTTATTTATTATAGAATCGCTAGTGGAGTTCCGCTGCCACTTGTTCCTTTGATTTAATCTCCACCTTTATGTCCTTCCCTTTCTTCCTCTCCGCTCGGTACTCAGGAGCCTTGGGGGAAGGGGTAGGGGATGATAGGGCTTAGTTTTTATGACTAACAGTTTTCGAACCGAATCATTTTAGGGAATCATAAAGCTCAGCACGGGGGAGCAACCCTAGAGACCAGTGCGCTTGGAGATGGGGCAGTCTAGCTCCGGAGTTCATACAGCCGGGACTATGAGTCTCGACCTTGAGTAGATGTTCTGTTTTTTCTTTCGCATGAGTGATCTGTAGTGAGGACATGATGTACCGGGCATAAGCCAGTATTTTAGTACTCTGATCTACTGTTCTGTGGACACTCCCTTCGTTGAGATTTTATTTATATATATGTGATTCCTGTGGACTTGTTTCTACTATTCTTTGCTACTTTTCTGTGATCGCATTTGCCGACAGAATTGGCGCTTTATGGTGATGACCCTTCAGGGCGTAAAGGTGTCACCGCAAAGCGGCGATTCTGGGCCTAAGACCCGGGTGTCTAAAAAAAAGAAAAAAATGGGGTCTTACACGAGCAAGACTTTGATGTCTGCTCTTCAGGTGTTTAAGGCAGTTCGTGATAGTGTAGATCTATTTTTCACACTAGTGGAGGCTTCGAAGCCTATGCCTAGTATGGACAGTATCCTTGTTGTATCTGAGTATCCTGACGTGTTCCCTGATGATCTCCCTGGAGCCCCACCTCAGTTAGAGATCGAATTCACTATTAAGTTGGTGCCAGGTGCCAAACATGTGTCATGCTCTATGCATAGGTTAGTGTCTAAGGAGATGGCAGAACTGAAAGTTCAACTTCAAGAGCTATTGGAACAGGGTTACATACGTCCAAGATCGTCATCGTGGAGCACACCGGTCCACTTTGTTAAGAAGAAGGACGGAAGCTTACGACTCTGCATTGATTACCGAGAGCTGAATAATCTAACAAGAAAAAAATAAGTATCTGATCCCAAGGATTGATGATCTGTTCGATCAGTTAGTTGGGTCAATGGTGTACTCGAAATCGGATCTTAAATCCGGATACTATAAGTTAAAGATAAGAGAAAGTGACATCCCCAAGACTTCTTTCAGCACGCGGTATGGGAATTATAAGTTCAACGTCATGCCATTTGGGCTGACTAATGCATCATTTGTGTTTATGGATTTGATGAACAAAACGTTCAGAGAGTACCTGGTCCACTTCATGATAGTCTTTATCGACGATATATTGGCGTACTTGCAGTGCGAGGAAGATCATTTCAAGCATCTGCATATGGTGTTGGAGATATTGAGGAGGAATCAACTATATGCCAAATTCTCCAAATGCAAATTATGGTTATCCTCGGTAGCATTCCTTTATCATATAGTTAGTGGAGAAGGTATTGGGGTAGATCCGGCAAAGAGAGTTGCGATACGGGAGTGGCATGTGTTATCTATAGTGGAAGAAGTTCGAAGTTTCCTGGGAATTGCCGGCTACTACAAGCGATTCGTAGAGAACTTCTCGCGGATAGCGTTACCCTTCACGACTTTGACGAGGAAAGATAAAAAGTTTGCGTGGTCGCTAGAGTGCGCGAAAGCTTTCGAAGAACTGAAAAGTCGGTTGACTACTGTGCCTATTCTATGTTCGTCGAGTGGGACCAAAGGATTTGAGATTAACAGTGATGCTTCGGGCAGTGGCTTAGGTTGTGTTCTACTAAGGTATGGTAAAGTAATAGCATATGGCTCGCATCAACTGAAGGTACATGGGTGGAATTATGCGGTCCATTACTTGGAGTTTGCGGCTGTAATATTTGCCCTAAAGCTGTGGAAGCATTACCTGTACCGTGTGAAGGTTGATATTTGTACCGATCAGAAGAGCCTGAAGTACTTGTTCGATCAAAAGGACCTAAACATGCGGAAGCGGAGGTGGATGGAGATCCTAGGTGACTACACCTTCAAGATACATTATGTGCCTGGGAAAGGCAATGCGGTTGAAGATGCGTTGAGTCGCAGGGCTCCCGCATAGGCCAACTAGTTGTTGATACATGATGAACATTTAGTTCATGATTTGGTGGAATTAGATATCTCTTATGTTGACAAGAATACTAGTGCCGAAGCGCAATAAACTTGACATAGGTGCAGTATGACCTTGCTGATAGGATTCTCCAAGCTCTGGATTGGGATAACTTCATGAAGAAGATCATGGATGAGGCTTTGGATGGGTCAAATTCCTAATTTATTATTAAGGATGGACTGTTATGGAGGGACATTCGTCTGTGCGTCCCAAATGTGGGTAAACTTCGGGAGGAAATTATGTATGAGTCTCATCATACTAAGTTTCGATTCACCCAGGGAGCACAAAGATGTTTAGAGATATGAAAAATTTGTTCTGGTGGCCAGGACTTAAAAATGACGTAGCATTGTATGTGGCAAAGTGTCAAATGTTAGCCTTGGTGAAGGCAGAGTGCTAGAAGCCTGGAGGTTTCTTGAAATCTTTACCTATCACGGAGTGGAAGTTCGACGATATTTCAATGGATTTCGTCCATGGGTTGCCAAGGTTGTAGAAGGAAAACGACGCCATCTGGGTGATTGTAAATAGATTGATGAAGGTGTCACACTTTATTCTGAATAGGAAGGATGATTCCTTGGATAAACTGGAAAAACTTTACGTAGATAACACTGTTCGACTGCACAGTGTGCCCCGCAACAATATGAGTGATTGAGATGGGCGCTTCTTGTCCAATGAATGAAAGTTAGTGTATCAATTGTTGGGAATCAAGCTGAGTTTTAGCGCAGCCTTTCATCTGCAGATGGATCGTCAGACCGAGAGGGTCAACAAGATGATGGAGGACATGCTTTTCATGTGCGTCCTAGATTTCAGAAAGTGGTGGGAAGATTACCTGTACATGATGGAGTTTGCTTATAACAACAGCTTCCAAGCGAGTATTCAAATTGCACCCTTCGAGGCCCTATACGATAGAAAATGTCGCACTCCATTGTCATAGTTGGAGACGGGTGAGTCGAAGCTGTACAAATGACAAGAAGTGGAAGATGCCACTTCATTGGTACAAATAATACGAGAACGATTGCTGATCACTCAGGATAGGCAGGTTAAATATTATAATACAAAGCATATGAATGTTGAGTTCGCTGTTGGCGACTAGGTATATTTGAAAATTAAGTCGTTCAAGGGTGTCTCACGGGTACGATGCTTGAAGAAGCTGAGCTCGAGCTACCTTGGACCGTTTGAGATACTAGAACGAAAAGGTGAAGCGGCTAATCGACTGAAGTTATCAGTGGAATTGAGTAGTCTACACGACGTATTCAATATATCGGTGTTGCGAAAGGCAGTGCAAGAGCCTTCACAAGTGATTGCGGTCGATTAGGTAACTATTGATAATGTGTTGACGACGAAGGTCAAGCCCTTTTCCATTGAGGACTTTGGAGTCAAGCGACTTTGTAACAAAGACATTAGGATGGTCAAAGTCCGTTGGGATAACTATGGTCGGGAGGAGCTTTCCTTGAAGCGAGAGAAGACCATGCTTGAGGAGTATCCCGAGCTATTCCGCTTAGGTACCATTAAATTGTGTATCATTCCATTCTATAATTTCGGGATAAATGTTATTTATAGGGGGAGAATTGTAATGCCCCAAATCTCAAAGGAACGGATCACGTTTTAAGGCCAAAGTGGTTCCTGAATAGGTTAACACAGCCAGTGACACGGGTTTGTCTGAGCCTGTGCCCTGCTCTATATTAGCAACAAAGTCGTGGACACGGGCGTGTCCACCGCCGTGTCCTGCTTTGTATTCGACGTGTTTCCACGAGGTCAACTAAATTCATTCGACAATCCTTAGAGACAAGCCATATCAGGTACACGGCCTGCGACATGGGCGTGTCAAGGGCTGTGTCCTGCTCTATGTTCTGTCTGGCTGTGTCGAGTGAGTTACATGGTCTGGGACATGGTCATGTCCCAAGCCATGTCTGGCACATGACCTATGACACGGGTGTGTCACATGGCCGTGTCTTGTTCGGGAGACGATGCTTTCAGCATCGATTGAGGCACACTACCTATGACACGGGCATGTCCATGGTTGAAACAGGCGTGTCCCAAGCCGTGTCAGATGTCGTGTCCTGCTCTGTATTTGACAATCATGTTTAGATCATGAGACATGGACTGTGACACGCCCGGGCGTGTAACAAGTCGTGATCAGCCCGAGGAAATTCTTTTAAGGGCTAATCGAGGCTGTTCGTTCTATTTGGAAATGATCTGACGGTCCAGAATCCTCCCTGGCATGTTAGGTTCGGGATTGTTGGGTTTATTCCTCATTTTCCTTTAGCATTTCTCTTTCTAAAGAGTTAGAGAGAGGGGAGAGCAAGGAAGAAGAAGAAGAAGGAGGAATCCGGCCGCCGGTGGAGCTTCGGAGCCCCAAATTGCGAGCCGAGTCCAAATTCGTTGAGGTAAGGCCGTTGTGGTGCTTTTCATCCGTCTAGTTTCTTCTCTTCTTCATTGCACCAAAGCAAACCGCTAGGGTAGCGATTCGCTTCTTGGACAAGTGAAGTCCTCTTCTTTTTTGTATAGAAAAACCGCTCTCGCGAGTGTGTAGTGAGTGTGAGGTATTCCTTCGGGTGGACATGAATAGTCCTCGTAGTTTTGCATATAGAGTCCGGAATCGAAATACGAACATAGGCATGGGTTGTGAAGCCTATCCTGACAAGTTTGTCCGGATCGGTGATGTTTTCATTATGCTTGGATTGCTGTAGAAGACTCTGTACCGTTAGTTTTTTTGTTTCTACGTGGTAGATTGCAGCAGGGAGCCTTGGGGATTAACTCTAAGGTGCACCCGAAAAATCTATGCAGAAGCGAAGTTCTGCCGTTTTGGTGGTCTGGGAGCCAGCCTTGTACATTGCCAGGCTATGTACTGTTGTATGATCGATACTTTGGGGTTCGCTGAAGCTTGACCCGCGCCGATGGCTAAATTTTCGTTGCGAGGTGAGCAACGGGCTGGTTGAATCTTACCCACTCCAAGTGGTTCAGTTAAAGCGACCAAAGGTTCATGGGACTTACCGATGGCTTGGAGAGGGAGTCTAGGCTGCGGCTGAAAGGACTTTATTGCTCATGATGTTTTGCTTTCCTGGGGGCGGTGGTGGAGCTGCGGGACGGACCGATTTCAGACCGACTTCACCAAGTAAGTGTCGTGAGAGCATGGGGTGTGTGCCCGTGTGGGCCTACACCTGTGGTGTAATGTGCTGATGTTTTACTTTCACTATAATATTGGGCTATGCTATTAATATGTTGGGGAGGAGCACTGCCACCCCATGTAAGGGGTGGGGGTCGTTATATTTGGGTCAGCTTTAGCTGACCGTCGCTTTTGTTTGCCACCGCTATGGTGGAATGTTGTTTGCAGGTGCTGCGGAGCCTAGTGGCAAGTAGCGGGCTGAAGCCCTTGTTGGTGAGCCGGCAATTGAAGGCCAAAGCGAATGTTTACTCTTTACGCTCATGTGTGACCGGCCTGCGTGCCGATGTGTGGAAGACACTTATTGTTTAAGTAAACTCTTGTAAGGACATAAGGGCAACTATTTGGTGTATTTGTACTGTCATTCCTACTTTGGATTTTAGTGGACATTCATGTTCTGGTTTGGGTTCTTCACTCTTCAACCTTTTACATAATTTCGCTAGAATGTACTCTGTGTAGGACGTGTTATCTTTGATTGATGGTTTAATTTAGTAACCCTTCGGTCTGTTTGTAGTATATGGATTCGGGCCCCGGCCGGACCTCCTACTATATTCTATGTGACAGATATGGGTGTTACACTCTGCCCATCTAAGTTTAGGAGGGAAGTTTTATACCTTTGTGATAGTTGATGATCACACTAGATATGCATTGGTATTCTTCCTTAGAATGAATTCTGATACACTTAATGTTTTCATGGAATTTATCAAGACCTTTTGGAATGAAATGGAATGCTCTATGGTCAAAGTGAGAATTGTTCATGGAATAGAATTTCAACCTTGTACTATGACAAATTTTTGTCAAGATTAAGACATCTCCCAAGAGTGCTCCTCTCCCAGAAATCCACAATAGAATGGAGTAGCTGAGAGAACGAACATGACCCTGATAGAGGAATCTAGAATAATGTTGAGTGACTCCTCACTGCCAGAAAAGTTTTGGGTTGTGGCATTCAATACTGCCTGCTATGTATTAAATAGAGATTTCATCACCAAAGATCACAAGAAAAATCCCGATAAACTTATGAAAGGGATAAAACCATTGATATCATATTTTAAAAGCTTTAGATGTAACTGTTTAATTTTAAAAAAATGGAAAGTCTTATTCAACTAAGTGTGTAGAGAAGTGCAATGAAGATTTGTTTGCTGGATATTGCACACATAGTAGAACCTATAGAATATTCAACAAGAAATCTTAGGTAATTGAAGGATCAATTAATATTATTTTTGATGAGACTTGCCTTATTTACAAGGGTTGGTCTAGTTCTCCTGATATTGCAGGTGCTGAAGAAAACTTGAGTGAGCTGTCCTTTAATGTTAAGCCTACTACCAGTAAGATCTCCTCTAATGATATTATCACAGAGGAAGATCTTCCTTCAATTACAGTTCAAGGTGCTGAAGATGTCATTCAATAAGCTGAAGTTATTCCAGAAATACAGCCAACTATAGGAAGATGCCTGCAACAACCAAGCATCTAAAAGACCACATTAGAAATTTAATCATTGGGGATGCCAGTCAGGGATTCATAACTAGAAGCAGGATAAATAATGAAGCTTTGTATCTAAACTTCTTATCACTGGTAGAACTAAAAAGGTTTGATGAAGCAAACTAGGACCCTTTCTTGATAATAGCTATGTAGGAAGAACTCCATTAATTGTAAAGAAGAAAAGTGTGGTAGACGCTCCCAAAATCTCAAGGACACAACATCATTAGGACCAAGTGGATCTTTAGAAACAAATTAGATGAAAATAAAGTCATTGTGAAGAATAAGGAAGGCTTGTTTCTAAAGGATATATAGAAGAAGATGGCATTGATTTTGACCAGACCTTTGCTCTAGTTACACGGATTGAATCCATAAGGATATTCATTACATTTCCTTCTTTCAAGGGTGTTAACCCAGAAATCGGCAATCCCTCCTAAGGTAGATAACTTGCAAGTCACGTCTTGCTCCAAGTTCCCCTTGGAGGTTGCGGCCATTCAGCCCCCTTTTTCTTAGGATGGGCGGACAGACTACTCTTCCGCTCAGGCCGCACGGCTAAGGCGGTCTCCCCATCCTGACCGCCCAGGTCGCGTAGTAGCCGCTAGTTCGGCAGGGGCTGCGGACTGCTTCCTCAGTCAGCCCCTACACGCCGCGCGGTTGGGTCAACTAACCGCATAATGGTTCATTCTACTCCAACAGGCGTGAACTACCCAACTAAGTGGCGGACTCGCATTCCTATCCTCCCATACCGCTCGTTAACCATATGCTCAGTAAGAGGCGAGGTCTGCTCTCCAGCCCGCTTCTGCTGGTCGCCCGGCTAGAAAGGCTACGTTATCAACAAGAGATCACCCTTTGACAGTTGCAGACTATTCTCCCCTACATCCCAGTCTGCAAATAAATAGGAGACCTGCCTCCAAGTCGCCCGACAGTACACAACAAGCTTCAGGCCGCCTAACAAGCAACCTACTTCCAGGTCGCCAGCTTAACAAGTACGACCTGCTCATTCTATTCGGCAGAAGGCGGCAGACTCAACTCCAATGCACCTCCAGACAATAGTGGCGACCTGCCTCTAGGCTGCCCACCACTAGTAGCGGCGACATGCCTTTAGCTCGACACATAACAGGAATGGTGACCTGCCTCCAAGCCACGGGTCTGGAATGATGACCTACCTCCAGGCCGCCAGTCAGTAACGGATACCTGCTCTACATCGCCAGCTTGCATGACTTACCTCCTCAATACGCCAGGTTGCCAAGCAATTATCACCTAGAATAGGGGACAAGCCTCCAGCAAATAAGCTCATCTTGTCCGTAGCGGGCTAGGCAGACTCATTCTGCAGTCCACCAACTAGCACTCCAGTTTCCCAGTGCCCGCTTCTTCCCAGCAGCAGGCGGACTACTACTCAGCTCGCATAGCTTGGTGCAGGCTCTCTCAATATAGCAGAAGAGGACTCGTCCCAGTCCACCAATAGAAGATCAACTTGTGTACAAGTCCCTAACCGTACAATATGTCGTAGACTTGGCGGACTCCCTGTCTAGTCGCACAATTCACCAACATACCGGGGGTAACATTACCAAGACCGTTACCTCCTTGGGCCTATAAATAACCCCCCTTACCTCTCATTTATAAGGAAGGACAACAGATAACAAGGTCAAGGCATCAAATCCTGCGGATTCCAACTCTAAATCCGCGCGACCTCACCTGTCTTGGCCTGTTCGCGTAGTCCACTCGGCTTAGTGTAGCAAGCTTTGGGATCAGCTAACCGCGCGGTCTGCCGACCTCTCTGATCAAACCGTGTGGCCTCTGGCATCTTCTTTCCTTAGCCGTTATCTTCCCCTTATAACCTTTATTTGCTTATGTAAAAGACTCGACTGAAGCTGTAATACTGATTCATAATAAAAGGAAAGACCGTTGCAAGAGTTGCATTTATGCCACGGAGGGCGAAGTTTGTTGTTGCCACTGCCAGTGGCCCCCTCTTCTTCTAAACTCCTTTCCTCTCTCAGCAACAACATCAACCATCAAAACTTAACCATCAAAGTAACCGTCTGCTCGAAAGTTCCCAATCAACCTCCCATTATCCCATCAATCATTGATCAAGCACGTGCTCCACTTTCGAGCGTGCAGAAGCATTCACCGCATCCCAATCAACCTCTCCACCTCATCCTAGTGAGACCGAACACCCGTTATTGTCGGTGCTAGTTACCCTTCAATTTTCATGCATCAACAGTTAACACACGACTTTCACATGTCGAACAGACAGTGAAAATCAACGGTTACTCATGTCAGTTCATCAACTAGTCGAGAACCTTTATCCTTCAAGTGCTAGTGAAGATCCTCTCAGGGAGGCCTTGGAGAAGTCTCAACGGGAAATAACACATCAGTTACAGTTAGTCAACTATAGTCTAGATGCTATCATGCAGCTATTAGAGGTACAATCTGCAGCAGTGCCAGTTCCTCCAGTAAATCCAACGCAAATATTGGAGAATCAACAAGCCTATCTTCTGGCTTATCCACCAGTTTACCCTCCTGCTCACCCACCAACATTTCCGCAAGGGCCTGCAGCCCCTTTATGGTCTCAAAATGATGAGTTCATAGCTAGTCAAAACTTTTTCCGGGAAGCTGCACGAGAAAGTCCAGCAAGAGTTTTAAATTTTCAGAGAAGATATCCCTACTCATTAGCTCCTGCCATTACTCCTCCCTTAATAGCTTTTCATTTCTATTTTCCTGCTCCTTTTACAGCTACGGCTTATGCTCCCTTTTTTACTTATGTTGTAGGAGAACAGGAAGAGCCATCACCATTTTCAGAGAATGTTCAGCATGAACCAACTCCAACTAACTTCAGAGAGCCGCGATTGCCAATTTACACTGGAGAGACTGATCCAATGAAGCACCTTCAAGCTTTTGAATCAGCCATAGCTATTAAGACCCTTTTATATGCTACCAAATGCAAACTCTTTGTTACATCCTTTGATGGACATGTGAGGGAGTGGTTCTATGGACTGCGTATTCAATCAATGACTTCCTTTGTTGATTTGCGAAGAGAGTTTCTGCTCAGATTTTCTACCTCTTAAAGAGAATGGGTGAACCAGAAGCACTCTTTGAAGTCAGGCAATGTGAGAACGAGACTTGGTAACATTTTGTGGATCGTTTCCAAAAAGAAATCCTGGATATTGAGATCACCGATCAAGAAATCTATTGGGTGGCTCTATTACATGGACTTCGTGAAGGACCACTTAAGTTTGAGGCTAATGTTCGAGCACCAAGGACATATAAATAGTTGATTGGCTTAGCCAACTCATAAATTTGAGGTGAGAAAAGCAATCCCAGCTTCATCTCCAGGCTTGTAGTAGAGAAAGATTTTTATTCTTCGTACAAGCAACCTCCGAGGTCTCCACAGAAAGTTTTTCCATCCCACTCAAGGATGGGAAGAAGATTTCAACATCATCGACACCCCTTCCCAGGACAGGATCGTGCCCAAATTCAATTATTACTATTGCCAGACCAAGCTCTGCAAGCGGCTTCAGTTCATCAGCAGCAAGATGATGACTTGATAGAGTCCGAGCTGGATGAGGCTATGCAAGAAGTAAGCCAAGTCATTATAGGTAAGGTTAATTGCAAAAGGCCTTACCAGCCGGAAGATCAAAGATCAAAAATTTTGATCCATTTTGTGAGTTTCACAAAGAAAGAGGGCATTTAACTGAAACTTTCGAGCGCTTCGTTAACTGGTGCAGAAGCTGCTGAGGCAGGGTAAGATGTGTGACATGTTCTCGAAGGATGTCCATTCTGATCTGTCTACTTCAAAAGGCAAGGAAGTAACATAGATTCTTTGCTGCTCAAAGGGAGTGAGCCAAATAAATAATTAACCTAACCTCAGTATTGATGAGACCATTGATGACAATGATGAGGGTAGCCTTAGAAGACTATTCTAAGTTGAAAAAGGTGACTGCAGTCCTCAAAGCTCCTCACAATCATGACCGATTGTTTTTTCTTTACTCTTCAAACATTCTCTTTTAAAGCATTTCTAAGTGTTCTTTCATTCATTTCAATAAATTTTACCTCAAAGATCCTGTACTGACACTTTTCCATTTTTGGAGTGCCTCCTCCTCTATTTCTCTTTGCCAAAGAGATTACTAAACCACCGAGATATTGCCGAGTCTTTCTTGGGCCTTCTCGAGGTTGTACTCTGGCGTAAGACCATAATGACCACATATAGTGGGGAGTGTTCACGTATGTGTAGTGGGAGCTGTTAAACTCTCATGTAGAGGATTACGAGACTTCAGATCCTAGCCGGTATCAAACATAAAGCGTGCATCAAGGGAGGTCCCATGTGTTTGCTCTGTTGTGCTCCGTTAGGGATACGTTACAGTTCTGATGATCTTTGCTAGGTAAACAATGACGATCAAGTGTATCCTTGCCTTCTCGATCATCCCATGACTGTAATAGTCGAATACTCTATGGTACTCTCAATCCGTGCCTTCGTAGGGCCCACAACTCCGCAGATCACTCCACAGACAAACACTAGGCCACTTGGTGCATCTAGTCTTATTGATTTGCAATGTTTGTAACTCGAGTCATGAGAGCAGTGTATCTATCATTTACTTCTAAGGATTCTGTGCATGTTTCTCTTTTGTGCCCTTCTAAGGGAATACGGCTAGTACGCTCTAGGTAGGACTACACCCTAGATGATTTTTCTTAGGCAAGCGATGCTTAAGGCCCATGGGGAACACCTGTGACAGCATCCGGCCTTTTTTGTGTCATCTTCGGGTGTAGCCCTCCTTTTTCATTCTGCCTTCTTACAGGTTAACAGGTTAAGTCCAACCTATAAAAAGGATTTCCAACATCTTTTTGCTTATACTCGCTTTATATATTCGGCTTTCATGAAGCTCCATCCTCTAACGATTGATTATGCTTAGTATCTATTATTCAAACAAGGAATCTATTTCTATTTATTGACAAGTTATGTTATTGAAGTCTAATAAAGATGGTTTCATGTTGTTGGTCTGGATTTCATATTAAAGATATCATATCTGATCACACAAAAAGGTCATTATCGCGGTTTGATCTTTATTTGATTAATAGCAGAGTTTGTCGAACATTTTCTCTGCTATCCAATTATATCTTCCTTATCATATCAACAATAAACATTCTCAAGTTCTCTTCAGGTACTTGCAAGACAATTTCCTTTTATATCTGCGTCTCACTCTTCTTCTTGCATAGGTTAGCAGATATTAGCAAGTACCCTTAAGGTACTTGAAGGTTACTTTTCTATCATATCTTCTTCTAACTCTTCTTCTTACAGAGGTTAGCAGATATTAGCAAGTACCCTTCATGTACGTGCAGCTTACTTTTCTATCATATCTGCTTGAAACTCTTCTTCTTGCAGAGGTTAGCAGATATTAGCAAGTTCCCTTCAGGTACTTGAAACTTACTTTTCTATCATATCTGCTGCTTTCTCTTCTTTTGTAGAGATTAGCAAATATTAGTAAGTTCTATTCAGGTACTTGCAGCTTACTTTTCTATCAAATCTACATCTAACTCTTCTTTTGCAGAAATTAGTTGATATTTTCAAGTTCTATTCAGGTACTTGCAACTTAGTTCTCCTTCATATCTACTGCTTACTCTTTCTTTTATAGAGACTAGAAGATTATTGCAAGTTCCCTTCAGGTACTTGCTACATACTTTGCTTTCATATCTACTGCTTACCCTTCTTTTTTGCAGAGGATAACAGGTATTTGCATGTCTCTTTCAGGTACTTGCAAGCTATTATTCTTTTATGCTTTCCTCTCACTTTTGTTTTGTAGAGCCCAATGGAAGACTTTCACGTCTTCTCTATTTTGGAAAAGCAACTCTGGTACACACAAAATGTACCTATTTTAGCCTGCATTAACTTTTCCTTTGCAGGAAAAAGATAGGCATTGACAAACCTTTTCTGAGGAGTGACATCAGGTTCTGTCTCTCCCTGCCTCTTATTTTTCGAGGGGAGGATCACGATTTTTGTGGGTCTCCTACTTTTTCAAAGTTCCCTTCGGGACTTAAAAAATAGCAGGGATTATATTAACCCAGAAATCGACAATCCCTCCCAAGTTAGCTAACTTGCAAGTCGCGGCCTACTCCAGGTTTCCCCTAGAGGTCGCGACATATCAGCCCTATTTTTTCTGAGGATGGGCGGACAGACTTCTCTGTCCGCTCATGCCACGTGGCTAGGGCAGTCTCCCCGTCCTGACCGTCTAGGTCATCACAGAAGCTACTTGTTCTACATAGGCTGAAGGCTGCTACTCAGTCAGCCCCTACTGCCCGCGCGGTTGGGTCAGCTAACTGCACATTGGTTCATTCTACTCCAATAGGTGCGAACTACCCAACTAAGTGGCAGACTCGCATTCCTATCCACCCAGACCGCTCGGTAACCACATGCTCAACAGGAGGCGCGGTCTGCTATCAAATCTGCTCTTGCAGGCCGCCCGGCTAGCAAGGCTACATTATCACTAGGCGTCCACCCTTCGACAGTTGCGGACTGCTCTCTTCTATATCCCAGTCCGCAAAGAAGTAAACAACCTTTATCCAGGTCGCCAGATAGTACATGACAAGCTTTAGTCTGCCCAAAAAACAACCTGCTTCCAGGTCGCCTGCCTAACATGTGCGACCTGCTCCTTATATTCTGCATAAGGCGGCAGACTCAACTCTAGCGCAGCTCCAAACAATAGTGGATACCTTCTTCTACGCCGCCCACCATCAGTAGGGGCGACAAGCCTCCAGCTCGCCGCATAGTAGGAATGACGACCTGTCTCCAGGCCATTAGTCAGGAATGGAGTCCTGCCTCCAGGCCTCCAGTCAACAATGGCTACCTGCTCCACCTCGCCAGCCTACGCAACCTGCCTCCTCAGTCCGCCAGGTCGTTAAGCCCTTGTCGCCCAGTAGGGGGGACAAGCCTCCAACAGATAAGCTCATCATGTCTGCAGCGGGCTAGGAGGACTCATTCTACAGTCCGCCTGTTAGCCCTCCAGTTTTTTGGCTCCCGCTTCTTCATAATAGCGAGTGAACTACTCCTCAACTCGCATAGCTTTGCGTGGGCTCGCTCAATACAGTAGAAGCGGACTTGTCCCATTGCACCAATAGAAGATCAACTCGTTGAAAAGTCATTAACCGTACCTCATGGAGAGGACTCCCTGTCTACTCACACAAATCACCGACATATCAGGGGTAACGTTACCAAGAACGTTTCCTCCTCGGGCCTATAAATAACCCCCCATAACTCTCATTTAGAAGGAAGGACAGCAGAAAACAAGGTCAAGGCATCAAATCCTACGGACTCCAACCCTCAGTCCCCGCGACCTCACCTATCTTCTCCTGATCGCGTAGTCCACTCGGCTTAGTCTAGCGAGCTGCGGGATCAGCTAACTGTGCTGTCTGCCGACCTCTCTGGTCAAACCGTGCGGCTTATGGCATCTTATTTCCTTAGCTGTCAGCTTCCCCTTGTACCCTTTATTTTCTCATGTAAAGGACTTGACTCAAGCTGTAATATTGATTCATAATCAAAGGAAAGCCCATCACAACAGTGGCATTTAAGCCGCGGCGGGCAAATTCTACTATTGCCGCTGGCAGCGGCCCCCTCTTCTTCTCAATTCTTCTCATATTTGAGCAACAACATGAACCATCAAAGCCTATCCGTCAAACTAACCGTCTGCTCGACAGTTCCTCATCAACCTCCAAATAGCCCTGCAACCATTGATCAAGCACGTGCTCCACTCTCAAGCCTGTAGAAGTATTCACTACATCCCCATCAACCTCTCAACCTCGTCCTAGTGAGACCGGACACCCATTATCTACCGGTGCCTGCAGCTCTTCCCTTTACGCGCATCTTCAAAGGGATTCAAGGTCTATAAGATGGATCTGATGTCAGTCTTCATGAATGGTGACCTCAAGGAGCAAGTATATGCAGAGTAACTAGCGGGTTTTGTCAATCCTTCTCACCCAAACTATTTTTATTTTCTTAGGAAAGATCTTTATGGGTTAAATCAAGCCCCTAGGGCTTGGTATTAAACCATGTCTACCTTCCTCATTAAGAATAAATTCTCAAGGGATGGAGATAAATAGTGCATTATTCCTTGGGTAAATAAAGGGTAAAAGTCTCCTAGTCCAAATATATATTGATGATATTATATTTGGTTCTACTGATGATAACCTTTGTAAGAGGTTTGCTAACCAAATGCAAAGTGACTTTTAACTGAGCAGTATGGTGGACCTTAAGTAATTTTTAGGTCTCTATATGAAATAGTCTGATGATTTAATTTTAATCTCCTAGACCAAGTACACTAGGGAGCTAATAAAGAAGTTTGGTGTAGAAGGTGCCACAACCATTAGAACTCCTATGGGGTCAAATATATCCCTAGATAATGATGAGAACGGGAAATTACTTGATGTGTCCAGGTACAGATGCATAATTAGCTCCTTGCTTTATTTAATTGCAAGTAGACCTTATATTATGTATGCAACATATGTATATGCTAGGTAATATACATGCCCTAAGGAATCTCATTACTCAGCTACAAAGAGGATTTTGGGATACCTTAATGGCACCTAATACCTTGGCCTTTGGTACCCTTGGAATAATTATTTTGAACTCACTAGTTTTTCAGATGCAGATTTTGTAGGGTTCATAGAAGACAGGAAAAGCACCTTAAGAACTTGCTAGTTCCTTGTGAAAAGACTTATTTCCTGGAGTAGTAAGAAGTAGATAAGAGTTGTAATCTCAATAGCTTAGTTTGATATTATTTCAATTAGTAACTGTTGTGCTCAATTATATTAATTCAGCATCAACTACAAGACTACAATCTACAAATAATTTAAACCCCCTATGTGTTGTAATTCCTCCAGTGCCATCTCAATTACTAATAACCCAATGTCATGCAACAGGACTAAGCATATTGAGATAAGGTACTACGTCATCAGAGAGCATAAAGAAAAGGAGAATATCTGTCTTAAGTTTATTCCTGTTGACAAACAAGTGGCATATATCTTTACAAAGCCTCTAGGTGAAGGCAAGTTCAATTTCTTTAAGATTGAATTGGGCATGCTTAACTTGGAATAATTTTGCGTGCTTAGTTGTTTTATATTTATCTTTGTTTCTTCTGTTATAACATGTTATCGGTGGTATTTAGTAGATGTTTTCACTCTAACCATGTCTGCAGGAACATATAAGAATTTGCCAAATGATTCACATGTAGGAGGTGTTCTTATTGTTTTGATCCATAAGAAGGTCAAATGTGATTTCCATAAAGGATTGGATCATTATTGATTGTATCGTTTTGATCATCTTGTGCGACAAAATGAATTAATCTATATCATTTTCATCATCTTGTTCCTCTTTACGGATTAAGATAGCCATTTTTGACGGGATGGTAAAGTTCTATATTTCTAAAATTAATCTCAGCCCATGGAATTAAATGAATCTCCAATCAAGGTTCGTAGTGCTTTATTTTAATTTTATTAGATATATATGTGTGTGTGTATAAATATATTTATTAATTTTTTTATTAGTGCCAATGGGTTTAGTTTTAAAACATAAACATCCTTGCCCTAATCTTCATTTTGTGCTCTCCGTCTATCTCGACCTTTTGATACTCCAAGCTCTCTAAAAAATGGCTCCCATCAGAAAGAAATACTTGTATGAGGGTAGTCAAGTGGTTCGGTTTGGATTTCAAGAAGCACTAGAAGAAATCAAATCATTAATCACCCAACCCGATGATGTTTTCCTCAAATTAGCATTGTCTGAGCCGTCCGTTATTCTGAGTATAGAAGTGTTGGAATTTTATTCAAATGCAAAGGTGCCTCCCTAAGGAAAATCTATAAAGATCAAGATAGATGGATTCAAGGTCAAGATTAGCCCTACGAAGATTTCTAAAGCTCGGAAGTTTTCTACTACTCTTGAGAAAATTGAACAGGAAATTACAAGGGATGATAACATTGATGCCTTAGATTGGTGTGAATACTCATGAGAGCAGTATGGTTCATTAGAAAGAAATTACATTAATCAAAAAAGAAAAGCTCTTGGCAGATATCATTGGAATGGCCCTCCAGTGCAAGGTAGGGTCCCATGATAGGATATCCAAGTTTATGTTTGAATTAATGAGTAGAGTGATCCTAATGAAGAATACAGATTGAGCTAATGCTGCCTTCCTAAGGATTAAGGAAAGTTTGCAAATCCCTAACTTTGGAAGGATTACGCCCCTATACCTCATAATTACATATCCTGATCACTTCATTCCGAAGTAAGGTACAATAATCCATCACATGAGAAGAATGGATGTTAAGACTTTAGAAAGGTATGCAAAGGTTCTGTTGAAGACTTCTAAGGAGAAAAGTTGGCTAAGTAAGAAAAAAGGAAAGGCTATTTCTTTGGACACTGAAAGTGTGGAAGAATTCTTTGGCGGAGAGACTCCTTTAGTAATAAAGTCTCTTGAGGAAGAAAGTGGAGAAGATGTGAGGAGTGAACCCTTCTATGATCTAGGCCTATCATCCTATGAGAACAAGGAAAGGGTTCAGTAAGATGTCATCACCTAGGTTTATTACATCATATCTGATTTGGAGAATCATGCTTTAGCTGAGGGGAAGGCTTAAAAATTTCTTTCTCATTAAGTCTCTTTAATGGTAGTTGAGTTACCAGAGAAGGATCTTGAAGATATCCTTAACAAGTTCATGGATAATGAAGAAGATAATCTATTGTAGATGGATGCTAAAATTGAGGGGGAGACTTGCACTGAGCTCCCTACTCCAGTTGATAAATTGACTGTATCTAAAAAGGTTGAGCATACCACTCACCCTAAGTTGCCAGTCGAAGAGGACCTAAGTTTGCTGAGGACTAATGATGATGCTCACTACTCATGGCCCACCACATCCACCCCTAATGTTTCTACAACTATCTCTTGGATTCTATGGTTTTAATGATGGATAAGCAGAGTACCTCTCTCAAATCTCACATAGCTTTTATAGTTGAAAGAGTCATAGAAGAAGTAATGTAAGAAATTAAGTTCAAAAAGGAAGATTTAGACCATGTCACAATGAAATATCAAAATGGTTTGAAAAGGATATAAGAGTTGTGGATAGTAAAGTAAAAGTAATGAAAACAATGCATGAAAATCTCATGCTCTGCTAACAAAACTTAACAAGGATCAAAGAATTTATCAGCAAAATATATAAGACAATTGAAAAAGGTTTAAACCACATAGAGAATTATTTGCATGCCACTCAAGTTGAAGTCATAAATTAGGTTGTTAAGGTGAGAGGTGTTATTTTGAATGAGAATAAAAACACCATTTAGAATCTCTCAAATAGAGTAGTTGCCTGCACAATTGATCTTGGAAACAACATAGTTGAAGAAGCCAGAAAGGGGGAGTGTGTTAATGATAATCAAGCCCTACGAGTCCTTAAGGAAATAAGGCTTGCACTAAACTTGCCCCTACTGGATGTAGCTGAGCATTTAGATTTTGACTTTTCAGCTAAAGAGTGGTATGCTTAGGATGTTCAGATCTCCAAAAGAAGAGAAAAGAAAAGCACCATGCACCATGAGGAGTATATGCCAATGAAAAGGAATCCTTAGGCAAGTGTTCCTGATCATGATCATTGGATTGATGACTCAAGATCTATCATTATGATTGCTTGGGTCAGTTATGGTTAGATTAGAAAAGATATTGATAAAATATATCCTTTTGAAGAGTAAGCACCTAGAGAGGAGGTCTCTCACCCAGTAGTTTATCAAAGATAACTTGGACAGGCAGATCGCAGTTAGAGTTCCATCAAATTAAATTCCAAACCCAATCAAGTACTTTAAAAGGCAAAGGTAAAAGGAAGGAGAGCTGGGAAGAAAATCATTGATTATATGAGATTGGGTATATGATATGATGTTTATGATGTTTAAAAACTTAAACACTTTGGCATATTTTCAATATGTACTCATATATATATATATATATATATATATATATATATATATATATATATATATATATATATATATATATATATATCAGTGATGAAGCATTTATGAATTCTATTTTCTCCAGCCCTTATGTAATTTTAATCCATATGTTCTTATTTTGTTTATTACCTACATTCATCTTATAATCAATATATTTTTGACTTCATCAAATATGGGGAGATTGTTGGGAATATGGCCTCAATATTCCTAGATTTGAAGGAGTATATCATACAATGATAAGTGCATCATATATTAGATGTCTTCTACTCATATGTTTGTAGGCTCAATAGTTATTAAACTCAATATGATAAGGGATAAGTTCAGACCCAATTTAAACTAAAGTACAACTCAAAACTGGTCTAATTAAAATTTTGACAAGTTCTAAACTATACTATTTTGATGGGTACATACATCAAAATGATACCGTCTTAATGAGTAAACAGCATAGAATGATACTATTTTGTTAGAAGGCCTCACAACGATAGTTACCGTCTTATTGACTAGAATGTCGGGTTTTGAAATTTGGGTGGTGCTAAATGCATATTCACATCAATGATGTGTGACAGATGGTTTGAGTTATTCTCAGAAGTGTTTTCAACCATTTGAAAAGTAATACTTATAAAACTGAAAAGATAGGCTTTATTTGAATAAGAACACTCCAAGTAAGAAACCCTAACTTCTTACAAGCACCATTAAGTAAAAAAGTTAGCAGTAATAAGAACTTTATGATCCCTGTTCTATAAATTTGGTCACATAGCAAATCAATAGGAAACTCACCTTCCTATTATAGAATAAGAAGAATATCAAGCTATATCTTCATTCAGTCCACTCAACCATGAACCTGTTATCTAGATCAAATCAAGTTTATTCAGCTGCTGAAAATAAGCTCTCTCTGGAAAGCTCAAGAAGACCCCAAGATTAAAAGTAATATTTTTGTTGAGTCATTTAATATAATCTACTTTAAACATATTATGTAAGACCACACTGAGATTAGAGTTATAAAGCTGTGGTGTTAACTTGTGTGTAGGGCTGTATAAAGATCATGAGTGTAGGACTCTATTGTTAGCCAGTGTGTAGGATTCTAAGAAAGATTCGGAGGTAGAAGATCACCTGGTTCTCTAAGTTGTATGAGTATTTGTTCTCTAAGGCAGGGCTCGAAATATCTTGAGGTAGGACTTACTGAATTCTCATGTAGGTGCTGAAGAAATGAGGAAGGATTCTAAAGAGGAACTTAGGTATAAGATCTTAGATCTAAGAAGTTGGAGAAGTTTACCAAGTCTAGCACACTACAAGATATGTGGTGATGGATAGTGGATTTACCCATACTCTAGGGAACCAATATATATCTTTTGTGCATATGTGTGTTGTAATTTACTTTCTGTTCTTTATAATAAATAGCTGAAATAATTCAAAAAGCCTAAAATCAGCAAAGCACCTATTCACCCACCTCTACGTGACTTAGACTACCCATAATATTTCAGTGTATAAACTAGGATTTTGGCAAAAATCCTCAAAACTATCCCCTAACCAAGACAGTTTGTGTCAAAATGCTAATTGCAGCCCTAATTTGCCTGAATTGAAAAAAAGAAGAGAATTAGTACATTATTAATTAAAATTTAAAATAAATATTATTATGTAATACATTAAAACTATAGTGAAATATAGATAAATAATGTACTATCAAAGAACAATAAAATATATTTCAGAAATTATCTATTAGAAATAATCAGAGTATACAAATTAAAAAAACAACCCCCGACGTTAAATATTATCACTCAGCAATATCAATGGTAACTTGAAATTTCATGCAACAAGTATGGTTTTCATAATTTTTAGATTCCTATTTTTGAAAATTATGATTTTGCATATTAGGGGCTATCTAATGCTGTAGGGAGATTAGAGACGAAATCAAAAAGTTATGCATAATTGTCTTTGTATAAGACACCTAATAAACCATTTAAATCAAATTCTTTTAAATAACCAATCCTGCACAAATCATATATTCCATATTAGTATTGAAAATTGAGAGCAACATTTGAATAGACATTTCAGAAAACTTGTGGATTACAGCTTTTTAGCATAAGGAGTTCAAAGAGGTTATTTTTTTCATTAATTTTGATGATATCATCAAAGAAATTAAACACTCAATTTTTCGTTATATTATGAAAGGTTGGACAAGGTTATTCTAGTAATGCTCCAAACTTCTATCTCTACTTATATAAGAAATTTTCTTATTAATACTTTCCACCCGTTATAGTTCACACCTATAAACAATGGTTGTGCTAATGAATTTTCAGAATACAAAAATCCATCCCCACTAGTAGATTTGAGATTAAGGTTGGACATTATTCCAAGTGGTGAAACCATTTTGGAACAACCTCCCTCTGATACCACTGGTTGGATTTAGTTGTCAACCATAGAAGGGGGGTGAATAAGGTTTGTAGAGAAATAATAGAGTGTTGGGTATTGTATCCACAATTACCTGGATTTAAAGAAGACTCCAGTCAAGCTAAGATGGATTCACAATGTATTTGACAATCTTCTATCAAGTTGTGCTTGCAGCTATTCCATGCTAAGTACACACCAATGTCAGGGTGCAGTGGGTCAATATACACGGGTCTGCACAACGTAATCCCTCATTGAGTAGCTTAGTGTGTTGACTCACGTGTGCTCTCTCTATTGGAGTGTACTTATTTTCAAGTACAGGGTTAAGGCAGATAAAGAGCAGAAGAAGGAGCCAAGATGGGTCAAAGACCAAGTCATAAAAGGAAGGCAGAGAAAATTCTTCTAAGTCAAAATCGACGGGAATCACTAAGTGATTCTCGTCGACTTCGATGGGAATAATTATTGATTCTCGCTGATTTGGCGAGAATCAGTCTGCATTCCCGCCGACTTCTTCTGACAGACAGTTTTCGAACAGGAATTCTACAAAGGCAGAATCGACGGGAATCGTGAGTGATTCCCGCTGACTTCGATGAGAATCAGTCTGCATTCCCGCCGACTTCTTCCGGCTGACAGTTTTCTAACAGGAATTAAGCCAAGGAAAAATTGACGGGAATCGTGAGTGATTCCCGCCGACATCGACGGGAATCACCAACGATTCCCGCCAATTTTGCCTTGGCAATTTTTCTCGCTCGCTGGACCGAACCACCTTGCCAAGCGTTGTTTAGGCCGGCGCTAGGGTTTCTCCTTGTGGGCCCCACAACGGTCATTAGGGTTGGCTCTAGTATTTATACTCACGTATTTTGAACTTCTACAATAATCTATTCACGTGAAAAAAAAGTAGACGACGTCGCACCCTAGCCGATCGCGGAAACTGCCGATCGCTTGTCGTCGTTCGCAGTTAAGCGTCGCCGCCAATCTCCGATCTTCTTTGATCTTCCGGCGATAGTACCGAGGCAAGCCGAGCATCTCACGCATCTCTTTTGAGATCTCTTGTCTCTCGTTTCGTTTAACGAGACTAGTTCTCCATTCCGAATCGGTTGAAACGATTGATCCAACTGAGATCGTTGGTAGACCTTGCTTGCTTCGTTAAGAAGTTTGGGTCTACAAAGTATCGCCGCCGCAATCACTGGCCACTGCTGATCTTGACAAGATCCACTCCAAGAGAGAAATCTAGTTGTGGACTCTTCGTAACTTTCAAGAAAGCTTCAACGAACGAAGAAGGACCTCGGAATCTCCAAAAGCTTTATTTGTATTTTCTTTTACATTAAATTTTGATTTGTTGTAAAGGAATTTTTATTCCTAGTTGTAAGGGTTGGGTGCAACCCGTGGTGGTGGAGTTATGACTGCTTTATTGGAAGGGTTCCTTCTGTAGTGTGAAGATTGGATTTCAATCCGATTGGAGAAGTGACCGAGTCATCCCTTGGTGGGAGATAGGTCGAAGGGGGAAAGTGGACGTACCCAAATCGGGGAACCACTATAACTCTTTGTGTGTTGTTTGTGTTGTGTTTGTTAATTTGTGTAGGTTTATTTAATTCCGCAAAAGAACGCACGACACCTATTCCCCTCCCCCCATAGGTGGATTTAGTCGACACTAGAGACTTTCAAGTGGTATCAGAGGGAGGTTCCTCATCAATAAGGTTAACACCTTGAGTAAGATCCTGTATCTTGTGTCAAGAAGAAAATAAGACTCAAGCATGGAGCTATACACTGATGTCTGTCCTCTAAGACTCCCTGCTTGCACAAAAGAATATTATCCTATCTAGAAAATGAGAGTTCAGTTTCATCTGGAAGCCATTGACCCTCGTGCGTTATTCATTATGGAAGAGGGTCCCTTCATTCCCATGAAGGCTTTTGGTTCTGGAAAAGATATCCAAATCCCTAAGAGTCCCGCAGAGATGTCAGAGATTGAGCTCTCACTATTCAATTTGGACAAGCTGGTTCGACAGATCATTTCTGATATTTGGTCGGGATCATCTCTTACAAGATTGGATAAGTGTAAGACTGCAAAGTCCATATGGCAAACTATCTCTGACCTCATGGAGGGAACGAAGACTGCCGGGACTGAATGCCAGCAAGAGGATGAAGTATATGTGGGGTTCCTCGTCTCTAAAGATGAAAGTCAAGAACAACCTCTCAATATCAGGGCTCCAGTGTCTCTATCTGAGACTGAAGAAGAGATTGAGGAATGCAGTTGTGATGAAGATGAAAAATCAGTCTCTGTAGACCATAACTCTATCCCTTATCAGCAAAATCAGGATCAGGTATATTCCTCTTATTGCTCCCTTCCTCTTGTATCTCCTGAAGATAGGAGAAGTTCAGAGGTTTGTCCATCTTTTGAGGCAAGGGAAATTGACAGCTTCAATTAAAAGATTGAAACTCTTGATTCCCTTCGTAGAGCACTTCAGAAAAGCAACTTGCTTGTTGAGGAACAAGCTAAGGAAATTGCTTAGCTGAGGACCATGATGGACCTCCAATTAGAATCCATCAAGGTAAAGGACTCAAAGATCTCGGATCTAGAGTTTCATCTAGAGACCGAGAAGAGGATTATATCTAATTTTTCTAAGATAGATGCTATTAAGAGAAAGGGAGAAAACGAGTGGATCTCGCGAATTATAAAATCATGGAGAAATGGGGAAACTATTTACAGACCTTCCACTCCTAGTAGGAGGGGCACTCATCATTCCTTCAGGCATGACCGTAAGAACAACTATGGTAACTGTATGAATGATCGACCCTCATGTGGAAATACCCTTAGTGCAAGTGTTGTTATGGCTACCCATGTGAAAATACACATGGCTCATCATGAACCGTTTGTATTTGCGGCCTCAGCCCCCTCACCTCATGACATTGCTAGAACCAGCTCTCGTAGAACTTCTTCCCACCGTAGGACAAAGGAAAAGGGAGTTGACAAACATGTGACAAGCATCACTTGGGCCCCCGGATGTTTGTTGGACGAAAAGAAAGCACCATCCCCCAAGCTTCATGATACTCACCACATGTCCACCATCAGACCCCCCTCGAGTCTCGGTGGAAAGGGTAAATCTTAGAGCAGTTCCAGCTTTGCCTCTTTCAGACCTAGGGTCATGACTAACTATGTTAATAAACCTAGTCAGAAAAGGAGGTACAATATTCATGAGTGTTGGTGCTGTGGCAGAGTGGGTCACTTTGCCATAGATTGTTGGCACAATCCTTCTGTGGCAAGGGCAAGGGTATGTCCACATCCTTTGGCAATAGACAGCTTTCCTGACAGAAATCCTATAGGAAGGCATGCTGTATTTTATGCTGACAGAACCTAGGACCCAATACCTATTTGGTTCCTAAGGTAAGGTAATTTTTTTTTGCAGGATAGTCTGGGTACCCATGAACCTGATGGGGCCTAGACAAGAGATGTTCCAGGCTTGCTATGGAACAAGTATATGGGATAAGAGATAATGCTAACCATAGTGTCCTACTTGTGCATGATACCCTTCGTACTTCAAATAGTGGATCCAAATGATCAACCTAGTAATTCCAGGTACGCGCATTCAGTTTCGAAAATTGAATCGCATTACATAGACATATATATTTATAGACATATATGTAGATTTTCTATCAAGATATATATCTACACACCTGAAATGGAAGGACACGCAAGCCAATAACCGTATGATACTTATTTTAGAATCTGATAAAATTTTCTATATCTTGATAATGTGTGAGAGTGGGTGTAAATTGGTCCAATGAATCTCAAGGGACGTGTACCAGTAATTACAACTAATATTTTTTAAATCTTGACTCACCAAGAAATAGCCAGTGATTATTTCTAGTGTTATCCTTCCATCGAATCGGCATAGCTATTCTGACCTAAAAATTGTTACCCATTATTTAAAAGGGAAAAGTTTCAAATTAGCAGGAATTCTCGTCGCCTCAAAGGTTTAAATGTACAGGAATTCCCGTCAATGAGCGGAAATCTCCCGACCGTGAAAGAAGGTTTAAATGTACAAGAAGGTTTAAATGTACAGGAATTCTGACCTCAAAGGTTTAAATGTACAAGAAATAGCCAGTGCTTAACGTTACCATTTTCCCGTCATGAAGGAAGCTTGTTTAATAGAATGGAAAGCAGCGGAAACCCTTCACCTTACTGTCGACCCTTCAGCTTCCTGCAGAAAGAAGCGGAAACCTCGTCATTTCCCGTCGACCCTATGGAAACCTCGCCGAATCCCTTCAGCAGATCTCACGGAAACGATCCTCCCATCGCTCCCCAGTCGTAGTTCATAGACTTCTGCAACCCTCGAGTCTACCGTCCGTCGCTCCCGTCAATCGTAGCCCGCAGTCGTCTCTCGTCGATCGTAGCCTGTCGACTCTGCATTCCGGTCATCGGCATCAGCTCGACGCACGTGTCACGCCGTTCCACCGCCAGCCTTCAGTCCGGACGCAAGCTTCTCATCGGCCTAGGGCTACTCTCCTCTTATCGCTTGCTCCTTCTTTGCACCCTCAGTGTGAAAGGTAACTTATGTTGCTTCCTTGAGATTCTCCATTTTCAAGGATCATCCCTCCTTCTAGCTCAGTTCCTACAAACTCTAGATTTAGATAGAGTTAATTCCTTGAGTGTAACTCGTTTAGGTTCATAATGGCTCCTCGAACAACGGTCGGGCTCCTCACTGGAAGTGAGTTGGTTAGGACAGGCTTTGCCATGCTTCAGACGAATTCAGAAACATCATCTTGATGCTGGAACAAGCCGGGCTCTCCTTCATTTCGGAGCACCTGTGCAAGGTTCTAGACAAGGAAGTTCTTTAGTTTTACGCAAACTCCAAGCTGCGACACGAGTACACCTTGATAAAGATTAAGATAGCAGGTCTAAGGTTAAAGATGATGGTTGCCAAACTATCACATCATCTCCAGCTCTCCAGCTTTGAACAAGAGGACTATCTAGATGAAGATGATCGTACGAGGACACTTCTTTTCTATGGATTGGCTAGAGGGACCAGGGCTATTAAACACAATGACATGAACGAAGAAGGAAAGCTTATCTCAGATATCATAGGGAAGGTTCTGATCTGCAAGCCGGGCTCACACGATCACATCTAAGAGGACATGTTTAAGATCCTGATCTCCATAGTGTGCAGAAATAAATATAACTGGGGGGCCATGTTATTTGAGAAAATAAAAGATGCCCTACGTACTCCTAACTTTGGGAGAATCATCAGTCTCTACATGAATCAGATGGATGGAGATAGATTTGATATGACTAAGGGAGTTCCCCTTCACTACCTAAAGAAGATGAACTCCAACAACTTTGTTAGGTGGGAAAGAAGAATTGTCCAAGGGGGTGCATCTAGAACATGTGTTGATGAAGAAGACAGAGCACCAGAGTTCACAAATCCTTCGGATCAGCCAAGTGAAGTTCCTGATCTGCCTAATGCAGGAATTGAGGGGGAGTCATTTCCCAGTCCTTCTGCTACTATCAGGATGGAAGCCTCAGTCACAGGATAAGTAAACGCTTTTATTGACATCACCCTCATCGCTAAGGAGGCAGTGGAGACTCTCGCTACTGATCAGACTGACGAGGAGGAAGAAGAGGATGATATAAAGAATATTGCTGCTAGTGAGGATGATGTGGATTCCCCTGAACAGTAGGTTGCTGAGGAACTTGATGATGAGCAAGCTGGAAGTGGTATGGCCATGAGGTAGATTGATGTTGACCTCCCTTCTGAGATGCAGATTTAGGTAAAAGTTCCTGATGTATCTGGTGCATCAGTTAAGGGGGATACCTCCCGGCCTCTTGAACAACCTGATACTATGCTGAAGGGGGTGATGAGTATACATGGAAACTTGGCAGATGCTGCCTCTATCCCTCCACTGGAGACCGTAAATTTATCAAGCTCCATAAGTGTATCTGAAGAAGAGAATCCTGACTCACAGAGTCCTACCCCCCCCCCCCCCCTTAGAGCACGACCAGGCCATACATCTGGATCATCCGTTAGGACCTAGCCTGGCAAATCACACTGTAAATATCATTCAAGGTATAGTAGATGAACTGAAGACCTCCTTTAAACGATCTCACAACAGGGTAGTTAAACGAATTAAGCAATCAGTGGATCTGATGCTAAATAATATTTTGGAGATAAATCACAAGCTGGATAAGATGTAACAAAAGTTTGAAGCTAAGTATGCTGAGACCGGCACTGCCGTCAATCTTCTGATGCAAGGGCTACAGAAAAATACAGCAGACCTGGCAATGGTAAATCAAAATGCTCATGTTGTTGCCAACAACATCAATTTGTTGGATGCCAACATGGTCACACTCAACACGAATCAGAATACCCTTCTGACCGATTTTACTAAGAATGTAAAGCATATAGATGAGTCACTACATTCTTATGCAAACTCAATTGCCTTCGAAGCCAAAAAGGGGGAAAAGGATTATGCAGCTAAGATGGCAGGGTTAGAGCAAATCATAGTCGATAACTATAAGCAATCAAATGAGTATGTTTTTGAAAGTTGTCATTGGCTTGCTCAGCAAGCTTTAGGTATATATATTCCTATTAATCCTACTGATGATGTTACTGCTGCTGATGAGGTTGCTATTGCTGAGGAATTTCCCATAAGTGAAGTTGATGCCAGAAATGCGGCTAAAGCCGCTGCCAAAGGTTCTCACAGTGCAATGTTTGATGAAGAAGCGATTGCGAAAGGGAAAAGAAAACTTCAAGAAGGAACTTCTAAAGAAACTCCAGTAGAGATGAAATTAAGTAGGAAGGAAAGTGAAGTTAAGAATGAACGATGGAGTCCTGTGTCTAGGAACATCATACTTGATAAATTGATGCTACAACAGCGGGGAGAGCTTAATAGAAATTAAGTATATAGTCAGTATGAGTGGGAAAAGCACAAAGAATATGAGGCTAAAACAAACATTTTCTTCAGGTCAAACACAGTGGAGAACAAAGCTCCTCTTCCCCGGTACTACCGGAAGCCAAAAGAATTTTTTGAAAGGCAAAGCAAGAAGTACCTGGCTTAACAATTAAGAGATGCTGAGGCAAAGGAGGGATAGACTTGAAATCTAAACTTTTTATTTTTAATCTGCCTGTACGTCTATTCTTGTAATTATAAATGAACAACTATTTGGATATATATATATATATATATATTTGATCATATGCTGATTCAATTTTTGTTTTGAATGTGTGAAATTTTATTATTCTGACTTCTTGTCTCGCATACTTTTATATATATCTTTTTTGTTGGTGTAATTCATCTTAGCTAGTAGGATTTTGGCTTCTTCAAATAGGGAAATTGTTGGGTATTGTATCCACAATTACCTGGATTTGAAGAAGACTCCAGTCAAGCCAAGATGGATTCACAATGTTTTTGACGATCTTCTATCAAGTTGTGCTTGCAGCTATTCCATGCTAAGTACACACCAATGTCAGGGTGCAGTGGGTAAATATACACGGGTTTGCGCAACGTAATCTCTCGTTGGGTAGATCAGTGTGTTGACTCACGTGTACTCTCTCTATTGGAGTGTACTTATTTTCAAGTACAGGGTAAAGGCAGATCAATAGCAGAAGAAGGAGCAAAGATGGGTCAAAGACCAAGTCATCAAAGGAAGGAAGAGAAAATTCTTATAAGTCAAAATCGACGGGAATCATAAAGTGATTCTCGCCGACATCGACGGGAATCGTTAGTGATTCCCGCTGATTCAACGAGAATCAGTCTGCATTCCCGCTGACTTCTTCCGACAGAAAGTTTTCGAACAGGAATTCTGCCAAGGCAGAATCGACGGAAACAGTGAGTGATTCCCGCCGACTTTGACGAGAATCAGTCTGCTTTCCCGCAAACTTCTTCCGGCTGACAGTTTTCCAACAGGAATTCAGCCAAGGCAGAATCGACGGGAATCGTGAGTGATTCCTGCCGACATCGACGGGAATCACCAACGATTCCCGCCGATTTTGCCTTGGCAATTTTTCTCGCTCGCTGGACTGAACCACCTTGCCAAGCGCTGTTTATGTCGGGGCTAGGGTTTCTACTTATGGGCCCCACAATGGTCATTAGGGTTGCCTCTAGTATTTATACTCGCGTATTTTTAACTTCTACAGTAATCTATTCACGTGAAATAAAAAGTAGCTGACGTCGTGCCCTAGCCGATCGCGGAAACCACCGATCGCTTGTCGTCGTTTGCAGTTCGTCGTCGCCGCCAATCTCTGATCTTCTTTGATCTTCCGGCAGTAGTACCGAGGCAAGCCGAGTGTCTCATGCATCTCTCTTGAGATCTCTTGTCTCTCGAGTCGTTGAACGAGACTAGTTCTCCATTCCAAATCGGTTGAGACGATTAATCCGACTGAGATCGTTGGTAGACCTTGCTTGCTTCGTCAAGAAGTTTGGATCTATAAAGTATCGCCGTCGCAATAACTTGCCGCTTCTGATCTTGATAAGATCCACTCCAATAGAGAAATCCGGTTGTGGACTCTTCGTAATTTTCAAGAAAGCTTCAACGAACGAAGAAGGACCTCAGAATCTCCAAAAGCTTTGTTTGTATTTTCTTTTACATTCAATTATGATTTGTTGTAAAGGAATTTTTATTCCTAGTTGTAAGGGTTGGGTGCAACCCATGGTGGTGGAGTTGTGACTCCTTTGTTGGAAGGGTTCTTTCCGTAGTGTGAGGATTGGATTTCAATCCGATTGGAGAAGTGACCGAGTTGTCCCTTGTTAGGAGATAGCTCGAAGGGGGAAAGTGGACGTACCCAAATCGGGGAACCACTATAACTCTTTGTGTGTTTTCTGTGCTGTGTTTGTTAATTTGTGCAGGTTAATTTAATTCCGCAAAAGACCGCACGACGCCTATTCCCCCCCCCCCCCATGGGTGGATTTAGTTGGCACTAGAGACTTTCATAGAGATTAAAAAATACTTCTGAAACAAGGAGCAAATTTTCTGGAGTAATTGACGAGCGATGAAACTATCGCCGTAAAATCTTCTTGAAGCTTGGTTTTTTGCTTATAAAGATCGCATCGTAGTAAGAAAATATATTCAATCAAATATTCTATAGTGACTACATATGATTAATGATCAAATACTTAAAAATAATTCCATTGATAATAAAAATTAGTGATTGCAATTTTTAATCTATATCTCCATGATGCTGGAGATCGAAGGTCATGAATCAAAACATCCTCCCAGGATGATTTCCATAGATTCCTCCCAATAATCCGACAAATTCCCAGGTCGATTTCACATGAGTTCCTCACAGGAATTCGACGTCCACTCCAAATGATTTCTCCACACAGAACACATTAAATTAAATAGAATAGAGAAAAATAGATCAAAAAGGATTTTTCTTCATTAAAAAATATATCTTTGGAGATGGCGAGCAATTGGTTCTTTTGATTCACATTTCATGGTCACACGGTCGTCTTAAGAATTTAATTTTAGCATTCCTTCTCCACAGATCTCCTTTATTCTTGACATTGGGATAGGTTTTGTAGAATATGCATTAATCCATTTATAGGACTGAAAATGATCGTTTCTTAAACAACAATTGCAAGAAATATTTTTCATAAAGGACAGATTTGATTGGATCTTTCCATTGAAACATTAAATTCGATAAGACAAATCTTTGCGCAATATTAGTTTCCACCATTTAGGAAAATTTGACTTGATAAGCTTTGTTGGGAAAAACCATTATGATTTAGCTGAAAAAATTATGTTTAGTGATTTTACATCCTAGGTCTATTACCCATATTTTATTATGAACGTAATTTTGTCTTAGAAGTCTTTGGGTGTCATTAATATAAAAGATATATATACACGACATATTAAATATATGAGAAAAGTCACGGATTGCCAACATGCGTCGAGTAGAAGTCGACGAAACTTCGACTAAAATTTGACATTACTTCAAATATAAGTAAGTGCAACGAAATTTTATAAGTTGACGACACTCAAAGGATTATATCGATGCATACTTCGAGATGATATCGATGGAACGTTGACTATAGAGTTAATCTTACAGATTGTCAAAATTCGATGTTACTTCGTCATGAACTCGATTTTACGTCGACTAGATTACTTAAGAGAATTTGTTTTGTGGCTTCAATCTGGATTAAATCAAGGAGTTTTCATAACAAATTCTTGGAGATATTAGAGGATAAAAGTGTATATATATAATGAGATACAGAATAATGAAGCATTGAAAAAGAGAGAAAAATCATATATTATCAATCATTAACAAACGATCAAGAAAATCATATCAGATCATGTAAAGATTGAATTTGATAGAGAAAGCTTGGAAGATTATCATCTGCAATTAAATCTCTTCCAATATCAGTCAATTGGTTTGATAGTTGCCAAATCATAATAGAGAAATAGTACTTCTTTTCAAGAGAATGTTCAACAGATTCAGAGAAAAAGTTTGAAAGAACATCTGGAAATTTGGCTCTTAATCTTTGTTACTTTAATATTCAGAAATTCATCAGAAGTTCCAGAGATCATCATCAATTGTCCTTAGAAATCTGAAGAGAGGACACCAAGAGAAAAATCATCTAAACTCAAATCTTCTCATAATTTTCTTTTTTCATTTGATTAAAGAGTTTTAAAAATCCCTCTACAAAGTATACAGTGAAAGGTTGTAATGTCCCATTTTGAGATAGACCCCTCGTATGTGTTTTGGTGTCATTATGGTGAATTCAACCGGTAGAAAATGTTTGGAGAGAACCCAAGGTCATGGTGGAGTTAAGATAGGGCTTCGGATAAAATAGGAATTTGTCGGGTAATCATCAAATTCATCGAGAAGTGTCAAAAGCATTGAGTAGTCTTAACGATTCGACGAGTGTATTCGATGGGATCGTCGAAATGGACTGAGAAGATTCGTCGAGTAGCATCGATGAATTTGTTGAGTGGATTTAACGGGTTCGTCAAAATGGACAAAGTAGATTAGTCGAGTAGCATCAATAAATTCATCGAGTGGATTCAACGGGTTCGTCAAGATAGACTGAGCAGATTCGTCAATTGTTTTTGATGGATTTGTCGAGTAGATTCGATGAATTCATCGAGATAGGCTAAATAGATTTGACGAGTGGTCAGTGAACTTGTCAAGTTGACTGGATGACTTTGTCGAGAGGTCTCGACAATTCGTCAAGTACAGTCGACATATGGACTTGGAGTTTTTTCGGGCTGACTTATTGCTTATGGCCTGTAAGGAAAGTGCGGACTGTAATACCTCGGGAACTATTCATACGATGCATAAATAACGTTGTCTTCTTCTGAAGGTTTATTTTATGATATAAGAGGGGGCAGTCCATTAAAGTGGTGACACATGGCATGACAACCATCAACCCTAGATCTAATCGGCCATCCTTTACAAGCGAAACCTCATTCATCTCCTTCATTGAGCCGAATCTCAACCCGAAAGAATGAAGGAACAAAACTACCGCCAGAAGCCGAATAGTGACATGCCACCAAGGAGGAGGACTCAGTCCATAGCTGAAAATTTTGTGAGCTTCCTACACTCTCCCTTGGTGCTAGATCTTAAGATCCAAAATATAGGAGAGAATTCGGCTCAAGAGAGTTTTATTTGGTAGTTATTGGAGTTTTCTTAGGAAGGGACCATGCTATAAATTTTGTTCTAGGGTGTCGATCATCGCGAGAATGTCTTCAATCATCTCCTCTCTTCATTACGAATATAGTAGAGTTGATTTCGTGAAAAATATTGGTTTAATGAGGGAGAAAGGGAGGAGAGAAGTTGGGCATGCCTTGTGCAATGTTTGGAGGAAGGAGACGGACTGATATCGTTCTTCTATCTTTACGATGCATGCAAATGTGATGAACATAAATTTGTACTCTGTGTGCTGCAGACATTAAGCCAGATTTTGGGTATGATCCTGCCAGATTCAGGTCTTGGGCCCAACATGAAAGTTGAAGCCCTTGGAAAGACCTTTACAATGGATGGTTACACATTTTTTAAAGAGTTCTTTAGCTCCCTAAAAGTGTGTCCGAAGTAGCTGCTTCTAAATTATGTTTGTACAGGATGAGTTCTTTCCAAGTATACATAGACAAACTGAAAGCAAATTTCATGTGTGATGTATTTAGATTTGTACTCCAGGCTCAACGCAGAAGTTGTAGCCCTTGAAAATACCTTTCCGATTTAGGGTTACACGTAATATTTGGTGAACTATAGCTTCCTGAAATCATGTTTTAGTAAACTGCGATGCACAAGAGTGATGTGTTGATGTTTAGTTTGATTCTCATATATTATTGACTAAAAGCTTAAGAGATTTAGTGATAATATAGGGGATGATATTAAAGATCACACCTCACCTGGTTAATAGTTTTGAAAGAGTATTCGCTGTGATTTTTAGAAATTGTATTGTCTAAACCTCTCATGACATAATTATATATATCTGAAGATCGAAACATGTGATTTGGTGGAACAGTCGCATATTTATTTAAAAGAGGTACGCTGAATATCATATAGGGACATGAAGAGAAATAACCCTTGATTAAATGACGGTGGTGGTCGTTGACCTCTAGTGTTGAGGATACAATATTGTGTACCAGTAATCCTTAGGATCTCTTGGAATGAACCCTATGGCTTATGTATTCCACTGCTTAGAGTTTTTTACTCCTTACGGGTGGCAGTGAGGGATTGTTATATTAATTAAGATGAGTTTACATCCTATGTTAATGTGGAAAGGGGACTTAGTGTTGAGCCCTTGCGTGCTCAAGGGTATAGGTAGGTTGTTATGTGAAGTGACTCGGTTGGAGCCCTTGGATCCTTAAAAGAAATGGAAAAGTGTAGCATTTTATGTGTGTGTGTGTAGAAGTTGACACATGGTTTATGAACATGTGTTGAGGATTAATTTGGCAGGTCAACGAGCTTGCAAGTCATCACACTGATGGAAGCCGGCTGTTGGAGCTAGGAAGGTTGGGCTAGGCTCTTTGGTGAATACTTCCCAAAGACCCCTTCCGTTCTTGTTGAGAATATTGGTCTAGGCTCTTTTGTGTTTACATCCCGAAGACCACTTCCATGTTATTAGGCCAATTAGGAAAGGCTCTTATTGTACATCTACCCAAGACCACTTTTGTGTCATGTATGCAAGAGCTCCACATGTTGGAGGATGATAGCACTGAGGCGTACAGAGGCCTAGGCCTAGTAGTGTGGATAACCGCTGAGTAGTAGGGATGCTCGCTCCACTATCCCTGTTTGGAAATGATAGGTGATGTTGAAGATGGTCGCTACCTCTCGAAGACTGGGAACAATGTTCGATGTCGACTTAGAAAATGTGTGTGTATAAGCACGGGTGAGTTATCATATTGCATTCATTTCATTGCATTGCATTGAACTATATAAGATCTTAATCATATAAATTTGTGTGGGAAGTTTTATATGATGAGTTACATTGATGTACCTAATTCTTAACTTATAAATTTGTATGGGCATTTCTATAAGTTAAGTTCTATTTTGTACTTATAACTTGATAGATATTAGTATCTATGTGTTTTGTATTTGTTGATATATACTGTTGTTACGTACTTATTATTGAAATGTTGATATATACATGTATTTCAAGATTTACCAATGCTTTTTTCTCACCTGTTTGATATATATATTACTATTATATTATGCTCCTCTTTCTTTTCCTTCGCCTAGTGCCTAAGAGTCACTTGGTTGAATGGATGTGAAGTCACTTAGTCTTTATGACTAGAGGTTTCTATGCCTACCATTTGAAGAGGACACCCCATAAATGGAGGAGCAGCAACACCTCATGCAGGAAGATAGTCAGGAAAGGGGGACAAGGCCTAATACAATGATACTCTCACTTCCTTCCGTAATAGATGTTACTTTTGAGCGTTATGATGTTACCTTCGGGCAGTTTGTGTACTCTGATATTACATGAGTTTATGTAGCTTCATGCTATGTTGTACTACTTTTGGACATTTACTTTTATGGATCATGACTTCTGTGCTCTTCTATTTTGTTGTGTTGGCCTTCTGTTATCAGAAATCAGCCTGTAGAAAAGGTGACTTGTGTTACATATTAGCTTGTGTGTTGATTCTACCACAAGGCGACTATTCTGGGCATAAAACTCCCCTCAGCCACGTCTTGTGTTAAGGGAGGGAGGTTTTACATTTTATATCAGATTGCACCGATCCTAAAAAAAAGAAGTCATTGAACGTGGAGTTACCCCCACTCAATTATTCGGTTTACGGACAAACTGGATTAGCGGAAGAAGTGGTATGCCCATTTATTATTCACACTAAGTATGTCCATCATGTTGGAACCAAAAACTGGCCCCAATAAGAGTTCAGAGCCCGGGGTGTAGCTAACACCTACTTATCCCAAACTCAGAACCTCCACCAGTGGCTGAGAACTAAAGAACTGACCCTGGGCTACAACACGCATGTACCTCCACTAATCTGAAAGATCTCAGAGCGATTACCCTCCTTACCCAAGTGTTGAGCTAAGGATAACTCAGAAAGCACTACAAGACTTCAGAAAATGAAAAAGCTTGCCTTCACAGGTATCCTATGGTGCTATTTATAGATTCCAAGACACTGGTCTGCCAACAGCCAAAATCCACTGTTCAATAAGATTATAGGCAACCCAAAGTGGTCTGCCAATAGCCAAACTCCGTTTTTCTTAGGAGCTAAATGCATACCTCCAAGGGTATCCAACTAAATTGGCCTCTAGACCATGCTGGGCGAGAGGCTTCTCGCCTACCTAGGCGGAAGCCCTCCCGCCTACTTTGCTTTCCTTATACTTTACACTCGATGCCTTAGGCCGAGAAGCGTCTAGAGCATTGAGTGGAAAAGCCTCACTTAATACCTTAAGCCGAAAAGCATCTATAGCATTGAGTGGAAGTGCCTCACACAATGCCTTATGTCGTGAAGCGTCGAGACCGTTGAGTAGAAAAGCCTCACTAAATGCCTTAAGCCGAAAAGCGTCGAGAGAGTTAAGTAGAAGAGCCTTACTCAACGCCTTAAGCCAAAAAGAGTCGAGATCATTGAGTGGAAGAGCCTCACTCAACACCTTATGCCGAGAAGCATCGAGAGCGTTGAGTGGAAGAGCCTCACTCAACCCCGTATGTTGAGAAGCATCGAGAGCGTTGAGTGGAAGAGCCTCACTCAATGCCTTATGCCGAGAAGCATCGAGAGCGTTGAGTGGAAAAGCCTCACTTAATGCCTTATGCCAAAAACCATGGAGAGCATTGAGTGGAAGAGCCTCACTTAATGCCTTATGCAGAGAAGGTCGAGAGTGTTGAGTGGAAGAGCCTCACTCAACTCCTTCTGCCGAGAAGCATCGACAATATTGAGTTGAAGAGCCTCACTCAATGCCTTAGGTCTAGGGAGCTCTACCCACCCCAGTGGACATTCTCCTACTTAGGCACAAGCCTTTCCGCCTAGCCTGGTAAAAGGCTCCCAAACCACCTCCCCTGGGGGAAAAACCCACTCAACGAATGTGGGATTATACAGAATCCCCGCTCTTTGCGAGAGTCTCACACTCAGAAAGAAAAGTCCACCCTTAATATTCGGTTAGTGCATGCTGACCTGAAAGATAATCTTTTGCGGGTCAAAACACAACCCTGTAAATATATGACAGGGCATGTCTCCAAGACTTCATTCTTTCTACTACAAATTATTTCCCGAGCTCTCGCATTGCCTCAAAGATGTATGCCAAACGAGCTGCCAAACCACTCTTGCAAGGAGTCCATGATCGTCTCGTCGCCGCTCAGGCGAGAGCTTGCACCGACTGTGTTAGGTTCGTCCCCAGGCTCTCGGCAAAAAGTCCTTCAGATTTGCCCTATCGACGGAAAATAGCCAAGTCGGTTCGTCGAGACCACACTAGGAATGAGCCGACCTCACTGACCCCAACGCATGCCCGTGAGGAGCCAGCTCTTTATAAAGAGGTTCTTTTCTTTCCCCTTCTATTGGCGCTAACCCCCAAAGAGGGCTTGCATTATTGATTGACTATCTTTCTTGTAGGACACGGTCCCGAAAGTCGTTACTGATGCCCCTCCGACAAATGCTTAGTCAACTCAACTTCATGATAAGGGTTTATATCTTGTCCCGCAGGCTTCCCCTCTGAATGCGAAGGCTGCGGATAACATTCTTGTCTGACTTTAGCTATTATTGATATGCTTTTTCCTACTAACTTTTATAGCTTTTCGCAATATCCACTTCCGAGATCTCGAATATCGCCATCTCGAGGTCCAGGAATCCCGCTGCTAAGTACCCGAACGATCCGACGGCCAGCCATCCCCTCATGTCCAGGAGAACTGCTGATGAGTCCCATGCTCTCATGCTTGACTCCCACAAACTTGGTAAGGAGGGCACTCTCCTCTCGCCTCCAATTGAGAACGATCTTCCAGAGCAGATCGTCTTTCCCTAGAACTTGGAAATACGCACCGCCCACTCCTCGGGAAGCCATATGAAGGGCGTCCCGAATCTTCTCGCCAATCATCAGGTAATCATTTCCCCTTCTAGCACCTTGACTATTTTTTCTCCCCCCACAGATTTGACCGACACAGTCCTCTTACCAGATCATCAGGAGCCTGTAGAAGGGCCCATCATCGACGAGGAGGTGATCTCGCCGCCGCCTTCCCCGAGCGTGTTGCTAAGCTTCCTTGAGGCCTCCGAA
This sequence comes from Platanthera zijinensis, assembly GCA_039513925.1. Taxonomy (NCBI): domain Eukaryota; kingdom Viridiplantae; phylum Streptophyta; class Magnoliopsida; order Asparagales; family Orchidaceae; genus Platanthera; species Platanthera zijinensis. The sequence goes on from CM077086.1 coordinate 85,977,349, forward strand.
AAAGCCGAGAAACAAAGGGAGGGGATAACGGAAGTCTTGTCAAAGCTTATATGGATGCGGCGAGAGAACTCCTAGTGGGAAACTACCCTCCTGACACAGATTGAGCGGCGCTTTAGCATGATAAACGGGACTATACTCATCTTCTTGGCGAGATGGACCGTTTGAGATGCGGGAGCGAGGAGACTTCTCTCGGGAGGCACATCGTGTGGGCCTGGGACCAGCTGCGTCTAGTCCACCAGGATCTCACAACCATGACGGCCTACCATTACCTGTGAGTTCCCCCCGAGGACAGGGAGCCGATTTTGGAGCCACTGACAGTGGGAACAATACGAAGTCCCGAGGGTTCTTTCCTCTTCTACCCCCAACCTCTCGACCTGCCCCTCTTGCATGTACCTTTTATATATTTATGTAATGAACATTTAAAAAATTTATTCTATATAACACGGCTCTCGCTCAACGTGAGGCTTATTGTATATGACTTCTTATTTTTTTCATGTCATTCCATTCTGCTGAATGATAAGCTCTTGCGACACGTTTTCCCTTCATACTTGGCGTTGCTTTGTTCTTACCCGGGTCCCTCCAATAGGCTTTCGCCGTCCGTAGGTACAAGAAGAACTAGCGAGACCGAGCGGAATTCGAAGCGTCGAATTATCAAAAATTGCTATCCGCACTTCTTGTCACAACCCGCAATTTCCCCGAGATTAAGAAGTATCAGAGTATGGGAAAACACGCGTTGTGATGCCACGTCAAGCAGGGGATAATTGCTGACACTCAGGCAACGCACTAAGACTTCAAATCACAAGTTTTAAAATAGTAGAAAACCAGTTTATTTAAAGGTCGTACCCCTCGGCACAGTGGATCAGCTAGTCCACGATAGAAAAATATATTTGCTTGCAGCGGAAAAATACTTTGATTTATGGTATGCACGACTCCTAAGGTGACTATAGTATTTATATATGAAAGATATTCTTTACGCTTAAAGAAGATAGTGTTTTAGTTTTACAAATATGATATGCATGAGATACATATAATAGTTTAGGGTTTTAAAATACCTAACATGCAACCTAGCATAAAACCTTCCCAGAAGCAAGTAAGCGACCCCAAGAGGGCAAAACAGCAGTTTAAATTCATATCTAGAAAAACGAGTAAGCCACAAGTGGGCATCGACAGTGGGCATCAACAATCCGACACGAACCAACCGGTGAGTGCGCATGTCCATACAGAAAATAAGAATAACTACCTCACAAGGTGGAAGATCTGTAACTCATCTACCCTAGAGGCTATGAAAGAAACCCACTAAAAGGGAACAACCGCTCTATCGGCTATAACCTGGACCTGAGGAATCCAAGAAAGAATGCCTCAGCACAATATCAAAGCATGAAGAATATATGATTTAAGTGCAAGTAAAAATGGTTTACCAACCAGGTAACAAAAGCAACAGCTAACAGCAAGTGAAAAGTATGACAGTAAGAAGAAAAATACTATCCAAAGGACAGTAAAGGTAAATCACACCAAGTGTGAGCACAAACGCTACCTGCACGGCAGAAAGAAACAACCTGCAATAGTAAAGCATCAGTATACTAGGAGGAATAGCCAAAAGCAGGAAAAGAAAAAGCTAACAATCCTTACTTTGTGGGAAAATGACCGGGATGTAAATAATAAGGGGTTGGAGTGGGTGGCAGTACCTACACCAGCAACCACACCCCAAAATAAATACTCAAGGGTGAACACAACCGGTGGCAGCCTTAGGGTCCACATACCTAAACAAGTCGGCCCCATTGTCCAGACTTCGTGGTGTCCACAGCTCAACACACACATTTCACCCCTCTAGAGTCCAGAAAACACCCCCTCCGGCCATAGTCCACGAGGCGGCATGCAAAAAATAGTCGAACACCCCAACATCCCCCTTAGAAAGGAAAAACTCCTCTAACAGTCCTAAAGAAGCACACATCCCAAGGATAAAGACTTAGCCTAAAAAAACACTGCGGCGTTGAGTGAGTCTACCTCACTCAATTCCAAAACAGCCACGACGTTGAGTGAGGTACCATCGCTCAACGCCAAAGACTCAACCGCAAGCCCTAGCTATGGCGTTGAGTGAGTCTACCTCACTCGATGCCAAACGTGCTTTGACATTGAGTGAGATCGACTCACTCAACTCCATCAGACTTAACTGCTGAAAAGACTGCGGCGTTGAGTGAGTATACCTCACTCAACGCCAAAACAGCTGCGGCGTTGAGTGAGGTCTACTCACTCAATGCCAAAGACTTAGCCGCAAGTCTTAGCTGTGGAGTTTAGTGAGTTAACCTCACTCAACGCCAGACCTGCCTTGGCGTTGAGTGAGGTCGACTCACTCAACGCCTCAACACCCTTAGCCGCAAAAACAACCGTGGCGTTGCGTGAGTGCACCACACTCACTGCCATAAGCCGAACAGTATAGGCGTTGAGTGAGGTACACTCACTCAACTCTTTTGACTTAGCAGAAAATCCAGGAAAAATTCCTGGAGCTAACCCGACCAAGCTCCCTCAGCTCCTCCTAACCCGAGAGCTGGAATTTAATTCCAGCTCTCACTCCTACCACTCCTACCTGACCACAGCAGCCCTAAACTAGCTTACCACTAAGCTAAGCCTGATACTAATATAACTAAGGCTGGACACCGGTCGAGATAAACAAAACCACAAACAAAAACAAAAAGAAAAAAAGAAAAGTTGTTGCTGCTAAAGCTAGAATTTAGGGAGCAGCTCAGGAGGGATTGAGGGAGAGAATAAAATCCTCTTGCTGCGCTACTTCTAGGGAAGAACAACCAGAACAAAAGCTAGGAGATAAAATAAAATAAATAGCACGGGCAAGGGAGCCACTTGCCTCTCCACCAAGCTCCAGTAGCTGCCTTCCCAACCTCGGCACCGGCAGCAAAGCAACTACCTAGGAAGAAAAAAAAACTGGAGAACTTTAGAGAAGAGGAAGAGGAGAAAACTGAAACCCTAACTCCTATGGACGTCCCGAAAGGTTTAAGAACATACCTAGGGAGGAATACATCCGGATCGGCCCTACCCGAGAAGAAAAATTGCTTAACCAGCCCAGCAAACCGCCGACCAAGCAGCAGCTCAACCGCTTCCCGCTAGCTTCCTTCCGCTGGAAGCCAACCAGCCCATCCTGCTCGGGAAAATTGGGAAAAAGGATAGCTGGCACCTTTTAAAACCCTCCACTAACCACTCGCTAAATAAACTAATCTCTCACCCAAGCACTAGTTAATTAAATATATAAAAGGCATGCTGAATGGATTCGGCCAAAAACAGCTCCACCTAACCCAAGCCCCTTAGCTAAAAAAAGGATATATATATATATATATATATATATATATATATATAGATATATATATATATATATATATATATATATATATATATATATATATATATATATTTACTCATATATATCCAGCACACATATATATAAACACATATATAAGCAAGTTTATATATATAAGCTAAAATTAACAAGGGCTAACCGCACCCAAACTTTACAAACAGAAATAGATATAAATATATATTTACATGTACATATATATATATATATATATATATATATATATATATATATATATATAATAAATGGCTAATTTTTTACCCTAAAACCAAGCACAAGCCTTACCAAGATCGGCCACACAAGGCTATGCACAACAAAGGCAACAGCCTGGCTACACACTACCGGCTAACAAAACGAACGTCGAAATGACGCGAAAAAACAAACGATCGCGGATTTCGACAAAACTCGCACCGTAGCTAAGCACCCAAGCTATGGAAACAATGGTGAAGTCGAAAACAACATCCAACGATAGAACACTCGGGCTTACACATCCCAGGCCAAAGCACAAGCATTCCATGAGAGGCTCAGCCGAGTCATCACAACTAACACAGACTAGCTAGGGAATCTTGCAAACAGGTTACACAAGGAACCTAAACATCTAAGACTACGCTCTAACAACGCCAAAAGGCCGAAAACACGTCAAAGTAACGCCAAACGATAAACAAACAAAACACTGAAAAACCGAGGGCATTACAGCCACTCCCCCTAAAAGAAAGTTTCGCCTCGAAACTTTAAACATAAAACTTCAATCAAGAAGAAAAAGAAATAGATAATCCAAAGCTATTAAAAGCACCAAAAACATACCAGGAACGAGATCAGGGAAAGAGATGAGGATAGGCCTTCCTCATCGCCGACTCTAACTCCCAAGTCGCGGTTTCTACACCCTGGTTCTTCTACAGAATCTTAACCATAGGAATGGTTTTCCTCCGCAACACGTGATCCTGAGCATCCAAGACGCGGACAAGAACCTCCACAAAAGAAAGGTTCGGCTCCAACTGGGGCACAAAATCCAAAACCTTCCTATCACTCTGCACACACTTCCGCAACTTCCTGACGTGAAAGACATCATGCACACCAAGAAAATTTGCAGGAAACTCTAACCTGTAAGCTGATACTCCAATCCGCTCAGTAATCAAAAATGGCCCAACATATCTCGGGTCAAATTTCCTATTCTTTCCAAACCTCTTAATCCCGCTCATCGGGGAAACCTTTAAGAACACATGGTCCCCTACACAAAATTCCAAATGTGATCTACGCCGGTTGGTGTTCTTTTCATATCTCTCCTGGGCTATTCTACGCTTTTCCCAAATAAGCTTCACTGAAATCTCCATCTCCTCGAGTGCTTCTATACCCAACAAGGGTCTCTCGCCAAACTCAGCCCAAAACAAAGGAGTCCTGCAGGGCCTCCCATACAAAGCCTCAAAAGGAGCCATTTGCAAGCTTTCTTGATAGTTGTTGTTATACGCAAACTCCATAAGCCGCAAACGCTCGTCCCACGCCCCACCGTGGTCCAGAATGTAGCATCGTATCACATCTTCCACAATTATATTTACCCGCTCTGTCTGACCGTTGGTCTGCTGGTGATAAGCAGTGGAATACCTCAAATCTGTCCCCAACCCCTCTTGAAGACTCTTCCAAAAACGAGACGTGAACCTGGAGTCTCGATCCGATATGATGCTCATGGGTACACCATGCAGTCTGATGACCTCCTCTAAATAACGCTCTACTATCTTCCTCATCAGTTAGTCGATCTTGAATGGCACGAAGTGAGCACACTTCGTCAGTCTGTCCACGATCATCCATACTGAATCATGCCCCCTAGAAGTTCTTGGCAAGTATGTAATGAAATCCATTGAGATGCTTTCCCACTTCCAAGTTAGAATCTCCAAGGGAGTCAGCTTGCCACCTGGTCTTCCATGATCAGCCTTCACTCACTTGCAACTGCGGCACTCAGAAACAAATTTGGCTATGTCTACCTTCATCCCATACCACCAAGCAATCTGCTTCAAATCGCGGTACATTTTGGTAGATCCTGGGTGGTATGCAACGTTAGATCCATGGGCTTTAATGACACCATAACCCTAATGTCTCCAACCGCAGGAATGAAAAACCTGCCCCGGTACTTCAAAGTACAAATATCCTCTACATAAAAATCTGGCAGTTCACCTCTCTCAGCTCGAAGATACAAATGTAGAATGTCAGGATCATCCTTCTGATGCAATCTTGTGAGCGCGATCCATGAAGGTTCTGCCACTGCCAGGCTGCTGTGCACATCACAGCTACCCACAGAAATGCCCATCAATAGAAACTCCTCTACTAACAACTCGGCTGTGAGACCAAAAATCTTCCCTGATTTCCGACTCAGGGCATCGGCCACCACATTGGCCTTGCCCAAATGATACTGAATCTCGACATCATAGTCGGCCATATACTCTAGCCATCGCCGCTGATGCAGATTCAACTCCTTCTGCGTGAAGACATACTTCAAGCTCCTATGATCAGTAAAAATCCTGCACTGCACACCATACAGTAATGCCTCCACAACTTCAGAGCATAGATCACGGTACCAAACTCCAGGTCATGCGTAGGGTAATTCCTCTCATGAGTCTTTAGCTGTCTCGACTCGTACGCAATCACTTTCCCTTCTTGCATCAGTACGCATCCCAACCTCATATGCGATGCATCTACATATACATCATACTCAGCACCTTCAGTAGGCAAGGACAAAATAGGAGCTGAACATAGCATTCTCTTTATCTCCTCAAAAGCCTCTTCACAATTGCCATCCCATAGGAAGGCTACATTCTTCTGCGTCAACATGGTCAATTGCGCAGACAGGGTGGAGAATCCCTCCACAAATCTTGTATAATAGCCCGCAAAGCCCAAGAAGCTTCTGATCTCTCGAGGAGTAACAAGTCTCGCCCATTCCATAACCACAACGATCTTTTCTGGGTACACTAAGATGCCCTCCTTGTTAACCACATGGCCGAGGAAAGATACCTGAGGCAGAAAAAATTCACATTTGCTCAGCTTGGCATAAAGCTTATGGTCTCTTAGAGTCGTCAAGACCAGACGCAAATGTCGATCATGCTCTTCTGCATTCCAGGAGTACACCAAAATGTCGTCAATAAAGACAATCACAAACTTGTCTAGGCAATCCTTGAACACGCGGTCGATCAAATCCATGAAAGCTGAAGGCGCATTAGTCAAACAAAAATACATGACTAAGAACTCGAAATGCCCATGACGAGAACGGAATGTCGTCCGCGGAACATCTAACTCTCGAATCCTCAACTGGTGATAGCCCGAACGAAGGTATATCTTTGAAAACACAGCAATACTACGCAGCTGGTCAAACAAATCATCAATCCGAGGCAGAGTGTACCTGTTCTTAATTGTAACCTTGTTCAGCTCTCTGTAGTCGATGCATAGCCTCATCGACCCGTCTTTCTTCTTTACGAATTGCAGAGGCGCACCATAGGGCGACGAACTCGGCCTGATAAAACACTTTGCCAACATCTCATCTAGCTTGATACGCAACTCCTCCAGCTCTCGCGGGGCCATGCAGTATGGCACCTTAGCAATAGGATGCATATCCGGCTCCAAATCTATAGCAAACTCGACATCTCTATCGGGTTGAATACCGGGAAGATCGTCAGGAAAAACATCAAAGAACTCACAAACAACAGGAATCTCCTCCAACCGCGGCACACTAATATATGCCCCTACCACAGACACCAAACAGGCAAAACAACCAGAATCAAGAAACTTGCGAGCACGTACCTATGAAATAACCGGAGACTCTAGGAGTGGATCGGCATAAACGCTCTCGGGCTGACTCTTGTCCTTCATGAAATCCAAGCGCTTACCCTTGCACTGGATAACCGCATCATATCTGGACAACCAGTCCATGCCTAGGATAACATCGAAGTCCTCCAGGTCAATCACCTTCAGATCCGCCTTTGCTAGAAAGTCCCCCAACAAGATTGGGCATCCCTTAATACAAGAATATGAAATAACAGAGTCACCAGAAGGGAACTTGACGCAGAAAGCTCTACCAACACGATCTAGGCCCAAGAAGAATCGCTCCACGAAAGCCCTAGAAACAAAAGAGTGGGTAGCGCCGGAATCGAAAAGAACGCGCGCCCAATAGTTCTTTACCTTAAATCTCCCTATGAAATAGCCCGCCAACTAAGGGAAAACAAAAGCTAAACTATACAAGAAGTAAATTATTCAAGTTAGGAAGAAATCTAACCTGAAATAACCTGGGTCGAGGTCAACGCTTCCTCCGAAGAGATAACATTCAGCTTCCCCTTGCCTTTATCCATGCGCGGGTGTTGCGGCAACGCCTGCAATGGAACTACTGGGAGAATGGGCTGTGCCTGAGGGCACCTCGTCTTGAGATGGCCCTTTTGCCCACACTGAAAGCAAACTTTATCTTTCAACCAGCAACAGGCCGCATCATGCCACTTCTTTCCGCACAAAGTACACACCACATCCCCTCTGGGAGCACCATGAATAGCATGGACTTGCTCTTTCTTCTGCGCTGCCAATCTCTTGAAGCACTTTTCCAAAGGATGGCCTGGCCGTCCATAGAAGCTACAAGTCCCCTTAGTCTTCTTCCTTGAAACTGCATCATGTTCCTGGGGGCCTTTCCCTCTAACAGACTTCCACTTGTCTTGCCTCGCCTGCTGGCCTCTATTCTTAGCATTCTCAATAGCCTCGACCTTCAAGGCATCTTCAACTACACCGACATAACTGATTGCTCTGTAGGCATTTGCTAACTGCTGAACGTCATTTCTTAGCCTACCCATAAACCGCTTAACCCGGTCTGCTTCAACACTCACAAGTCAAGTAGCAAACTGACTCAGCTTGCTAAATTCAACATCATACTCACTGACCGTGAGTTTCCTTTACTTCAAATGCAGGAAGTCATTCATCAACCTGTTCCGCTCGACCGAGGGCAGAAATTTGCTTAACAGAGTCACCTTAAACAGCTCCCAAGTGCATCCTGCCACCAAGCTTTCTTTCTCCCTTAGCCACCAACTCTTCGCCAAACCCTTGAGCTGGTTGGCAGCGAGCATTATCTTCTGATCATCCGTAATCCCAGAATAGGAGAATATCTCCTCAATGGAAATCAGCCAGTCATCCAAAAGTATGAATTCTGCTTGCCCGTCATAAGTAGGAGGCCTAAGCCGCTGAAACTGAGATATGAAGGCCATCTCCGGGGGCACCACGATTGGAGGCACAAGAGGAGTAGGAGGGGGAAGAACAACTACACCCCCAACGGGGTCCTGAACTCTCAGAGCCTGCCCTGCCACTACTACAACCAAGGACTGAATCTTGGTCTGCATATCCACCAATTGCCTTGCCAATACATCATTGCCCTGACGCAGGCTTTCGATTATCTCCTCGCTCTGGGATCCCGAAGACTCACCCTTAGATTGGGGAGTCGATCGCGTCACAGTACGCTTCACCATCCTATAATCGCACCCGCTCTAGTTAAAACCCAACCCAATAGCTAGAATAAAACTACCCGGTACAGACAAGAATACTTAAATATGAATTTCAACTACAAAACTTGCTCTGGGATTTGTTTTATAATGATGATGTTATGCTTAAGCTGAGATGGTTCACCACCATCATACTAACTCAAGTGTCTAAACCATGAATGCATGCTGTTATATTCGTTTTGACTCAAAACCATGTGTGTACATATGTCATCATGCAAATCTTCAGCTTGACACGTTTTGCTTATGTAATGTTTTACTATGCATGATGTGCTATGCATTCTAAAAAAGCCTTAATGCATGCCATGGGCGGCGTACACATGAAAATGTTATGCATCCCATACTACATAACAATCCCATGCAACAAAAAAAAAAGAAAACGTGCTAGCCGCATTCATGTGGTGAAGTTATGCATCCCATACTATATAACCCTCACATGTTGCCTCCTATGGTGGATCCATTTACAAACACATATTATGCATTAAGCATCACATACTGCATAATATGCCCCGTATACTTCTTTATGCTTATGAGTGTAGTGTTCGTGCATTGTCCAAGACGTACTGATGACATATCGGTGTGTGTATACTTATGAAGCTAAACTTCTAATGCAATCAAAAGGAAAGGTTGTCCGACTAACTTGTCAAGCAACCTCCCTCTGATACCAACTATCACAACCCGCATTTTCCCCGAGGTTAATAAGTATCAGATTTCGGGAAAACACGCGTTGTGATGCCACGTCGAGCAGGGGATAACTGCTGACGCTCAGGAAACGCACTAAGACTTCATATCACAAGTTGTAAAATAGTAGAAAACCAGTTTATTTAAAGGCCGTACCCCTCGGCACAGTGGATCAGCTAGTCCACGATAGGAAAATATATTTGCTTGCAGCGGAAAAATACTTTGATTTAGTTGATTTGACACCTAAATGAGTATAAGGGCCCTCAAGGGACCACTTATGGTATACACGACTCCTAAGGTGAGTATAGTATTTATATATGAAAGATATTCTTTACTCTTAAAGAAGATAGTGTTTTAGTTTTACAAATATGATATGCATGAGATACATATAATAGTTTAGGGTTTTAAAATATCTAACATACAACCTAGCATAAAACCTTCGCAGAAGAAAGTAATCGACCCCAAGAGGGATAAACAACAATTTTAATTCATATATAGCAAAACGAGTAAGCCACCAGTGGGCGCCGACAATCCGACACGAACCCACCGGTGAGTGTGCATGTTCATACAGAAAAGAAGAATAACTACCTCACAAGGTGGAAGATCTGTAACTCATCTACCCTTGAGGCTATCAACAAAACCCACTAAAAGGGAACAGCCGCTCTATAGGCTACAACCTGGACCTGAGGCATTCAAGAAAGAATGCCTCAGCAAAATATCAAAGCATGAAGAATATATGATTTAAGTGCGAGTAAAAAGGGTTTACCAACCCGGTAACAAAAGCAACATCTAACAACAAGTGAAAAGTATGACAGTAAGAAGAAAAATACGATCAAAAGGACAATAAAGGTAAATCACACCAAGTGTGAGCACAAAAGCTACCTGCAAGGTAGAAAGAAACAACCTGCAGCAGTAAAGCATCAGTATACTAGCAGGAATAGCCAAAAGCAGGAAAAGAAAGAGCTAACAATCCTAACTTTGTGAGCAAATGACCGGGGTGTAAATAATAAGGGGCTGGAGTGGGTGGCAGTACCAGCACCAACAACCAGACCCCAAAATAAATACTCAAGGGTGACCACAATCGGTGGCAGCCTTAGGGTCCACAAACCTAAACAAGTCGGCCCCATTGTCGATACTTCGTGGTGTCCATAGCTCAGCACACACATTTCACCCCTCCAGAGTCTAGAAAACACCCCCTCTGGCCATAGTACACGAGTCGGCATGCAAAAACTAGCCGAACACACCAACATCCCCCTTAGGAAGGAAAAACTCCTCTAACAGTCCTAAAGAAGCACACATCCCAAGGCTAAAGACTTAGCCTAAAAAAACACTTAGGCGTTGAGTGAGTCTACCTCATTCAATGCCAAAATCGCCACGGCGTTGAGTGAGGGTACCTCACTTAACTCCAAAGACTCAACCGCAAGCCTTGGCTATGGCGTTGAGTGAGTCTACCTCACTCGACGCCAAACCTGCTTTGGCGTTTAGTGAGGTCGACTCACTCAATGCCATCAGACTTAACTGCTGAAAAGACTACGGCGTTGAGTGAGTCTACCTCACTCAATGCCAAAACAGATGCGGCGTTGAGTGAGGTCTACTCACTCAATGCCAAAGACTTAGTCGCAAGTCTTAGTTGTGGAATTGAGTGATTTCACCTCACTCAACGCCAGACCTGCCTTGGCGTTGAGTGAGGTTGACTCACTTAACGCCTCGGCACACTTAGCCACAAAAACAACTATGGCGTTGATTGAGTGCACCACACTCAATGCCATAAGGCAAACAGTCTTGGCGTTGAGTGAGGTACACTCACTCAATGCTTTTGACTTAGCAGAAAATCAAGGAAAATTTCATGGAGCTAACCGACCCAGCTCCCTCTGCTCCTCCTAACCCGAGAGCTGGAATTTAATTCCATCTCTCACTCCTACCTCTCCTACCCGACCATAGCAGCCCTAAACTAGCTTACCACTAAGATAAGCCTAGTCCTAATATAACTAAGGCTGGACACCAGTCGAAACAAACAAAACCACAAACAAAAACAAAAAGAAAAAAAGAAAAGTTGTTGCTGCTAAAGCTAGAATTTAGGGAGCAGCTCAGGAGGGATTGAGGGAGAGAATAAAAGCCTCTTGCTGCTCTACTTCTAGGGAAGAACAATCAGAACACAATCTAGAAGATAGAATAAAATAAATAGCAAGGGCAAGGGAGGCACTTGCCTCTCCACCAAGCTCCAGCACCTGCCTTCCCAAGCTCGGCACCGACAACAAAGAAGCTACCTAGGAAGAAAAAAAAAGTTCGAGCTTTTTAGAGAAGAGGAAGAGGAGAAAACTGAAACCCTAACTCCTATGGACGGCATGAAAGGTTTAAGAACATACCTAGGGAGGAAGACAGCCGGATCGGCCCTACCCGAGAAGAAAAACTGCTTAACAAGCCCAGCAAACCGCCGGCCAAGCAGCAGCTCCACCGCTTCCCGCTAGCTTCCTTCGGCTGGAAGCCAACCAGCCCAGCCTGCTCGGGAAAATGGGTAAAAAGGCTACCTGGCACCTTTTTAAAAACCTCCACTCACCACTTGCTAAATAAACTAATCCCTCACCCAAGCACTAGTTAATTAAATATATAAAAGGCTTGCTGAATGGATTCGGCCAAAAACAGCTCCACCTAACCCAAGCCCCTTAGCTAAAAAAAAGGAAAATAAATATATATATATATATATATACTCATATATATCCAGCACACATATATATAAACACATATATAAGCAAGTTTATATATATATAAGCTAAAATTAACCAGGGCTTACCGCACCCAAACTTTACAAACACAAATAAATATAAATATATATACACATGTACATATATATATATATAATAAATGGCTAACCTTTTAGCCTAAAACCAATCACAAGCCTTACCAGGCTCGGTCACACAAGGATACGCACAATAAAGGCAACAGCCTGGCTACACACTACCGGCTAACAAAACGAACGTCGAAATGATGCAAAAAAACAAACGATCGCAGATTTCGACAAAACTCGCACCGTAGCTAAGCACCCAAGCTACGGAAACACCGGCGAAGTAGAAAACAACATCTGACGATCGAACACTCGGGCTTACACCAACCAAGCCAAAGCACAAGCATTCCCTAAGATACTCAGCTAAGTCATCACAACTGACACAGACTAGCTAGGCAATCTTTCAAACAGGTTACACTAGGAACCTAAAGATCTAAGACTATGCTCTATCAATAGCAAAAGGCCAGAAACGTGTCAACGTAACGCCAAACGATAAACAAACAAAACACCGAAAAACCAGGGTCATTACACTTCTTCCATTAGAAAAAAAATGTCTTGATTACTATATTCTTCTATAAATAGGTCGGCTGACAAACACATTTACTTCCATTTGCTTCCGGACCTTTGTATTCTTTCTTATATTGCATTCGTAGCATTCTCTACTCCCAGAGACTCTCTCCTAACAGCTTTCTTTCCCTTTCTTCCTTCACACAATATCGGGAGAGACTCAGTGTTGCACCAAATGTGAGCAAAACTTCATCAAACATAACTTCACCCCTTGCCGCCTAACCGAGATGGAGTTCTCCTTTATAACCAAGAACTACATCCCCCCAGAATTCGCTGCACGCAATCCCAAGAATGAAGATAGAGTCAACATCTTGCCAGAAGGGGAGCTGGCCATACCACAGGACCATTTCGAGTTAGGGTTCTGCCTCCCCTTCAGGCCGAAAGTGTGTCAGGCCCTCCGCTATAATGGAGTGGTCCCCACGCAACTCAATCCTAATTCCATCGAGCTCCTAGTGGCTTTAGACTTCTCCATGTGCGTGAAAGGAATTATTTCAACCTTTACATCTTCCGCAAATTGTTTAACTTTCGGCCAAAGAGCGGAATCATCTTCTTCTTGGGACAGATGATCAAGAAGACCAGTCTCGTAAATAAGAACCACAACTAGGCCCAGAAGTTTTTCTTCGTGTCCGGGAACTTCGGCAATGTTCCCCTCTCGCCGGTGCAGTATGAAGAAGCGACTTACCGGCCTCAAGAACTTGGGGGATGCCAGACGGACATCCTCTGATTCTTCGAGACCAAGAACATTGACTTCAAGTTCTTGTGGTGAAACATCAAGTCCCTTACGCTAGTCCCTACCGACGAAGTTACCATTCCGCCTTGCCCATCTAAACTTACTTCAAAACATTTTTAAGCCTAACTTTTACGGATTTTATATGTGAGCAGGAGATCCCCCTCCATCAACCAATCGATGAGACTAGGGGTTCCGCTGCCACATTGGCTTTCTCCAAATACGCCGCCCTTGCTTCCCGGGATGAGCTTGGCTCTTCCTCCCAGCAGAGCACCCGAAAGTGGAAGCCCGATGCTCCCTTTTTCATCCCTTCTAAGAAATCCAAACCATCTGCGACGGACAAGGGATAATCCATCGTAGAGACCCCAGCTGAAGCCCCGCCTACAGCAGATGAAAAAGATGACACAACACAGGTTGTCGCTGCCTTGAAGATGGCTCCTGCCAAATTGGTGCTGAGAGGGCATCAGAATTTTGGCCTGGCCGGGAAGCACTTGGATGAAGTGGGCCAACCCCTCCTATAGTGGAACATGGAAGCTACCTGAGTCTCGATCTCGTCGCTCCTACCCTCTTGGATGGAGCATAAAACTAGCAGCGGCGAAGCCATTGCGCTCAGCTTCGGGCTCTACAATCGAGTGGACGCAAGTATATATGACAAGGAGTCTACCAAAGCTCTCTCCCACGAATCTGTTTGAGACCAAATGCATACGTTCGAGCATGCGCATATGTCTTCCCATCGAAGCTTTAGCCTTGAGCATAACCTAGGCAAGGAGCTCAAGAAGCGTGACCATGATGATTTAGAGTTCATCACCATAAAGGCTGACCTGGAGGACTCGCGAAAACTTCTCTCCCTCCATCCAACGATTGAGGTACCTAAAAATTTAGAGGCCTTCCGCCTCTTGACTTCCTGTCATCTACTCCTGTTCAGTTCTAACGAAATTCTTACAGGATTGATCCTAAGCCCAACTATCACATGCGCGCGAGGCTTCTCTCAAGTGTGAGTTCGCGCTGCTGAAGGTGGAGCTCAAACAAGCACAGGAAGTCAAGGCACCGGTTCTACCGTCGCCGGTCGAGAAGGTCAAACGTCACCAATACTCAAACTATGAGATAGAGGTGATGATGTAGCAAAATTCATAGGCGACGACCAAGTACGTGATTCAGGTGCTACGGGAGTCCGGCTTTATCAATGAGGGTGGCGAGAACCTCATACTGTGAGGGATCCTCCCCTGGCATTTTGATCCCATCCCCAGGCCCGCGGGAGAGGATTACTCCCTAGGTGAAAATGGCAAGATAATCCTCGGCGATAGCGACAGGTGCACTGACGAATCATCTAGCGAGATGATTGGCGACTCCCCCTGAAGAGCTTTCACTTTTTTGTTTTTAACTTGTCATTTTTTCTTTCATGAATCTGTAAGGGGCTAGATCCCCCAATAAAATGTAATAATTTTTGTCATATATAATTGATCTTTCTTTCTGCCAAAATGGATATTTTCATACTTTTTTTTATCTTGCTTTTTATTATTTGCGCACGAATCTGCACATTTGCATAAGCCTTAGGCTCTTAGGTGATGACCGCCCCCCATTTGAAGAATAGATTAAGTAAATTCTGCAAAGAGGGATACGCCGAGAACCCTCCCGAGAGGGATATGCCGAGAACCATGCTAGAGGAGACATGTCGAGAGCCCTGTCAAGAAGGGTCTGGATTACCTCATCCCTAATCAGGATAGGTGTTATCTATCATGAAACCTATTATCAAAGTGCTCTGTAATACTATAAGGAGTTCAGCTTCCCTGCCAGCTAGGTGATAACCTGGCAGTGGGAGAAGCTTTAGATCTAGTCATTCCCAGCATTTTATATCTTGTCACCGAGAGAGGCGTCGACCCTATAAGTTTCATATAAGACTAGTCTACATGTCCACTCGGAGCCGTTCAAACTAAGTACCTCCTTCCATTACCCACAAAGCAAGCCTACGGCCCTACCAGCTAGTGAGAGCCTATTAGCCGGTCTACTAGGGGCCGAGTGCACCTCCCAGACCTGCCAGCTAATGGGAGCATGGAAAGTCGGATCTACTCAGGGTATTGCAAACTACAATCTCTTTCCCTTACCCTCAAGCGAGCCTATGGCCCTGCCAGCTAGTGAGAGCTTGACAACTTGTCTACTCGGGGCCGAGTGCGCCTTCCAACCCTACCAGCTAACGGGAGCCTGGACGCCGGGATCTACTCGGGGTCTTGCAAACTACAATCTCTTTCACTTACCCCTTAAGGGATCCTACGGCCCTGCCAAGTAGTGAGACCCCAACGGGTCTACTCGGGGCTGAGTGTGCCTTCCATCCCAACCAACTAATTGGATCTCTGATAGTGGGATCTACTCTGGGTTTGGCAAACAACAATCTCTTTCCCTTACCCCCAAGTGAGCCTATGGCCCTGTCAGCTGGTGAGAGCCTGACAACGGGTCTGCTCGGGGTATAGTGCACCTTCCTGCACTGCCAGCTAATGGGAACCTGGACAGCGGGATCTACTCGTTGTCTTATAAACTACAATCTCTATCCCTTACCCCCCCCCACCCAGCGAGCCAATGACCCTTCCAGCTTGTGAGAGCCTAACAGCGGGTCTGCTTGGGGCCGAGTGTGCTTTCCAGCCATACTAGCTAATGAGAGCCTGGACAACGAGATCTACTCAGGGTCTTGTAAATTACATTATCTTTACCTTACCCCCCAAGCGAGCCTATTCCGTACCAACTAGTGAGAGCCTGACAACGAGTCTACTCAGGGCCGATTGCACCTTCCAGCCATGCCAGCTTATGGGATCCTGGACAGTGGGATCTACTCGGGGTCATGAAAACTACAATCTCTTTCCTTTACCACCCCCCCCCCCCAAGTGAGCCTACGACCCTGCCAGCTACTAAGAGCGAGACAACGGGTAAATTCGGGGTCGAGTGCGCGTTCCAGCCTTGCGAGCAAATGGGAGCCTGGACAGTGGGATGTACTCGGGGCAATGCAAACTGCAATCTTATTACCCTACACCCCAAGCGAGCCTACGACAATGCCAACTAGTGAGAGCCCGAGAGCGGGTCTACTCGGGGTTGAGTGCATCTTCCTACCCTACCAGCTAATGGGAGCCTGGACAGCGGGATATACTCAGGGTCTTGCAATCTACAATATCTTTCCCTTACCACCCCCTAGCAAGACTATGACCCTGCTAGCTAGTGCGAGCTTGACAATGGGTCCACTCAGGGATGAGTGCGCCTTCTAGCTTTTCTAGCTAATGGGAGCCTGGATAGCGGGATCTACTCGGGGTCTGGCAATCTACAATGTCTTTCACTTACGCCCCCCCCCCCCAAGCGAGCCTACGACTCTGTTAGCTAGTGAGAGCCTGACAAAGGTTCTACTTAGGGCCGAGTGTGTCTTCCAACCCTGTCAGCTAATAGGATCCTGGAATGTGGGATCTACTCAGGTTCTTGCAAACCACAATCTCTTTACAATCCTCAAAAGAAATGAGCATGAGATAATTCAATGAATTCATTATAATAAGATATACAATCTTACCCCCAACTATGGGTAAAAACGCTTTAGATCGTCACCACTCCAATTATGGCTCATGGTCACCCCGTCCAAATTCTGGAGGATGTAGCCTCCATACTCTAGGGAGACTACGACCCTGCCAGCTTGTGAGAGCATGACAGCGGGTCTGTATGGGGCCGAGTGTGCTTTCCAGCCATACTAGCTAATGAGAGCCTGGACAACGAGATCTACTCAGGGTCTTGTAAATTACATTATCTTTACCTTACCCCCCAAGCGAGCCTATTCCGTACCAACTAGTGAGAGCCTGACAATGAGTCTACTCAGGGCCGATTACACCTTCCAGCCATGCCAGCTTATGGGATCCTGGATAGTGGGATCTACTCGGGGTCATGCAAACTACAATCTCTTTCCTTTACCCCCCCCCAAGTGAGCCTACGACCCTGCCAGCCAGTGAGAGCCAGACAATGGTTAAATTTCGAGGTCGAGTGCGCGTTCCAGCCTTGCGAGCAAATGGGAGCCTGGATAGTGGGATGTACTCGGGGTAATGCAAACTGCAATCTTATTACCTTACACCACAAGCGAGCCTACGACAATGCCAACTAGTGAGAGTCCGAGAGCGGGTCTACTCGGGGTTGAGTGCATCTTCCTACCCTACCAACTAATGGGAGCCTGTACAACGGGATATACTCAGGGTCTTGGAAACTACAATATCTTTCCCTTACCACCCCCTAGCAAGACTATGACCCTACTAGCTAGTGCGAGCTTGACAACGGGTCAACTCAGGGATGAGTGCGCCTTCTAGCTTTGCTAGCTAATGGGAGCCTTGATAGCGGGATCTACTCGGGGTCTGGCAATCTACAATCTCTTTCACTTACGCCCCCCCCCCAAGCGAGCCTACAACTCTGCTAGCTAGTGAGAGCCTGACAAAGGTTCTACTCAGGGTCGAGTGTGTCTTCCAACCCTGTCAGCTAATAGGATCCTGGAATGCGAGATCTACTCAGGTTCTTGCAAACCACAATCTCTTTACAATCCTCAAAAGAAATAAATATGAGACAATTCAATGAATTCATTATAATAAGATATACAATCTTACCCCCAACTATGGGTAAAAATGCTTTAGATCGTCACCACTCCAATTATGGCTCATGGTCACCCCGTCCAAATTCTGGAGGTTGTAGCCTCCATACCCCAGGGCCTTTTCAACTATGTAGGGACCCTCCATGTTAGGATTGAGCTTTCCCTGGCCGCCGACCTTCTGGCGGCATCGACCTCCTTCAAGACAAGATCTCCGTCTTTGAACTACATTATTCTGACATTCTTATCGAAGTACATGGCCATCCTTCATTTAATCTCCTCCCGTCTGACGGTGACCAAGTCGCGAAGTTCCTCTAACATGTATAGCTAGAGCCGTAGCTCACCTTTGTTTTCCTCCCTCCATTCCCTGTCTCCCCTATGAGCGGACATGACTCGTGGAGACTGAACCTCAAACTCCACGGGCAAGACCGCTTTACACCCATGAGAAAGTTTGAAGGGGGTCTCTCCAGTGGCCATGTTGGGGGTCATCCACAGAGCCCATAACACTGAGGGGAGTTGCTCTACCCAACTCCCCATCAAGTTATCTGCCTTCTTCTTAAGCACGTTTACGATGATTTTGTTAGCCGCATCCACCTAGTCGTTGCTTTTCGGGTGGTGGACAGAGACAAACCTGAGGTCAATCCCCACTTGAGTGCAGAAGCTGATGAATTATTCACTGCCAAACTTGGGTCCATTATCCGTGATAATAGATTGGGGCAACCCATGTCGACAGATGATCTCCCCCTAGAAGAAATTCCTAATGATCTGGGAGGTCACCTTGGCTAACGCCTTGACCTTCAGCCACTTTGAGAAATAGTAAATCATGACTAGAAGAACCTTCTCTGCCCGCTATCCAGGGGAAAAGGTCCAACTATGTAAATTCTCGAGATGGCGAAATGCCATGGAGTCGTGATGCTTCGAAGTATTCGAGAGGGCAAGAGTTGGAGGGGGGCATATAGCTGACACTTTTGGCACCTCCTTGAAAAATCCGTTGTATCCTTCCTACGGGATTGATAGTGCGGAAGAGAGATCTACCTTCACTCTAGAGGGGGGGGGGGTGAATAGAGTATTTTAAAATAATTTTCAGTTTAAAAGAAACAAGGCAGATTAAGATTTAATTTATATATAAGTGTATATGTGCTTGCTATGAAACAAAGATAAAATAAAAACTAAAGAAACACACAGCACAAAGCAAAGATAAACACACAGCAAACCAGATGACACAAGGAGCTATAGTGGTTCCCCAACAACTTGGGTACGTCCACTCTTCTACCACCCTTGGTAGGAATCCACTCAGGAAGAGTTGATCAGGTGTCCTGACACCAAAGAGCTTTTGATAAGGTGCTCAAAAACCAAAACTAGATTTTTTGATCAGGTGTCTTGCCACCACTGAGTTTTGACAAGGCTCTCAGAACCACACTCAAAACTTTTGAAGGGAGTCTTGATAACCCTTTTACAGCAGGAAAGTAAAAAGTAAAGAGGTTGATGTTGTCTTCTCTGTTCTCAAATCAAATGAGAGAAGCACTAGTGGATATGATGAAGATGTCAAAGCTCCCCCTGAGATTAGCAGTAGGTTCAGGAGTAGAGGCTTTGCACAGGGTGATAGGCCTTCAATGAGACTTCTCCAGCAAATGATGATTTCAGCAAGGCTGAAATGTGAGTTGTCTGGAGACTTGAATGATGAAGCCTTTTAGCACTTGAAGCAGATCTTTTAGTCACAGAAGATGAAAACTGGATTAGAGAATTTTTGTTGTTCTTCTTCAGTAATGCAATTCTTGTGTCTCTTGGTGTTGGTGTTGAATGATCTGTCTTCTTGGGTCTCTCTTTTCTTTAGCTCAAAAATCTCCAAGAGAACTGAGAATAATAATGAATTCTTGACTTGAATGGCCGAATAAACAGTCTTGAATGATTTCCAAAAACATCATTTGTCTCTAGGGAAAGTCCATTAGCAATATTCCATTTTTACCTTCCTTGACATTTGCATCAGATAGCTTGAAATGGCTAGGAAATCTTTTGCCATTAATGTAGCAATTAACTCTGAAAGAATTTGAAATAATTCCATAACTGATATTGACTTGATAGCAGAAAACGTCGACCTCATCAAAAAATAGTCGATCGGAGATCGACTATGGTCGACCAGAGCTCAGAGTTAATGAAATTGAACTGGAACAAAAATAGTCGATCTGAGCTCGGAGAAAATGGAGATAAGCAACAGACAGAAAGCGTCGACCAGAAAATGTTGACCTGGCTAAGGCAGAAATCATCGACCTTGCTAAATCAGAAATAGTCGATCTTGAGCTTGGCAGAAATCGTCGACCTTGCTAAATCAGAAATAGTCGATCTTGAGCTTGACGACAAAGAGTCGATCTAAGCTCAGCAACAGAGCGTCGATCTAAGCTTGACGACAAAGCATCGATCTAAGCTTGACGACAAAGAAATAGCTGAAGGCCGGGCGCTGATCCAAGCTCGACGATCGTCGGACTGAAGCACGACGATAGTCGACCTGAGCTCGACTATTTTTAACATTTGTCTCAGCTTTTATTCCTGATCTTGAATGGTCCTGGGGGCAGCTTCAAACCTAAGTTCTAAGCCCTAGACACATTCTAACTTGACCTTTTCAACTATACAACTAGGTCAAATAGATATCCTAAATACATAGTGATCCTTGCCCAAATTAATAATAGGGTGTTCCAACAATCTCCCCCTATTTGGGTTAGGATTACTATTTACAGGACTTAGAATAAAATACAACATCAAATGCAATCAAGCAACAAAAATTAAAGCAACAAACAGCATAGCAGCAATCTGATAGAACCTCAGTAAGAGATTTAAGAAATGAATGAGCCATCTGCATACAAAAATCATTCCTTTTTTACTTCCTTTCTTGAACAGAATTTCCCTGTTGGGATTGAGGGATTCCTTCTTTGATCTCATGTCATCTTCTGCACCTAAGGAGGTTTGAGCTTTTGCTCTGGGAACCACAGCCTCAGGATGTAGCTTCATATAATCTACAGGATCAAAGAATTTCCTTGAAGAATACCTTTCCAACTCTGCTTTTCTTTGCTCGGACAGAGTGGAGATGTTTGAGGTGTCCTTGCCTTGCTCTCTTGCCTTCTTCAGCTAGTCCAAGGCAGCAAGTTCTTTCATCCTGGAATTCCAGGAAATAGGATTATTTTCAGGATCCTCAAAAGGAATAGGAGCATCATATCTGTTAATGGTTTCAGGAGCAGCAGCAGTTCTTGATTCCACAATTTCTCAGAGCTTATATGGGTAAGGACCTTGAGATGTGTCAAGTTGCCTTTGTCCTTCCCTTTGAGTTCTGTAGTCTCTTTGATTACCTCTATACTGTCCTCTTCTGAACTGATTGCCTCTTTGATAATGCCCTCTGGGAGGATATCTTTGAGATGGTTGAGAAGGGCTTTGCTTTGGAGCCGAAGGTAGAGAAGCTGAGTCTCCACCTGATCCAGAATCTGGAGGAGGAGGAGGAGGAGGCTGAAACTTAGAGGAGCCTTTCTCATACCTGTCAAATTTTCTCTTTTTCTTCATTGCCTTCAATTGATTTTTGGAGTATTGCATCCACGGCTCAGTAATTTGGCAATCATGCAATATATAGTAGGGTACATCATTTGAATCCTTGGCTTTTTCGAGAGGAACTCTTTTCAGAGCTTTGCTTCTTGCTTTTCTTTTCCTTACAATAGTACCATAAGAGTCATCAGATTCTGTTTGGAACTGATCACTTTCAGAACTTTGAGGTTGATCATACAGATCGTCGATCCTTCTGATATAATCTTCTTGATCTTTGAGCTTTTCAGAGACAGCAGGAGCAGGAGGAGAAGGTACAGCAGCAGAACAAACAGTTTCAGCTGGAGCAGAAACATCAACAATCATATCATCAGCAGCAGAAATCTCAGCAGACAAAACAATGGTCATAACTTCATCATCAGCAGCAGCAACAGCACAAACAGAATCAACATTCACAGCTTTAAGAGAATTGACATAAGATTCAATTATACTGGGATCACATATTGAAAGAGGCACAATGGCCTTAGTAAAATCTTCAGCTTTCTGAACAGGAACTGGTGCAATTTTATGGTAGATAGAATCAAAACTACTCAGTAGTGACCTGAGGTCCACTGAAAATAAAAGCACTGGAGCAGTAGTATCAGCAGCAAGCAATATAGCTGGAGGAGCAGCAGCAGCTTCAATATCTTCATAAGGCATCTCCCCTAGCTTGATGCAGACGGAGCTGGATCAAGGCACCTAAATGAAGGATTGGCCTGCGGAGAAGAGAGAGCGGAGAGTCTGGAGGATAGCTCCTGAATGGACTTCTGGAGTGGAGCCAAGGAGGTCTCCAGCAAAGCCACTAGCTTGGGAGCCAGTAGCTCATATAGCCTATCAGCCAGACTTGGGAGATCCACTTGCTCAAGAGAGACTTGAGTAGAGGTGAATGAAGATATGGCTGGGACTGAAGAAGTGGCTGCACGACTTGAAGGTAAGAAAGGAGGGATGGATGGCTGGGATATAGGGATGGTGGATATGGATGGTATAGGAATGGAGGTGGATGGTAAGAAAGAGGGTTGATCCAAAATGTCATACAACAATTGTTGGTAAGAGGAGGAGAATGGAGGATCAAGAGAGGAGGAGGGAGAATCATCCATGAAGGAATCATCCAGAATGGAAAAGTCAATTGATGGATAATAGAAAAGAGGGTGGAATGATTCTGAAATGGTGGCTGGAGGAGATGAAGAAGGTAATGAAATGGTGATGGGGGAGGAGATGACAGGCTGAATGGGAGAAGAGGAAAGCAATGAAGAGACAAAGGGAGGAGGAGAAATAGGAGCAGAGGAGGAGGCAGGAAATCCCTCAAGAGATGATGCAGGGGAAGAGACTGATAAAGTCCTTGTGCCTGAAGCAATTGTTACAGCAGCAGCCCTGCTGGGTCTGAGGATCTACCTGTCCCACTTGCTGAATAGGGCACAGGATAGCCTCTTTGAAGCATTTATGTGCATCCCAGTTGAAATCAGCAATTCTGGGCACCTGGATTGCAAAAATACTCCTAAAATCCTTCCAAAATTCACAGAAGACTTGCTAATCTTCTTCTTGATTGAGTTAAAAACGATTGTTCCCCAATCCACTTTCTTCCTGTCAACAATTGCACCCATCAAGTTCAACTGATACTGCGTGATTGTATCATGCGCTGAGTGCTTTGCCAAAAGCACTTTTCCCGTAATGTCGGCGAAAAATTGAAACTCAATAGCCAAAACCTTCTTCAATAACCTGTTAGGGTTCGCGGCAGAATAACCCATTCGTTCTAACAACGAATTAACTTCCTATCCAGACAAAGCGAAGGAATCATTTACAGAACTGAGAGCGAACACTTCCGTCAGGAGATTTGGGGATAGCGGTACCTTCGTTCCGCTGATTGTTCCGACAACAGTAGTCTCGTTCTCAACTATTGCTGAAAACACCCATTCTTTAATCTCATTTGCTGCAATATTAATACTGGTTGACATCAACCGCACTAGCTGCTGGTCGCGGCAAAGATTCAGAATGTCCTTGAAGCGCTGATCGCTGCCGTCGAAAGAGTCCATGTCGATGTCAAATCCTATATCAAACTTCATTTTGGAGAGAATAGCGACTATCGTTGCCATCTATATCTGCAAAAGTTCAACAAACAAGACCAAGTGTAGAGAGTTTTGGAGGGAAGAAGAAAATTTGCAGAGAGAATGAAGGTGAAAGCGCCGAACGGTCGGCCGAAAAATGATTTTATATTAGGGTTTGACACGGAAAAGGAAAAAAAACGTCAAACTCCGTTCGAAGTTTTCGGCTGACGGGGAAACTGAAGAGCCTTTAATGACGTTGAACTCCGTTCAACGCTATTAAATAGCGTCGAGCTCAGCTCGACGACGACTAATCAGAAGATAGATAGACGCGCTATCTGAAAGCGATGAACTCCAGTCAACGTTTTTGGACAACGTTGAACTCCAGTCGACGCTTTAGGGAAAAGCGTCGAGCTCCGTTCAATGTTTTTTGGAAAAATGTCGAGCGCAGTTCAAAGACAAAATCTACCCTACAGACACTAGAAAATAAGATTTTTTAGCCTAGTTTTGGTCTGTTTTTAGCTTTTGAAATCTTGGGATTTAATTTAAACTTCCTCCATCTAGCATTCCTAACTGATTCAGGAAGAAGGTATGCTTCTTTTCATCCAATGGTTTGGTGAAAATATATCCCCTTTGCAAATCAGTTGGGATATATTGAAGTTCAATTTTATTTTTCTGTACATTATCCATTAAAAAGTGATGCTTAATCTCTATATGTTTTGTTCTACTATGGAGGACTGGATTTTGTGCTATAGAGATAGCACTAGTATTATCACAAAAAATTTTAGACTTCTCTAAGTTGTAGCCATAGTCTATGAGCTGATTTTGTATCCACAATATTTGTGAACAGCAACTGCCTGCAGCCATATATTCAGCTTCAGCAGTTGAGGTTGACACAGATGTTTGCTTCTTACAAAACCAGGAGACAAGTCTGTCACCAAGGAACTGACAAGTTCCACTAGTGCTTTTCCTGTCTACCCTGCATCCAGCATAATCAGCATCTGAAAATCCAGTTAGTTCAAATCCTGAGTCTTTTGGATACCAGAGTCCTAGATTTGGACAACTTTTTATATATCTAAGAATCCTTTTAACTAGAGTTAGGTGTGTCTCTCTAGGGCATACTTGGAATCTAGCACATATGCATGTAGCAAACATTATATCTGGTCTACTAGATGTATGGTACAATAGAGAGCCAATCATTGCTCTACATGTTGTCTGATCAACATGTTTGCCATGCTCATCAGCATCCAATACAACATTGGTAGGCATGGGTGTTTTCATACAGGATTCCTCAGACATACCAAATTTCTTAACCAATTCATTAGCATACTTGGTTTGGGAAATAAATATGCCTTCAGCATGTTGTTTTACTTGCAATCCTAAGAAGAAGGAGAGCTCACCCATGCTACTCATTTCAAATTTGGAATGCATCAGGTTGGAAAACCTTCTGCACAAATTTGAATCAGTAGATCCAAATATGATATCATCTACATAAATTTGTACTAGTAGGGTATGGGACTTATGCGTTCTAATAAAAAGAGTTTGGTCTACTCTACCCCTTATAAAATCATTTTCCAGAAGAAAGCATGCTAGGGTCTCATACCATGCTCTAGGAGCTTGCTTGAGACCATATAATGCTTTATGCAATTTGAAAACATGATCAGGATAAGTTGAAGAGATAAAACCTGGAGGTTGTCTAACATAGACTTCCTCTTTGATGTCTCCATTGAGAAAAGCACTCTTCACATCCATCTGTTAGACCTTGAATCCCTTGTGAGCAGCATAAGCTAGGAATATTCTAATGGCCTCTAACCTTGCAAATGGTGCAAAGGTCTGGTCATAGTCTATTCCTTCTTGTTGAGAGTAGCCTTGAGCAACTAGCCTTGCCTTGTTTCTGACAATAACTCCTTGATCATCCAGCTTGTTTCTGAACACCCACTTTGTTCCAACAATGGAGTGATCCTTTGGCTTAGGCACTAGTTCCCAAACTTTATTCCTTTCAAATTGATGCAACTCCTCTTGCATTGCAATGATCCAGTGTGGATCTTGCTCTGCATCTTGAATGGATTGAGGCTCAACTTGAGATAGGAAGCAAGTGTGCATCAGGTTCTGGTTGACCTGATTTCGGGTTTGCACACCAGTTGAGATGTCTCCAATCATTTGGGAGATTGGATGATCTCTTGTTGTTACTAGATCAACAGGGGATGTTGATTGTTCACCAACCTGTGTTGTTGTTTCCTCTTGTGAAATAACAACTGGCTCTTCAGGATGATTTTCTTCAAGAGGTTGAACTTCTTCTTCATCATCACTGCTCTCATTCTTTTGTTGAATAGGTTGAGTGGCTGTATCCTTTTCTTTAACCTGTAATCTGTCCATACTTTCTGAAATAGAGTGTACCTGCAAAGGTTCTATGGTAGAAGTAGACTTCTCCTTATAACACATGTTAGTTTCATCAAAAGTAACATGAACAGATTCTTCAATTTTACAAGAAGATTTATTATATACCCTATAAGCCTTGCTGATCATGGAGTATCCCAGAAACACTCCTTCATCAGCTTTAGCTTGGAATTTTGCTAAATACTTCTTGTCATTATTATGAATATAACTAGTACAGCCAAAATTTTTAAAATAATCTACTTTAGGTTTCTTCCCTTTGAGCAATTCATAGGGAGTCTTACCCTTCAGTTTATGTATTAAACTTCTATTCAACACATAATTGGAGGTGTTCACTGCCTTAGCCCAAAAGGATAGACGTAGGTGAGCATCTGTCAACAATATAGTAGCAGATTCAATTAGGGTTCTATTTTTCCTTTCAGCTACCCCATTTTGTTGAGGAGTTCTAGGAGCTGAGAAAGTGTGCCTGATCCCTTCACTTTGACAGAACTCTTGCATAAGAAGAGAATCAAACTCTGTCCCATGATCACTTTTGATCAGGGCAATGTGAGTGTTGAACCCAATCTGTATGCATTTGAGAAACTCTGTCAAACACTTAAAGTTATCAGACTTCTTCCTCAGAAAGAATACCCAAGTGAATCTAGAGAAGTCATCTACAATCACTAAAACATAAGATTTCCCTCCTAAGCTTTGTACTGTAATGGGTCCAAAAAGGTATATGTGTAACAGATACAAAATCCTAGGTGAATCACTCTGATTAAGTGACTTAAAGCTATTTTTAGTTTGCTTGCCTAATTGACAAGCCCTGCAGAGTCCTTCCTTCTTGTAGTGGCCAGAAGGTAGTCCTCTAACAAGGTTGTCCTTGGAGAGCCTAGAAATGGTTCTAAGGTTTAAATGTCCTAATCTTTTATGACATAAATCATTTGGCTTGTATACTGAATTGAATAAACAAATGTCTGTATGGGCTGAAAGAAAATTTACTAGATAGATGTTACCTTTCCTTTTACCTGTTAACACAGTTGTGTTATTTTCTGACTTGATCTTACACAGGGATTTGTTGAAGGTCACTTTATATCCTTCATCACATAGCTGACTGATGCTTATCAGGTTGTGCTTCAGTCCTTCAACATATGCCACTTTCTTGAAAGTGACTGAGCCTATCTGAACAGCACCATATCCTTTGGTTTGGCCAAAATTTGAATCACCCAAAATCACTTTGGGTCCAAGTTTCGTTATGAAGGATGATAGGTTCTCCCTGTTCCCTGTCATGTGCTTTGAGCACCCACTATCCAGATACCATTGTTGGTTAGATACTGGATAGGTCTTCACCTGCACATAAACATTTTATTTGTTTTTGACCCAGTTTACCTTGGGCCTAGGTTGATAGCCTTTAAAATCTGAAATGAAAGACATCCCAGGTTGACTCTTATAACCCTCAGGATGATATCTCCTAGGAGGTACTATCCATTCAGTATAAGGGTTGAAACATTGGGATGCAGGACTTCTAGGATTTAATTTAGATTTGCTTTTGAAAGCATGTTCACGGCTCTGAGCTCCGTTCGGAGATCGTCGAGCTGAGGTCGACGTTCCTGAGTAGGATCGTCGAGCTCCGTTCGAAGATCGCCAGTGCTGAACTTCAGAGTCCAGAAAGCGTTGAGCTGAGTTCGACCTTTCAGCCTTATGTCGTCGAGCTCTGTTCGAAGCTCGTCGACCTCTGCTCGATGCTTTCTGTTGAACCATGATTTTCTTTGGCAGATCAGCATTCTTCCTTGCTACCTCTACTACTCCCTTCCCTTTGTCAGAGACAAATTTGATTGGAGTTGTTAATATTGTAGGTTGACTGGATGAAGCACCCAAGCCAAGTGTACTATTAAGTCTAGAGTTCACTGTGCTTGTGATGTCCATCAGTCTGATACTTCTCCCATTGAGGGATTCTTCAAACTTTTTGGCTTTTTACAGTTCAGTTTTTAGTGAAGCTATCTCCTCCCTACAGCATTCCAACTCCTCAGAGAGTTTGAGGTTATTTGAGTTTAGGACACTGTATTCAGATAATTGATTTCTGAGAGAGATTATCTCTTTCTCAGATTCTAGTAAATCTAAACACAATGTCTTAAATTCAATTTTAAAGTCCTCAGAATTAAAATCAAAAGAATTAATTACCTGGTCCTCTTTGGCTCCAGTTTTAGCTTCAACTTGTGAATCAGATTCTGGTTTTGCATCTGAGTTTTGATGAGAGACATTGATAGCCATCATGCAGAATTCCTTTTCATCAGCATCATCCTCATTATCACTGGAGATGGATGAAGTTTCAGAATCATCTTCAGTTTCACTCCATGTCTCAGCAACAAATCCTTTCCTTGTGTTCTTGTTCTTGCTGGAGGAGGCTTTGTCTGAGCGGTTGTTCTTGTAATCTTTCTCTTTTCCTCTTTCTCTTCTATCCTTTTTATCCTTGTTCTTGTTTTCTGGACAATCAGGCACAATGTGGCCTGGTTTCCTGCAGCCAAAGCAAATAATTTCTTTGTTGTTATTTGTCTTATCATACCTTGGCTTATCATGTCCTTTGTATGGCCTTTTTCTGAAGTCTTTCCTGGCCAGTTTGTAGAATCTTTTGGCCAATAGACTGACCAATTCCTCATTGTCTGTGAGCTTTTCTTCAGGCAGGTCCTCAATAGATTTGAAAGCTATTGACTTCTCTTTCTTTATGGCTGGTGAGTCAGCCTTTTGTTCTTCTTCTCTATTTCTGATGAGCAGCTCATAAGATTTGAGCTTGCCTAGGAGAGCTTCAGTAGTAATTTCACTTAGACTTCTGGCATCTTTAATTGGCCAGATTCTTGAATCTCATGTGCTGGGGAAGCACATTAGGATCTTGTCATTAAGCTCAGTTAATGAGATGTCTTTATCCAAGGTCTTTAACTCATTGACAATCAGACTCAATCTGTTGTACATATCTGCTACTGACTCAGTCTCTCCTTTCTTAAAATTCTCATATTGGGTTATGAGATGGGATCTTCTATCTTTTCTTTCGTCAGTAGATCCTGAGACAATTTCAGAGAGTTTGTCCCAAATTCCTTTAGCTGAGTTGCATTCAGCTACCTTTTGAAATATTTCATCAGACATTGTTTGGGCTAAGATGTTCATAGCCTTGGCATCTGCAGTCTTCCACTTCTTTATGTCAGCATCTATTCCAGAAGGAGGTGGAACAGCATCTGTACTTGAGCTTGCTGGTGGAGTTGGGCACACTGTTAAAACAGAATTAAATATATCTTTGTCAATAGAATTCATGTACAATTTAATCCTTGCCTTCCAGAGTGCAAACTTTGAAAGATTGCACACTAGAGGTCTGGTGCTAGCATAATCTTTATTCTGTGCCATGGTTTTGAATAAAAATAAATATAATACAACTAATAACAAGCCTCTATAGAAGGTTGATCTTTTTCAGAGAACTTTTGGTTCAGGTGTTAGCTTGTACAACCAATCTAGTGAAGATTTAGTTATTGGACAACCAACCTGCCTCTGATACCAATTGAAAGTGCGGAAGAGAGATCTACCTTCACTCTAGAGGGGGGGGGGTGAATAGAGTATTTTAAAATAATTTTCAGTTTAAAAGAAATAAGGCAGATTAAGATTTAATTTATATATAAGTGTATATGTGCTTGCTATGAAACAAAGGTAAAATAAAAACTAAAGAAACACACAGCACAAAGCAAAGATAAACACACAGCAAACCAGACAACACAAGGAGCTATAGTGGTTCCCCAACAACTTGGGTACGTCCATTCTTCTACAACCCTTGGTAGGAATCCACTCAGGAAGTGTTGATCAGGTGTCCTGACACCAAAGAGCTTTTGATAAGGTGCTCAAAAACCAAAACTAGATTTTTTGATCATGTGTCTTTCCACCACTGATCAGTTTTGACAAGGCTCTCAGAACCACACTCAAAACTTTTGAAGGGAGTCTTGATAACCCTTTTACAGCAGGAAAGTAAAAAGTAAAGTGGTTGATGTTGTCTTCTCTGTTCTCAAATCAAATGAGAGAAGCACTAGTGGATATGATGAAGATGTCAAAGCTCCCCCTGAGACTAGCAGTAGGTTCAGGAGTAGAGGCTTTGCACAGGGTGATAGGCCTTCAATGAGACTTCTCCAGCAAATGATGATTTCACCAAGGCTGAAATGTGAGTTTTCTGGAGACTTGAATGATGAAGCCTTTTAGCACTTGAAGCAGATCTTTTAGTCACAGAAGATGAAAACTTGATTAGAGAATTTTTGTTGTTCTTCTTCAGTAATGCAATTCCTGTGTCTCTTGGTGTTGGTGTTGAATGATCTGTCTTCTTGTGTCTCTCTTTTCTTTAGCTCAAAAATCTCCAAGAGAACTGAGAATAATAATGAATTCTTGACTTGAATGGCTGAATAAACAGTCTTAAATGATTTCCAAAAACATAATTTGTCTCTAGGGAAAGTCCATTAGCAATATTCCATTTTTACCTTCCTTGACATTTGCATCAGATAGCTTGAAACGGCTAGGAAATCTTTTGCCATTAATGCAGCAATTAACTCTGAAAGAATTTGAAATAATTCCATAACTGATATTGACTTGATAGCAGAAAACTTTGACCTCATCAAGAAATAGTCGATCGGAGATCGACTATGGTCGACCAGAGCTCAGAGTTAATGAAATTGAACTGGAACAGAAATAGTCGATCTGAGATCGGAGAAAATGGAGATAAGCAACAGACAGAAAGCGTCGACCAGAAAATGTCGACCTGGCTAAGGCAGAAATTGTCGACCTTGCTAAATCAGAAATAGTCGATCTTGAGCTTGGCAGAAATCGTCGACCTTGCTAAATCAGAAATAGTCGATCTTGAGCTTGACGACAAAGCGTCGATCTAAGCTCAGCAACAGAGCGTCGATCTAAGCTTGACGACAAAGCGTCGATCTAAGCTTGACGACAATGAAATAGCTGAAGGCCGGGCGCTGATCCAAGCTCGACGATCGTCGGACTGAAGCTCGACGATAGTCGACCTGAGCTCGACTATTTTTCACATTTGTCTCAGCTTTGATTCCTGATCTTGAATGGTCCTGGGGGCAGCTTCAAACCTAAGTTCTAAGCCCTAGACACATTCTAACTTGACCTTTTCAACTATACAACTAGGTCAAACAGATATCCTAAATACATAGTGATCCTTGCCCAAATTAGTAATAGGGTGTTCCAACAGGGATGGCCAGAAGTACCCCTGCTTGACCACCCTAGCTTCCAAAGTCCTGCCTCCCGAGTGACTGCCAAATTTGCTAGAGTGCACTTCCTCCAGGATCCGCGGGATCTCCTATTCTACCACGCATCATGCTAGGAGCCCTGACAACATCGTCCGATGCAACCCCCCTTCATGTATCAAGTAGTGAGCCGACTTGTTCCCAAATCCTTTCAGATCTTTGGTCCCTTTGGGAAGTTTTCCCGTATTTAGGAAATTTATAAAGGGATCCACCCACGAGGACCGCTGATCCACTTCCATCAACTCCCCCTTTTCGATCGCTAGACGGAATAACTCAGTCAAAGTTCCTCCACCCCGGGGTCCGAACTTAGCCAACCTATCGGCTGTTGTACTCTCATCCTGGGGACATATTAGATTGAAAATGTTCGGAACCCGCTGAAGATCACCCTTATTTTTGAAAAGTACTTCATTTGGGAAGGCTCCCTAGCCTCATACTTACCCCTAATTTGTTACGCGACCACCAACGAGTCCATGAATACTTCCACGCCTTGTATCCCGAGCTCTTTGGTCAATCGCAGCCTGCTATGACGGCCTCAGACTCTGCCTTATTATTGGTGATGGGGAAGTGCAAGACCACTTCCTATTCTATATTGACCCCTTAGGGGCTTACTAGCATTACCCATCCCCTAGAGAATGCTTCCCCGAGGCTCCGTCTACCAACATCTTCCAAGCATCCCTTGGTGGTGGTTTCTCACATTCTACCTCAACGATGTAGTCGGCCAAGACATTTGCCACCGCTTACGCCTTGATGGAGATCCGCGACACAAAAGTGATATCGAACTCACTCAACTCGATAGACCACTTTGCCAACCTCCCCGAGTGCTCTACCCCTTCGATAATCCTGTGCAGGGGGTGGTCCATCACCACCTTGATCGAATGGGCCTGAAAGTAGGGCCTAAGCTGCCTGAATGAGATGATCAAGTAGAAGACCAACTTCTTCAGGATGGGGTAACAGAGCTCAGCCTTATTCTGGATTCAGCTGACGTAGTAGATGGGCAACTG
Organism: Platanthera zijinensis; assembly: GCA_039513925.1. Taxonomy (NCBI): domain Eukaryota; kingdom Viridiplantae; phylum Streptophyta; class Magnoliopsida; order Asparagales; family Orchidaceae; genus Platanthera; species Platanthera zijinensis. The sequence continues at coordinate 86,009,833 of CM077086.1, forward strand.
TTTCTTCCATTCTTCCCTGACCAAAATAGAGTTGATGGCCTCCGCCCCCACCCCTAGATATAAGGCTAGATCCTCCCCCTCCTTCGGGCTATAAAGGAGTGGTGCTTGGGAGAGTTAGCCCTTTAGTGCCTGAAAAGCCTCCTTGCATTCCTTTGTCCACTCGAACTTTTGGTTCCCCCGTAGCATCTTGAAGAAAGGTGAGCATCTCTCCCTAGCTTGAGAGAGAAACCTACTCAGACATGCGAGCTTGTCCATCAAGTGCTGAACCTCTTTGGCATTATACGATAACCCCAACTCCATGATAGCCTTCTCATTGTCTTGGTTAGGTTCTACCCCCGCAAGGGTAAGAATATGTCCAAGGAACTTGCCTCGGCTTGCCCCGAAGACACACTTCTTGGGGTTTAAGCGCATCTTGTATCTCCGTAGGGTGCCAAATTTTTCTTCCAAGTCAACAAGATGGGAGTAAACCTCCCTGCTCTTCACCATGAGGTCAACAATATAGACCTCCATGTTTCTCCCCAGTTGATTTTGGAAAACCCAGTCCATCATGCGCTGGTACATTTCTCCCATGTTCTTTAGCCCAAAGGGAATCATTTTATAATAGAAGCAACCCTCCCTCGTGATGAAGAAGACATCTTTGACGTCAGGAGGATGCATTCGAATCTGATGGTAACCTGAAAAAGCATCCAAAAAACTCATATTTAAAAAACCTACGGCTTAAACAACCAGTGCGTTGATCTGAGGCAAGGGGTAGAAATCCGTAGGGCATGATTTATTTAATAAAGAAACATCCACACACATTCTCCACTTCCCATCCCCATTCTTTACCATAACCACGTTGGAGACCCAGCCTTGATACTAGATCTCTGAGACGAAACCTGCTTCGAGAAGCTTTTTGACTTCCTAACGGATGGGCTCCTCCATCTTGGTGGCGATGGTCCTCGTCTTCTAGCAGATTGGATGTGTCCTAGGGTCTAGATTCAGGAAGTGGCACGCCACATTCACATCAATGTTGGGCATGTCAACCGCCCTCTACGTGAAGATGTCGACGTTCCTTTAGATACACTCTTGCATCCTCTCTAGATCTTTAGGGCTCAAGTTGCTGCTGATACACACCCTCTCTGTCTTTCCTGCCCTAGTGAAGACCTCCATATCCACTACCTCCTCTATCGGCTCTATCCTGGACTGCTCTCTGCCGCTCCTCGACTCCTCCTTCTTTTTGAACTCTTCCTCCTTGCCTACATTCGAAACCTCGATTGCCTCCTGCTGACTTTCCTGCAGCTCCACTTCTCTGCCTCCCTGGGCCGCAACCCCAGCTTCTTCTTCTCCCAAATCCTTCTCTACATCCATCTCTCCAGACTCACCTATGCTCACTCCCTCCTCCTCTACAACCTCCTCCTGCATCGCCATCTCCTTCTCTAACTCTTCCGCCTCTGCTATCCAGGCAATGGTGTTGACTGCAGTCACATAGCACTACCTTTCCACCTTTAAATCCCCCCTGAACCTTACCTGGACTCTCCCACTACTGAACTTGAGACATTCATGGAATGAGGAGGGGACACAAAAGAAGACGCTGATGAGAGGGCGCCCAAAGATGGCGTTATAGCTGCTCGGAGCGTCAACAATTATGAACCGATAGTTCCTCGACAATACCCCTAGCATCACGTACAGTCCAACCCACCCCCCACCCCCCGTTACTTCATTCCTCTCCTCCGAGAACCCAAATAATGGTTTATAAAAGGCCACAATCATCTAGGCCTCTACCTTAATTTCATCGAACGCTTTATTGAAGATTACGTTCACGGAGCTCCCATTATCTACCAGAATCTTGGAGATTGTGAAGTTCTCAACGACCATCTGGATCACCTAGGCATCGTAGAATGGGTATTCATTGTCAGACATATCCTTCGATGAGAAGGTGATCTTTTGCTCCTTGGGGGGAGTCAGGAAGGTCGAGGCGACGCTCCTCCTATACATGGTTTGGAAACTCCCCTTATAGGTGGCCTCAATCCCCACTCCCCCATGGATCACACTGGTCCCTCCTCGGGCTCCCACATCCGCCCAGTCCTCACACATATATTCTTTTCCTCCAGGTAGAACTTCCTCAATCTTCACGGGCTGCTGCTACTGAACATGCCACCTGGCCCCTCTTATCTCCAGAAACTCTAGGCAGGTGGTCGTCGCGTGACCCTCCTCGTAATGAAAGTCACAAAACGGAAACACCATCATGCCTTCTCTTCTCCTTCCTCCTCCCCTATCTCCTCTTCAATCTCTCCTTGCTCGGGCGATCGTCATCGCCTCCTGCTTCTATGGGAGATGGGCCCTCTTCCCCTTCCTCCAATCTGGTGGATTAAACCTTCCTTGACCGCGAGAGTTTTCTCCACCTTTTTATCCTCCCCTAGTCAATAGTGGGGACCTTCCCGAGTCCTTTAGGCCAACTGGTTGTTGGCTCCCTATTCCCTAACGTTGGTGCTTCCCCTGGTTCCCCTGACATAATGGTTCTTTTCTCCTCCTCTCTTCTATCTAACCTCATGCTTCCATACTCATAGTTCCTTCACATCATCCTCCACCAACTTGGCCAGCTTCCTAGCAAATGCCGGGTTGGCCGCTTCAATCTCTATCTCCTCTGCTGCCCTCTCCATCAGCTCTTCGAAAGAGAGGGTGCACTCTTTTCAGCTCTATACTGAAGAACCCGGATCTCAACCCCAGGTTAAATGCAAGCATCAGCGTATACCTCGGGACCTCATGAAGTAAAACAATCTTCTCCTAGAACCGATCGACGTAATGTCCCAGCATCTCCTTTGGCTTTTACTTGATGGCGAAAAAGCTCTCCGCCCCCTTCTTCCTCTTCTTCGATATGGAGAGACTCAATAGGAACCCATGGCGCAGATCTTCAAAACAGTAGATTGAACTTGTATGGAGTTTATGAAGCCATTCCCTCGCCTTCTCCTTCAAGGTAATGGCAAAGAGCCTATACTTGATGGCATCTAACATCTGCCTTATGGAAATGGCATCCTCGAACAATTGAACAAGTTGCACGGGGTCATACCTGCCCGTGTAGTAGGACATATCTTGCTCTCTGAACTAGTCAGGGATCGGGGCAGAGAAAATCAGCTCACTAAAGGGCTCCTGCCCACACCCTAGCGAGAGGGCCCGTCTCGAGGCCTCGGTTCGCTAACCTTGTCAGTTCTAGCCTGCCCGAGGAAGAGCTCTTTCCCGGCAATATCCCTCTCATCACTTTTTTTCAGAATCACTTTCCCAGGATGCTGGCCTAGAGCATTCTCACCCAAATAAGTAGCTGCAACCACCAGAAATGAAGGCATCGCCCACTCAATCCTTGCTATGAAAGACAATTGGATGGTATGAAACACTTCTTTCTTGAATTCTTCCAGGATCCCAATCATTACCCCACTCGCCTAGGGTGGAGAACCTCCTGATCCTGCTCCTACCTCCTCACCTCTGGACATGAGACTAAGACTGAGATTTTCTTATATCAGCTATGGTCCACGCTCACCACACCAGAAATATTGAAACAAAAAATGTCCCCAACGAGAATTCGGACCCTACGGTGTACCTAACACCAACTTCTCCCTAACTCTGACCCTAGACCACTGGTTAAGAACTAAAGAACTTACCCTGGGCTACAACAAAGAGGTCCATCCACTAACCCAGAAGATTTCAGAGCGCTTCCCCTCCTTATCCATTTGTTGAGCTAATGATACCTCAAAAGCGCTGCAAAACATCAGAAAATGAAAAAGCTTGTCTTCTGAGGTACCCTGTGGGTCTATTTATGGATTCCAAGAGACTGGTATGCCAACAGCCAAACTCCGATGTTCGAAAAGACTATATGCATCCCAAAGTGGTAAGCAAACAACAAAACTCCGCTGTTCTGAGGAGCTAAATGCAGACCTCCATGGGTATTTAGGTAAATTGACCTCTGGACCACACTGGGCGGGAGGCTTGTCACCTCCATAGGTAGAATCCCTTCCGCCAACTTTGCTTATTTGATACTTTACTGTTGGGAATTGCTTGAACTAAGATAAATTAAGGTTGTATTTGATATGCTTTGTTTAGTTGTATGTGTTTGCAGGTTCTATCATTGCCTAAGTGTAGACCAATGTCAGTCTATAAGTGGGTCACCATGAACACAGGATCATACAAGTGTAATTCCCTCACTATGTGATCCAAAGTGTTTACTCATGTGTAGCCTCTCTATTGGGATACACTTCCATCATTTAAGCACTTGGACCATTAGTATGGACAGAAGCATTGGGCAAATTTTCTTGAAGAGAAAAATTTCCTAAGTCTTTTATACTCTGAGTATTTCACTTCTACAAGAAGTCTACTATAGTTCTCGAGAAGTAGAGTTAGCAGTATACTCGAGAAGTTCACTTAGTTCTCGAAAAGCCTATACTAGTTCTCGAGAAACATCAGTATAGTTCTCGAGAAGCTCAGTCTAAGTATATTGATCTCGAGAAGTCTTTATGATACTCAGCCTATACTTCTCAAGTAGCCAGAGACAACCGTGAAAATCTACTCTAAGTCCATCTACTCGAGTAAGCTGATTGTAGTTCTCGAGTAACTTAGCTTTTAGTTCTCGAGTAAGTCAGCTTAGTTGATTCGAGTACAAGTCTTTAGCTCTCGAGTAATATTCTTTGATAGTTCTTCAGAAGCGAAATTTAGTTCTTGAGTTGAATCAACGCTTATCTCTCGAGTACTATCTTAAGTCCAGAAAGTATAGCTTTCGAGAAATCAGCCATGTTCTCGAGAACTTATTGATACTTCTCGAGAACTGCAATTCATTTTTCAGAAAATTTACTTAAGTCCAGATCGACGGGATTTTCAAATGACTTTACGTGATTGGTCCACGTGTCATCATTAATGTCAATTCTAACCGTTAGTGGAAATCCTATATAATGTATTTTCATCAATATTAACCCTAAGCGGTGAACCATACACTTTCTAAATTTCTGATTGATAGTCTCTCTCCAAGAACGAACTTACAGAAGCCGCCGCCGCCGCTCAGGAAGAAGATCGACACGACTGTTTTCGATCAAGAATGACTTGCTGTTCAAGGAAACTTCATCTTATCCTTGATCGAGCAGGTCAAAAGTTTCTCAGGTTAGATCTACAGAGAGTCTTCTTAAACATTTCTGAAAAAGTCGCAAAGTTTAGAAGAAGACCTAGAGTTAAATTTTTCAGATCTGAGACAAATCTTTTTTTGTATTTCAAATCTCTTTGTAATTTTGTATGAGATTATTCTCCGAGTGTAGGAGCGTTGTTATCCGAGTTGTAGGGAGTTTTCATCTTCCGAGTGTAGATCCCTTTAGATCAAGATTGTAGGAACTTGTTTCTGAGATGTAGGACTGGTTTTCAATCCGAGATAGTGGAGTAGCCGAGTCTAGTGATTTACTAGATCGGTGAGGGAAAGTGGACGTACACAAGGTTGGGGAACCACTATAAATCTTCTTGTCATCTGTGATTGCTTGATTGTTTTTATGCAAGTTCGTTAAATTTTTTTATTCCGTAAATAGACGCATAATTCACCTATTCATCCCCCTCTAGGTGATTTAGGTAGACAACTTAACTCTTTCAATTGGTATCTGAGGGAGGTTAGTTGTTAAAAGTTTAACACCTTGATCAATTTCATCTGTAAGTTGCCTCTTGAGAATTTTCAAGCAAAGGAATAGGCTAAAGATTTTGCCAAGCTTCCCCTATGCACAAATAACATATTTCCCATGTGGAAAGAAAGAATCAAGTTTTTCATGGAAGCTGTGGATTCCCGGATCTTCATGATTGTTGAAGAAGGTCCCCACATTCCTATTACTATCTCAACTATAGATCCAAAAAAGAAAGTCCCAAAGAAGCTGATGGATCCAGATAAAGACGAGATTACACTTGTCTCCTTGGACAAGAAAGGCAAAAATATAATTGCTTGTGCAGTCGATGACTCTATGCTTCAAAACCTGATCCACTGCCACTCTGATAAGGAGATGTGGAAGTCCCTCGTCACCTTGATGGAAGGTACAGAAGAAGTAAGGGATGACAGAAGATCCCTATTGAATAAGAAATATGAAGCCTTCCAACAAGGGCACAAAGATACCATTGCAGATACTTTTGAGAACTTTTTCAATATATTTAATGGCCTCAGAGTATATGGCTGAGACTTAACCAACGGAGAACTGAATGACAAGTTCCTAAGATCATTAACGAAGGAATCGGACAACAAGGTCTTTGTCATCAGGGAATTTGGAAAGCTAGCTGAGATAGATCCTCAGAATCTCTTCGGGAAGCTGATGTAATATGAGCTTCAACTCAACACAAGAAAAGCTGACAAAGAGAAGAGCAGGTCTGCATCAAAAGAGAAGTCTATTGCTTTAAAGGTAGACACCTCCAGGAAGTCAAAGGCTACCTCTCAAACCCCAGCACAAGAAGATAGTGAAGAAGAAAACTCGGAGCCAAGTACCTCGGGATCTGAACTATCTGAAGGAGAGTTCTCCTTACTCTCACGGCAGTTCAAGAAATTCTTGAACAAGAAAAAGCAATGGAAAGGCAAGGATGCCTCTCACAGAAGATCACGACATGACGGTGATCGACACAGAAAAGGCTCGAGCAGCCATGACAGGTATGGTTCTAAATAGAACAAACATAATTCGACTGACATAGTTTGCTACAATTGTAACAAGCTAGGTCACGTCATAGCTGACTGTCCCCACAAGAAGAAGGAGGGAGGCATGAGACAAGAAAAGAAGTCCTCGTAAATCAAGAAGAGGACAGGGAAGAGACTGATAGCCAAGAAAGGCAAGACTCTTAGTGACTCTGACTCATCTGAGTAAAGTGAAGAAGAGCAAGCCTACTTTGGACTTATGGCTCAATCAGATGATGAACAAGAGCCCCAGTTCACTGGGGAGGTAAAATCTCACACCCCTCTTTCAGAATCTAAAGTTTTTGAGCATGACCATGAGGATAGATCCTCTGATGATGAGTCTGAACTCATGGACAAGTATAAGGAGTTGATCTTGGCTTACGAAAAATGTCGAAAGGTCGTGAAAACTCATGCAAAAGAGATTAAGTCTCTAAAGGCCATAAAAAGCTCTTTGAGAGAGGAAGTCGTTAAAATGGACTCACTCAGAGAAGACTTAGATACTGTTGTTGATGAGTTCAACAAGGCTATCAAGCACCTTGATCTGAAGGATGAAATCATCAAAGGGTTGGAAGACTTACTAGAAGCCAAAAAGAAACATGTTGAAGGTTTCTATAAGCCAAAGGTAGTTCTTCCTCTTGTTGCTGAGTTCTCTGCTCAGGCCAAGGGTGCTGGGCTAGGCCATGTAGGAGCTCCTAGTAAATCTTGTAGGAGAAATAAGGCTAAGAGAAATAATAAGGCCGCCAAGAAGACCTCAGTCGAAGAAAAGGGGAAAGCTCCTCTAGATCAGACTATTTTTAAGAAAGTCATCTTTCCAACGAATAAGTTTGATCTTGACTCGTTCTACAGTCACTTGACTAGGCCTACTTATGTAGAGCCAAAGTCTCGTTACCAAGGATGGACTCGCCCCAGAAACTTTGGTGAGAGTGTCTTTAAGGAACCTTATGAAGAAGTCATTCTTCAGGACTATGGCCCTTATGCTCATTGTTAAAACTTCAAGAAAGCACCAAAAGTAAAATCCATTGTAGAAAAGCCTGTGATGGAGAAGAAATCATGTGATTGCCATCATCATGAAGCTTCTTCCACCAATAATGCTACCCCTGCTAGATCAATATCCCAGAAGGTCAAGCAGGAGTACCTAAGGAAAAGATACAACAGGTTCGACTGTTGGTGCTGTGGAAGAATTGGTCATTTTGCCATCGATTGTTGGTTTAATCCAAGAAATTTTGTAACTCCTCAAGTTGGCAACAGGAGAATGACCACTCATGATGATAATCCTCGTAGGGGGGTATTCTAACACGAGACCAAGGACACACACATGTTTGGGTTCCTAAGGCAAACTGATTATGATTGCAGGAATGTCCAAAGGCCACCAAAACGCCAATTGGGTATTTAGACAGTGGATGCTCTCGGCACATGACCGGGACAAGAAGCCTCCTTCAAAATTATTCTCTAGTGTTGAACGGACAAAAGGTCATCTTTGGAGGTTCAGACCGAGGGATAACCAGAGGCTACGATATGATCACTAATGGTAGTGTATCATTTTCATATCTAGCTTATGTTGAGAGATTGGAACATAATCTTATAAGCATAAGCCAACTATGCGACAAAGGATACATAGTTTAATTCCACGCTGACATGTTCCTGATAAAGTCTGTTGACAACATTGAAATAATTCTATCTGGCACTCGAAGTAGGAATATATTTTGTTTAAATTTCATTTGTATAGATTTTTCTACACCAGTATGCTTTTTAGCAAAAGATAGTGCGTCTCTTGGTGACCAATGACACAAGAGGTTAGCACATATTAATTTTAAAACTATTAATAAATTATTCTCCGTGAAGTTAGTTCGTGATGCCCCAAATGTCAAGTACGTCAAAGATAGACCTTGTCATGCATGCATAAAAGGCAAGCAAACAAGGGCTACCTTTAAAAGCATTATTGACAAAAATTCAAGTAGATGTCTCCATCTACTTCATATGGACTTGTTTGGTCCACTGCAAATTAGAAGCTTGGGAGGTAAGGAATATACATTGGTTATTATTGATGACTACTCGCACTTTGCGTGGGTGTTCTTTCTGAAACACAAGTCAGATACCTTCGACATCTTTACTAATTTTTTCAGGAAGGTCCAGAATGAACATAACTGTTCCGTAGTCAAAATCAGAAGTAACAATGGAACAGAGTTCAAGTCTGGGGCCATGACAGAATTCTTTGAAAGCCTAGGTATATTTCATGAGTTTTCCTCTCCTCGCACTCCACATCAAAATGGAGTAGCTGAGAGAAGGAACAGAACACTCATAGAGGCCTATAGAACTATGTTGAGTGATATATCACTACCGGAGTATTTTTTGGCTGAAGCCGTCAATACTGCATGCCACGTACAAAATCGAGCACTCATCAATAAGAATCATGATAAGACACATTATAAACTTCTAAAAGGCAGGAAACCAACTATTTCATTTACACTCGATGACTTAGGCCAAGAAGCGTCGAAATCATTGAGAGGAAAAGCCTCACTCAATACCTTAATTCGAAAAGCATAGAGATCGTTGAGTGGAAGAGCCTCACTCAACTCCTTATGTAGAGAAGTGTCGAGAGCGTTCTGTGGAAAAGCCTCACTCAACTCCTTAAGCTTAAATCTGTCGAGAGCTTTGAGTGGAAGAGCCTCACTCAGCGCCTTAAGCCGAAAAGCATCGAGAGCATTGAGTGCAAGAGCTTCACTCAATGCCTTATGTTGAAAAGCGTTGAGAGCGTTCCACTTAACTCCTTATGCCGAGAAGCACCGAGAGTATTGAGTGGAAAAGCCTCACTCAACGTCTTATGCCGAGAAGCATCAAGAGCGTTGAGTGGAAGAGCCTCACTCAACGCCTTATGCCGAGAAGCATTGAGAGCATTGAGTTGAAAAGCCTCACTCAACACCTTAAGGCGAAAAGCGTAGAGATCTTTGAGTGGATGAGTCTCACTCAATGCTTTATGTAGAGAAGCGTCGAGAGCATTGAGTGGAAGAACCTCACTCAACACCTTATGTCGCGAAGTGTCGAGAGCATTGAGTGGAAGAGCCTCACTAAATGCCTTAGGTCCTGAGAGTTCTACCCATGAAAGGGGCCTTTCGCCTGCCCAAGCACAAGCCTTTCTGCCTAGCTTGGGGAAAGGCTCTTAAACCACCTCCCCTGGGGGAAAAACCCACTCAGCGAATATGGGGTCTTACACACCCGTTACCCAACATTTAGCCAACCTAACCCTAAATTTATACTTGGTGTATAGATTCCGATACATATAGGGCCAACGATGGGCATTTCCGTTCCTCCGATCCCTTGTCCCTTCTAGTAGTAGGAGTTGGGGCAGACCCTAACAACAATCGTAAATGCCTTCCGGTCTCAACAGTCCTCGGTGCAGCAACATGCCCCGAACTCCAATTGGCTGAGTAACTTCCGAGTTCTTTTTTCACCCGCTTATAACGTGATAGAGTCGACTATTCGCACGAAGGAGTGGTTTGATTCTGTGTTGTATTTATTGGCTGGAATTCGTTGTCCAGCCAGTATAGTTGTCATTTTAGCAGTATCTGAGCTAGAATCACATGTCAAGAGGTGGTGGAAGTTCATTATGGGCTCCACTTTTGAAGTATAAGTATACACTAACATCATCTGGAATGAGTTCTCTGATGCCTTCTTAGAGCATTTTGTTCCCACTACTGCTCCCGATGAACTCGAGGAAAATTTCCTGCAGCTGAAACAGGGATCTAAATCAGTTGAGTAGGACCAACGAGAGTTTCAATACCTTGTCATATTTGCTGACTCCTATGACTTGGATGCTCATGGTTACGCATAGAATTTCTACAGAGGTTTGCGAGACCAAATAAGGCCAGCTCTTTTTCTTATAGGTGATTCAAGACAATTTCAGATTATAAACATGGCAAAAAATATTGGAAGCAGTCCATCTTGGGGTCCAGGCTAGTGGTAAGAGACCAACAAAAAGTGTAATGGAGACAGGGCCTAGTAGGAGGAGGCAACTTGCCAGAGGTAGAGGTAGAAACTAAGAAGGAGGTAGTTGACATTTCCATCAAAATTTTAGGATGGAGTGTCCGGCCTCACAGTTAGCTTTACCCCGATTCCAGCATATTTAGTCATAACGACCTCCCACAGAGCACTTCAAGGAAGTTTTCTTCCACTATCACTAGTCGGCACACATTCGGCATTTCAGCTCACAACTGGTTCGGAGTGTTCCAAGTCTTCCAGTATTTCCTCCGGCAGCTCAGTGAGGACAAAGACATGGTTGAGAATGAAGGCAACAAGGTAGGATCCCTTGACCTGCTTGAGAGTACCTTTTTGCTTTAACTCAAGAGTGGGACCCGCGGTATATTATTGCAGGTATCTCATAGTCAAATCGATATGTTTATAAGCATTCTTCCTTAGTATGTCTGAGATTGTGCTAAAAACCTAGCTTTGAAATTATTATAACTTAACATCTAGGCTTCGTGACTGTTAGCGGGAGACTTGCCTACACTTTATTTGATATTGGTGCCACCTATTCTTTCATCTTAAGAGAACTTCGTTGAGGATTTTAATCGTGTGTAACATTTCATCAGTCACACAGAGAGTATGCCTTCTGAATTGCTCTGCGATGATGATAATACGTTTTGTAGCATAAACTATTATCGTATTTTTCTAGTTTATAATGTACAAATCATGTCTTTTTGGTTTATCTTTTATCCTTTTTATGTAAATATTATTGCCACTAACATTTTCTTGTCTTTTTGGAGGTTTCCAGTTTTTTGGTCAAAAATGACCTGTCACGCCCCCCTGTCACGCCCTCCCTGGGCGTGACCTTGGGTGTGTCGCCTGATCCCGAGGACTCCTGATGAAAGAGACAGAAAACCGGAAAAATGGTTGTCATGCCCCCGTGACACGCCCTCCCTGGGCGTGTCCCCGGGCGTGTCCCCGGGCATGACACGCGGCGTGTCGCCCTCTGTCCGAAGTCTACCTCCGCACTGAATGCCTGCCCCAGCTCAGCACGCGAACAGTACTGTCACGCTCCCCGTCACGGGCGTGACCTGGGGCGTGACACCATCTTTTCCGATGACTGGCGGATTTCCGACCAATGATTTCGACACGACGTGCGTTTCACGCCCCCCCTATACGGGCGTAACCCAGGGCGTGACCACCGACGTACAACAGCAATCATCCTTCCTGCCAGAATCCAGAGCCCAAGGTCAATGTCATACCTATCACGCCCCCTGACATGCCCTCCCTAGGGCGTGTCGGAGGGCGTGACCAACCCGTGGAATTTTCTATAAATTCAGACCCCCCCTTCCATTTCAGCAAGCTTGGGTTGAGAGGGGAGGTGTTGCCCCTTGGTTTCTTGCTTTCTTTTCTTGTTTTTTATGCTTCTCTCTCTCTCTCTCTCTCTTTCTCATTTTAGTTTTTCTTAATCCTAGTTTAGTTCTAGATTTTGTAATAGCTTTTTTTGTAATCTTGCATTTGCTTAATGCTAATGGTAGGGATAGAATAGGATTTTATTTTCAATGCAATTGTAATTTCATTTTCCTAAGTGTAACTCTCCTTTTTATTAATAAAAGTGCTATTTTTCAACATGTGTTCTTTTTATGCTCTACTACTCATCCCCCCCTCCTCCACTCCATTATGATTAACTAATCCTCCTTGTACTTGATCTTGACGATCAGAGATTCGAGCAATTAAATTATGATATTTTAATTAACCTTTTCTTTTTAGGTTTTGGCCTTGAATTACTCTTGATTTTTCATGGGTTGGAGGTATATTATCGATATATACTCTCCACCTTTGCTTTCATTCTAGGCAAGCCGAGAGGCCGATAGAATGAAGTGAGCATTCAAGACTAATGGGAGTTGTACGCACCCCTCGAGAGAGGCAGACGTCCAAATCTCCCGGATTGGAGTAAAATCCAATAGTGGGGTTCACCGCGTAAAGCGAGTTTTAGGCCTCTGATTTAGACGAGAGTCGGTCGGACCTTCCTAAACTCAGTTAGGCACGACTTCGAGAGAAGCGTGTTTAAGCTTTAGGAACCTCCACGGTCAAGGACCTTAATCCTATTAAGTTTAGTTTTTATCGCATTTTCTTAGTCGTCTTTAGCCGAGGTGAATCTTGATCGAGTGCATTTCCATTTCTTAGTTTCAACCCTTCATTATAATCGCTTACTTTATGCTCTTTAATTAAATACAGTTGTCCTTTTTCTAGCATAGCTTTATTTCTTTAATTGCACTTAGTTTCTAAAACCCTAGTTTTCCGTCGATAAAATAATAGTCCTCGTGTGAGTAAGCATACTCAACAGTTCCCGGATTTCAATACGACACTTGTGTCCCCTAATTACAATTCGATAGGTATACTTGCCTCATTTGATTGCTAGTTTGGTTGCTTTTATTTTCTTCGAAGCTTAGCGACCACCAAGTTTTTGGCGCCGTTGCCGGGGATCAACTTTCGTTGATATATTGAAAACACGAACCTATTAATTTTATCTCTTCTCTTTCTTATCCTCTTTCTTTAATTTTTTTTTAAAAAAAAATTTATTACCGCTCTTAATAGTAACCAACTTCACAATTTTTCTACTCCACCTAATTCTCTCGAAAAGGGCAAAGCGGGCTTTAAGGTCCGATATCTTGTCTAGTACCTTGTGAACCCTTCACCGTGTAGTCCTTGGGAAGTTCGAGAGTTAATCTATTTAAAAAATTGATTTTAAAAAAATAAAATTTAGCTTTTCATTCTAGTTTATTATATTTCTCTTCTCTTTCTTCTTTTCTCTTCCTAGTGCATGACCCACGGGAGTTCGTCCGTTATTTTGGACTTGGACCACGAAATTGAGCGTACTCTTCAGAGAAGATCGCGATTTCAAGGCCCTACTTCCCAAATACCAGTTGAGGACTCTGAGTCATTCTCTACTCTAAGAATGGAAGAACCCAACGAGGAGGAAGCCGCGCAAAGACCTATGTCTGATTATGCACAGCCGAATCTCGAGAGAACAGAATCTAGCATAGTTTGTCCTACTATAGAAAATAATAACATCAAATTAAAGTCTAGCATAATTCAAATGGTGCAGCAATATGTGCAATTTGACGGACTTCAAGATGAAGATCTGAACGCACATATAGCAACCTTTCTTAAAATTTGTGACGCATTCAAGATAAATGGTGTCACATATGATACAATCAGGCTAAGACTTTTCCCCTTCTCTCATAGAACTAAAGCTAAGCAGTGGCTGAACACTCTACCTAAGAATAGCATAACCACTTGGAATGAATTAACTGAAAAAATTTTTTGCGAAGTATTTTTCGCTAGCAAAAACTGCAAAACTTAGGAACGTTATCTCTTTCTTCGGACAAATTGACACTGAAACCCTATATGAAACTTGGGAGAGATTTAAAGAATTATTAAGACGATGCCCACATCACGCACTGCCTGTATGGTTACAAATGCAGATGTTCTATAACAGGCTAAATCAAAGCACGAAGCAAATGATAGACGCAGCTTCTGGCGGTACTTTAAATCATAAGACCCCGGAAGCAGCTCTTGAGATTTTTGAGGACATGGCCATGAGCACTTATCAGTGGAATATGCCTAGGTCCTGCCCGAACAAGCCTGCATGTATCTATGAAGTGGATAATGTATCCTAACTCGCTCTGCAAGTAGAAATCCTAAGCAAAAAAATCACGGAGATGACTGCTTCCTCCGCCCCTCAGGTATGGGAATCTACAACTCCTGCCTCCGAACAATTAGATTTTGTTAACAATATGCCTAGAAATTCTTTTAATAATTTTTCTGCTGCGAATTTTCATCCTCCTGGTTTTAATTTTCCGAATAGTTATAATCCTGCCTTAAGAAATCATCCAAATTTTTCGTAGAGTAATCCATCGAATGCTATGCGCCCACCACCGCAAAATGATTTTTCTGTACCACCACCACCACCTCTTCAAAATTATCCAAAACCTCCAAGTTTGGAGGAGTTACTTTCCAAATATATCACCACAAATGACGCTACGATAAGTACCCTAACCGAAAGCGTTAAAAGTCTGGAAAATCAGGTAGGACAGCTCACGAAAATAATTTCTGAGCGATTCGCAGGGTCTCTTCCTTCCAATACCAAACCCAACCCGAGAGAGAAAGCGAAAGCTATAACTCTTCGGAGTGGGAAGCATGTCTCCGGTATGGTTTACGAAGAGACCGAGGCAAGCTCCGCCCCTATTTTGAAAAATCAAAGCTCCGCTCCCGTTTTAAAAATTCCATCCTCTGCTGAAGAAGTTATCACCCCCATTTTAGAAAAAAATATCACTGCACCACCCATTTTTTTAAATAATCGAACCCCGCCTTACCCTTTCGAACTTAATAAACAACGTTAAGATGATCAGTACTCCCGCTTCTTAGAGATTTTCAAGAAAATACCCATTAATCTGCCTTTCCACGAAGCGATTTCGCAGATGCCGAAATACGCAAAGTATCTTAAGGATTTTATCACCAACAAGAAGAAGTTAGAGAACCTTTCACACGTCACGCTAAACTCTGAGTGCTCTGCTATTTTAACAAATGGTTTGCCGAAGAAGATCAGTGATCCGGGTAGTTTATCTATCCCGTGTGTCTTCGGTGATCTGTTTGTCAAACATGCATTAGCCGACTTAGGCGCGAGTATAAACATGATGCCCCTCTCATTGTTTAAGAAGCTAGGATTTGGTAGCCTTAACCCCACGCGTATGAGTATCCAGCTAGCTGATATATCTGTCAAGTACCCGTTAGGAATAGTGGAGGACTTTCTAGTAAAAGTCGACAAGTTAATCTTCCCGGTTGACTTTGTATTTTTGGACATCGAAGAAGACGTCGAGGTTCCCCTGATCCTTGGCCGACCCTTCCTTTCCACCTCCCGAGTTATCATTGATGTAAGCAATGGTAAGCTCTTTCTTCGAGTAGGCGACGATGAAGTCACTTTTTCTATCACCCCTTCGATGAAGAACACCTTAGCAAATGATTACTCTTGCTTTTTATTAGATACCGTAAGTGACGAATCCTCCTATTGCCCCGCCAAATTTGAAAAGGAATTTTCTAAATTTTGTTTCTCCTCTTCTCTTCCAACTGAATCGCTACAAGAAAGTGATGAATCTTCTGATTGCCTTTCTGAATTTGAGAAAGAATTTTCCGATTTTTATTTCTCTTCTACTCTTCCAACTGATTTGCGGCAAGAAGTCACCTTGGCCACCAGCACCACACCTTTTAATTTTCATTATAAAAAAGTTTACGAAGATATTGTTTTTGAAAAATAACGAATTTCAAAATCCTCTTATGAAGAACCCCCTACCCTAGAACTTAAAGAACTTCCTGAACATCTCAAGTACGCCTTTTTAGAAAAAGGCTCCAAGCTGCCTGTTATTGTTTCGGACTACCTCACAGATGTCCAACATGAAAAACTTCTTCAAGTTCTACGTAAGCATCGCCTAGCCAATGCCAGACAAATTTCTAATATCAAGGGCATAAGCCCATCTTTTTGTACTCATAAAATTTTATTGGAAGATAATTTGCGTAACTCCATTCAACCTCAGCTCCGTATAAACCCGAACATGAAAGAAGTAGTTAAGGGCGAGGTTATAAAATTATTAGACGTAGGAATTATCTACCCAATATCTGATAGTAAGTGGGTTAGCCCTATTCAGTTAGTACCGAAGAAGGGAGGGATAATGGTAGTTAGTAATGAAAATAACGAATTAATCCCAACACGGACGGTGAAGGGTTGGCGTATGTGTATAGATTATAGGAAGCTGAATGACTCCACTCGCAAGGATCACTTTCCTTTAACGTTTATCGACCAGATTTTAGAACGATTATCCGGCCATAGCTTTTATTGTTTTCTCGATGGCCTCTCGGGGTATTTTCAAATCCCCATCTCTCCCGAGGACCAAGAGAAAACTACGTTTACTTGTCCCTTCGGCACCTTCGCCTACAGAAGAATGCCGTTTGGATTCTACAATGCGCCAGCTATATTCCAGCGATGTATGCTCGCTATCTTTTACAAGTACGTAGAAAGCATTATGGAGGTATTTATGGAAGATTTCTCCGTGTTCGGCGATTCCTTTGATAGATGTTTGGAAAACCTCGAAAAAGTCTTAGAACGATGCGAAGAAACTAACCTTGCCCTAAATTGGGAAAAATGCCATTTTATGGTGAGGGAAGGGTTAGTTTTGGGTCATAAAATTTCTGCTAAAGGTATTGAGGTAGATGTTGCAAAGATAGAAGTTATTGAGAAGTTGCCTCCGCCTACAAACATAAAAGCTATAAGAAGTTTCATAGGCCACGCTGGCTTTTACCGTCATTTTATAAAGGACTTCTCCAAGATAACTAAGCCCCTCACCCATCTCTTAGAAAAAGACGCTCCATTCATTTTTGATGACTCTTATATTTCTGCCTTTGAATCAATTAAAGAAAAGATAATTAACGCGCCGATTATGATAGCTTTGGTGTGGGACCTTCTTTTCGAGATAATGTGCGATGCGAGTAGTTTCGCGATGGGAGCCGTATTAGGTAACCGCATATCTAAAAATTTCCACCCTATCTATTACGCTAGTAAAACCCTCACATCTGCACAGGAAAATTACACCACGACCGAGAAGGAGATCTTAGCTATAGTATTCGCTTTTGATAAATTTCATCCTTACATTAAGCTTTCAAAAATTATTGTTTTTACGAACCACTCGGCGCTCAAATATCTTCTTGCCAAAACGGATGCCAAGCCGCGCTTGATTCGCTGGGTCTTACTCCTCCAAGAGTTTGACTTAGAGATCCGTGATAAGCGAGGAGCCGAGAACTTGGCCGCCGACCATCTCTCTAGATTAGACAATCCCTTTATAGAAAAATTAAATGAAAAATCTTTTAATGATTATTTTCCTAATGAGAAGATGCTTTCAATTAGCACATCTACTTCTCCTTGGTTCGCGCACATGGCCAACTATTTAGTGGCCCGGGTGCTCCCAAAAGAGTTCTCCTCTCAGCAAAAGAAGAAATTCTTTTCTGAGTTGAAAAACTAGTTTTGGGAAGACCCGCATCTTTTTAGAATCTGTATGGATCAAGTGATAAGGAGATGTGTTTCTTATGAAGAAGGAATTGATATTTTAAAACATTTACATAAAGGTCCGACAGGTGGGCACTATCAAGCTTCTCGCACCGCTCACAATGTGCTTTGCGCGGGTTTTTATTGGCCTAGCCTGTTTAAAGACTCGTAAGCCTTTATGAGTAGGTGTGATAGTTGCCAACGGTCGGGAAATATTTCAAATAAAAATAAAATGCCGCAAAATTACTTCCTTGAGTGCGAGATTTTCGACTTCTGGGGAATCGATTTGTTGGCCCCCTTCCTTCTAGCTTCGGAAACATGTATATTTTAGTTGTCGTTGATTATGTTTCACGATGGGCAGAGGCTCAAGCTCTTCCTACGAACGACTCCCGAGTTGTAGTCACCTTTTTGAACAAATTATTTTCTAGATTCGGTATGCCGCGCGCCATCGTTAACGATAGGGGTTCCAATTTCTGTAACGCGTAATTTTCAAAAATCCTAACCAAATACGGCATTACACATAAGATTTCAACTTCCTACCACCCCAAACTAACAGACAGGTCGAAGTAGTAAATAGAGAAATAAAAAGAATATTAGAAAAGACTTTTTAAACTTCTAGGAAAGACTGGTAAGCCAAATTAGACGATGCTCTATGGGCTAAACGAACAACGTACAAAACTACCCTCGGATGTACGCCGTATCGGCTGGTCTATGGAAAATCGTGCCATCTGCCCGTAGAACTCGAACACCCCGCTTTTTGGGCCTTAAGATTTTTAAACTTTGATCCCCACTCCGTCGGTGACCTTAGAAAATTCAACTAAATGAACTCGACAAGTGGCGCTCTTACGCTTACGAAAATAACAAACTTTATAAAGAGCGGACGAAGCATTTACACGATAAACACTTAAGGCATCCGAAAAACTTTAAGCAGGGCGACCAGGTTCTTTTATATAATTCTAGATTACGTTTATTTCTGGGAAAATTAAAGTCTCGTTGGTCTGGGCCCTTTTCTGTTTTAGAAGTTTTTCCTTATGGTACTGTTTTGATTTCTCACCCTTATAAGGGTAATTTCAAAGTGAATGGTCAACGTCTTAAACTCTATTTCTCTAGTGATGATGATGTCATTCCAAACATTATTAAGTTTCTGCTTCACGAACTCTAAACTTTGAACTTTTAAATTTTGTTAATAACATTTTTATTTCTGGACAACAATAATTTTGGACAACATTTTTTTGATGCGTCGAGCTCAATGACGCTTTAAACAAAGGGCACTCTTGGGAGGCAACCCAAGTTATCTTTTTCTGTTTTCTTTATTTTAGAATTTTTGCCCCGGACGGCTCCGACAAGCTGAATCTTCTGCGATCGCCTGCTCCAATGTTGTTGAATCCATCACGAAGTCCAAAGAAGACATTCAGGGGAGCGACATCACTCAGTTTTCGCAGCAAATAAATCCGGGGAAGTACCTGTTTTTCAATTATGTCTTTCAATCCTGTACTTACTTTTCTCTTCTTCTCCAATCCTCTTCTTTAGCCATTGAGGACAATGTGCATTTTAAGCATGGGGGAGGACTTCATCCTTCATTTTTTCTTAGTGTAAATATCTTTTCTTTCCTTTTTGTATATATCTTAAATATTTCCAAAATCCAAAAAAAAGAATATTTCACAAATTAAAAAAAAAAAATATATATATATATATATATTTATGCTTTTTGTTTTTGCCTTAATAAGTTTAGACATTTTAGTATTTCAATAGTACCCCTAGTTTTTTTTTGTTTTACTAAAAATTTTCTATAAACAACGTAGTTAATTATAATATTTCTAATCATCCTTTTTAATTATGTTTCACAAGTAAAATGTTGGTCATGCTGTGTTTCTAATTCACGGTAGAATGTTAAGGTGAAATATTTTTCAAAAACTCGCATTTCTATTATGGTTTTTCGTTCTTTATTTTCTTTACTTTCTCAAAAATTAATCATCCACTATTTTCTTTTCGTTTTTGGATAATTTTTGTAAGGTCAACCTTTGAATAACGTAGTAGATGTGAACGATCCAAGTAACCTATTATTCCTATTTTCAAGGCAATTTCATCAATCTTCTTTTATTATCTAGGACTCGCTTTTTGAAAATAATTTTAAACCTTTGTTTTAAATAAATTTAAAAGCGTGAATATGATTTAGGCCGTTTTTGTTTTCGTTTGAGCTTTCCTACCAACCTAAAAACTTTTACCACTAGTTAGCCGCTTTTAAGCCTTTTTTTCGATTTCATTTGATAGCTCCTCTTTTCATTTCATTTTCACCAAAGCCAAAATTTCCAACCTATCGAATCACACTAGCCTTTTTGAGTTTTAAAAAAATATTTTTGTGATTTTGATAGGTTATTTTGTGATTTTCTTGGAAGAAGGTTTTTTGAAAAAAGTATGCTCAAAAGTTATGTTTATTTTTGTTTGGCCAATTGAAACGGAAAATAAAAATATTTATGGCCTTTGTTTTGAAAAAAAAAAGAAGAAAAAATGGAAAAAAGAAGAAAAAGAAAAAAAAATGTATATATATTTTTATGAAAATTTTTGAAACTCTTTGTTTTTGTTTAGTGTGATTTTAAGCCTTCACGTTTATCTTTGAATTCCACTCCTAATCATATTCTTAAACCAAACGTTTCTGTCCTATTTAAGTCCTTTTGATTCACGCTTTTTGAATTTAATTTAATAACTAAGAAAAGAAGAAAAATAAATCAGTTTTAGTTTTGGATTTAAACTTAGATTTTTGTTAATTGATTTGATATAATTATAATGTGTTGCTTGGATCTAGTAACAACTCAATGTATTTTTCATTTTCGTTGCTTTGTTTAAATCTATTTAAAAAATTTCGTCAAAATTTTGGATGATTTATTTTCGTAAAGTAAAGTTTATAAAAGTCTTACCATACCTAAATAATCATTTTAGATTTACGTTTCACCTATTCCCTACTTAGAATTTCGCATAGTACTTGTGTGGGTATAATTAGAACTTATTTATTAGTCTTTTTTTTATGATTATCTAGTTTTTATATTTTTGCTTGGGGACAAGCAAAGCTTAAGCTTGGGGGACTTTGATAATACGTTTTTTAGCCTAAACTATTATTGTATTTTTCTAGTTTATAGTGTACAAATCATTTCTTTTAGTTTATCTTTTATCATTTTTATGTAAATATTATTGCCACTAACATTTTCTTGTCTTTTTGCAGGTTTCCAGTTTTTTGTTAAAAAATGACCTGTCACGCCCCCCTGTCACGCCCTCCCTTGGCGTGACTTAGGGGGTTTCTCCTGATACCGAGGACTCCTAATGACAGAGACAGAAAACTGGAAAAACGACTTTCACGACCCCATGAAATGCCCTCCCTGGGCGTGTCCCCAGGCGTGATACGGGGCGTCGGCCTCCGTCCGAAGTCTGCCGCCGCATTGATTGCCTGCCCCAGCTCAGCATGCAAACTGTACTGTCACGCCCCCCATCACGGGCGTGACCTTGGGCGTGAACCCACCTTTTCTGATGACTGACGGATTTCCGACCAATGATTTTGATACGGCGTGCGTGTCATGCCCCTTACACGGGCGTAACCCAGGGCGTGACCATCGACGTATAATAGCAATCATCATTCCCGCCAGAATCCAAAGCCTGAGGTCAATATCGTACCTATCACGCCCCATGACACGCCCTCCCTAGGGCGTGTCGGAGGGCGTGACCAACCCGTGGAATTTTCTATAAATTCAGACCCCCCCCTTCTATTTCAGCAAGCTTGGGTTGAGAGGGGAGGTGCTGCCCCTTGGTTTCTTGCTTCCTTTTCTTATTTTTTATGTTTTTCTCTCTCTCTCTCTCGCTCTCTCTCTCTTTCTCATTTTAGTTTTCTTAATCCTAGTTTAGTTCTAGATTTTGTAATAGCTTTTGTTGTAATCTTGCTTTCGCTTAGTGCTAATGGTAGGGCTAGAATAGGATTTTATTTTCAATGCAATTGTAATTTCATTTTCCTAAGTGTAGCTCTCCTTTTTATTAATAAAAGTGCTCTTTTTCTACTTGTGTTCTTTTTATGCTCTACTACTCATCCCCCCTCCCTCCTCCACTCCATTATGATTAACTAATCCTCCTTGTACTCGATCTTTACGATCCAATGTTTGAGCGATTAAGTTATGATGTTTTAATTAACCTTTTCTTTTTAGGTTTAGGCCTTGAATTACTATTGATTTTTCATGGGTTGGAGGTATATTATCGATATATACTCTCCACCTTTTCTTTCATTCTGGGCTAGCCGAGAGGCCGATAGAATGAAGTGAGCATTCAAGAGTAAAGGGAGTTGTACGCACCCCTTGAGAGAGGCAGACGTCCAAATCTCCTGGATTGGAGTAAAATCCAATAGCGGGGTTCACCGCGTAAAGCGAGTTTTAGGCATCTGATTTAGACAAGAGTCGGTCAGACCTTCCTAAACTCAGTTGGGAACGACTTGGAGAGAAGCGTGTTTAAGCTTTAGGAACCTCCACGGTCAAGGACCTTTATCCTATTAAGTTTAGTTTTTATCGCATTTTCTTAGTCGTCTTTAGCCGAGGTGAATCTTGATCGAGTGCATTTCCATTTCTTAGTTTAACCCCTTCGTTATAATTGCTTACTTTATGCTCTTTAATAAACTGCAGTTGTCCTCTTTCTAGCATAGCTTTATTTCTTTAATTGCACTTAGTTTCTCAAACCCTAGTTTTTCCGTCGATAAAATAATAGTCTTCGTGTGAGTAAGCATACTCAACATTCCCGGATTTCAATACGACACTTGTGTCCCCTAGCTACAATTCGATAGGTATACTTGCCTCATTGGATTGCTATTTCGGTTGCTTTTATTTTCTTCGAAGCTTAGCGACACCAGATGACCTCGTCTGCCAAGAGTGAACTGGATGTGTGCGTTGGGGAAAAGATTTTTGAGACCCCTGCGATAGTTTTGGGGATGACAGAGTTTGATCTTATACTGGGAAAGGCATGGATGGATTGGCATCATGCTAGGATTGACTGTGCAGCAAAGAAAATCACCTAGAGATATGGAGATTCAGAGATCATTTTCAAGGTGTTTGATTTACACCCCGAATGATGTAATCTTTTATTCAGGCCATTAAGGCCCATAAACAAGGGGATGAGGTGTTAAAGATATATTTTTAGCTAAAAAAGATGGAGGCTTGCATGAAGGATGTACCAGTAGTGCTGGATTTTCCTAAAGTTTTTCCTGAAAATCTATCTGGATTACTAAAAGTCTTTGTTTTCAAGGATAGTGTTGGTACCCTAGTTTGATTTAAGTTTAGTCGTCTCCTTTTGTCCCTTGACCCAAGAAATATCTATGGTCAATGGTTAGTGGTCTAGCTGTAGAGTCATCGCTTTCCCAGATGAAGAATTTGGTTAAGTAGTTTGTTCGTTCGACTATCGTCGAACACCGCTCGACTATCGTTGACTAACTGTTCGACGATCGTCTATCAGTTGCTCGACGTTCTGTCTGCGAGGATAGTTCGACTATCGGTTGATAGTTCGACTATCTGTCTGCTTTGATAGTTCGACTATCTGCTTGGATAGGTCGACTATCTGATAGCTCGACTATCTGTTGATAGTTCGACTATCTGTTCTGCGTTGATAGTTCGACTATCTGTTGATAGGTCGACTATCTTTTCTCGCTTGGTAGTTCGACTATCTGCTTTGATAGTTCGACTATTTGATAGTTCGACTATCTGTTGATAGGTCGACTATCTGTTTGTTTTTGATAGTTCGACTATCTGTTGATAGTTCGACTATCTATTTCGCTTTGATAGTTCGACTATCTGTTGATAGGTCGACTATCTGATAGCTCGACTATCTGTTGATAGTTCGACTATCTGTTTTGCCTTGATAGTTCGACTATCTGTTGATAGGTCGACTATCTGATAGCTCGACTATCTTCTGATAGTTCGACTATCTGCTGTGATAGTTCGACTATCTCCTGTGATAGTTCGACTATCTGGATCATTCGACTATATGTCCGATAGTTCGACGATCTCCGTGCGTCGGTCGATGATCTTCATGGGTCGTTCGACGTTTTCTGTCTGCCTTTATATTTTGTATTTATTTATTATATTTAATTAATTAATATATTATCTGACATATCTTTTCAGTTGTTTTATGATAATATTTCCAGGCAATATTTGCTCCATCCCTTTTGCCTGAGTCAAATCTTTTCAGATAAAGTTGTTTATCTTATTAGCTGACATTGTATTTTACTTTATCTGCTGTCAGTCCTTTATAGCCGTTAGACTGAAAAGTCTTTCTTCTGCTATAAAGAGTTTGTTTCTGATGTGACTTTATTTAGTACTTTATTATCAGATTGCTTCCTGCAGCTTCTTTAAAAGAGGTTTATCCCTTTTATAGAATGTTTCTGCTGCAGAGATTGTTTTGTCTTCTTGATATTTACAGCCCAGGTCTCAAGTTTCAGAAGAAGACAAGTAATTCAAATTGAAGAGAGCTGTTGCTTGTTGCTATTATAAAAAGGACCCTTTGAAGAAGGATTCAAGCTAGCTAACTAGTTACCCAGTTCATCTGCTTTCAAGCCTTCATCAAGATCAAGTCTTCTGCTCTCAGCAATACTCATCCAACTGAGAAGTGTTAAGATCTTCTACTCTTCTTCAACCTGAGTTCTCCTGCTTTCAGGAAGTTCTAACTCAGAGTTCTTTTGAAGAAGAAGAAGAAGATAGCTGCTTGAAGATCTTTAATTTTATTATTTATTATCTTCTTGTAGTTTTTCCTTCAGATCTTTCTGAAGAGTTTTCTGCACTGAAGCAAGACTTCACCTGGACATCTTTGAGCCAGGGGGAGCCTTGATTCTTTAGAGCTTTCTAGCTCAGTGCAAGTTCTTGTGCTTCTCTAATCTTTTATAAAATAGAGAAGACATCTTAACCTTCTTCCCCCTCCTGTACAGGGTTATTACTCCCTTCAAAAGTATCCCTTGGTGGCAGGGCACCTGATCAAAAACTTGTGCTTGGTTTTTTAGACACCTGATCAAAAGCCTAAAGGGTTTCTAGATCTACCTGAAGCAGATCTTGTTGGTGGCAGGGCACCTGATCAAAAACCTGAGTGGATTCCTACCTTGTTGGTAGAAGAGTGGACGTACCTAAGTTGTTTGGGGAACCACTATAAATTCCTTGTGTCGTCTGGATTGCCTTGTTTAATTCCTGCATTGTGGCAATGAATAGATATAACTAGGTTGCTAGTTGCTGATTAGGATTTCCAAGCCTTAACTATAATTACAGTTAGCTTGAGTTTGTGCACAACACTTGTGTTAGGCTATAGGGTTAATTCCATATCTATAATCTTTTAATTCCGCAATTCACTCCAAGGGAGTTGGGTAGACCATTAAGTTTTGTCTAGTGCAAAATTTGATAACTCTATTCACCCCCCTCTAGAGTAGTATCTATCCCTTCACTTTCAATTGGTATCAGAGGGAGGTTGACTGTTTGAATAGGCTAACACCTAAGTCACAAGATCCTGATAGATACCAAAGCTTATAGATATTCACTATCATGGCCCAGTCCAAGGATTATTCTAGCACCAGACCTCCAGCATGCAACTTAGCTAAGTTTGGCATCTGGAAGGCAAGGATAAAATTATATATGAATTCTATTGATGAAAGCATATTTGCTTCTATTTTGTCAGGACCCCCAAGAGCACCTGCTGCTGCCACTGCCTCATCATCAACTGATATGAGTGCAGTGCCTCCTCCAGATTACAACGACGAGTACAAGAAGGCCAAGATAGCAGATGCCAAGGCAATGAATATACTGGCTCAGACAATGTCTGATGAGGTATTCCAGAAGGTAGCTGATTGCTCTTCAGCAAAAGCTATGTGGGATACACTGAACCAGATTGTAGCTGGTTCAGCTGATGAAAGGAAGGACAGAAGGTCCAACCTTATCTCACAATATGAGAACTTCAAGAAAACTGATGCTGAATCAGTTGAAGCCATGTACACCAGGCTCAGCTCAATCATCAATGAGCTGAGGACCCTTGACAAGGACATATCATTGACAGAGGTCAATGATAAAATTCTTATGTGCTTCCCTAGCACATGGGATCTAAGGATCTGGCCCATCAAGGAAGCCAGAAGTACAAATGAGATCTCCACTGAAGCCCTTCTCGGCAAGCTCAAGTCTTTTGAGCAAGTGCTGAAGACAAGGGAAGCAGAAGCAGAAGCAAAGACCCCTACTCCAACAAGAAAAGAGCAATCTCTAGCTCTTAAGGCTGCTGATGCTTCTAAAGGCAGCCAATAAAATGAGGAGCTAATGACATTGTTTGCCAAGAGGTTTCTCAAGATGGGGAGAAAGGAATTCAGAAAGAAGTCTTTACGCTATGAAGACAAACCAAGGTATGATCGTTCACCTACTAAAGAAATTATTTGTTATGGTTGCAGGAAACCTGGACACATCTTACCAGAGTGTCCAGAGGAGAAGAACAAAGACAAGAGAAAAGAAAAGGAACAACACAGGAAGCACTCCAAGCCATCCTCCTACAAGAACAAGAAAAAGGAGAGAGGTTTCATTGCTGAAACCTGGAGTGATTCTGATGAAGAATCCTCCTCCTCAAGTTCCAGTGAGGATGAGGAAGAGAAGAAGGCAAAAGAAGTTTGCCTCATGGCAATAGATGCCTGCAGCAACCACTCAGCTGCAGAGAGTTCAGATTCAGATGAAGAGATGCCAACAGAAGATGAGGTACTATCTTCTTATGACTTCACTTCTGAAGAATTTAAATTAGATTTTAAATCTTTATGCTTAGATTTGATTAGCTCAGAAAAGGAGATAAAAGAACTTAGAAATAAGTTAGCTGACTCAGAAGCAATTGCTACAGAAAATATTAGGTTAAAGGAAGATCTCACTACTTGTAGTGAAGAAATTAAATTTCTTAAAATGGAGTTAGCTAAGTCTAAGAGGTTAGAAGAATCACTTAATGGTAGAAGCCTTAAGTTGTTAGAAATTACCAGCATGACTAACACTAGGTCAGCTAATAATAAACTAGGCTTAGGAGCTTCTCCCAGTGAACCCCCAGTTATTCTTAAAAAGAATCTTTCAACTCCAGTGAACTTCATTTCAGCTAGTGGAATGAAGAACACTGAGCAAGTAAACCTAGTTAACAAAACTTTAAATAAGGCTAAGAGAGAGAAAAGAAAGAAATTTTTTAAAGAAATGCAAAGAGCGTCGAACGCCGCTCGATGATCGGAAGCTCATTGGTCGAACGAAGCTCAACGATCTGAGAGCCCATCGTCGAACGTCGATCGACGTTTTCAACATGATTTTCTAAATCATAATCAGTACCATAGAAACCTAAATGAAAATAGAAACCCTAGGTTTGTTGACCCATCATCTGCATGGAGAATCCCACCTAGGAGATCTCACCCATTAGGTTATCACCCTCAGCCTGCATTTTCATATATTTCCAGTTTTTCTTATGTGAAAAACAAGGGACCCAAGGTTACCTGGGTCCACACTGTCTAAATAAATGTCTTGCAGGTGAAGGCATATCCAATCACTCAAAATAAGTGGTATTTGGATAGTGGATGTTCCAAGCATATGACAGGAAATAAAGATCATCTGTCTAAATTCAAAGCTAAGCTCGGCCCAAAGGTTATCTTTGGAGATTCCAGCTGTGGTCAGACAAAAGGCTATGGCAGGATTACCATTGGAGATGTTTCTTTCAAGAGAGTTGCATATGTGACAGGACTGAAGCACAATTTGATTTCAGTCAGCCAGCTATGTGATGCTGGCTACCAGGTTTCATTTTCTAACTCCTCTTGCAATATTACTTTAAATAATAATGTTGTTTTAGTAGGCATTAGAATAGGTAATATTTATTTAGTAGATTTCAATTCATCTCATTCTGAAATCTGTCTATTCAATGAAGTAACAATTAATAATAATTCTTTGTGGCATAAGAGGCTTAGTCATGTTAACCTTAAAAATATATCTAGGTTATCTAAACACAACCTTGTTAGAGGTTTACCTTCTTGCCCTATAAGAAGGAGAGCCTATGCAAGGCTTGTCAGCTAGGCAAGCAAACCAAGAACTCTTTTAAATCTGTAAATAAGAGTGACTCTCCTAGAATCCTGTACTTATTACATTTGGACCTCTTTGGCCCAATAAATGTACAGAGTTTAGGAGGGAAGTATTACACCTTAGTAATTGTAGATGACTTCTCTAGGTTCAGTTGGGTTTTCTTTTTGAGAACTAAGGCTGATAACTTCAAAGCCCTTACAGACTTTCTACTATGTGTGCAGACTGAGTACTCTACTCATGTGGCCTTGATCAGAAGTGATCATGGTACTGAGTTTGACTCTCTTCTCATGCAAGAATTCTGTGAGAGAGAAGGTATCAAACATAGTTTCTCAGCTCCTAGAACTCCCCAACAAAATGGGTTAGTTGAAAGGAAGAACAGAACACTCATTGAAGCTGCTAGCACATTGTTGGCAGATGCTAACATGCCTCTCTCCTATTGGGCAGAAGCTGTTAGTACAGCCAATTATGTCTTGAATA
Organism: Platanthera zijinensis; assembly: GCA_039513925.1. NCBI lineage: Eukaryota > Viridiplantae > Streptophyta > Magnoliopsida > Asparagales > Orchidaceae > Platanthera > Platanthera zijinensis. Next base: position 86,038,076 of record CM077086.1, read on the forward strand.
GAAGTTTGATACACAAGCTTAAGTGTAAAACTCCTTATGAGTTGCTTAAAGGAAAGAAACCTAAAATTAATTATTTTAGAGTATTTGGTTGTATTGTTTATATTCATAATAATAATAAAGAATACCTTAGAAAATTTGAAGCAAAATCTTCAATGGGAATCATGCTTGGATATTCCCAAGTAAGCAAAGCTTATAGGGTTTATAACAAATCAACCTGTAAAATTGAAGAATCTGTGCATGTATCTTTTGATGAGTCTCAGATGTTTTACAAGGAGAAGGAAAATTCTCCTTCCTCTAGTTCATTGCAGGTACCTGATGCCCCTCAAGAAATTCTTCATCTATCAACTCTTCAGATCACTGAATCAGACAGTGATGAAGACATTACAGAAGCTGTTGTTGTACCACCAATAGTAGATCAAATTCCTCCTGAGGAATTAATCCCAACTGTTGCTGAAGATCACATCCCACCTGCTGATATTGTCACACTTAGAGATCACCCCACATCTCAAGTGATTGGAGACATATCAGCTGGTGTGCAAACAAGACACCAATTAAGACAGGATGTGATGCACGCTTGTTTCCTCTCACAGGTTGAGCCCCTCACCTTTAAAGATGCAGAGCTAGATCCCCACTGGATCATTGCTATGCAAGAGGAACTCAATCAGTTTGAGAGATGTAAAGTATGGACTTTGGTTCCAAGACCTAAAGGCCAACTGATCATAGGCACCAAGTGGGTGTACAGAAACAAGTTGGATGCAAATGGAATTATTGTAAGGAATAAAGCAAGGCTTGTAGCTCAGGGCTACAGACAGGAGGAAGGTATAGACTATGACCAAACCTTTGCTCCTGTTGCAAGGCTAGAAGCAATAAGGATCTTCTTAGCCTATGCAGCCTATATGAAGTTTAAGGTGTTCCAAATGGATGTCAAAAGTGCATTCCTGAATGGTGAGCTTAAGGAAGAGGTGTTTGTTGAACAAACACCAGGGTTTGTTTCTTCAACTCAGCCCTCACATGTGTTTAAGTTGCAGAAAGCTCTTTATGGACTAAAGCAAGCTCCCAGAGCCTGGTATGAGACTCTAGCTAGTTTCCTTTTAGAGCACAACTTTACTAGGGGAGTAGTTGATAGAACCCTTTTCGTCAAGCATCACAAGGACACAATCCTGTTAGTTCAGGTGTATGTAGATGATATTATATTTGGCTCAACTGATCCCAAACATTGCAAAAGGTTCTCTGACCTGATGCACTCTAAGTTTGAGATGAGTAGTATGGGTGTGCTGTCTTACTTTCTTAGTCTCCAAGTTAAGCAAGATGCTGATGGTATCTTCATCTCCCAATCCAAGTATGCCAAGGAATTGGTAAAGAAATTTGGGATGGCTGATGCTTCAGCAATGCCTACACCTATGGCTACTAATGTAGTTATTGATTCTGATGATCACGGCAAGCCAGTTGATCAAAAGAATTATAGGGCCATTGTTGGTTCCCTATTATATCTAACTGCAAGTAGGCCTGATATAATGTTTGCTACATGCCTTTGTGCTAGATTCCAGGTCAACCCCAAGGAATCACATCTGATTCTTCTAAAGAGAATCCTGAGGTACCTGAAGGGATGTCCAAATCTAGGACTTTGGTACCCAGCTGAGTCAGAATTTGAATTAATTGGATATTCTGATTCTGATTATGCTGGTTGCAGAGTTGACAGGAAGAGCACCTCAGGAACTTGTCAGTTCCTGGGAGAGAGATTGGTCTCTTGGTTCTGTAAGAAGCAGGCATCTGTCTCAACTTCAACTGCAGAGGCTGAATATATAGCAGCTACTAGTTGTTGTTCACAGATCCTGTGGATTCAAAACCAGCTTGTGGATTATGGTTACTCACACAAGAATACCAAAATCATGTGTGATAGTACCAGTGCTATCTCAATTACACAAAATCCAGTGCACCACTCTAGGACGAAGCACATTGAGATTCGGCACCACTTCCTGAGAGATTGTGTGGAAAAGAACAAGATTTGTCTTGAGTTCATATCCACTGAGTTTCAGAGAGGTGATATATTCACCAAGCCTTTAGATGAACAAAAGCATCTGTTCTTTTTAGTTCAACTAGGCATGATCAATGGACGAGACAAAGTGTGACTATATCTGCCTATGTTGAAACCTGCTTGAAGATCGTCGAACGATGATCGAAGATCATCGAACGGTTTAAGCCTATCGTCGACCGCGGGTTAATGATAGCTTATCTGTTTGAAGATCGTTGACCGGCGTTCGAAGATCGTCGAACAGGTCGAGCTTATCGTCGATCTCTGGATGACGACAGCTTATTGTTTGAGAAGCCAGAAATAGTCGAACGATTGATTGACTACTCTGCTTCTGGGCCGATCGTCGAATGGCCATTCGACTATCGGGTCTAGTATCTTTTTAATAGATCGACTATCTCTGGTCTAATATAAAGCCGATAGTCGACCTAGGTTAAAAGATCTTTTGTTTTATCGTCGACGAAGCGTGACTTTTCGCATTCTATCTTCCCGCTTGTGATTTTCTGCCGCTTCGTCCCCTTCGTCCTCGCCGTCCTTCTCGCGCATTCTCCAGCAATTCAATGGCGATTTCTCCCGCAGTGTTAGCCGTTGTAAAGTTCGATGCAGGCTTCAGCGTCGATTTTGACGCGTTCAGTTGCTGTGAAGCAGGGATCGTGGAAGTTCTTCAGTTGTGCCGGGATCAAGGTCTAGAAAGATTAATGTCGACAAGGATAAAGTAAAATATTCCCGAGATCAAGGAATGGGCTTTCACTTCGTCATCCTCTGACGATTCGATGACTGGCACCATCGGGGGAGAAGAGGTAATTTTAACTCCGGCCGTTCTGACTGATGTTTTTGGATTAATAAATGGTGAAGATGATTATGAGCAAGAAGCTCAAGAGTTTGGAAGGATGCTGACTGAGCTGGGACATGCGGAGGGCATTCCCACGAAGCTGCTCAAGGTCAATTTTCCCTTTAAGATTAAATTTCTCGCTGAGTTAGTTGGTAAAGTGCTCCTTGGAAAGCACTCTGCTCATGACAATATCACAAGGCAACAATTTGCACTGATGTGTGCAATTGTTAATCAGAAAAAGATTGATTGGGTAGGAGTAATGTTTGATTTGATAAGGAAAAAGAACAATAAGAAAGAGGTTAGCCTAGGTAGGGTTATTGGAATTTTCCTGATGGAAAAGTATCCTCAGCTGCTGGTCTCCGTTGCAACAACCATAAATGCAAGCAAGAAGATGGACCCAAATTTGTTCTCCAAGTGGAAGAGGACTTTTGTGAAACCCGCTCTCACAGGGGTTGCTCCAGCGACATCAGAGAGCACCAGGACTGATTCGGTCGCTCCTCACCCAGTAGAAGCTGGCTCATCTCTTTCCCTTCCCTCATCTTCTTCTGCTATGCAGTCTGCTTCAGTTGAAGTTACATCAACTTCAGCTGAAGTACGACTTTCCCCTTCTCCTGTTCGAGAAACAACCATGGTTGTTCTTCCTTCCCCTCCAGCATCTCCTCTTCCTTCTCATCTGGCTAGGACATCTGCTCCTAGTTTTGATCTGTTAGGATCTGAGAGGATTCCAACACCTCCTCAGTCTCCTATTCATTCTCCAGTTAACACTCCTGTTAACTCTCCAGCTCCATCTCCAATTCGATCTCCAGTTCACACCACTTCTCATCCTAACACTACAACCATCTCTGCTGCATCTCCATCCACTGCAATTCCATCATCTTTTGAGATCACCCCAGAATTCATTTCTAGCATTTTGGAGTTGATTACCCCTTCAATCAAAATTATGATTGAAGAGGCAATTGCTCCACTTGCCTCCTCCATTGCCACCTTGACATGCTTCCATTCAATCACTTTCTAAATCTGCTGAGCCCTCTTCTTCAAGGGGCCTGGTTTCAGTTTCCACTGAAATCAGGCAGGGGGAGATGTTCTGTGAAGATGTCTCAGAGCCTCCAGCCTCCCTTCCAGCAGTTCCTCCAGCAGTTCAAGAAGAGGCTGATACAGTTCAAGTTCAAGATGAATCAGTTTCCGTGCTATCTGATAAAGAAATATCTGATGCAATTATGCTATCTGAATTTGCGGTGAAAGTTTGCTTAGAAGATCTCACCACTCCCGTGGTTGCCCATTTCCTAGAAGGGATTATTACATCCTACCTAGATGAGTCTTGGGAGTTGGTAAAATATGAAGGTAATTCACTCATCCGCTTTATTGACGAGTTAATTAATTTGCTAGCTTGTGAATACCTAGAAGGAATGATTTTAGCTTATTTAGCAGATTTGTGTTCATAAATCTACAGATTATATTAAAGAAGATTTAGCTGCTCAGGTTATAGCAGTTGTTTCAGAAGCTGATCCAGATGTTCCTGATGTTCAAATAGATCCAGAATTGGATTCTTTTTTAGATGACATAGAAGATGTATCTGAAAATCAAGAAGAGAAAGCAAGAGTTGCTTGGAATCAAAGAGTTCAATCTTTGTTAGAGGAAAAAGAAAAAGATTTGCAAGTTGAAAAGTCAACTGTTTGGGATGATTCACCAGGGTTGAATTTGGATTTCCATGTGGCTCAAGATGCCATTGAAGAGGAAAAAGAGAAAGCTGCTTTAAAGGAAAAGGCTGTTTCTGAAGCCTATGATCCATATGACAATCCTCCTTCATTTCACTCTGAAGATGAAGAGGATTCTGATTTATCCGAAAATTCAAAGAAAAAGAAAGCTGCTCAGAAGAAAAGGAAAGCAATTGCTCCTCCTCCTCCCAACCATGATAATGATACTCCATACTATATTCTGAAAGGAATAGACCCCAAATCAAAAGAGTTTCAGCATTGAATGTGGTTCTCCAAGAACCAGCAGAAAGAGAGAAAGAAAGCTAAGAAATATGATAGTCCTACCCCTAGATGGACACCCAGAGGTCCTCCTCCACCTCCTGGTGCAGGAGCCTCTGGGAATTTATCTGCCAATCCGTCTGCTCCGTCAGGAAAACCTGCTCCTTCCCAGTCTTCTTCAAGAAAAAGCTCTCAAGGTTTTCATGGAAAATCATATTCTGGCCATCAAAGATCTGATACAGTAAGAGAACAAGTGAAGGAGTTTGTGTTTCAAAGACCAACTTTTTCCCCTCCTCCTTCTCCAAAGAAAAGGATTTCATCTCCTTTGCCAGTGCATTCTGAAAAAGATGTTTCAAAAGGTAAGTAGTTTATTTTGTTTAAAATATTCTAGCAAGAACTTTGCTAAGTTTGCTCCCCTGTCTTATCTAGTTAATCAAGATAGAGAACCAGATGATACTTCTGCTGAGACTGTGTATGAAAGTCCTGAGCTTGATCCTAACTTTAGGATGGCTCGTTTCCACGAATTGGTTGGAGCAGCTCAAATCAGGAAAGCAAAAGTTGAAGGAAAAGATACTACTGGTTTAACCACTATGTCTACATTCAGAAAGAAGGAGTTCGAAAAGTTCCAAGTTAATCCTGAGGTCTTTGACCCTTCAAAATATATGGAAAAGCACCCGAAAGCAGTTGTTCCAAGGACTGCAGAATTAAAAATTATTGGCGCGCAAGACTCGAAGATGTCTAAGAAAGAGGCAATTGATCCTTTGAGGAAAGTTTCCTTTGTTCCTAGTTCGTCTATCCTTAAGCCAGACTCTGTAGATCCTTAATTTTGTTTGACTGCTGTTATATAAATTTGACTGTTATTTATCTGTTTGATAACTGCTAGTTAATTGTTTATCTATTTCCTGTATTAATCTTATTGCTCTTTAGTTAGTTCTATGTTTTAGTTTTTGAGAGACTTAACTCAAATAGGGGGAGATTGTTGGTACCCTAGTTTGATTTGAGTTTAGTCGTCTCCTTTTGTCCCTTGACCCAAGAAATATCTATGGTCAATGGTTAGTGGTCTAGCTGTAGAGTCCTCGCTTTTCCAGATGAAGAATTTGGTTAAGTAGTTTGTTCGTTCGACTATCGTCGAACGCCGCTCGACTATCGTCGACTGACTGTTCGACGATCGTCTATCAGTTGCTCGACGTTCTGTCTGCGAGGATAGTTCGACTATCGGTTGATAGTTCGACTATCTGTCTGCTTTGATAGTTCGACTATCTGCTTGGATAGGTCGACTATCTGATAGCTCGACTATCTGTTGATAGTTCGACTATCTGTTCTGCGTTGATAGTTCGACTATCTGTTGATAGGTCGACTATCTTTTCTCGCTTGGTAGTTCGACTATCTGCTTTGATAGTTCGACTATCTGATAGTTCGACTATCTGTTGATAGGTCGACTATCTGTTTGTTTTTGATAGTTCGACTATCTGTTGATAGTTCGACTATCTGTTTCGCTTTGATAGTTCGACTATCTGTTGATAGGTCGACTATCTGATAGCTCGACTATCTGTTGACAGTTCGACTATCTGTTTTGCCTTGAAAGTTCGACTATCTGTTGATAGGTCGACTATCTGATAGCTCGACTATCTGCTGTGATAGTTCGACTATCTCCTGTGATAGTTCGACTATCTGGATCGTTCGACTATCTGTCCGATAGTTCGACGATCTCCGTGCGTCGGTCGACGATCTTCATGGGTCGTTCGACGTTTTCTATCTGCCTTTATATTTTGTATTTATTTATTATATTTAATTAATTAATATATTATCTGGCATATCTTTTCAGTTGTTTTATGATAATATTTCCAGGCAATATTTGCTCCATCCCTTTTGCCTGAGTCAAATCTTTTCAGATAAAGTTGTTTGTCTTATTAGCTGACATTGTATTTTACTTTATCTGCTGTCAGTCCTTTATAGCCGTTAGACTGAAAAGTCTTTCTTCTGCTATAAAGAGTTTGTTTCTGATGTGACTTTATTTAGTACTTTATTATCAGATTGCTTCCTGCAGCTTCTTCGAAAGAGGTTTATCCCTTTTATAGAATGTTTCTGCTGCAGAGATTGTTTTGTCTTCTTGATATTTCAGCCCAGGTCTCAAGTTTCAAAAGAAGACAAGTAATTCAAATTGAAGAGAGCCGTTGCTTGTTGCTGTTATAAAAAGGACCCTTTGAAGAAGGATTTATGCTAGCTAACTAGTTACCCAGTTCATCTGCTTTCAAGCCTTCATCAAGATCAAGTCTTCTGCTCTCAGCAATACTCATCCAACTGAGAAGTGTTAAGATCTTCTACTCTTCTTCAACCTGAGTTCTCCTGCTTTCAGGAAGTTCTAACTCAGAGTTCTTTTGAAGAAGAAGAAGAAGAAGATAGCTGCTTGAAGATCTTTAATTTTATTATTTATTATCTTCTTGTAGTTTTTCCTTCAGATCTTTCTAAAAAGTTTTCTGCACTGAAGCAAGACTTCACCTAGACATCTTTGAGCCAGGGGGAGCCTTGATTCTTTAGAGCTTTCTAGCTCAGTGCAAGTTCTTGTGCTTCTCTAATCTTTTGTAAAATAGAGAAGACATCTTAACCTTCTTCCCCCTCCTGTACAGGGTTATTACTCCCTTCAAAAGTATCCCTTGGTGGCAGGGCACCAGATCAAAAACCTGTGCTTGGTTTTTTAGACACTTGATCAAAAGTCTAAAGGGTTTCTGGATCTACCTGAAGCAGATCCTGTTGGTGGCAGGGACCTGATCAAAAACCTGAGTGGATTCCTACCTTGTTGGTAGAAGAGTGGACGTACCCAAGTTGTTTGGGGAACCACTATAAATTCCTTGTGTCGTCTGGATTGCCTTGTTTAATTCCTGCATTGTGGTTGTGAATAGATATAACTAGGTTGCTAGTTGCTGATTAGGATTTCCAAGCCTTAACTATAATTACAGTTAGCTTGAGTTTGTGCACAACAATTGTGTTAGGCTATAGGGTTAATTCCATATCTATAATCTTTTAATTCCGCAATTCACTCCAAGGGAGTTGGGTAGACCATTAAGTTTTGTCTAGTGCAAAATTTGATAACTCTATTCACCCCCCCTCTAGAGTAGTATCTATCCCTTCACTTTCAGATAGCTAAATCACTTAGAGGGGGGTGAATAGGTTTATTAGTCCTTAGTGACTATCTTTTATTTTCCTTGTTATTGACAGCTTTATTAGTTGATTAGTTGAAGCTTTCAAGATATGCAACCTGAAATAAAACTTGCACAAAGAAAACACACATAATTTATATTATTTCCCTAATAAGGGTACATCAACTTTCCTTCCCACCCATCCAATTATCTTGGTTGACTAGGCCAAACTCCTCCAAATATGCTCCTCATAGCTTACACCTCAGGCCCTCAGCCTTATACTCAGAACTTCAGTAAGTTCCTACACTTAGTTTCCTTTACAGGACACCTACCTCAGAACCAACAGGTTCCTACCTCAGAGCCTTACAGTGCTCCTACAATCAGTGACCTTCAAGCCACCTACCTCAGCCTTACACAAAGGCCTAAAACTAAGGCTTCTTAGCCCTATAGTTTCAGGAACACATCCCTACTCTCAGAGTGTTACAACACTCCTATAACTCAGTATCTAGCAGGTACCTACCTTAGTGCCCTTCCAGGCACCTACAGATCAGTGATTAATTAATCACCTACCTCAAGATATTAAGCCATATAGCTCAGATCCAATTGGATCCTACAAGATGGAAGTGGGTTATGTGGTTACTCTTGACACAAGAGATGTTTCTCTATTTCAAGCTTCTTGACTGAGTTAGATTAAGCCCATCTTTGACTTCAGGAATTTATTTCCTGAGTTTACCTTTACTAAACTAAGAATTACTTAGTCCTAACTACTTCCACAACAACAAGTATATATTTACTTGAGCTTGAAGTGACTTGCAGAACAACGTTTTTCCTCTTTCTGAACTGAGCCAAAAGCAAAGTCCTAACTACTACTTCACAGCAACAAGGATATTTCTTGCTGGAACTGTAAAGTTACTGTAACTAATTGTTGTTACCTGTGCTGAGAGAATCTCAGCTCTAACTTTGCAAATGGAGATAACTTTGCCTTTTCTTCCTTTCCGAGGCTGATGTGATTCAGACCTAACTTTAACTCCTAAGGGATGGTCCCCTGAGTCTTCTTTCAGATATCTGCTTCTTCAAGCTTCATCTCTTCACAGCTTCCAGATTAAGATCTTCTGGATTTTGCTTGTACAACTAGAACTGTGAATAACTTGGAGCAAGGGTCGGCAATTGGTTGCTTCCTCTTGGCTCAGAGAAATACTCTGAACTGCTGAAGTCGATGAAGATAAAAACAGCTAACTTGCTCTTAGTCTAGTTGACTTGAGCTTCGTGTTCTTCAGCACAACAATAATGGCGGTGATGAAGAATGACCTGATGGCTCCTTTACAAAAAAATATCTTCCTTTGTAAAGCCTTTCCCTTTCATTGATTATGACCCAACAGCTCTTTGAGTAGTGGACCCACGCCATTAATGGCCAGTAGCAACCTTGCTTTAACGCTAACTATCGTATAGTAGGTCTGCGATAACATTTGCCGCGTATTGTAGCCATCCCCCTACTAATTTGAAATATGTTGACTTGTTGACGTGCTGACGTCAATAGCTGTGGACTTAGCCAAAAATCAAGAAACATTAGTATAGGCGTTGAGTGAGGGTCTTTAACACAACATCAAATCACTTAGACAGATTTACTGTCTCTTGGCGTTGAGTGAGTAAACTTCACTCAACGCCAAACTACTTAGAATATAAATCTGTTTCTGGGAGTTGAGTGATTCAACATCACTCAACGCCAACTTGCTTTATTAGCTTTCTATTGCTTGGCGTTCAGTGAGCGAGCATCACTCAATTATAAACTCCTTAGACAAAATTCTTTCTTCACTAGGCGTTGAGAGCATTGAGTGAGCACTCCTCACTCAACACTTTCTACCTTAGGCATTTTCCTGCTTAACTGTTTGAGTGTTTTATTGTTCTTAGCTGAGAAAAACACTTGTCTCAGCGGGTGTGCTGAGACTAACACATGTTCTCGACGCTTTTGCCTTTAGACAAAATCTTCCTACTTTTCTGGCATTGAGAGCGTTGAGTATGTCTTCATCACTCAACTCTTTTTTGCCTTTGGAAAAGCTTTTTGCACCTTAGGCGTTGAGAGCGTTGAGTGAGCATACCTCACTCCACGCTTTTTTCCTTAGCCAACTTTATGTACTTAAAACACTGGCTTTGACTGACTGAGTGTAACTCAACACTGATAAGGCTATGGTATTGAGTGAATGACCTTCACTCAATGCCGGTGGACATAGCCACTTTTCTGCCTCTTAAATCTTAGGCTTTGACTGTCTTAGCCTGCTTGACTCAACTATGAACTGAGTTCGATGAATGCTTAACTGAGTTCGACCAACGGTGAGCTCAGCTCGACGAACTCCGAACTTAGTTCGACAAATTCAGAATCAAGTTCAACTCACAGTCTTTTTATCATATGGCGTTGAGTGTGTCTTCATCACTCAATGCCAAACTACTTAGCCATATTTCTTCCTATAGCTATATGCATTGAGTGAGTCAACTCCACTCAACGCTAGTGGATATAGCCACATTTCAAGCTTTCCCACAGTTAGGCTTAGACTAACTAAATTATATTCAACGCTTTTGCTTAGCTAGCATTGAGTGAATAGTCTTCAATCAGAGCCCGTTGACTGAGCTGCATTTTCAACTACTCCTTGACTTATGGAATTGAATGAGCTTTCCTCACTCAATGCCTGTTCACTTACGTAAATTCTTGCCTTTCCAGCATCTTCACTTGGTGTCCACCTTATTATCTTATGACCACCTATCACATCACTTAGACAATCTGTCTAGACTTGTTCCATGGAACATCCAGCACATGATGAGCTTAAATAACATCAAATACAACTATGCTCTTAGTGTTGATGGTGATGCCTCTTCAAATCCACTCTAGGTAACATTATGGGCAATGGACCCAACAATCTCTTCCTATTTGAAGAAGGCAGAACACCCAACAATACTAAGAAGCATTAATATAAAAAAGTTGATTAACTTTATGTACTCCATTTAACTGCATTGACTCAATAAGTCAGTCAATGCATCCTTATACAACTTGAACAATTGCCCAAGTAATATGCACCCTCCTTTATACCACATAATATTTAAATGGAGCACCACTAAAAGCACTGACTCAACATGACATGATCATGTCAAGTATTTCTTCCACATATCTCCCTTATGCATTTCCTCACATCTCCCCCCATTCTTGCATCTTATATATGTATATCTATTGAGGGTGGAGATGGGATCAAGGGAGATATTATCACTTAATCCTAGTCAAATTCCTATGTTGATACTAATAAGGAAATCAGCCTAGTTACCACACCACTCAATTAGGGGTCATACCTTTTGTGTTGATATATTGAAACAACACAACACTGTATCACTTGAACTTGTTGCACACATAGTTCCACTTGTTGGTGACACAGCCTAACTGCAACCCCTTGACTCTTGAATAAACCATGGATCCACTTGAGCTGACTACTAGTTGCTCCTCTTCTCCTACAGCAACACTGTTTTCTCAGCAGCAATCCTTCTTAGACTCAGAGAAGATTATGACTATGTCATAAGTATAACATCCTATTTTCGACTAGACCCCCTAGGAGTGGTTTTTTCATGAATAATTCATGACAAAACCCTAGGAACCAAAAAGAGGCCAAGTTGACTCATGTCCGGGGAGCGTCGAGTGAGTCAACAAGACTCGACGAGTAGATCAGGTATTTACTTAGAAAAGTTTTTGGGCTCGGGCGTTGAGTGCGTGGAGTGCACTCAACGCCATAGGACGATTGGCGTTGAGTGCGTTGAGTGCACTCAACGCCATCTTACTTGGGCTGAATGGCATTGAGTGTGTCGAGTGCACTCAACGCCATAGGCTGAATGGCGTTGAGTGCGGTGACTGCACTCAACGCAATCGTACTTGGGCTGAATGGCATTCAGTGCATCGAGTGCACTCAACGCCATAGGCTGAATAGCATTGAGTGCGGTGACTGCACTCAACGCCATCTTTCTTAGGTTGAATGGTGTTTAGTGCGTCGAATGCACACAACGCCATAGGATGAATGGCATTGAGTGTGGTGACTGCACGCAACGCCATCTTACTTGGCCTGAATGGAGTTGAGTGTGTCGAGTGCACTCAATACCATAGGATGAAAGGCGTTGAGTGTGCTGACTGCACTCAACTCCATCTTGCTTGTGCTGAATATAATTCAGTTCCTTGGTTGCACTGAATGCCATCCTACTTGGAATACTTCTGGGATTATGGCCTTGAGTGAGTTGAGCTCACTCAATGCCAAAGACTGAATAGCGTTGAGTGAGCTCAGCTCACTCAACGCCAAAGGCTGAATAACATCGAGTGCACTCGACGCCATAGGCTGAATGGCGTCGAGAGCATCGAGTGCACTCAACGCCATTTGGCTTAGATTATTCCTGGCAATTTTGGCCTGTTTGCTGGTTTGGCTGAACCGGACCATTCCGGGAATTGGGCCAGGATGAGTTAATTGGTCGTTTCGTTTATTAAGACTTATTTAATAAAATATTAAGCGGTTCTTTAGTAAGACGGTTTAAATATGAATATGCGTGTTAATGGAGGAGAGAAAAAGCTCACGGCCATGGCTGAAAAATTGGCTTGCATGGCCATTAATGACACTTGATGCCTTGGCCTTCTCCCCCTCCTCTTTTATGGCTGGATTCAACTCCTCTATGGAAGAGGAGGAGTTTCGAGTCGTTACTTGACTGGATTGAGCTATGTTCATCCCCCACAACCATGGCCGAGATTCACCTTAAAGGGCCATTATTGGCCACCACCAGCTAGACCCCTCCCCTCCCCCATTTTATTGATTTAAAAGCTTCACTAGACTCAAAGCCTTCATTTCTAATGTAAGACCCCCTTTTTTTTTTCTTTTTAGACACTGGGGTCTTAGGCCTAGAATCGTCGCTTTGTGGTGAGACCTTCACGTCCTGAAAGGTCATCACCACTAGGCACCGATTCTGCCGGCCAATTCGATCATAGAAAGGTAGCACAAAATGAAGTAAGTAAAAGAAAGTCCACTGAAATAAATCACATATATAGAAATAAAACTCCACAAAGGGAGTGTCCACGGAATAGTATATCAAAGTACTAAAAATACGGGCTTAAGCCCGGTACAATCATGTCCTCACAACAAATCACTCATGCGGAAGCAAAGACAGAAACTACTCGGGGTCGAGACTCACGATCCCGGCTGTATGAACTCCGGAGCTAGACTGCCCCATCTCCAAGCGCACCGGTCTCTGGGGCTGCTCCTCCATGCTGGGCTCCACGATCCCCTAAATGATGTGGTTCAAAAACCGTTAGTCATAAAGACTAAGCCCTATCATCCCCTACCCCTTCCCCCATGGCTCCTAGGTACCGAGCGGAGAGGAAGAAAGTGAAGGACATGAAGTTGGAGATTAAATCAGAAGCAAACAGGTGGCAGCGGAACTAATCTAACAATTCTATAATAAATATGACAAAAACAAAAAGTAGGAAAAGTAACCTTAACTTATGTGCGGAAGCGCATAAGCCAAGGGATCTTTTGCAAGGCTCCCATCGTATAACGTGTCCTATACCACTTATGCGTTGGAGTGTCGGTTATCAAACAACAACACATATATATTGAATTTAACCTTTATTTATAAACTTTCTCACACAAGCTTATAGACCAAAGGGTCGTTTTGCAGGTCCTAATGTATAAGCATCCCATTCCACTTATACTTTAGTTGTCAGGGGTTTAATGAATCGATTATGTTATGACATGCAAGTGGGTATGATGGAACAAGCAAGTGCATCTCACACACCCGACTCTGTGCACACAGACCTTTATTTCCCCCTTTCGGAGCCATTACCTCCCAGGATACCTCCGTAGTTGCAAACGAAAGCGGTGGGTTGGGCCTTTCCCACCTCTAAACCAGTAAAGCACTACCGGTCAGGCCTATCGTACGCCTCAACGCTTGGTGCACTAAGCGTACTCCTGCATACTCTTGCTGGCTAGCGCACCGAACTTAGCTTTGGCAAAGTGTAAAAAACCATACTTTCCGAGTCAGCGTATTGGCATCAGTGCATCGACCCTCCAATACCGAAGACCCGCCACCTTAATTTTCATTCCTTTTATGCACATGCAAATTTAATCGTAATCACACAAAAACCGAGCCGAAGCTCCCCGGACCAAAACGTACGCCTCTTAACCAACTGAGCTGAAGCTCCCCGGACCATTCCGTCCGTCTCTTAACCAACCGAGCCGGAGCTCCCATCAATCTTCCTGTGCTAATAGTGTTTGTGAAACGTGAGATCCTAATTACTATGTTACTCTTGTCAGTTTGTTAATGCAGTTTACGTTAACCCTGGACTGCCCCCGGTATTCCCCGTGAAGGGCTCTCAAAGGGCACTAGGAACTATGATGGTAGTTGAAGCTCATCATTCCCTTTCGCAAGGCACTTATTGTTATTGGTTGATCCCCTTTACACATTCCCTTCTCATACATAATAAACTATCCTAGGGTGATTTTTAACCTTCCTCTCTTCGGAAAAGACGATCTTTCGTCGAACCCGAGCACCTCTTAACTATAGCTATCACCACTTCTCTTTATTTTTAATTTCATTCTATTGCGATATCATCCACATCTATCCTCCCAGAGAAAATGGCTAACTCTAACACTATCCCAGATCATGTCTTATTGCAATTTATCAATTTGTTACACGCAGACCAACCTAGACTAAATGTCAAACCGGTTAGCAATGATCCAAAACTCATCCAAATGCCCTAAATTATTTACTGGAGACTTATCATGATATAATTAACCAAAAACCATAAAATAGTAATTTTCCTAATTTATTTGGCATTTAACTAATTTCTTCAAAAATTCCAAGGGCTACCGGTTTGAACATGAACTACCCTAAGCTCTCATGCAAGATGTCCAACAAAATTATAATAAATAGTATGTTATCTCAATATGGTAAATCCAAAGTATCATAATTTTCCTATCATCAAAAGGGCACTAAAACTATTTTAAACATAGCTTCTATATTTCATTATTTGTGAATCAAGTACAGAGAATATTCTTCCAAAAATTATAAATAAATTATACTATGCAGATAAAGCCTTAAAAATAGCATTGGCCCAATTTCATAATTTTTCAGTAATGAAATCATCAAAAATTAATTTCCAAAGCATAGAACCCCTTTTTAACATTTGTGAAGGAAGTACTGGATTTACTCAACTAAAAATTATACAAAAATTCAAGTGTAACCATTCTGTCCTAGAACATTTACTTCGAAGATTTTATGAGATTTAATTGATCAGAAAGATACAAATAATTAAAACATCAATTAGGGCTATAATAAACTTTACAAATGAAGTGTTGGAAATAAACATCATAAAATTCCAGTAAAATTTCTATAGATTCTACCTACTACAAAACTCACTCTACCCGAGTTTCACAGCCTTTAGATAATGTTTAGTTATATATTGTGCTTAATTAGTATTTTACCCTAAAGCTAAGATTAGGGTTTTAAGGTATCTACTTGTCTCCAAATCCTCCAAGATTCCATACAGATAATTCTTATCATGCTATTGTCAACTCTACAGAGTTTCAAGGCAATTCGAGAGCAATTGCCCCCATATCCTTCACAACCTTCAAAACCCTTCATTTAGGGTTTGAGTTTGGATCCTAGGGTAAACCAACCCTAAATCACAACATTCTCTCCAAGTGGGTTATAATAACCCCTCCAAGTCAGTGGTCAAGATATAAGTCTCTGTTGAGGTGATATGACCGTTCTAACCTCTAGTGCACTTTTTACTCAAAAATGCCTCACTATTGCCTAGTTAAGAATATGTGACTCCCTATCCAAAACTCATCCAAGTGAGTTGAAAATTTGTACAAGGCTAAGTTTTATAGCCAGAGACCACTCACCAAAATTTGGGATGGTTTGGAGGTCATTTGACCACTTAAATTAATTCCTCTAAGTTTATTAAATTAAAACAAAAACTTTAGGCAAAGTATCTCCAAAAATTCCCAATTTTGGACAGCCTTTAGATATTGATAAGGGTATCCCCCTGCCCAAATTTCAAGTCATTTGGACAAAGAAATAAGAGTGGGCATCGATTTAAACAGATTCTTCGGTCAAACCGGTTACCCAAACGAGTTGAAATTAATTTTAATTTAATTTAGACTTGAAGGACTACAACTTTCGTGACTGGCCATTTTTCCTAAAATGGCCTCTAAATGCCTTGTTTTGCAGCATCAAAATAAACCTATTTTATGTATATTTACCTTTTATATTATGTACTTAATTTTTATATTATAATAATGTTTTATTGTTCATCTCCCCTACCAAACAGAACCCGAAATAGAAACTCAGAAAACCATATTTACTATAACCTTTCAGTGATCCGTCACCGGCTGTCCGATCACTTCCCTGCCCAGCCACCACCACCACCACCTCCATCGAGGCGATGGCTATCGGTCGGCGGTGGTTTGGCTGCCGGAGGTGGCATTTTCCGGCGTACCCGAAAAATATATTTTTCATGGTTTTCCATGAAAACTAGAGATAGGTTCGGCTCCATTGAGCATGAACTTCATTTCTAAGATCCTAAGATCTACCCATAAGAGAACAAGTAGAGGAGGACCTTGTTCGCAGTTTGAACACGAGATGAATGTCGGATTGTCATGGCGCGGTGGTGACGTTCCCGAACTTCTCCTACAGCAAGAGTAGAAATCTGAATTCGTTTAGTCTACAGTATAACCTTCTCCTCTTGCTCAAAAGTGGGCTTTTATAGATCTCCAAGTGGGGAGGGGAAAGGATGAATCATTCATGGCCATGAATGCCCTCTCTCTCTTTTAATATTATTTCAGTTATGGTGCAGGGATGGAAACGGTGGAAGATGAGAAGACTGATCCAGGTGGCGATTTCCTATTGGGTCACTCTTCCCCATTTAATTTAGTATTTAGAGAAAGAAATGGCTCATAAAAACTAGTGCTGTAAATTCCCATAATCATAATTGATTATGACTTCGGTTACAGAAATTTCCAGCCTGGCTGATGTTTCGGCCTTTGTCACGGGCGTGACACATAGATCACGGGCATTACAGGGCTGGGTGACAAATTCTGGGTTCGTCGATCGTCGACCTGAGATCGACGATCGTCGAAGGGTGGTCACGCCCTAGGTCACGGGCGTGAAACGTGGGTCATGGGCGTGACAGGGCCATGATGCAAATTCTTCCCTCGACGATCGTCATGCGGAGATCGACGATCGTCGAAGGGGGTCACGCTCTAGGTCACGGGTGTGACACGTAGGTCACGGGCGTGACAGGTCCTTGATGCAAAATCTTTCCTCGACGATCGTCTCTCAAAGATCTATGATCAGCGAAGGGGGTCACTACATAGGTCACGGGCGTGATACGTAGGTCACGGGCATGACAGGGCCTTGATGCAAAATCTGCCCTTGACGATCGTCTCTCGGAGATCAATGATCGGCGAAGGGGGTGACGCACAAGATCACGGGCATGATACGTAGGTCACGGGCGTGACAGGCCCGGGTTGCAAATCCTGCGCTCGACGATCGTCTTCCTAAAATCGACGATCGTCGAAGGGGTCACACCCTAGTCACGGGCGTGACGGGTCGGTCATGGGCATGACCAACCTGTGACTCCAAGTCTAGGTCGATGGACCTCAATTTTTGGGCTCCCTAGGGTTCTGTCACGACAGACCGACTCCTAGGGGTCTAGCCGGAAATGGGATGTTACAAATCCCAATAAACAAAACAAAAATTTCGTCCCCGAAATTGAGGTTGAGCCTACGGGTATTTCTACTGAAATAAATTAAACTTGTAACATCCCATACGATTTTTTTTCTATTGAGTCGAAGCAGGACTACTTGTTTGATAAACGAAGACAATCTCCCCAATAAACAAAAGATTAGCCCCTACTTTTCTGCGCATACATAGGTTCTCAATTTCCCTTACCTAGTCCTACCGGTTTAATATAAGAAGGTGATTCATAGTATACTTAGAGGTGATGATGTATACCTGACTGAAATACTCCGGGTATTTTTTCCTCATCAGGTCCTGCGGTTCCCAGGTGTGCTCCTCCTGACCATGGTTTCTCCACAGAACCTTTACAAAGGGGATCTTCTTACAGCGCAAGATCCGTACTCCTTTGTCATCGATCCGAACCGGCTCCAAGTGAACAGATCGGTCTGAGGCTACCGGCCCTTCGGTGGTCAAAATCCGCTGCTCCGGGCATAGTAGAGCCCTTCTCAGCGAATAAATGTGGAAGACGACGTGTAGAGATGCCAGCTCTGGTGGCAAATCCAACCTGTAAGCTAGGGCCCCTATTTGCTCCAGGATCCTGTAAGGGCCCATATACCTAGGGCTGAAAATTATTTCTCCGACCGCGCACACGTGAAACTCCATGTATGGGCCGGATCTTCAAAAACACTCGGTCCCCCACCTAAAATTCCACCTGACGATGTCGGGCGTCATAATACTTAGCTTGTCTGCTCTGCGCCTCTAACATCCTGTCTCTGATCAGTCTCATTTGGGCCTCAGTGTCTTCAACAAAGTCCATTACCAATGCCTTCGGATCCTCGTCCTGAACCCAAGAAAGCGGGGACCTTCATTTCCGTCCATACAAGGCTTCATAAGGCGCCATCCTGATGCTGGACTGGTAACTGTTATTATAGGAAAACTCGACCAGGGGTAAGAGCTTCTCCCATGGTTCCCCGCGGTACAAAATGCATAGCCTCAAAAGATCTTCCAGTGTCCGATTGGTGCGTTCCGTCTGCCTGTCCGTATGAGGGTGGAAGGCTGGTCTAAAAGTCAATCGGGTGCCCAGATATGCCTGCACTGACCACCACTCCCTGGATGTAAACCGTCCATCGCGGTCCGACACTATCATCCTGGGCACGCCATGATATCAGATATACTGCTCCATGAACTTCTGTACCAGCACTCCCACCGAGTCATCCTTCCTGATTGGTATAAAGCGGGCCCCCTTCTTTAACCAATCAACAATCACCCAGATCGAGTCATTCCCTGTCCGAGACCGTGGAAGACCATGTATAAAATCCATAGCTATATCATCAAACTTCCACTCCGCCACCGGGAGTGTCTGCAACAGTCCTGCGGGGTTCCTGCACTCCACCTTCACCAACTGACATGCCTCACAATGGGTCACGAAGTACGTAATGTCCTTCTTTATCCCTGGCCAAAACATCATCTTCTTCAAATCTGCCGTCATCTTGGTGATCCCCGGGTGTATAGAATATCTGCTACAATGCGCCTCCGCCATGATGTCCTCCCGAATCCGGTCTCCTGCGGGTATATATACTCTGCCTCTGAAATGTAGAAATCCATCTCTCAGGGAATAATCTCCTATCGAACCCTCCTCCAAGGCTCGGAATATCGGCACGGCCCATGCATCTGCCCTCTATCCGTCCCGGATGCGGTCCCGAATATCATCTATGGCCACCATCGATGCCAGATACTCCCTATACAGCTCTGGATCATCCTCGGACACTAGGGATATCTGCATATCTCTGAAGGACCGGACTAGCTCCATGGACATAACCTGGGTCCCAGCTTCGGAAGTGGCAGCTTTCCGACTCAACGAGTCGGCCATCATGTTTGCCTTCCCTGGATGGTAGTGCATCTCATACTGATAGTCTGCTAAGAACTCCACCCAACACCTCTGCCTGATATTCAGCTCCTTCTGCATGTCCACGTATTTCCGGTTCTTGTGGTCGGAGTAGATGTCGCAGTGGACTCCATAAAGATAATGGTGCCAGACCTTTAGAGAAAAAACGACTGCTCCCATCTCAAGGTCATGTACTGGGTTGTTCTGCTCGTGCTTCTTCAACTGGCGAGACGCATATGCAATCACATGGCCCTTCTGCATAAGTACAGCTCCCATACCCTAGTAGGAAGCATCGGTGTAGACCTGAAAACCTTCTCTCCCCAAGGGGAGAGTAAGTATAGGGGCCGAGGTGAGTCGATCCTTCAGCTCCTAGAAAGCTGCCCGGCACTGCGGGGTCCAAATGAAAGGTACCTCATTCTTCGTCAAAGATGTGAGTGGGAGGGAAATTTGAGAGAACCCCTCCACGAACTTCCAGTAGTAACCGGCAAGTCCTAGGAAACTTCGTACATCGGTGGCTGTCTTCAACTGCGGCCAATCCCAAACTGCCTGAATCTTTGCCGGATCCACTGCCAACCCGGCTCCACTGATAATATGGCCTAGGAAGCCCACCTCCTTCTACCAGAACTGACATTTACTGAACTTTGCATATAAGTGATTCTCCCGCAGTCCTAGGAAACTTCGGAGCAGGTTCGGGGATCATGTGGGCGTCCGGGATAGGGCTTTCACCATTTTTTGGCAAAGGAGTCAATGGTCGTGGGTTTTTTCCCACGCACGACCATCGGCCTCTTTGGCGCACGATCATCGGTTGTGCGCAGTCTGGCTTCTCTTGTAAAAGTTCTGTCCTGCCATATCGTACGGTCACCAGCTATACCGCGCACGATCACTGCTCGTGCGCTGCCGATCGTGCACATTCACGACCTATTTTATTCCATCCCTGTCTCCGCTATTGCACGAGCACTGACCATGCCTCGCACGATCACCGATCGTGCGCTTATTTCTCTGACTCTTTCGGCAAGCTGTAGGTTTCAAGGTGCGCTGCGCACGATCATCGACCGAACAGCGTGCACGACCAGTGGTCGTGCGCCACTGATCGTGCACGCTCAATTCTGTTTCGCGCCTATAAATACTGCTTGCAATTTTAGGTCAAGGGGCGACTTTTGGGAGCATCGTTTTTCTGCCATTTTCAGCAGAGCTTGCCTCCTTCTCCACCGCCCACTATAAGGAAGGTCTCCGGGCAAGCTTACAACTCCAAATCAACTCCGGAGCATCCTCTCGGCCTCCTCCTTCATCCACGAGCTTCAAGAAGATCTCGACCTAGCTTTCACCAAGCTTGGAGCAGTTTGTGCCATCCTACACCGGCTTGTGACACGAAGAAGTCGGGTCCATTGGGAGTGAGTGACAGCCTCCTATACCCCGGAAGCAGTTGAGGACCGAGCTTGGAAGCAGATTGACAACCCGACGATTCCAACCGTGAATCCTCAATAAGACTTCGGAGCCGGTCAATTTCGCACACTCACCTACTCTTGTTTTGACAGCATAGTAGATTTCTTGGTATTGATGAAGTGTATTTTGACTGTTAGCATGTTTAGTTAATCATGTCTATGTGATTTAGTATTCCTGCTTATCTATTTAAGGTGTGCTTGTGTGGTGTGGATGTGTTTTGTGTCGCACTAGCAATTGCTAGTGGCGTGCTTCGTGAAGCAGTGCATAGCGGCCTGAATAGTAGGATTTCTGCGGTTCTCTTCACCTAATCCACTAGCCTACTCGCCCATCCGCCTAGCAATTCGGTGCATAGCGGCCCGACTAGTCTTCCATCCCGCCTAGCGAAGCTTCGCATAGCGGCGTTGCATAGCAGTAGTTGATAGTGTTTTATTTTCTTTTATCACAACCACCAAAACCCACCATTTCATTACCTCCGACCTAAGGACTTCAATCTCAAGTCCTCCTCGAATTAACTCCACCTTATTGTGGCCCTTATGAGATCGATACTTGGGAAAACTCGCCCATTTTATATTACTTGTGCGACCGGTTCACTGCCGTGATCTTCAACATCAAGTTTTTGGCGTCGTTGCCGGGGAACACAGTAGTGTGATTTTTTGGAGAGGGAGATAGTAGATCGAAGCCCTTTTTCCATTTGTTCATTTCATGTTTTCTTTTTCTTTGTTTTAGTTTTTTTAAAAAATTTACTATTTATTTTTCTTTGTTCCTCTTCTAGTTTTAATTTTTCAGTAGCAGGCATTCCTTTCCTTTTATTTGATAGTGTGTAGTTAATTCTTTGCTTAGAAAATTCTTGTGGTGAATTCTTTCTTGCTGCATCATGTATTCTTATTTGAATATCCGTTGTCGATAGTGCAGGGATTATAGACATGGTAGTGATGAGTGCTTCACTGAAGATTGGGAGCATAATTCTCGTGGTTCTGTGTATGGAGCACCGTCTTCCTATGGTACTTCATACACCCAACCCAGGTCTTATGTTCACTCCTCTTCTATGCATTCACCTTTTTCTTATTCCTCTCTGGTTCCACCTGGACCGAGGAGTACTGGAAAACGATGTTTGTGTTGTCATAGCGCTGATCATTTTTTGAAGGATTGCGTAGAATTTAAGTGCCAATTGGAGGAAGATGACGAGCCGGATATCCGAATCGTTCCATCCACCTCTCAATCGGTTGCTCCTACTGATTCAGACGATGATTTCGCAGTACCACCATGTTATTTTTACGGTTCTGCAGATCGGTATGATGACATTGTGGTACCGTCTCCCCCTATGCCTTCTTCCCCACTTTTTGAGTCACCACCGGAGGAACCCGAACATGTTTTCTCTGATGCTGTTGTTCCTCCATCTTCTTTGCAAGAATTATCTACTCCATTTTCTTGTGAGTTGGCTGATGATGTTGTGCTCGATGGTGATGCTGAGTCTGAGGTTGCGTCATGGTGTGACAAGGACATTATTCTCATTAATGGAGAGTATTACGTCTTGGAACATAATGCCGCACCGAGGTGTGTTGATGAGGAGATCCTTTCTGATTAGGAAGGTTCCACTTCCTTGTTGGATGAGGGGATCCAAACCACCACCGAGGACCTCCTATTCTCAGATCCCCATCGTCATGACTCATATGCCGCCGACGATGATCATTGTTCGGAGCCTGCTGGGAGTGAGACCAGGAACACTCCCCTGATTAGTTCCTTATGTTCTTCATCTCCTTTATTTCTTGATCCCCTTTCTATAACTGAGCCCGTGCGAGTTGAGTCTTTGCAGGTGCCTCAGGAGTACTTGGAGCTTTTTGCTGAAGTCGTGGATTATTGCATCCTCTTTCACGAGGAGGGTGATTCCTCCTCTGTTGAGGAAGCTCCATTCACTGCTTTCTCCTCCTGCCGTCTTACACTAGATGCGGGAACTTACTCAAGGTGTTAATCTTATTGACGAGCAACCTCCCTCTGATACCACTTGAAAGTTATCTAGTGTCAACTATCTTCACCTATGGGGGGGAATAGGTGATTTCCAGTCTTTTGCGGAATTAAAAATTAAGCTGCACAAGAAAACAAAAACAACCACAACATAGAAACACACAAGCAGTTATAGTGGTTCCCTGATTTGGGTACTTCCACTCTCCCCCTTCGACCTATCTCCAGACAAGGGACGACTCGGTCACTTCACCAAACGGATTGAAATCCAATCCTCACACTATGGAAGAAACCCTTCCACCCGAAGGAGTCACTACCCCTCTACCACGGGTTTCACCCAACCCTTACAACGAGGAATCAAAGTTCCTTTACAACAAAGTTAAAATATATTGTACAAGAAATACAAACTATGTTTGGAGAACCCGATGTCCCTCTTCGTTCAATGAAGCTTTCTTGATGAAGACGAAGAGTCCACGATCGGAGCACTCTCTTGGAGAGGATCTTCCCGAGATCGGCGGAGGCAAGGATTGCGGCGGCAATGCTTTGTAGATCCAAACTTCTTGACGAAGCTAGCAAGGTCTACCAATGATCTTACTTGGATCGATCGTCTCAATCGATTCGGAGTGGAGAAATATTCCCGCTCAACAAATCAAGAGACAAAGGATCTCAAGATAGAAATGTGAGACGCTAAGCTTAGCCTCGGTCCTGTCGCCGGACGATCAAAGATGACCTCTAAGATCAGCATTGGTGACAACTTAGCGAGCGGCGAAGGCGACGCAAGGAGTTCCGCGATCGGCTAGGTTATGCTCGGCGGCTTCTTTCTTTTTCGTGAAAAGTTACTTTAGATATTTGAAAATAAGCATGTATATATACCCGAGCCAACCCTAAGGACCGTTGTGGGGCCCATAACGAAAAACCCTAGGCCCAGTCAAAACAGCGCACAGTTTCTGATTCGGTCCAGCGAACAGAGCAGATTTGCCTAAGGCAAATTTGGAAGGAATTATTCGTGATTCCCGTCAAAGTCGGCGGGAATCACTCATGATTCCCGTCGAATTTTCCTTGGAATAATTCCAGTTGAAATCCATGACATCCGGAGGGAATCGGCGAGAATCAAGCCCATTCTCGACGAATCGGCGAGAATGCAAAGTCATTCTCGACGATTCGGCGAGAATCACTTAATGATTCTCGTCGATTCTGCCTTAGTTGATTTCTTGAATGCGTACTGTCAGCCAGAAGCCATAGGCGGGAATCGGTGAGTTATTCTCGACGATTCGACGAGAATCACTGGTGATTCCCGTCGAATCGGCGAGACTCACTTAGTGATTCTCGACGAATTTTACTTAGAAGATTTTTCTTCTTTCTTCCCATGACTTGGTCTTTGACCCATCCTTTCTCCTCTGCTCTTTAATTATCTCAACCCTGTACTTGAAAATAAGTACACTCCAATAGAGAGAGCACACATGAGTCAACACACAGATCTGCTCAATGAGGGATTACGTTGCGCAGACCCGTGTATATTGACCCACTGCACCCTGACATTGGTGTGTACTTAGAATGGAATAGCTGCAAGCACATCTTAAAGAAAATCATCAAATACATTATCTATTCAACTTAGCTTGTTCAGAGGCTTCTTCAAATCAGGTACATTGTGGATACAATACCCAACAACTCTAGTCTAGCCAAGATTATTGACATGGCGAAGAGGTTGGAAGCGGACCATTTGGAAAGTGGTAAGAGGCCAGCTGAAGGTGTGATGGAAGTCGTCCCCAGCAATAGAAGGATATTTAATAATAGAGGAGGAAGAGGATATCGAAGAGGTTGCGGACGTTTCCCCCAGAATTTTAGGATGGAGCGCCCGGTTCCGCAACCGCCAGCATTGCCTCCACCTCAACAATTTCCACAACCCAATGGGCGGCAGGAGCGAGTGTGCTTCGAATGCAACCAACCGGGCCACATTCGACTCTACTACCCGCAAATATTTGGAAATGCGCCTCTCTCTTTCCCTCCGGCAGCTCCTTGAGGGCGGGGGCACATGCGTGGTCGAGGACGAGGACCACGAAGAGGAAATCTCGGGCCCGCTCGGGACCAGATGTATGCGTTGGACATGACTCAAGAGCAAAACCCTCAGGAGGTGATTGCAGGTATGATTATAGTTAGTCATTTTATTTTCATTAATATCCTCAAGTTGCTTAAAATATATTAGACATCTCGCTTGAGAATTATTATTGACACTTAGGCACCGTAATGGTCAGCGGGAAACCGGCTTATACGTTATTCGCCACCGGTGCCTCGCACTCTTTTGTGTCTGAAGACATCATCAAAGATATAGATGGAGTGCAGTACTTCACTGGCATTGCTCGAAGGGTGTGCCTTCTAGACGGATCGAAGATGACGGCAACCGCGAAGTGCGAGTTTGAGGTTCTCCTTGAAGGAAAGCACTTTGACACCCCTGCCACAGTCTTGGGAATGTGTTGGTTCCTAAGTTTTGATTTGGGCTATGTCATCTCTTTTAGGCTTATTTGACCCAAGATTTATCTATGGTCAATGGTTAGACTAAAAGGTTAGTCTATCCATAGGATAGTTTGTTTGGATTAAATTGTTATGATTTTTGGCTAAGTATTTTTGTGCTCGACGATAGTCGATCGTCGCTCGACGATCTTCGACTAAAGATCGACGATTTCAGATTTATATGAACTCTGAAGTGGGATCGATGATCTGCCTGCTCAGATCGATGATCGTGTTGCCCTGGTCGACGTTTTGTTGTGAAGAAAGTTTTTCTTCAGGTCGACGATCTGCTTGCTCAGATCGACGATCTCCGTTCTCTGGTCGACGATTTCTGTACGCTATTTCTTGTATTCTTCTCTGTTAAGATAATGTTTTATTTCCTCATTCGTAAGACATATTTTACTCAAATATTCTGCTTAATTAAATGCTCATATTCCTTTGCTTATTTGCAATATTATTCTTGCATTAATTGAGAGATTTGGCAGAATAAAGTCTTTTGTTTTATTAGAGGAAATCGTGTTTTCTAACAGCTGTATTATAGCCGTTATGCCTTGCTTCCTGTGCCAATTTATAAAGTCAATTAGATAGGATATTTTAATATCCTTAATTCCTTTTTGGGAATGACAGAGAAGATTTCTAGCGCAGCTTTCTTTATTTGTTTTATTGTATTGTTTGGAAAGATCTTTTAGTGCAGGGCTCGAGACATTATTCAAAAATAAGAGAGAAGGTTCTATATTAGTAGTGTAGATCGTTGAAGACATACACAACAACTCAATACAATTCTCAACAGACACAGAACCAGTATTCTCAAGTGAAAAAGAAAAAGCTCTTCTTCTCCCTGAGTGCATCCTGTCTTCAGGAAATCAACTCTCAGTGCTCAAGCTTTCAAGAAGAAGAACATCCCAGATTGCAAAAAGCTCCTGAAGAAGAACATTCACTCAATATTCAGAGTCTTCTTCGTAGCTGTTTCAGAAAGCTGTTCAAAGCAACTTGGAGTTCCTACACCCTAAAGCAAAGCTTCTTCCTTGACATTCTCTAAGCCAGGGGGAGCTTTGAATAATTCAGAGCAATCCACTAGCTTCTCTGAACACAGAGAAGACACTCTAACTTTCTTCTTTAACCTCCTGTAAAAGGATTATTACTCCCTTCAAAAGTGAACCATTGGTGGCAAGGCACCTGATCAAAAACCTGTGTGTTTGGTTTTTAGGCACCTGATCAAAAGCCTTACGGGTTTCTAGATCTACCTGAAGAAGATCTTGTGGTGGCAGGGCACTTGATCAAAAACCTGTAGTGGATTCCTACCAGGGTGGTAGAAGAGTGGATGTACCCAATTGGGGAACCACTATAAAGTTCTTGTGTTGTCTGGTTGCTCATTTAATTTATGCTCTGTGGCTGTGATAGATATAACTAGGTTGCTAGTTGCTGTGTTAGGACTTATGCTTGACTGAAACATCAGTTAGCATCCTTTTGTATTCACTCACTCTGTTAGGCTTTTAGTTTAAAGCTTTTATTTTTATATTCTGCAAATAGCTCAAGAGAAGGGTTTAGAGTCTCTTCATTTTTGAATACTCTATTCACCCCCCCCCCTCTAGAGTAGTAAGTATCTTATCCCCTCTCTTTCAATTGGTATCAGAGGGAGGTTGGTTATTCAATAACTTAACCATTCCTTGGTTGATTGGTTGAACAGGCTAACACCTGAACCTAAGATCTTGTGATAAGATACTTTGATACCATATACATTTACACTAGATTCATGGCCCAGTACAAAGATTACTCTAGCACCAGACCTCCAGTATGCAACTTAGCAAATTTTGGCATCTGGAAGGAAAGAATCAGACTCTACATGAACTCTATTGATGAAGATATTTTTTTCTTCTATCTTAACATGGCCACCAACACCACCTGCTGCAGCCACTGCTACAACATCTAAAAATCTCAGTGAAGTGCAACCTCCTGAGTATAATGAAACATACAAGAAGGCCAAGATAGCTGATGCTAAAGCAATGAATATCCTGGCTCAGACCATGTCTGATGAAACATTCCATAAAGTGGCTGATTGCACCTCAGCAAAAGCCATGTTGGACTCTCTGAATCAGATTGTAGCTGGTTCAGCAGATGAGAGGAAGGATAGAAGGTCCAACCTCATATCCCAATATGAGAACTTCAAGAAGGAAGAGGCTGAGACAGTAGAAGCTATGTACACAAGGCTCAGCTCCATATTCAATGAGCTAAGAACACTGGATAAGGAGATTATATTGACAGAAGTCAATGACAAAATTCTGATGTGCTTTCCCAGCACATGGGATCTCAGAATCTTGCCAATCAAGGAGTCCAGAAGTACAATAGAGATCTCAACTGAAGCCCTCCTTGCCAAGCTCAAATCATTTGAGCAAGTACTGAAGACCAGGGAAGCTGAAGCTTAAGCTAAAGCACCCACTCCAACAAGGAAAGAGCAAACCCTTGCTCTTAAGGCTGATAATGAGTCAAAGGTGACTCAATCAAATGAAGAATTGTTGGCACTCTTTGCCAAAAGATTTTACAAGATGGGAAGGAAGGACAACAGAAGGAAGTCATCAAAGTATGATGACAAGCCAAGGTATGATAAAACTCCTTCTAAAGAAATTGTTTGCTATGGATGCCGGAAGCCTTGACACATTCTCCCTGAGTGTCCAGAGACAAAGCATAAGGAAAGAAGGAAAGAGAAGGATCATGAGAAGCACTACTCCAAGGCATCTTCTCACTAACACAAGAAGAAAGAGAAAGGTCTTGTTGCAAAGACCTGGAGTGATACTGAGGAAGACTCATCTTCCTCCAGCTCCAATGAAGATGATGAAGAAGAGAAGAAAGCTAAAGAGATTTGCCTCATGGAAATCGATGCCTGCAATAGTAATTCAGCTGCAGAGATAACTGAAGATGAGGAGGATGAGTTATCTGATGAAGACCAGGTAATAGCATCTTATGATTTTACTTCAAATGATTTTAAGCATGAATTCAAAACTCTATGTTTAGATTTACTTAGCTCAGAAAAGGAGATAAAATTGCTTAGAGAGAAACTAGCTGCAACAGAATCCTTAACTAGTGAAAACATTAGATTAGAATCAGAACTCACTAGATCATCTGAGGAAATTAAGTTTCTTAAAGTAGAACTAGCCAAAACTAAGAGATTAGAAGATTCACTTAATGGTAGGAGCCTTAAGTTGCTAGAAATCACTAGAACTTCCAACAGTAGGACAGATAACAATAAGTTAGGCTTAGGTGCCTCCTATAGTGAACCCCCATTGCTCCTTAAATATAATCTATCTACACCAGTAAAATTTGTTTCTGAAAAGGGAATACACAATACTGAGGTTGTCCAGAAAGCTAAGAAAATGCTAAATACAATTAAGAGAAACAAAAGGAAACAAAAGTTTATAGAAATACAAAAATCGTCGATGGCCCATCGACGATCGCCGCACCCATCGTCAAACGACAATCGACGATCTCTGAACTCACCTGCTAGGAACAATTACTCAGCAATGAGGGATCGATGATCTCAGCCTGAGTCATCAAACATAGATCGATGATCGTGGAACCCAGAATTCTATTCTGTGAACCAAGATCGACGATCTTGGTACCGATCGTCGACCATCGATCGACGATCAGAACTTAATTCTAAAAATTACAACAATGCTTATAGGAATACTAAGTTTAACAGCAACCCTAGGTCTACTAATCTATCTTCAGATTGGATTATCCCACCTAGGAGATCTCACCCCCTAGGATATCATCCTCAACCTGCATATTCTTTCATTTCTAGTTTCTCTTATGTGAAGAAAAAGGGACCCAAGGTTACCTGGGTCCACAATGTTTAATTTATATTGTTGCAGGTGAAGACCTATCTGAAAGTGAGAGTAAGATCTATCTCAACTCTAGAGGGGGGTGAATAGAGTTTATTTAAATTAATTTCACAGTTTTGAAATAATCAGCACATATAAAATTCAATTTATAGTATAGTGTAGAGTGCTAGTAGAGAGTTAAAAACAAAGAAGTAAAGAGCACAGCACACAGCAAATCAATCACACAAACAAGCCAGAAGACACAAGGAAATATAGTGGTTCCCCAAAAACCTGGGTACATCCACTCTTCTACCACCCATGGTAGGAATCCACTCAGGATGAGTTGATCAGGTGTCCTGACACCAATGAGCTTTTGATAAGGTGCTCAAAAACCAAAACTGGATTTTTTTATAAGGTGTCTTGCCACCACTTAGTTTTGACAAGGCTCTCAGAACCAGACAGAACTTTTGAAGGGAGTTCAAGAACCCTTTTACAGCAGAAAAAGAAAAGATAAAGAGGTGAAGTTGTCTTCTCTGTTCTCAAATCAAATGAGAGAAGACTAGTGGATCTTTTGTTGTCAAAGCTCCCCCTGAGATGTAGATAGGTTCAGGAATGGAAGCTTTGCTCTAGGGTGATAGGTCTTCAGAAGTTTAGATCTCCAGCAAAAGATTGTTTCAGCAAAAGGGCTGAAAGATGAGGTGTCTGGAGTTCTTGAGATGAAGCTGTGATCACTTTTCTGTAAGAAAAAAGATTGTTATTCTGATTCTTCAGAATTGATCACTTGTTATCTGTCACAGCTTAATTCTTGTTGTTGTGCTCTCTGTGTATTCTGTTGTATATTCTATCTGACTGAAGATGAAAAGGAAGATCTGATTCTCTGAAGAAAAAAATTCTTGTCAAAGATAGCCGTTGGCAGTCATAAATGTCTTCCATAAAAGTAGTGTCTTCTAGAGGAAGGTCCAATAAAACATTCCCTGAATAATTCCTTGAAACTTGCTCCAGAA
Organism: Platanthera zijinensis; assembly: GCA_039513925.1. Taxonomy (NCBI): domain Eukaryota; kingdom Viridiplantae; phylum Streptophyta; class Magnoliopsida; order Asparagales; family Orchidaceae; genus Platanthera; species Platanthera zijinensis. Next base: position 86,068,408 of record CM077086.1, read on the forward strand.
TAAAGACAAACGGCTGGCAGATCTCCTTGACATAAATGCTGAGAGAATTCAAAAACATTCCAAAGACTGGCAGCATTTGAATCCTTAGAATCGTTGATCTCTCAGAAAAATCGTCGATCTGAGCTCTACGATCGTCGAACTGAGCTTAGAGAAGGAAATAGATCAAACAGACAGAAAATGTCGAACTGAGCTTGAAGATCGTCGAACCGAGCTCAGCGACCTGAAGAATAGTAGAAGAGTGATCGTCGACCTGAGCTAGAAGATCGTCGACAGGAGTTCGACGACTAAGCAAAACAGGCTGAAGGCAAATCGTCGATCTGAGCTCGAGATCGTTGACCGGTTTATCGAAGTTGAGCTCAGAGAGCGTCGAACCGAGTTCGACATTTCGTCGACCGGAGCTCGACGAAAATTGCCTTAGACTTGGCTCTATATCCTTGATCTTGGAATGGTCCTGGGGGCAGCTTCAAACCTAAGTTCTAAGCCCTAGACTCATTCTAATGTTGACCTTTACAACTATACAACTAGGTCAACCTGGTTTCCTAAGAGAAACATAGTGATCCTTACCCAAATTAGTAATAGGGTGTTCAAACAATCTCCCCCTATTTGGGTTAGGATTACTATTTACAGACAGAATTAGGAAATAAATAAGCATACATTCAAAACAGAAGCTAAATCAACAATACAGTAGGAAAGATATAGCAGCAATGCAGATCACAAATAAAAAGTCAGCAAATATCCAGAGGAGGATGATTGTTCAGCTTACACAATTCACTTCTTCTCAGTTCCCTTTTTAAACATAATTTCTCTGTTGGGATTGAGGGCTTCTTTCTTGGATCTTCTATCATCTTCTGCACCTAAGGAAGTTTGAGATCTGGGCCTTGGAACTACAGCCTCAGGGTGCAGCTTCATATAATCTTCTGGATTAAAGAATTTTCTTGATGCATATCTCTCTAGTTCTTTCTTTCTCTGATCTGATAGAGTTGGTATGTTGGAAGTGTCCTTGCCTTGCTCTCTGGCCTTTTTCATTTGATCAAGAGCAGCCAACTCTTTCATTCTAGCTGTCCAGGACAAGGGGTTGTTCTCAGGATCCTCAAATGGAACAGGAGGTTCATATCTGTTGATGGATTCAGAATCATTAGGAGGAGTCCTGGAGACAACTGTATCTTTTAGCTTATAAGGGAAAGAACCTGAAGTAGAATCAGTATGGCCTTGTCCTTCCCTTTGTTGAAATCTGTGCCCTCTCTGGCTTCCTCTATATTGACCCCTTCTAGATTGATATCCCCTTTGATGTTTCCCCCTTTGATAGTATCTCTGATAAGACTGGGAGGAGCTTTGTCTGGAAGCTGGAGCTTGAGAGGCTGAGCCTGAACCAGAATCTGGAGGAGGAGGAGGAGGAGGCTGATACTGAGAAGATCCTTTTTCATACTTATCCAGCTTCCTTCTCTTCTTCATAGCCTTTAATTGGTTCTTGGAATACTGCATCCAAGGCTCAGATATGGGGCAATCATGCATAATATAGTAGGGAATGTCATTAGAATCATTTGCCTGAGCTGGGGGGACTGTCATCATGGCCTTGCTTCTGGCCTTCCTCTTCTTGGCAATAGTATTTGCATAGTCATTTGATTCAGTTTCAAATTGATCACTCTCTGAACTTTGAGGTCTGTCATACAAATCATCAATGCTTTTTATGTATTTCTCTTGTAACTTCAACTGATCAGGAGTCATGGCAGGAGAAGCAGCAGCAGCAGCAGAAATTTGAGCAGAAGGAACTTTTGAAGCAGAAACAACATCAGGAGATGGAGCAGAAGCAGCAGCATCAATAGGAGCAGAAACAACAGCAGGTGCAGGTTCTTCCAAGTAAGAAGCAAGTTCTTCAGCAGCAAATGTATCTTCAATTAAGGGAACCATTTCAGTATCTTCAGTAACAGCAGCAGCAGCTTCATCAACAAGAGGCACGATGGCCTTAGTAGCAGCATCAGAGATGGAAACATAAACATCCACAGCCTTCCAGGAATTTACATATGCTTCGATTTGGCTGGGATCACAGATAGAAATAGGCACAATGGCCTTAGACAAGTCTTCAATATGTGGAACTGGCAAAGATCTGAGGTAAACTGTATCAATCTCAGAGAGCAAGCTCTGGAGGTCCATTGCAAAAGCAGGAGCAGGAGCAAGAGCTGGAGCAGACTCAGGCACATCCACTTCTTCAGAAGGCATCTCCCCCTGCCTGGATTCAGGGAGAACTGAATCAAGGCACCCAAAAGAGGTAATTGCCTGAGAGGGAATGAAGGAGGAGAGATTGGAAGATAGCTCCTTCACATGGGTCAGGAGTGGAGCCAGGGTGGTCTCCAGTAATGAGGCTAGCTTAGGAGCTAGCAGCTCATATAACCTGTCTGCCAGGGCTGATAGATCTACATGCTCAAGAGGGGCTTGAGCAGAGGTAGGAGAGAAGGTTGTTGGAAGGATGTTGGCTGGAGCTGGTGGCATGGAGAATGTGGAGATAGAAGGTGTGGGAATGGATGGCTCTGAGAGTGGAATGGAGGAGATTGAAGATGTTGAGGTGGAGATAGGTGAGGCAAGGGAAGGTGTGAAGGATGGTTGGGAGAGAATTTCTTGCAGCATTTGTTGGAATGAGGAGGTAGAGGGAGGATCAGGAGGAGTGGAAGGTGAATCATCCATAAAGGAATCATCTACAAGGGAAAATGATGGTGAGGTGAAGATTGGATAAGAGAAAAGAGGATGGAATTCCTCTGAGGTAGATGCTGGAGGGGGTGAAACTGGTGAAGAAATGGTAATGGGGGAAGATATGGCTATGGTGGTGATTGGAGGTGAGGATGAAATGGCTGGGGTAGAGATAGTTGGAGGAGGAGGAGAAGCAGGCAACACTTCTGCTGGGGCAGAGACCAGAGGTGGAGTGACTGAGGCAGTCCTGGTGCCTGAAGTCAGTGGTGCAGCAGCTCTGGAAGGGTTTACAATCTGCCTGTCCCATTTGCTGAAAAGGGCACAGGAGAGCCTCTTGGATGCATTAATGAACATCCCAGAAGAGGTTAGCAGCTCAGGGCATCTGGAATGTAGATAGACCCCTAGAATTCTCCCAAAATGGACAGCAGTCTTATTCAGCTTCTTCTTAATCAGATTGAAGAAAATTGATCCCCAGTCTAGATGTTTCTTATCAAGCAAAGCTCCCATTAGACAAAATTGATATCTTGATATGGTATCATGGGCTGAGTGCTTGGCCAGAAGCACTTTCCCAACTACATCAGCCAAAAATTGAAATTCTATCGACAGATTTTTCTTCAGCAGTTTGTTAGGGTTCACAGCAGTGTGACCCATTCTATCAAGCATGGAGTCATATTCCTCTCCAGATAACTCTATGGAATCTTCTCCAGAACTAAGATGAAAAACTTCAGTTAAAAGAGCCGGGGACAATTGTACCTGAGTCCCTTTTATGAAGCCGACGACAGAGTTCTCATTCTCATCTGTCGCTGTACAACACCATTCTTTTATTTCTTCTGATGCAATCTTCATTCTGGTAGTCATTATTTGGGATAGCTGTTGTTCTCTGAATAGATTGAGAATGTCTTTGAAGCGCTGATCGCTTCCATCAAATGAGTTCATGTCGATATCAAACCCGGTGTCGAATTTCATTTTGGAAATCGCAGCACTGGAGCCAGCCATTTATACCTGCAACAAAGAACCAAACACGACCAAGCGTAGAAGATTTGGAGGGAAAAAGAAGAAAGTTGCAGAGAGTATGAAAGCGCAAAGATGAACGACGGCCAAGGAAATGATTTTATATTAGGGTTCGACGGCGAAACGGAAAATCGTGGAGCTCGGTTCGACAAAACGTCGATCTCAGCTCGACGATTTGGGCTACAGAAGGAATCTGAAGATACTTCAATATCGTCGATCTCCGTTCGACGATGTTGAAAAGCATCGAGTTCCGCTCGACGAACTCTGAACAGAAAGAGAGGAAACCTGGAGCTAACGGAGGCGCTGAACTCAGATCGACGATTTCAGAAACGTCGATCTCTGGTCGATGATTTTTAGAAAAACGTCGATCGACGTTCGACGATTTCTGGGAAAACGTCGAGCGCAGTTCAGAGACAGCCTATTCTACAGACACAAATAGAACTGATTTTTTTAGCCTAGTCTTGGTCTGTTTTAACTTTTCAAAATCTTGTAATTTAATTTAGGCTTCCTCCATCTAACATGCCTAACTGATTTAGGAAGAAACTGTGCTTCTTTTCATCCAAGGGCTTGGTGAAAATATCTCCCCTTTGCAAATCAGTAGGGATATATTGCAGTTCAATTTTATTTTTCTCTACATTATCCCTTAAGAAATGATGCCTAATCTCTATGTGTTTTGTCCTACTATGGAGGACTGGATTTTGTGCTATAGAGATAGCACTAGTATTATCACAAAAAATTTTAGACTTCTCTAAGTTGTAGCCATAGTCTATGAGCTGATTTTGTATCCACAATATTTGTGAACAGCAACTGCCTGCAGCCATATATTCAGCTTCAGCAGTTGAGGTTGACACAGATGTTTGCTTCTTACAAAACCAGGAGACAAGTCTGTCACCAAGGAACTGACAAGTTCCACTGGTGCTTTTCTTGTCTACTCTGCATCCAGCATAATCAGCATATGAGAATCCAGTTAAGTCAAATGCTGAGTCTTTTGGATACCAGAGTCCTATATTTGGACAACTTTTTACATATCTAAGAATCCTCTTTACTAATGTTAAGTGTGATTCTCTAGGGCTCACCTGGAATCTATCACATATGCATGTAGCAAACATTATATCTGGTCTACTAGCTGTAAGGTACAATAGAGAGCCAATCATTGCTCTATATGTTGTCTGATCAACTGGTTTCCCATGTTCATCAGCATCCAATACAGCATTGGTAGGCATGGGTGTTTTCATACAAGATGCCTCAGACATACCAAATCTCTTAACCAATTCTTTAGCATACTTAGTTTGGGAAATAAATATGCCCTCAGCATGCTGTTTTACTTGCAATCCTAAGAAGAAGGAGAGCTCACCCATGCTACTCATTTCAAATTTGGAATGCATCAGGTTGGAAAACCTTCTGCACAAGTTTGAATCAGTAGATCCAAATATGATATCATCTACATAACTTTGTACTAGTAGGATATGGGACTTATGGGTTCTAATAAAAAGAGTTTGGTCTACTCTCCCCCTAACAAAATCATTTTCCAGAAGAAAGCATGCTAGGGTCTCATACCATGCTCTAGGAGCTTGCTTGAGACCATATAATGCTTTATGCAATTTGAAAACATAATCAGGGTGAGTTAGAGAGATAAAACCTGGAGGTTGTCTAACATAGACTTCCTCTTTGATGTCCCCATTGAGAAATGCACTCTTCACATCCATCTGGTAGACCTTGAATCCCTTGTGAGCAGCATAAGCTAGGAATATTCTAATGGCCTCTAACCTTGCAACTGGTGCAAAGGTCTGGTCATAGTCTATTACTTCTTATTGAGAGTAGCCTTGAGCAACTAGCCTAGCCTTGTTTCTAGCAATAACTCCTTGATCATCCATCTTGTTTCTGAACACCCACTTTGTTCCAACAATGGAGTGATCCTTTGGCTTAGGCACTAGTTCCCAAACTTTATTCCTTTCAAATTGATGCAACTCCTCTTGCATTGCAATGATCCAGTGTGGATCTTGCTCTGCATCTTGAATGGATTGAGGCTCAACTTGAGATAGGAAGCAGGTGTGCATCAGGTTTTGGTTGACCTGATTTCTAGTTTGCACACCAGCTGATATGTCTCCAATTTCTTGTGAAATTGGATGATCTCTTGTTGTTACTAAATCAACAGGGGGTGTTGATTGTTCACCAACCTGTGTTGTTGTTTCCTATTGTGGAATAACAACTGGCTCTTCAGGATGATTTTCTTCAAAAGGTTTAACTTCTTCTTCATCATCACTGCTCTCATCCTTTTGTTGAGAGGTTGTTCCTTCTTCTTTAACCTGTAATCTGTCCATACTTTCTGAAATAGAGTGTACCTACAAAGGTTCTATGGTAGAAGTAGACTTCTCCTTATAACACATGTTAGTCTCATCAAAAGTAACATGAAAAGATTCTTCAATTTTATAGAAAGATTTATTATATACCCTATAGGCCTTGCTGATCATGGAGTATCCCAAAAACACTCCTTCATCAGCTTTAGCTTGAAATTTTGCTAGATACTTCTTATCATTATTGTGAATATAACAAGTACACCCAAAAATTTTAAAATAATCTATTTTAGGTTTCTTCCCTTTGAGCAATTCATAGGGAGTCTTGCCCTTTAGTTTATGTATCAGGCTTCTGTTTAGCACATAGTTGGAGGTGTTCACTGCATCAGCCCAAAAGGATAGAGGTAGGTGAGCATCTGTCAACAATGTAGTAGAAGATTCAATTAGGGTTCTATTTTTCCTTTCAGCTACCCTATTTTGTTGAGGAGTTCTAGGAGCTGAGAAAGTGTGCCTGATCCCTTCACTTTGACAGAACTCTTGCATAAGAAGAGAATCAAACTCTGTCCCATGATCACTTCTGATCAGGGCAATGTGAGTGTTGAACTCAATCTGTATACATTTGAGAAACTCTGTCAAACACTTAAAGATATCAGACTTCTTCCTCAGAAAGAATACCCATGTGAATCTTGAGAAGTCATCTACAATCACTAAAGTATAGGACTTCCCTCCTAGGCTTTGTACTGATATGGGTCCAAAAAGATCCATGTGCAACAAATACAGAATCCTAGGTGAATCACTCTTATTAAGTGACTAAGCTATTTTTAGTTTGCTTACCTAATTGACAAGCCTTGCAAAGTCCTTCCTTCTTGTAGGGGCCAGAAGGTAGTCCTCTAACAAGGTTGTCCTTGGATAGCCTAGCAATGGTTCTAAGCTTTAGATGTCCTAATCTCTTATGCCATAAAACATTTGGCTTAGATATGGAATTGAATAAACAGATATCTACTTTAGATGAAAGAAAATCTACTAAGTAAATGTTAACTGTCCTTTTACCTGTTAACACAGTTGTGTTATCCTCTGACTTGATCTTGCACAGGGATTTGTTGAAAGTCACCTTGTATCCTTCATCACATAGCTGACTGATACTTATCAGATTGTGCTTCAGTCCTTCTACATATGCCACCTTCTTGAAAGTGACTGAGCCTATCTGAGTAGCACCACATCCTTTGGTTTAGCCAAAATTTGAATCACCAAAAATTACTTTGGGTCCAAGTTTGGTTATGAAGTATGATAGGTTCTCCCTATTCCCTATCATGTGCTTTGAGCACCCACTATCCAGATACCATTGTTGGTTAGATACTGGATAGGTCTTCACCTGCACATGAACAGCTTATTTGTTTTTGACCCAGTTAACCTTGGGCCTAGGTTGATATCCTTTGAATTCAGAAATGAAAGACATCTCAGGTTGACTCTTATAGCCTTCAGGATGGTATCTCCTAGGAGGTACTATCCATTCAGTATAGGGGTTAAAGCCTTGGGATGTGGGACTTCTGGGATTTAATCTAGACGTGCCATTGAAGGAATGTTCACAGACCTGATCTCTGTTCAACGATCGTCGAGCTAAGGTCGACGATCTTGGGTCAGATCGTCGATCTCTGTTCGAAGATCGATTATTCTGGAGTTCAGAGTTTGGATATCGTCGAGCTGAGGTCGACGATCTTGGTTTAGATCGTCGAGCTCTGTTCTACGATCGTCGAGCTCTGCTCGACGCAATCTGTTGAACTGAAATTTTCTCTGGCAGATCTGCATTCTTCCTAGCTACCTCTACTACTCCCTTTCCTTTGTAAGAGACAAATTTGATTGGAATTATTAATATTATAGGTTGGCTGGATGAGGCACCTAAGCCCAGTGTACTATTAAATCTAGAGTTCACTGTGCTTGTAATGTCCATCAGTCTGATACTTCTCCCATTTAGGGATTCTTCAAACTTTTTGGCCTTTGATAGTTCACTTTTCAGCGAAGCTTCTCCTCCCTATAACATTCTAACTCCTCAGAGAGTTTGAGGTTATTTGAGTTTAGGACACTGTATTCAGATAATTTATTTCTGAGGGAGATTATCTCTTTCTCAGATTTTAGTAGATCTAAACACAATGTCTTAAATTCAATTTTAAAGTCCTCAGAATTAAAATCAAAAGAGTTAATTACCTGGTCTTCTTCTGGTTGAATTTCTGAGTCTGAATCTGATTCTGCATCAGAGTTTTGCTGTGAGGCATTGATAGCCATCATGCAAAATTCTTTTTCATCTGCATCATCTTCATCATCACTGGAACTGGATGAAGTTTCAGAATCCTCTTTTGTCTCACTCCATGTCTCAGCAACAAAACCCTTCCTTGTATTTTTGTTCTTGCTGGAGGAGGCTTTGTCTGAGCTGTTCTTTTTGAAGTCTTTCTCTTTCCTTCTTTCTCTTCTATCCTTTCTGTCCTTGTTCTTGTTTTCTGGACAATCAGGCACAATGTGGCCTGGTTTCCTGTAGCCAAAGCATATAATTTCTTTATCATTATTTGACTTATCATACCTTGGTTTATCATGTCCTTTGTATGGCCTTTTTCTGAAGTCTTTTCTGGCCAGTTTGTAAAATCTTTTGGCCAGTAGGCTGACCAACTCCTCATTGCCTGTGAGCTTTTCTTCCGGCTGATTCTCAATAGCTTTGAAAGCTATTGACTTCTCTTTCTTTGAGGCTGGTGAGGCAGCCTTCTGTTCTTCTTCTCTGTTCTTGATGAGCAGCTCATAAGACTTGAGCTTGCCCAGTAGTGCTTCAGTAGTGATTTCATATAGACTTCTGGCACCTTTGATTGGCCAGATTCTTGAATCCCAAGTGCTGGGGAAGCACATTAGGATTTTGTCATTAAGCTCAGTCAATGAGATTTCTTTATCCAAGGTCTTCAGCTCATTGACAATCAGACTTAATCTGTTGTACATGTCTGCAACTGACTCAGCTTCTCCTTTCTTGAAGTTCTCATATTGGGTTATGAGGTGAGATCTTCTGTCTTTCCTCTCATCAGCAGATCTTGAGATAATTTCTGAGAGTTTGTCCCATATTTCTTTAGCTGAGTTGCATTCAGCTACCTTCTGAAAAATCTCATCAGACATTGTTTGAGCTAAGATGTTCATAGCCTTGGCATCTGCAGTCTTCCATCTTTTTATTTCAGCATCTGTTCTTGAGGGAGGTGGAACAGCATTTGTGCTTGAGCTTGCTGGTGGACTTGGACAAACTGTCAAGACAGAATTGAAAATATCTTCATCAATAGAGTTCATATATAGTCTAATCCTTGCTTTCCAAAGTGCAAACTTAGATAGATTGCACACTGGAGGTCTGGTGCTTGCATAATCCTTGTTCTGTGCCATATCTTTGAATAATATAAGATATAAAGAAAATAACCCTCTTAAGAGATAGATTTTACCAAGGATCTCTTGATTCAGGTGTTAGCCTGTATGAGCAACCAACCTGCCTCTGATACCAATTGAAATTGAGAGTAAGATCTATCTCAACTCTAGAGGGGGGGGTCAATAGAGTTTATTTAAATTAATTTCACAGTTTTGAAATAATCAGCACATATAAAATTCAATTTATAATATAGTGTAGAGTGCTAGTAGAGAGTTAAAAACAAAGAAGTAAAGAGCACAGTACACAGCAAATCAATCACACAAACAAGCCAGAAGACACAAGGAAATATAGTGGTTCCCCAAAAACCTGGGTACATCAACTCTTCTACCACCCTTGGTAGGAATCCACTCAGGATGAGTTGATCAGGTGTCCTGACACCAATGAGCTTTTGAAAAGGTGCTCAAAAAACAAAACTGGATTTTTTGATAAGGTGTCTTGCCACCACTGAGTTTTGATAAGGCTCTCAGAACCAGACAGAACTTTTGAAGGGAGTTCAAGAACCCTTTTACAGCAGAAAAAGAAAAGATAAAGAGGTGAAGTTGTCTTCTCTGTTCTCAAATCAAATGAGAGAAGACTAGTGGATCTTTTGTTGTCAAAGCTCCCCCTGAGATGTAGACAGGTTCAGGAATGGAAGCTTTGCTCTAGGGTAATAGGTCTTCAAGAGTTTAGATCTCCAGCAAAAGATTGTTTCAGCAAAAGGGCTGAAAGATGAGGTGTCTGGATTTCTTGAGATGAAGCTGTGATCACTTTTCTGTAAGCAAAAAGATTGTTATTCTGATTCTTCAGAATTGATCACTTGTTATCTGTCACAGCTTAATTCTTGTTGTTGTGCTCTCTGTGTATTCTGTTGTATATTCTATCTGACTGAAGATGAAAAGGAAGATCTGATTCTCTGAAAAAAATTTCTTCTCAAAGATAGTCGTTGGTAGTCATAAATGTCTTCCATAAAAGTCTTGTCTTCTAGAGGAAGGTCAAATAAAACATTCCCTGAATAATTCCTTGAAATTTGCTCCAGAATAAAGACAAACGGCTGGCAGATCTCCTTGACATAAATGCTGAGAGAATTCAAAAACATTCCAAAGACTGGCAGCATTTGAATCCTTAGAATCGGTGATCTCTCAGAAAAATCGTCGATCTGAGCTCTACGATCGTCGAACTGAGCTCAGAGATGGAAACAGATCAAACAGACAGAAAATGTCGAACTAAGCTCGAAGATCGTCGAACCGAGCTCAGCGATCTGAAGAATAGCTGAAGAGTGATCGTCGACCTGAGCTAGAAGATCGTCGACAGGAGTTCGACGACTAAGCAAAATTGGCTGAAGGCAAATCGTCGATCTGAGCTCGAAGATCGTCGACCGGAGTTCGATGATTTATGGAAGTTGAGCTCAGAGAGCGTCGAACCAAGTTCGACATTTCATCGATCGGAGCTCGACGAAAATTGCCTTAGACTTGGCTCTATATCCTTGATCTTGGAATGGTCCTGGGGGCAGATTCAAACCTAAGTTCTAAGCCCTAGACTCATTCTAATGTTGACCTTTATAACTATACAACTAGGTCAACCTGGTTTCCTAAGACAAACATAGTGATCCTTACCCAAATTAGTAATAGGGTGTTCCAACACTATCCAATCACTCAGGACAAGTGGTATTTGGATAGTGGATGCTCCAAGCATATGACAGGAAATAAAGATAATCTTTCAAGCTTCAAAGCCAAGTTCAGACCAAAGGTGGTCTTTGGTGATTCCAGCTATGGTCAGACTGAAGATATGGCAAATTCACCTTAGGATCAGTGACTTTCAAGAAGGTAGCATATGTCACAGGACTAAAGCACAATCTCATTTCAGTAAGTCAGCTCTGTGATGCTGGATACCAGGTTTTGTTTTTTAATACTCTATGCAATATTACTTTGAACAATGAAATTGTGCTTACAGGTATTAGACAAGGTAATATATATCTTGTAGATTTTAATTCCACTTCTTCTGAAATTTGTTTATTTAATGAAGTGAGTAGTAATAATACTTTGTGTCATAGAAGGCTAGGTCATGTTAACCTTAAAAATATATCTATGTTATCCAAATACAACCTTGTCAGAGGTTTGCCCTCTTGCCCCGACAAGAAGGAAGGCCTATGCAAGGCTTGTCAGCTAGGTAAGCAAACCAAAAATAGTTTCAAAGCTGTAAATAAAAGTGATTCACCTAGAATTCCGTACCTATTGCACTTGTACCTTTTTGGTCCAATAGTTGTACAAAGTCTAGGAGGGAAATTCTATACCCTAGTGATTGTAGATGATTACTCCAGATTCACTTGGGTGTTCTTCTTGAGAACTAAATCTGATAACTTTAAAGTTCTTACAGACTTTCTACATTGTATAAAGATTGAGTTCAATACTCACATTGCCCTGATCAGAAGTGATCATGGGATAGAGTTTGATTCTCTTATTATGCAAGAATTTTGTGAGAAAGAAAGGTATCAGACACAGTTTATCTGCTCCTAGAACTCATCAACAAAATGGGGTAGTTGAAAGGAAAAACAGAACCCTGATTGAAGCTGCAGGAACATTATTAGCAGATGCTAAAATGAATCTATCCTTCTGGGCAGAAGCAATTAGCACAGCTAATTATGTGCTGAACAGGAGTCTGATACATAAACTTAAGGGAAAGACTCCTTATGAATTACTTAAAGGAAAGAAACCAAAAATAGATTATTTTAGAATCTTTGGCTGTGTAGTCTATATCCACAATAATAACAAAGAATATATTAGAAAGTTTGAATCAAAGGCTTCAATGGGAATCTTTCTAGGATATTCCCAAGTAAGCAAAGCTTATAGGGTATTTAATAAATCCACCCTAAAAATTGAAGAATCAGTGCATGTGTCCTTTGATGAAACAAAAATGTTTTACAGAGAGAAGGAAACTTCCTCCAGCAACTCTTTGCAGGTATCTGACTTATGCAAGAACTTGGATAAGCTGAAACTCACACAGGAAATTCAACCTCAATCAACACCTCAGATAGTTGAATCGGAAAGTGATGAAGATCAGACAGAAGTAATTGCAAATGTACCAACAGCCAATCAAATTCCACTAGAGGAATTGATTCCAACTACTGTTGAAGATCACATTCCACCACCTGATTATGTCACACTTAGAGATCACCCTACATCTCAAGTGATTGGAGACATTTCAACTAGTTTGCAAACCAGACATCAACTAAGTCGAAATGTGATTCTTGCCTGTTTTCTTTCTAGAATTGAGCCCTTATCCATAAAAGATACTGAGCAAGATCCCCACTGGATCATTGCTATGCAAGAAGTGCTAAACCAGTTTGAGAGATACAAAGTGTGGAATTTGGTTCCAAGACCAAAAGGCCAACTGGTAATAGGCACCAAATGGGTGTTCAGAAATAAGTTGGATGCACAAGGAATAATTTTAAGGAATAAAGCAAGGCTTGCAGCACAAGGTTACAGACAGGAAGAACGAATAGATTATGATCAGACTTTTGCTCCTGTTGCAAGGCTAGAGGCAATAAGGATCTTTCTAGCATATGCAACCTACATGAAGTTTAAGGTTTTTCAGATGGATGTCAAGAGTGCATTCCTAAATGGTGAGCTAAAGGAAGAGGTATTTGTTGAACAACCTCCTGGTTTCATTTCTTTTACTTATCCCTCACATGTTTTTAAGTTGGAAAAAGCTTTGTATGGACTTAAGAAGGCTCCGAGAGCATGGTATGAGACTTTAGCTAATTTCCTATTAGAATATAAGTTTGTAAGAGGCATAGTTGATAGAACTCTTTTTATTAAGCACCACAAAGACAAAATCCTATAAGTTCAAATCTATGTGGATGATATTATATTTGGTTCCACTGATCCCAAACTATGCAAAAGGTTCTCTAACCTAATGCATTTTAAATTTGAGATGAGTAGTATGGGTGAGCTGTCTTATTTCCTTGGTCTCCAAGTGAAACAAGATGTTGATGGCATCTTCATCTCCCAATCTAAATATGCCAATGAATTGGTAAAGAAGTTTGGGATGACAGATGCTTCAGCAATGCACACTCCTATGGCTACTAATGTAGTTATTGATTCTGATGAAAAGGGCAAGCCTGTTGATCAGAAAAATTATAGGGCCATTGCTGGTTCCCAATTATATCTAACTTCAAGTTGGCCTGATATAATGTTTGCATCATGCCTATGTGCTAGATTTCAGGTCAACCCTAAGAAATCTCATTTGACTCTTCTCAAGAGAATCTTAAGATACTTGAAGGGATGTCCTAATTTAGGACTTTGGTACCCAGCTGAATCAGAATTTTAGTTGATTGGATACTCAGAAGCTGACTATGCTGGCTGTAGAGGTTACAGGAAGAGCACCTAAGGGACTTATCAGTTCCTAGGTGAAAGATTAGTCTCTTGGTTTTGTAAAAAGCAGACTTCTGTTTCAACTTCAACTACAGAGGCTGAATATATAGCAGCTGCTAGTTGCTGTTCACAGATTCTGTGGATTCAAAATAAACTTTTGGATTATGGGTATACACACAAGAACACAAAAATCATGTGTGACAGTACCAGTGCTATTTCCATAGCACAAAATCCTGTGCGCCATTCTAAGACTGAGCACATTCACATTAGACACCATTTTGTTAGAGACTGTGTTGACAAGAATAAGATAACTCTCGAGTTTATACCCATAGATCTACAGAGAAGTGATATTTTCACAAAGCCACTAGATGAACAGAAACATCTATTCTTTTTGAATCAACTAGGCATGATGGATGGATCAGACTAAGTGAAAAATCTGCTAAGTTGAAATCTGTTCTAAAATCGTCGAACGGCATTCGAAGATAGTCGAACAGGTTGAGCCTGATCGTTGACCCCGGGTCTACGATAGCTCTTTGCGCTTAGAGACAGAAATCGTCGACCGATGATCGACGAATCTGCTTCGGAAACCAATTACCGACCGACGATCGACGACCGATTCTCTTGACCTTCTCTCAGAGATCGACGTTTTTTGTTTATTCCAAAACGATCGTCTATCTAGGTATGAAGATCGTCGACAGAGCTCGCCTTTTCATATTCCACTTTCAGGATTATCTCAAGCTCTCGTCCCGCGTTTTTCTCTTCCCTCTTCTTGCGATCTTTCCCGTTCCAGATCTTCTAGTCATTTTCGATGGCGATTCCCTCTGCAAAATTTTTTGTGATGAAGTTTGACGTCGGCTTCAGTGTCGATTTCAAGTCTTTCAGCGACAGCGATCAGATTTTTCAGGAAATGCTACAGTTATGTGACGATCAAGGCCTCAATAAACTGATGTCCACAAGGATCAAGCTACACATGTCTGAAATAAAGGAATGGGTTTATACGTCATCTTCCGATGACAAGACGATGACTAGATCAATCAACGACGTAGAGGTAACTCTCTCTCCAGAGATTCTAACTAAAATTTTTGAGCTACAGAATGGTTCCTATGAGTATGAACAAGACTCTACTGTGTATGCGAGGATGCTGCTGGAAATGGGTCATGCAGAAGGCATCCCATCCAAGCTCCTAAAGGTAAACTTATTAGTAGGTTTCCAGTTTTTGGCTGATCTTGTTGGGAAAGTGTTGCTCGGAAAGCACTCAGCACATGACAATATAAATCGGCAGAAGTTTGCCTTGATGTCTGCGCTAGTAATCAAGAAAGCAATCAACTGGGCGGGATTGCTGTTTGAACTGATCAGGAATAAGAACAATACGAAAGAGGTGTCCCTCGAAAGGATAATTGCGGTCTTTCTATCCAAGAAAGCGCCCCAGCTATTAGGATCTGTTCCTACAGCAATCAATGCTAGCAAAATGATTGACCCTTCACTGTTTGTGAAATGGAAAAGGACAATACAGAAGCCAACAAAGACTGAGTCTGCCCTTCCAGCATCTGAGAGCACAAGGGCTGTTGCAATTGCTCCCCAACCTAGTGAAGATCTTCCCTCTTTCTCCTCCTTACCATCCACCTCCATAGACATTCCTTCTTCTCCCGTGAACAATCCATCTCAACCTGCTTCCCCAACACCAGCCCATCTTGAATTACCTAACTTCAATTTGGATTCTATGTTTATCCTGCTTACCCCTTAACCTCATCCTTCACTAGCTCAAATTCCTCACCAATCTCCAGCCTCTCCAAATCATCAATCACCTACTACAGATCAACCATCTCATCATACATCACCTCCTGATGAAGCAACAGTTAAGAAGACCACCATCCCTGATGATTCTCCATCAACAATTCCTCCATCATTCCAAATTATCCCAGCATTCATTGCCTCAGTCTTAGACTTCATCACCCCTTCCATAAAATCCATGATAGCTGAGGACATTGCCCCCCACTCTTTATTTATCCCCCTTGTTTATCTATCTCCACTCTTGCTGCCTCTATCTCTGCCCTTTCAAACCCTTATTCATCTAGGGGCCTGGGTTTAGTTCTCACCGAACCCAGGCAGGGGGAGATGTTCAATGAAGATGAGTCAGGCTCTGCTCGTGCTCATCAGATTATGCAGTCTCCAGCAGCAGTAGAGCCAGAAATTTTCTTAGATATAGCTCCAGATACAGATGTTTTAGATTCTACTCAGAGGATAAGTATAGATTTAGATGCTCCAGTAGTCTTTGGAGAAGAACTGGAGGCATTCCTTGACTCTGATGTTGAGTCCTCTTCTTCCTCCTATGGAGACCTTTCCAATTCAATCTCCTCCCCTTGTACTTATTATCCTCTCCAGGCCATTGTTTGCTATAATAGACCAGTGTGACTTCAAATTTTGGATAAGTTTGTTATTTCTGAAAAAATAACTGAAGCAGCTCTTGCCTTCAAAGTTTTTCTTAAGGAGATCTCTACTCCAATAGCTTCCCGGTACCTAGAAGGAATCATTACATCATTTCTAGAAGCCAAATGGAAGTCTGCAGAATCTTTAGATAAGATTGAGTCAGTTGATGCTCTAGAAAAGGTTCCAGATGTGGGTTCTGCTATACCATCTACTTTTTGGGACGACACTCCAGGACCAAACTTGGATGATCTCATTGCCCAAGACATACTAGAAGAAGAAAGAGAAAAAGCCTTTGAGAAGTCTAAAGAAGAAAAAGAGAAGGTTTTGTTCAAAGAAATTGATGATCTATATGACAAAACTAAGTCCTCTCATTCTGAAGATGAGGATGAGGATTCTGATGATTCTGAAGGGAATAAGAAAAAGAAAAGGTTTGCTGCAATGAAATGGAAAGTTGTTGCTCCACCTCTTCAAAATCCAGATCATGACACTCCCTACTACATTTTGAAAGGAATTGATCCCAAAGCAAAGAATTTTGAGGCCTGGATGTGGTACTCCAAGAATGAACAAAGAGAAAGGAAGAAGAGCAGGAGGTACTCTCCTCCTCCCAAGGGATTTCTGAGAGGTCCTCCTCCTCCTCCTCCATCTGCTGGTGCTTCTGGAAATATTGCTTTCAGATCTTCTGCTTCTTCAGCTAGCCAGAATCAGTCCTATACATATCATAGAAAGGGAAGGCAGCCTCCTCCAAGAAGCTCATACAATCAGAGGCAGACTAGGCACTCAGACACTCCAAGAGAACAGGTAAAGGAAGTTGTATATCAACAACCTACCTTCTCTTCTCCTCCAGCTCCTGAGTCTTTTCCCAAACCAAGATTATCGTCTTCAAAATAAAAACCTGCTCAGGTCAAGCAAGCTGATTTCAAAGGAAAAATAGTTATATACTCTGAAAGGTCTAACAAAAAGTTTGCTGAATTTTCTCCTCAACCCAGTCTTTCAATTCCAGAGCCAATAGATCTAAAAGACAAGCCATCTCAAGTACAAATTGAAAGTTTTCTAACTCAGTCATTGAAATTTAAAACTGTAAATCCTTTGGATCTATCTAAAGAAAATGAGTATGAAAGACAAGAGCTTGATTCCAACTTTAGAATGGCTAGACTTTTAGAACTAGTTGGACCTGCACAAATCAGGAATGCTAAATCAGAAGGCAAAGACATATCAGAATTCTCCACCATATCAAAATACAAGAAGAAAGAGTTGGATAGATTTCAAGTAAGCTTAGAGGTTTTTGATGTTTCAAAATATATGGAAAAACATCTAGAAGCTGTTCTGCCCAAAGCAAGAGAACTGAAGATCATTGGAGAACAGGACCTGATGCTATAAAAGAAGGAAGCATATGATCGTAAAAGAAAAATTTCTTTCTCTCCTTCTTCTTCTATTCCTACCTCAGACTCTGCTGATAATTAACTATGTTGTTTGTTTATCTATCTGATTTATTCCAATCTAACTGCTGATTATATCTATCTATATTAGATTTATTTTGTTTGAGTGACATCACCCAAATAGGGGGAGATTGTTGGTTCCCTAGTTTTGATTTGGGCTATGTCATCTCTTTTAGGCTTATTTGAGCCAAGATTTATCTATAGTTAATGGTTAGACTAAAAGGTTAGTCTATCCATAGGATAGTTTGTTTGGATTGGATTGTTATGATTTTTGGCTAAGTATTTTTGTGCTCGACGATAGTCGATCGTCGCTCGACGATCTTCGACTGAAGATCGACGATTTCAGAGTTATATGAACTCTGAAGTAGGATCGACAATCTGCCTGCTCAGATCGACGATCGTGTTGCCCTGGTCGACGTTTTTCTGTGAAGAAAGTTTTTCTTCAGGTCGACGATCTGCTTGCTCAGATCGACGATCTCCGTTCTCTGGTCGACAATTTATCTATGCTTTTTCTTGTATTCTTCTCTGTTTATATAATGTTTTATTTCCTCGTTCGTAAGACATATTTTACTCAAATATTCTGCTTAATTAAATGCTCATATTCCTTTGCTTATTTGCAATATTCTTCTTGCATTAATTAAGAGATTTGGCAGAATAAAGTCTTTTGTTTTATTACAGGAAATCGTGTTTTCTAACAGCTGTATTATAGCCATTATGCCTTGCTTCCTGTGCAAATTTATAAAGTCAATTTGATAGGATATTTTAATTTCCTTAATTCCTTTTTGGGAATGACAGAGAAGATTTCTAGCGCAGTGTTGATACCCTAGTTTGGATTTGAGTTTAGTCTTCTCATTTAGTCTCTTGTCCCAAGATTTATCTATGGTCAAAGGTTAGTTGTTTAATTAGATTGCTCTAGTTGTAGAGTTGTCACTTATCCAGATGAAAATTTGGTTAAGTTGTTTTTGGTTCGACTATGGTCGAACACCGCTCGACTATCGTCTATCGACTGGTCGACGATCGTCTATCAGTTGTTCGACTATCGTCAGTCAGCAGATCGCCTATCTCTGAGTTAGTTCAGCTCTTATTAGGTCGACGATCTGTGGTATCTGCCTCGTTGATCGTCGAACCCCGCTCGACTTCTTTTGACCAGACAGATTTCTTGATTGTTTAACTATCTGCTTGGATAGTTCAACTATCTGATAGTTCGACTATCTGTCTTCATAGGTCGACTATCTGTTCTATTTGATAGTTCGACTATCTGCTTGAATAGTTCAACTATCTGATAGCTCGACTATCTGTTTGATAGGTCGACTATCTGTTCTGTTTGATAGTTCGACTATCTTCTTTGATAGTTCAACTATCTGATAGCTCGACTATCTGTTTGATAGGTCGACTATCTGTTCTGTTTGATAGTTCAACTATCTGCTTGGATAGTTCAACTATCTGATAGCTCGACTATCTGTTTGATAGGTCGACTATCTGTTTTGCTTGATAGTTCGACTATCTGTCTTGATAGGTCGACTATCTGATAGCTCGACTATCTGTTCTGATAGTTCGACTATCTGTTGTGGTAGTTCGACTATCTGCTTTGGTAGTTCGATTATCTGTGTCGTTCCACTATCTGTTCTGATAGGTCGACGATCTCTGTGCTTCGATCGACGATCTCCGAGGATCATTCGACGATCTTTTGCCTGCCTTTAGTAATTTTGTACTCCTTCTGTTCTGATTTAATTCCTATTTATTTGGCATATTTTATTACAGATTATTTCATTGATTTTGTTCATACATCTCAAGGCATTCTTTGCCCCATCCTTTGTGCATAAGTCAAGCTTTATCTGACAAAGTTTTTTGCCTTATTAGTTGAAATATCTTTTTGCTTTATTCTGCCATGCTGTCCTTTATAGCCGTTAGACACAAAACTCTTCTTTGGTCGTATAAAGTTTAGTCTGATGTGACTTTCTTTAGTACTCCTTTTATCAGATTGGATTTGCAGCCTCTTAGAAAGCTTTATCCCCTTATAGCATGTCTGCCTGCAGGATATGTTTTGCTTTATGCTTTTTGCAGCCCAGATTGTAGATTTCAGAAGAAGACAAAATTCAAACAAAGATTAGAGCTGTTGGAAAGTCCAATATATAAAGTGCTTTCAAAAGACAGCAGATAACAACCATATACAACAACAACACACAGAATAGAGATCAACACAGATATTCATATACAGATTCAAAGAGTTACAACTCTCAGTCATTGATACATTCAACTGAGAAGATCATCCTTCTTCAACTCTCTCTTCTTCAATCCTAAGTTCATCCTGCTGCAAGGAACATTCACTCAGAGTCTCAAGAAGAAGAAGAAGACGAAAGAAAAGCTATAGAAGAAGAACAATCATTCTACAAATCAAGAGTCTTCTTCAAGCTGCTCCTTCAAGAACTTCAAGACAGTCTCTGTCTCAAGTTCAGAAGAGTTCCTGCACCCTGAAGCAAGACTTCTTCCTGGATATTCTCTAAGCCAGGGGGAGCCTTGATTCTTTAGAGCTTTCTAGCTCTATGCAATCCACTAGCTTCTCTAATATGTTTTAACAATAGAGAAAAAACTTTAACTCTCTCAACCTCCTTTATAAAGGGTTATTACTCCCTTCAAAAGTGAACCTTGGTGGCAGGGCACCTGATCAAAAAACTGTGTTGGATTTTGAGCTCCTGATCAAAAGCTCAAAGGGTCTACTTGATCTACCTGAAGCAGATCAGTTGGTGGCAGGGCACCTGAACAAAAACCTGTAGTGGACTCCTACCAGGGTGGTAGAAGAGTGGATGTACCTATTTAGAGGGAACCACTATAATCTTCTTGTGTCGTCTGTGTTGCTCATTTAATTATTGCTCTGTGGCTGTGAGTAGAAATAACTAGGTTTGCTAGTTGCTGTGATAGGACCAAAGCTCAACTGTAATTACAGTTAGCTTTCTCTAGTGCACTTCACTTTGTGTTAGGCTCTACGGTTTCAAATATCTATAAACTCATTCTGCAAATTAACTTTAAGGGAGTTGAGTAGAGTGTCATAATTTTTGAATACTCCATTCACCCCCCCCCCCTCTAGAGTTGTATCTATCCTCACTTTTAATTGGTATCAGAGGGAGGTTGACTGACTGTACAGGCTAATACCTGAGTCACAAGATCTAGATAGATACCAAGCTTATAGATATTCACTTCATGGCCCAGTCCAATGATTACTCTAGCACCAGACCTCCAGCTTGCAACTTAGCTAAGTTTAGCATCTGGAAGGCAAGAATCAAATTATATATGAACTATATTGATGAAGACATTTTTTCTTCTATTTTGACAGGACCTCCAACACCTCCTTCTGCAGCTACTGCTACAACATCTAAAAATCTCAGTACAGTGCCTCCTCAGGACTACAATGATGCCTACAAGAAGGCAATGATAGTTGATGCCAAAGCTATGAACATTCTGGCTCAGACTATGTCTGATGAAATCATCCAAAAAGTGGCTGATTGCACCTCTGTAAAAGCCATGTGGGACTCACTAAACAAGATTGTAGCTGGTTCAGCTAATGAAAGGCAGGACAGAAGGTCCAACCTTATATCTCAGTATGAAAACTTCAAGAAGACTGAAGCTGAATCAGTTGAAGGAATGTACACAAGGCTCAGCTCAATCATTAATGAGCTGAGAACCCTTGATAAAGAGATTACATTGACAAAGGTCAATGATAAGATACTTATGTACTTCCCCAGCACATGGGATCTTAGGATCTGGCCTATCAAGGAGGCCAGAAGTACTACTGAAATCTCAACTGAAGCTCTCCTTGGAAAGCTCAAGTCTTTTGAGCAAGTTCTAAAGATCAGGGTAGCTGAGGCTGAAGCCAAGACTCCAACTCCAGTAAGGAAAGAGCAAACCCTTGCTCTAAAAGCTGCTGATGCTTCTGAAGGAAGTCAATCCAATGAGGAGCTGACGGCAATCTTTGCCAAAAGGTTTCTCAAGATGGGAAGAAAAGACTTCAGAAAGAAATCTTAAAGATATGAAGATAAACAAGGTATGATAGATCTCCTGCTAAAGAAATTATTTGTTATGGTTGTAGGAAACCTGGACACATTCTACCATAGTTTCCAGAGGAAAATAGCAAAGAAAAGAGAAAAGAAAAAGAACATCACAAGAAGCACTCCAAGTCCTCCTCCTACAAAAATAAGAAGAAGGAGAAAGGATTTGTTGCTGAGACCTGGAGTGATTCAGATGAGGAATATTCCTCCTCAAGCTCTAGTGAAGATGAGGAAGAGAAGAAGGCAAAGGAAATTTGCCTTATGGAAATTGATGCCTGCAACAACCACTCAGCTACAGAGAGTTTTAATGATGATGAAGAAATGCCTACAAAAGATCATGTATTATCTTCTTATGATTTTTCTTCTGCTGAATTTAAATCTGAATTTAAATCTCGTTGTTTAGATTTAATTAGTTCAGAAAAGGAAATTAAGGAACTTAGAAATAAGTTATCAGAATAAGAAATCCTCTCCATTGAAAACACTAGGCTAGAAGCATAACTCACTAAGTCTAGTGAAGAAATAATGTTTCTAAAAAATGAACTAGCAAAGTCCAAGAGATTAGAAGAATCTTTAAATGGTAGAAGCCTTAAGCAGATAGAAATCCCTAGCATGACAAACACTAGGTCATGCAATAATAAGCTAGGCTTAGGAGCCTCATCAAGTGAACCCTCATTGGTTCTTAAAAATCATCTTTCAACTCCAGTAAACTTTATTTCAGCTGATGGAATAAAGAATACTGAGCAAGTAAAACAAGTTAATCAAGCCTTAAATAAAGCTAAAAGAGAAAAGAGAAAACAAAAATTTAAGGAGCTACAAAAACCGTCGAACGCTGCTCGACGATCGAAGGCTCAATGGTCGAACGATGCTCGACGATCTACGCATCAATCGTCGAACGCTGACCGACGATTTCAATTTGATTTTCAAAATTACAAACAGAACCTTAGAAACCCTAATATAAATTGAAACCCTAGGTTTGTGGACCCATTAACTGCTTGGAGTATCCCACCTAAGAGATCTTACCATTTAGGATACAAACCCCAACCTGCTTATTCTTTTATTTCAAGTTTTCATTATGTGAAGAATAATGGACCCAAGGTTGTCTAGGTCCACAATGTCTAACTGTTTAATTTGCAGGTGAAGACCTATCCATATACTAAAGACAAATGGTACTTGGATAGTGGCTGTTCCAAACACATGATATGAAACAAAGAAAATCTGTCAAGATTCAAGGCCAAGCTTGGACCAAAGGTGATCTTTGGGGATTCTAGCTGTGGTCAAACTTAAGGATATGGTAGGATTACCATTGGAGCAGTAACTTTCAAGAGGGTTGCATATGTAACTGGACTGAAGCACAACCTTATCTCAATAAGCCAGTTATGTGATGCAGGATATCAGGTATCTTTCACCAACTCTCTCTGTAATATTACTTTAAATAGTAATGTTGTGTTAGTAGGTATTAGACAGGGTAATATTTATTTAGTAGATTTTAATTCAACTCAATCTGAAATCTGCTTATCTAATGAAGTAACAAATAACAACACCTTATAGCATAGGAGGCTTAGCCATGTTAACCTCAAGAACATATCTATGTTATCTAAATACAACCTTGTTAGAGGTTTACCTTCTTGCCCCTACAAGAAGGAGAGCTTATGCAAGGCTTGTCAATTAGGCAAGCAAACCAAAAACTCCTTTAAATCTATAAATAAAAGTGATTCACCTAGAATCCCGTATTTATTACATTTAGACCTTTTTGGCCCAATAAATGTACAGAGTCTAGGAGGGAAGTATTACATATTAGTAATTGTAGACGACTTCTCAAGGTTCACTTGGGTGTTCTTCTTGAGAACTAAGGCTGATAACTTCAAAGTTCTTACAGATTTTCTGCTGTGTGCAGACTGAGTATTCTACTCTTGTTGCCTTGATCAGAAGTGATCATGGTACTGAGTTTGATTCTCTTCTCATGCAAGAATTCTGTGAGAAAGAAGGTATCAAACATAGCTTCTCTGCTCCTAGAACTCCCCAACAAAATGGGGTAGTGGAAAGGAAGAATAGAACCCTGATTTAAGCTACTGGAACATTATTGGCAGATGCTAACATGCCTCTTTCTTATTGGGCAGAAGCTGTTAGCACAGCTAATTATGTCTTGAGCAGAAGTCTTATACACAAGCTTAAGAGTAAAACTCCTTATGAGTTACTTAAAGGAAAGAAACCTAAAATTAATTATTTAAGAGTATTTGGTTGTGTAGTATACATTCATAACAATAACAAAGAATACCTTAGAAAGTTTGAAGCAAAAGCTTCAATGAAAATTTTTCTTGGATATTCCCAAGTAAGCAAAGCTTATAGGGTATATAATAAATCAACTTCTAAAATTGAGGAGTCTGTACATGTTTCTTTTGATGAATCTAAGATGTTTTACAAGGAGAAGGAAACTTCCCCTTCCTCAAGTTCATTGCAGGTACCAGAATCTAATAAAGATGTCACTCAAGAGATTCTCCATCTATCAACTCTTCATATCACTGATTCAGACAGTGATGAAGACACTGTGGAAACAGTTGTTGTACCACCAACAGTTGATCCAATTCTTCCTGAGGAATTAATCCCAAGTGTTGCTGAAGATCACATCCCACCTGCTGATCTTGTCACACTTAGAGATCATCCTACATCTCAAGTGATTGGTGACATATCAGCTGGTGTACAATCAAGTCATCAATAAAGACAGGATGTGATGCATGCTTGTTTCCTTTCACAAGTTGAGCCCCTCACCATAAAAGATGCTGAGTTAGATCCCCACTAGATCATTGCTATGCAAAAGGAGCTCAATCAATTTGAAAGATGTAAGGTATGGACTTTGGTTCTAAGACCAAAAAGGCAACTGATCATAGACACCAAGTGGATGTTTAGAAACAAGTTGGATGCAAATGGAATTATTGTAAGGAACAAAGCTAGGCTTGTAGCTCAGGGCTACAGACAGGAGGAAGGTATAGATTATTACAAAACCTTTTCTCCTGTTGCAAGGCTGGAGGCAATAAGGATCTTTCTAGCCTATGCAGCCTATATGAAGTTTAAGGTCTTTCAGATGGATGTCAAGAGTGCCTTCCTAAATTGTGAGCTAAAGGAAGAGGTATTTGTTGAACAACCTCCTGGGTTTGTTTCTTCAACTCATCCCTCATTTGTGTGCAAGTTGCAAAAAGCTCTTTATGGACTTAAACAAGCACCCAGAGCCTGGTATGGGACTCTAGCTAGTTTCCTGTTAGAGCACAACTTTGTTAGGGGAGTAGTTGATAGAACCCTCTTCGTTAAGCACCACAAGGACACAATCCTGTTAGTTCAAGTGTATGTGGATGATATTATTTTTGGCTCCACTGATCCCAAACTGTGCAAAAAGTTCTCTGACCTGATGCACTCTAAGTTTGAGATGAGTAGTATGGGTGAGCTGTCATACTTTATTGGTCTCCAAGTAAAGCAAGATGATGATGGCATCTTCATCTCCCAATCCAAATATGTCAAGGAATTGGTAAAGAAGTTTGGGATGGCTGATGCTTCAGCAATGCATACACCTATGGCTACTAATGTAGTTATAGATTCTGATGATCAGGGTAAGCCAGTTGATCAGAAAAACTATAGGGCCATTGTTGGTTCCCTGTAGTATTTAACTGCAAGTAGACCAGATATAATGTTTGCCACATGCCTATGTTCTAGATTCCAGGTCAACCCCAAGGAATCACATTTGATTCTTCTCAAGAGAATCTTGAGATACCTGAAGGGATATCCAAATTTAGGACTATGGTACCCAGCTGAATCAGAATTTGAGTTAATTGGATACTCTGATTCTTACTATGCTGGTTGTAGAGTTGACAGGAAAAGTACCTCAGGAATTTGTCAGTTCCTGGGAGAGAGATTGGTCTCTTGGTTCTGTAAGAAGCAGGCTTCTGTCTCAACTTCAATTGCAGAGGCTGAATATATAGCAGCTGCTAGTTGTTGTTCATAGATCCTGTTGATTCAAAACTAGCTTTTGGATTATGGGTACACACACAAGAACAAAAAGTCATGTGTGATAGTACCAGTGCTATCTCCATTATACAAAATCATGTGCACCACTCTAGAACCAAGCACATTGAGATTAGACACCATTTCCTGAGAGATTGTGTGGAAAAGAACAAGATCAGCCTTGAGTTCATATCCACTGACCTTCAGAGAGGTGATATTTTCACCAAGCCCTTAGATGAATAGAAGCATCTGTTCTTTTTGGTTCAACTAGACATGATTAATGGAAAAGACTAAGTGTGACTTCTGCCTTTGTTGAAATCTATTTGAAGATCATCGAACGACGTTCGACGATAGTCGAACAGGTCGAGCTTATCGTCGACCTACGGGCGGCGACAGCTTATTTGTTTGTGAAGACAGAAATAGTCGAACGATTGATCGACTACTCTGCTTCAGGAAACGATCGTCGAATGACCGTTTGACCATCGTCTCCAGTATCTGTTAAAATAGATCGACGATTGCTGTTTTAATATAAAACCGATGGTCGACCTAGGTTAATAGATCGTTCTTTTTGTCATCGACGGAGCTCGTCTTTTCGTATTCCGTCTTTATGTTTGAGCTCTTCCTCGCGCTCTCTACCATTTCTCTTTCGTCGTCTCTCTCGTCTTCTCCAACCCAATCAATGGCGATTGCTCCAGATCTTTTGTTAGTGATGAAGTTTGACGCCGGCTTCAGCGTAGATTTTTACTCCTTCAGCGCCTGTGATTCTGAGATAGTGGAAATCCTCCAGCTCTGCAAGGAACAAGAACTGGAACGGCTAATGTCCACAAGGATCAAGATAAACATCCCAAAGATTAAAGAGTGGGCCTTCACTTCGTCTTCTAGTGACGAATCTATGACTGGGACGATTGGCGGCGAAGAGGTAAGTTTGACTCCTGCCGTATTAACTGATATTTTCGGATTGCTGAATGGTGAAGAGGAATATGAATAAGATACTCCAGAGTTTGGGAGGATGTTGATCGAATTATGACATGCAGAAGGCAATCCTTCTAAATTGCAAAGGTTTATTTTCCGTTAATGATAAAGTTCTTAGCTAAACTAGTTGGAAAAGTGCTTCTGGGCAAGCACTCTGCTCATGATAACATCACCAGGCAACAGTTTGCCTTGATGTGTGCAATAGTAAATAAGAAACAGATAAATTGGGCAGGAATTATGTTTGATTTGATAAGAAAGAAGAATAACAAGAAGGAAGTAACACAGGGTAGGGTACTTGGGATATTTCTAAGAGAGAAATATCCCCAACTGTTGGTTACAGTCTCAACATCCATCAATGCCAGTAAGAAGATGGATCCAACATTGTTTGTTAAGTGGAAAAGGAGCTTTCTGAAGCCTTCTCCAGCTGGGGTAGCTCTAGTTGTGTCTGAGAGCACAAGGACTGTTTCAGTCACTCCCCACCTACATGAAGAAGGCTCATCCATTCTCTCCATTCCATCCACCTCTTATGCATTACCATCCACTTCTACTGAAGTGCCATCTACTTCTACATTACCATCTACATCTACTGCCTTTATTCTTCTTGATTCCTCCACAATTCTCCAAGCATCACCACCAGCATCTCCATTTCCTTCTCATCTTGCTAGGATTTCCCATCCTAGTTTTGATTTATTGGTTTTTGAGTAAACTCCTCCTTAGTCACCAATTCCTCATTCAGATCATATTGATCTTCATGCATCCTCCCATCAATCACCAATTCACACTCCATCTCATCAGGAGAACACCATCCATGATGATCATCAATCTACTGTGATTCCCCCACCATCATTTGAAATCACACCAGCCTTCATTTCAAGCATATTAGAGCTAATTACTCCTTCAATCAAAATCATGATTGAAGAAGCAATTGCCCCTCTCGTTTCTTCCATCTCTACCTTGTCATGCTCCATCTTAGCCCTATCTAAATCTGCTGAGCCATCTTCAGTTAGGGGTCTGACTTTAGTTTCTACTGAAATCAGGCAGGGGGAGATGTTCGAGGAAGATGCCTCAGGACTGCCCCTTGTTTCTCGTCCAGCAGAGCCCCAAACTGAGATTCAAGAAGTTACAGCAGCTCCAGTTGACATTGCAACATCTTCTGCAGTTCCAGCACCAGTTCAGAAGCCTTCTGATATCATAATGGAAGCAGAATTTGCGTTCAAAGTATGCCTTGAAGAAGCTTCTACTCCCTTAGTTGCTCTATTCCAAGAAGGAGTCATTACCTCCTTTCTAGATGACTTGTGGGAGTTAGGAAATTCTGAGGAAAATCCTGAAGGTAATTCATTTACTCATTTCCTTTACATGTTAACTTACATGCTAGTCTGTGAATACCTAGAAGGGATGTTTCAATTTCATTTAGCAAATCTGTGTTCCTGATACTACAGATCTAGTGGAAGAAGTTCAAGCTGCTAAAGAACCTGCTCAACAACCAGTGCAAGAACCTGCTATTTTAGATCATGTATCTTCTCCTCCAGCTCAGATAGTTGTGAATGTTGAACTGGTCCTCATGACAGTTGCAGTTGAGATAGAAAAAGTTTCAGATGTTCAAGAAGAAAAGTCTACAGTCTGGGATGACACCCCAGGACTTGATCTGGATACTCTTCTGGCACAGGATGCCTTAGAAGAAGAGAAATAAAAAGCTGCTTTAAAAGACAAAGAAAAAGCTGAGTAAGAGGCTTTTGATCCTTATGATCAACCTCAATCATCTCAATCTAATGATGAAGATGACTCTGATGATTCAGAAGGAACTAAGAAAAAGAAATCTGCTAAAAGAAAAAGGAAAGCTGCTGCTCCTCCTCCATCTAACCATGATCATGATATTCCTTATTATATCTTGAAAGGAATAGATCCCAAGTCCAAAGAAGATCAGCACTTGATGGGATTTTCTAAGAATCGGCAAAAGCAAAGAAAGAAATCTAAAAGATATGATAGTTTAGCACCTAAGTGGAATCCTAAAGGACCTCCTCCTCCACTTCCTAGTGCAGGAGCATCTGGAAATATGTCTGCAAATCCTTCAACCCCGTCTGCTAGATTCACTCCATCTCAATTTCATAAAATAAAAAGCAATCCAGGATATCAAAGCATATCCCAATCTGGATATCAAAGACAAGAAGCTGATAAAAGAGAGCAAGTAAAGGAGGTAGTTTATCAGAAGCCAACTTTTTCTCCTCCTCCTTCTCCTAAGAGAAGAGCATCACCTTCCAAAGAAACCAAAAGCATATCTTCCTCAAAGCCAACTCAAGAAAAGAAAACTGATTCAAAAGGTAAAAGGATTATTTTCTCTGAAAAATCAAATAAGAAATATGCTGAGTTTGCTCCTCCATCTTCATTAGTTATTCAAGAAAATAGAGAACCAGCTGCAAGCATGTTAGAACTATCTACAAAATTTAAAGTTGTAAAACCTTTAGATCAAACTTGTGAAAATGAATATGAAAGTCAAGAGCTCAATCCTGATTTCAGGATGGCTAGATTTCTTGAACTAGTTGGATCAGCCCAGATCAGAAAATCCAAAGCTGAAGGAAAAGATATTACAGCCTTAACTACTATGTCTAAATTTTGAAAGAAGGAGCTAGACAAATTCCAGGTTAGACCTGAGGTTTTTGATCCTTCAAAATATATGGAAAAGCACCATGAACCAGTAGTACCAAGAACAGGAGAATCTAGAATTATTGGAGAACAAGATTTAAAGATAACAAAGAAAGAAGCTTTAGATCCTTTCAGAAAAATTTCTTTTCTTCCTGGTTCCTCTGTATCAAAACCAGATTCTGATGCTTCTTAAGTTTCATTGATTGACAGTTATTTATTTGTCTGTTTGATTGATGATATTTGCTGTTTAGATATTTCTTTTCCTGAATTATATTTATTTCCAGTAGTTCGTTTTGTTTGATTTGTTATTGAGAGACTTAACCCAAATAGGGGGAGATTATTGATACCCTAGTTTGGATTTGAGTTTAGTCTTCTCATTTAGTCTCTTGACCCAAGATTTATCTATGGTCAAAGGTTAGTTGTTAGTTAGATTGCTCTAGTTGTAGAGATTTCACTTATTTAGATGAAAATTTTGTTAAATTGTTTTTGGTTCGACTATGGTCGAACACCGCTCGATTATCGTCTATCGACTGGTCGACGATCGTCTATCAGTTGATCGACTATCGTCAGTCAGCAGATCGCCTATCTCTGAGTTAGTTCAACTCTTGTTAGCTCGACGATCTGTCGTATCTGCCTTGTCGATCGTCGAACCCCGCTCGACTTTGTTTGACTAGACAGATTTCTTGATAGTTCAACTATCTGCTTGGATAGTTCAACTATCTGATAGCTCGACTATCTGTCTTAATAGGTCGACTATCTGTTCTGTTTGATAGTTCGACTATCTGCTTGGATAGTTCAACTATCTGATAGCTCGACTATCTGTTTGATAGGTCGACTATCTATTCTGTTTGATAGTTCGACTATCTGCTTGGATAGTTCAACTATCTGATAGCTCGACTATCTGTTTTATAGGTCGACTATCTGTTCTGTTTGATAGTTCGACTATCTGCTTGGATAGTTCAACTATCTGATAGCTCGACTATCTTTTTGATTGGTCGACTATCTGTTTAGATTAATAGTTCGACTATCTGTCTTGATAGGTCGACTATCTGATAGCTCGACTATCTGTTCTGATAGTTCGACTATCTGCTGTGGTAGTTCGACTATCTGCTTTGGTAGTTCGACTATCTGTGTCGTTCGACTATCTATTCTGATAGGTCGACGATCTCTGTGCTTCGATCGACGATCTCCGAGGATCGTTCGACGATCTTTTGTCTGCCTTTAGTAATTTTGTACTCCTTCTGTTCTTTGATTTAATTCCTATTTATTTGGCATATTTTATTAAAGATTATTTCATTGATTTTGTGCATACATCTCAAGGCAATCTTTGTCT
Organism: Platanthera zijinensis; assembly: GCA_039513925.1. Classification (NCBI taxonomy): domain Eukaryota; kingdom Viridiplantae; phylum Streptophyta; class Magnoliopsida; order Asparagales; family Orchidaceae; genus Platanthera; species Platanthera zijinensis. Next base: position 86,099,027 of record CM077086.1, read on the forward strand.
CATCCTTTGTGCATAAGTCAAGCTTTATCTGACAAAGTTTTTTGTCTTATTAGTTGAAATATCTTTTTGCTTTATTCTGCCATGCTGTCCTTTATAGCCGTTAGACACAAAACTCTTCTTTGGCCATAAAGAGTTTAGTCTGATGTGACTTTCTTTAGTACTCCTTTTATCAGATTGGATTTGCAGCTTCTTAGAAAGCTTTATCCCCTTATAGCATGTCTTCCTGCAGGATATGTTTTGCTTTATGCTTTTTGCAGCCCAGATTGCAGATTTCAGAAAAAGACAAAATTCAAACAAAGATTAGAGCCGTTGGAAAGGTCAATATATAAAGTGCTTTCAAAAAACAGCAGATAACAACCATATAAAACAACAACACACAGAATAGAGATCAACACAGATATTCATATAAAGATTCAAAGAGTTATAGCTCTCAGTCATTGATACATTCAACTGAGAAGATCATCCTTCTTCAACTCTCTCTTCTTCAATCCTGAGTTCATCCTGATGTAAGGAACATTCACTCAGAGTCTCGAGAAGAAGAAGAAGAAGAAAGAAAAGCTATAGAAGAAGAACAATCATTCTACAAATCAAGAGTCTTCTTCAAGCTGATCCTTCAAGAACTTCAAGACAGTTCACTGTCTCAAGTTCAGAAGAGTTCCTGCACCCTGAAGCAAGACATCTTCCTGGATATTCTCTAAGCCAGGGGGAGCCTTGATTCTTTAGAGCTTTCTAGCTCTATGCAATCCACTATCTTCTCTAATCCGTTTTAACAATAAAGAAGAAACTTTAACTCTCTCAACCTCCTGTATAAAGGGTTATTACTCCCTTCAAAAGTGAACCTTGGTGGCAGGGCACCTGATCAAAAACCTGTGTTGGATTTTGAGCTCCTGATCAAAAGCTCAAAGGGTCTACTTGATCTACCTGAAGCAGATCAGTTGGTGGCAGGGCACCTGAACAAAAACCTGTAGTGGATTCCTACCAGGGTGGTAGAAGAGTGGACGTACCTATTTAGAGGGAACCACTATAAACTTCTTGTGTCGTCTGTGTTGCTCATTTAATTATTGCTCTGTGGCTGTGAGTAGAAATAACTAGGTTTGCTAGTTGCTGTGATAGGACCAAAGCTCAACTGTAATTACAGTTAGCTTTCTCTAGTGCACTTAACTTTGTGTTAGGCTCTAGGGTTTCAAATATCTATAAACTCATTCCGCAAATTAACTCTAAGGGAGTTGAGTAGGGTGTCATAATTTTTGAATACTCTATTCACCCCCCCCCCTCTAGAGTTATATCTATCCTCACTTTCATGCAGCTTTCTTAATTTGTTTTATTGTATTGTTTGGAAAGATCTTTTAGTGCAGGGCTCGAGACATTATTCAAAAATAAGAGAGAAGGTTCTATATTAGTAGTGTAGATCGTTGAAGACATACACAATAACTCAATACAATTCTCAAATGACAGAGAACCAGTATTCGAAAAAGAAAAAGCTCTTCTACTACCTGAGTGCATCCTGTCTTCAGGAAATCAACTCTCAGTGCTCAAGCTTTCAAGAAGAAGAACATCCCAGATTGCAAAAAGCTCCTGAAGAAGAACATTCACTCAATATTTAGAGTCTTCTTCGTAGCTGTTTCAGAAAGCTGTTCAAAGCAATTTGGAGTTCCTAAACCCTGAAGCAAAGCTTCTTCCTTGACATTCTCTAAGCCAGGGGGAGCTTTGAATAATTCAGAGTAATCCACTAGCTTCTCTGAACACAGAGAAGACACTCTAAATTTCTTCTTTAATCTCCTGTAAAAGGGTTATTACTCCCTTCAAAAGTGAACCATTGGTGGAAGGGCACCTGATCAAAAAACTATGTGTTTGGTTCTTAGGCACCTGATCAAAAGCCTTAAGGGTTTCTAGATCTACCTGAAAAAGTCCTTGTGGTGGCAGGGCACCTGATCAAAAACCTGTAGTGGATTCCTACCAGGGTGGTAGAAGAGTGGATGTACCCAATTGGGGAACCACTATATAGTTCTTGTGTTGTCTGGTTGCTCTTTTAATTTATGCTCTGTGGCTGTGATAGATATAACTAGGTTGCTAGTTTCTATGTTAGGACTTATGCTTGACTTAAACTTCAGTTAGCATCATTTGGTATCCACTCACTCTGTTAGGCTTTTAGTTTAAAGCTTTTATTTTTATATTCCGAAAATAGCTAAAGAGAAGTGTTTAGAGTCTCTTCATTTTTGAATACTCTATTCACCCCCCCCCCCAACCCTCTAGAGTAGTAAGTATCTTATCCCCTCTCTTTCAGAATGCCAGAGTTTGACCTCATTTTGGGCATGGTATGGCTAGATCAGCACTATGCGAAGATAAAATGTGCGCAGAAAAGGATCTCGTTGAGACATGGAGACTCGGAGGTCATCTTTCAAGGTATTAACTTCGCGCCTCATATGATATTATCTTAAGTCAAGGCTTTAAAATCCCATATGAAGGGGGATTAAGTTTTCATGATCTATTTCGAGCTGAAGGAGTTGGCGTTGGATATCAAGGATGTGCGGGTGGTGCGTGATTTCCTCGAAGTGTTTTCGGAGAAATTGCCAGGATTACCCCCACAAAGAGAAGTAGATTTTCAAATCAAGTTAGTACCGGGTGCCAAGCCATTCCCCAGGACTCCTTATCAGATGGCCCCAAAGGAACTCGCGGAGTTTAGGATTCAATTGCAAGAGTTAGTAAATCAGGATTTGTTCGCACCAGCTCATCACTTTGGGGAGCACCTGTCCTATTCGTTAAGAAGAAGGATGGAACCCTACGATTATGCATAGACTATCGGGAGCTCAATTGACTGACGGTACGAAACACCTATCTATTACCTCGGATTGATGAGTATTTCGATCAACTGGTGGGAGCACATTTGTTTTCCAAGCTAAATTTGCGCTCGGGGTATTATCAATTGAGAATACAAGAGGATGACATTCAGAAAACAGCTTTCAGCTCAAGGTACAGCTTGTATGAGTTCACAGTGATGTCGTTTGGGCTCACTAATGCCCCCATCATCTTTCATAAGCTTAATGAACAAAGTGTTCGTGCCCTACCTAGATGTTTTCGTCATTGTTTTCATCGATGATATCTTGGTCTACTCCAAGACAGAGGAAGAACACGTCGGGTATCTGGCCTTAGTACCGAAGAATTTAAAAGAACACGCCCTGTTCGCCAAGTTCAGCAAGTGTGAATTCTTGCTTAAGGAGGTTGCCTTCTTGGGTCATGTGATCAGTGGGGCTGATCTAGCTATGGATCCGGCCAAAGTGCGTGCCGTGAAGGAGTGGTCGCCTTTGAAGTCAGCAGCCGACGTGCGGAGTTTCCTTGGACTTGCCGGGTACTACCGCAAGTTCATTAAGGGATTCTCAAAGGTTGCTCTTCCTCTTACTTCCCTAACAAAGAAAGGTGTGCCGTATGAGTGGACACCCCAATGTGAAGATGCATACCAAGAACTAAAGGACAGACTTACATCCGCACCCATCCTATTCCTTTCCTCCGGAAAGGAAGGATTTCAAGTTTACACGGATGCATCATATCAAGGAATAGGAGCGGTATTGATGCAGCGCGGGCATGTGATTGCCTATGCTTCAAGACATTTGAAGAAGCATTAAATCAACTACCCAGTACATGACTTGGAATTGGGGGAAGTAGTGTTCGCCTTGAAGATTTGGAGGCACTATGTATACGGCGTTCACTGCGAATTATTCTCGGATCATAAGAACTTAAAGTACGTCCATACCCAGAAGGATTTAAATCTGAGATAGCAACGGTAGTTGGAGTTTTTGTGCGATTATGAATATACCCTGAACTACCACCCCAGAAGAGTAAATTTTGTAGTTGATGCTTTGAGCAGGAAGGTACCGGAAGCAAGTTTCGAGTCCCGGTTGATGTGTATGGAGTTAGCTCGGATGCTTGAGGAGATGGAGATCACCTTAGTGTACAAGGACCAACCGAATGGGTATACGGAATATTTGACCGCAATGAATATAGTTTGTAATGTACGAGACTGGATCCGGGCAGAGCAAGGAAGGGATGAGGATCTGGCCCCGGCAATAAATTCAATTGAAGGTGGGACAACTAGCGAGTACTCTCTAAAGGACGGCCTTGTTCATTTCCGTGGTCGGCTTTACATTCCCAAGGGCGGTAATATTCGGGAGGATATCTTGAGAGAAGCACACTGCTCTCAGTATTCTGTGCACCCTGGGATTGCTAAGATGTACGCCGACTTGCAGAAGACCATGTGTTTGTCGGGGATGAAGAAAGACGTCAGGTATTTTGTTACGCATTGTGAGGCCTGTCAAAGAGTGAAGACGGAATGCAGGAGCCCCGGTGGATTGTTGCAGTCATTTCCCATCCCCGAGTGGAAGTTCGATGATGTTTCCATGGATTTTGTCCACGGTTTGCGTCGCTCCCACTCAGGGAATGATTAGATATGGGTAATCGTTTATCGCTTGACGAAGGTAGCCAGTCTCATACCTATGAAGAAAGAAGCACACATGGATGTTTTGGTACTCCTTTTTGTGGAACAATTCGTACGGTATCATGGCGTGCCAATGTCAATTGTTTCTGACCGAGATGGTCGGTTTACTTCTATGGAATGGAAGGCGGTGAAGGCATATTTGGGTTCGCTTCTTACCTTCAGCACAACATTTCACCCTCAGACCAACGAGAAATCTGAAAAGACTATCAGGACATTGGAAGACTTATTGAGGTTGTGTGTGTTGGATAGAGGAGATCCTTGGGAAAGGATGCTACCCTTGGTAGAATTCTCATACAACAATAGCCATCAATCTAGCATCGGGATGGCGCCCCCATGAAGCCCTTTATGGAAGAAGGTGTAGAACACCCTTGTCTTGGGTGCAGGATGAAGATCCGAAGGCTTTGGGAATTGAATACATAGATAATACTGATGCGGCTGTGAGGCTAATACGGGACCGCATGCTCAAAGCTCAAAGTCACCAAGCAAAATATTATAATGCAAAGCACCGGATGGTGGAATTTCAAGTGGGAGAAAAGGTATTTTTGAAGATCAGGCCGATGCATGGAGTATCTCGGGTACGTGGTGTGAAGAAGCTCAGCCCAAGGTACGTTGGGCCCTATATCATCTTGGAAAGGATTGGCCCGTTGTCATATCGATTGGAGTTACCACTAGAGCTAGAGAATCTTCATGATGTATTCCATGTGTCGTTACTCCGAAAGGCGTTGTTGCGGCCTGAATAATATGTTCCAACCACTGACGGAGCAGTTGCGACTGATAGGTCGGTGCGACTAGAGCCTGTGTGGATAGTAGACAGCGAAACGAGGACTTTACGTCGCAAAAGTGTTCCGCTAGTGAAAGTGTTGTGGTCCAATCATGGGAAAGAGGAGTATATGTGGGAGCCGATGGACTTGATGCAATAGCTCTACCCGGAGCTATTTCATCAAGGTAATCTTTAAAAGAATATTTCATTTTATGTTTATATATGCTTTTCTCTCCCCATAGCCTTAACCTGATTTCGGGGACGAAATCTTTTATTTTGTTTATAGGATTTGTAACGTCCCGATTTGCGCTAGGCCCCTCGTGTGCGCTTTTGAGTCAAGAGAACTGATTTAGGCTCAGAGAGTGCAGGCGATCAGGCGCACACTCGTGGGGAAAAGAGAGGTTGGGCCTGTGTAGAACATGGGTAGAGACCCGGGCGTGTCCCTACCCGTGTGTTGTTTGCGTCGAGTTTTCGAGAGGTGTCCAGTTCTCGAGAGGTGTAGAGTGGTACTCGAGAAAGTGTGTCCCGAGCAGGACATGGGTAGGGACACGGGCGTGTCCCTACCCGTGTGCGTCGAGTTCTCGAGAGGTGTCGAGTGGTACTTGAGAAAGTGTGTCACGAGCAGGACACGGGTGGGGACACGGGCGTGTCCCTACCCAGTTGCGTCGAGTTCTCGAGAGGTGTCGAGTTCTCGAGAGGTGTCGAGTTGTACTAGAGAAAATGTGGCCCGATCAGGACACGGGTAGAGACGTGGGCGTGTCTCTACCCGTGTGCACATCTTCAGAAACCGACCGTATCACCCGAGGCAGGACATGGGTAAGAACACGTGCATGAACACGATCGTGTTATGTGATACGGGTAGTTGACACGGGCATGTCCCTACCTGTGTTGGTTTCCAAGCGACACTCGAACCGTTGACGCCGTTTCGCCCGAGCAGGACACGGGTAAGGACACGGCCGTGTCCCTACCCGTATCTCTTCTATATAAAAGAGAAAAATGAACCCTAGTCATCTCATTCTCTTACAAACCCTATTTTCTGAAGAGGAACTTCTGGAGAAGGTTGATTTTGCTGGAGCCAACCAACCCCTAAGGAAATGCCACCGCCGTCAAGGTAAAAACGATGCCAACGAGAAGGATGACAAGATCCATGGCCGGAAATGGAGGAACCACTGGAAATGAGGTGAGCTTCCTCGCCTCTCCCTTGGTGCTAGATCTATAGTTATTCTTAGGCGAGACATCGACTCAAATGAGTCTTGATGTGTTAGAGGAAGATTTCTAGGAGGGCCTTTCTAGAACTTGTGTTCTAATGTTTAGTCATCTTCAACCTCCCCTTATTCAAAGTGATGATGGGGGTGGATTCGTGAAGAGGAATGGCCTTAAGAGGGTGAATAAGGGTGGAGGAACTTCTGGTTGCGATTTGGGAAGACCGTCTTGAGGAGGAAGATGAACCGATGTCATTCATTCTGCTTCAAGATGCGTGTAGAAATTTGTGTTCTGCTCGCAGCGACCTTCTTGGCTATTTTCAGGAAAGGAAAGGTAAGATATGGGCTTTCGACTAAACACAGAAGTTGTAGCCCTTGAGATTACCTTTCCAACTTGTGGTTACATGCCTTTAGTTGAAGTCTGTATCCACGGGAATGTCTGTTCGAAGTAGAGGCTGTAGACTAAGCGCGCATAAATTGTATTCTGTACGCAGCAGGCTTTGGAGCCAATTTCATGTGGGATACAGTCTGATCTGGGTTGCAGACTGAACATGAAAGTTGTATCCCATGGAAAGAACTTTCCATCGAAGCATTACACACAATCTCCAGATTCCTGTAGCCACAGGAATCTTCAGTTGAAGTTGCTGTCCAGCAGGTATTCTGCACCTAAAATTGTTGGAATAGTTTTATTATTGATTTGGTCTCAGAAGAGGTTTTGTAACAATCCGATGTTAAGTCGTAGGCAAATCATAATCTGTAGGGTTGCGATAATCCAACGCATGATGAAACTATTGGATAGGCCCCATGTAAACTAATGGTGAAATGGCATGTGATCGAATGAAGTGACATTGTGGGGGATAGTGAGCAAATGATAATTAGTGGTCTAATCACGAGAATACTAGGACTTGTGTAATCGATCGGTGTTGATTGATATGGACATGTGTTGTGATAATCGGATGAGTAACTCATGTGATCACGAGTGATTGGGCTTGGTTCTCGGTGTTCATGCCCCGAGGCGTCTTCCGTGCCTAATGGTCGGTTGGGCTTGGTCCTCGTGCTCGTTTCCGAGGCTCCTTCCGTACCACAGTGTGGTTGAGTGGATTGCGGTGTGAGTCGACACGCGGTGTTGTAATCCCGGGTTATGGATAGTGTGGCAGGTCTACGGGCTCGCCAATCGTCACACAGATGGGAGTTGACAGCTAGACCTTGGGCGGTTGGGCTTGGTCCTCGGTGTTCACGTTTCGAGGCTCCTTCCATGCCAAGTGAACGGTTGGGATTGGTCCTCGTGCTCTTTTCCGAGGCTCCTTCCGTGTCACGCATAGGCCAGTTCGTGCACATCTACCCGAGACACCCGCTGAACCGTAGTACGCATGTGAGCTCCGCTATTGTGTTCATAGCGTTGAGGCGTACGAAGGCCTAGGCTAGTTAGTGTGGAGACCAGCCTAGTAGTGGAGATACCCGCTCCACTATCACCGTCCGGCCACGACGGTTGATGCCTTGGAGGTTAGCTACCTGCTCAAAAAGTGGGAACTACAAGTCTATGTCGACATAGCGAGTGCATGTGCGTGTTCATGGGTGCGTCATTGCATTTTATATATGTCATTACACTCCATTGCATACACAAAATCCTCATCATATAAGTTTGTATGTGCACTCCTATACGATGAGTTAATTACTGCTGAACGATCCTACCCTTATCGGTTTATATGGGCATTCATATAAGTTGAGTTACATTCTGTTATAATACTATACTCTCATACTACTACAGATGATAGAACTGCTAGAATAAGTTGTTGCTTATTTATTACACTGCTTTATTTACATTGAGATATACCACCTTCTTGTACCTAAGTTTCATTTATATTATACCATGTTACTTTCTCTGCCCGGTGCCAAGGAGTCGCCGGGGGAGCGGATGTGAAGCCACTTAGTCTTTATGACTAACGGTTGCTACGTCTTCCTTTTTAGGAGGAAACCCTATAGGTGGAGCAGCAGGTTATGCAACCGGACAGCCAGTCCATGACGACAAGGACTGAGGGGACGGTACCGTCGCTACCGTCGGTTACTGATGTGAGTGTGAGAGGCTTTTGTTGTACCCATTTTGGGAAAACTATTTACGTACCTTGATGTTAGAAGCTTGTTGAAGCTTCTCTACTGTTGTTATGTTATGGACTATCTGCTTGGTGTGGATTTGACTTCTATGTTATATTTAGTTGGGTTGGCAATGTATGATATTTGTTATGGCCGACAGGATAGGCGTCTTGTGGTACAGGCTAGCCCGAGTGTTAGTGCTACCGCAAGGCGGCTGTTCTGGGCATAAGACCCCTCTCATGTCGTGTGTTGTGTTCTGGGAGGGGGGTCTTACACGTTCACACCGACGTCGATACATTGACTCGGCGGTGTGGGACACTTAGCCAAAGAAAGGCTGGTGGATATAGCCAGCATTAGTATGCGGATACTCTAGGTTGTGTTCTTCTAGGGGCGTACGAAAGGGCTAGGCCCGGTATTGTGGATACCCGCCTAGGAGTGGGGGGCCCGACCCACTATCTCTGTTTGCCACTACGGAGGTTCCTGGGAGTGAAGCTAGCTTCCCAAATAAAGGGAACTAAAGGTCTGTGCGCATATAGTCGTGTGCGTTAGTTGCACTTGCATGAATCATTGCATAGCATTTCACTACACTTATATTTGCATACAACTGACACCCCAACGTATAAATCGGTATGGGACTTTTTATACGCTGGGAGCCTTGCAGAATACCTCTTAACTTTTAAGTTTGTATAGGCATTCACATAAGTTAAGGTTACTTATTTCTTACCTTGTCTTTCTTACATATGCTGCTAATTCTACTTGTTTACTTTACTGCTCACTATTATAGAACTGCTAGATTGTACCTTTCTACCTTAACTGTTTATACAATATATATAACTGCTAGAATAGTTCCACTGTCATCTTTTTTTCTTACTCTCCACCTTTGTAGATTCCCTTTCCTCCTCTCCGCTCGGTGCCTAGGAGTCGTGGGGGAAGGGGTAGGGGATGATAGGACTTAGTCTTTATGATTAATGGTTTTCGGACCACAACATTACAGAAGCTCTGGATGGGAGACAGGGACAAGCAGCCCAAGGACCAGCACTAGCGGAGTACGGTGCGCATGGAAGTGGGCCAGTCTAGTTCCAGAGCACCTGTGACCAGCTCCGTGAGTGATTAGTCTTTCTTATAGCTTCCTTGATGAGTGATATGTAGTGAGGACTCTGATGTACCGAGCTTGAGCCCGTTTATATTTCATCTGTACTGATCTTTTGCAGAAATCTCTTCTTTCTATATTGATGGAGTTGCTGTGATTTTCATTTATATATGATTCTGTGGACTTGATTATATTCCGTTTATATTTACTTATCTATCTTTTATGAACGAAAAGGCCGGCATAATTGGCGTTTTGTAGTGGAGGCCTTCCCAAGTGTCGGTGCCACTGCAAAACGACAATTCTGGGCATAAGACCTCGGTGGTTTAAAAAGAAAAAAAAGGTGTATTACAAGTGGTATACGAGGAAACCTCGATCGAAAGAGATGTAGTCCACAAAAACATTGTGCAACACCCTCGCGATCTTAGTTTGCGGACAAAATAGCAGCGGAAGCAGTGGTGTGCCCATAAGGGAAATCACACGTAAAAGCCAATTTTAACTCTTTCTTTTATTATATTTGTATGATATCTAACAAATGGAATTTTCCTTGTAGCCTGCGACGGACCCTACTCCACAGCAGGGGACACCTCAGGCTCAGAATATGGTTCCACCTTTGCCGGCTCAAGTGTAACAACCCGACCCGGTAAATAACATATAATAGAAGGTCCGGTCGGCGCCCCATATTATATGCCATAAACAGACGACGACGTCACAGGTTACTTTTGCTTGTCAGTTGCTCGCTCGTCCACCCGAGCTTCCACACACTCTTGTCTTGCACCAAACCGAACTTGCTCCACTACAGGCCTTGCCTGCCCAACAGGTTGTGCTTGAATGATGGCAAATACCACCTCCGCAACTAGGCTTACGGTTTCCGCAGAATGAGGAGGTATGGTCACCTCGATTGGTGTCGCACTCTCATCCGAACGCTGGGGCTCAGACTGCCCAGCACCACTCCTTGTCACCTATATGTGAACTAGAAATCAATAATCAACCTCCAATCCAAAATAGAAAACATACCGAATACACACGCGCACATTCCTAGTGGACATTCTTGAGTTCCATTATGTTCAAACGGTTCGCACGTACACGTGCACGCCACTCTACAAAAGAATTCGGCCACGAATTCGAAAGTGGAAAACCGAGGGGCCTTTGATACCACAATGTATGCCATAAACAGACGGCGACGTCAAATGTTAATACCAAAACACCAAAGCACCCTAACCCAGAGCATTCTAGCGGAAGTTCAATCCATGAATGTCCACTACTATATAAATAGCTCATTTATATACAAGACTATGAATGTATACAAGCACACCGCTCACGGCCTTAAGGTCTTACAAGTTTCTCTTTACTAACATATGACTTTATACATCGGCACGCAGGCCAGCCACACATGAAATCCAAGACTTCACACGGCCTTCGAGGGCCTAACAGTAGCAGCATGGTCTTCAGCCCGCTCAATCCATTTCAGCATCAAAAAGGGCAACACCTGCATATGGACATCTACCCCATGGGTGATAAACAAAGCAACGGGCAGCATTCAGCTAACCAATTATAACGACCCTACCCCTTACCCGGGGCAGTGGTACCTTCCCTGCATATATTCCAGTCTCAACGCATATATACAATACATAATATCATCACAAACGTTGGCCTTCGTGCCAGACACTCCGTGCACTCAGGGCACACTTATGGTGTACCAAACTCCTCAAGGTTCCACCGCCGATTCGATATGTGTACTTGTTGGCCGGGCATAAGCCTCAAAACCCCTGTTGAAGGCCTCACGCACCCGTCTCACTCAAGGTACGCACCTCATGACAACTAGTGAGGACTACAAATCGGCCTACACTCGTAGTGTGTCAAGCCCGTGAAACCGCACATCTGCATTGACACTAATCAACCGCTCACAATGCAGGTACTAGATCAACTTCCTACCATAGGGTAACAAGCCCGTGAAACCGCATATCTGCATTGCTACTAGTAGATCTCTCATAACACCAGCACATAGTGCTGTTTTCCTCCCAATCCATCTCTCCACACAAGAAGAGCATACAACCAAAGGAGCTATGCAAAGCTTCCTTACCATAATTCACAAGCGTTTTCACCATCCTTGCAAGCTACTCGTTATATTCACAGAGTCTTCTCCGGTTTGCAGCATCACCAATCCAGACATACATCTAGATAGGCTACACACAGCATACCTATGTCGTACTACACATTTGCGGCTCTAGATGCAGACTCAACCGCTGGAATCACTTACGCTCTTCCATTTTTTGATGGAGGATTCCATAGATATAGATGCATAAACAAAGGGCTTCACCTGCCCAAGGAAGAAAGACCATTACCCTCGACGATCGCTTCGGCGCCATGAAAGAACTAGCCAGATGGAAATCACCGCAGCGGCCTTGCCTCCACAATGCTGAGCTCGGCTCTCAATTCAGACCGCTGAAGCTCCACCGGCGGTGGGCAAGCTTCTCCTTCTTCCTTCCTTGCTCTCGTCTCTCTCTCTTCACTTTAGAAAGAGAATGGCCAACATGAGAATGAGATATTCATCTCCATTCTCGGCCTTATAAGAGCAGGGATGAACTTGGACCATAGGATCCAAATAGAAGGGAAAAAACGGCCTTGATCTGCTTTGAAAAGCATCTAAATAAAGCTGACACGGCCTGTGACACGCTCGTGTCACAGGTTGTGTTCCTTGAGCGGTTAGAGAACCGACTCAATCTGGAACAGAACACGGGCTACGACACACCCGTTTCATTCCCTGACATGCCCGTGTCAACCAGTGCACGGTCGTGTGTCTGGCCGTATCACCTCACCAACACTAGGCCGAAACACCCGAGAAGAACACGGCTAAGGAACATGCCCGTGTCCTCAGCCGTGTACCCAACACGCCCCTGTGATACGCCCGTGTCACAGGCCGTGTCCCACACTCAACGCCACTCCACTCAACGCCACCCGAGTAGAATACGCCCTAGGACACGCCCGTGTCCCAGGCGGTGTCGCCTCTTGACGATCGTCGACCGTGCCACCTCGAGAACTCGACTCGACACACACGCAAAGGAAACGCCCTGGTACACGCCCGTCTCCCAGGTCGTGTTCTCTGGGCACGCCCTATGACACGCTCGTGTCCCAGGCCGTGTCACCCAGCCTAACCCCATTTTGGGACTTAGGGATTTTGGGGTGTTACATCCTGCTCCGTTTCAGTAGACGAAGATAGGTCAAACACTGACGGCTATTCTGGAGGCCTTCAGAGCTCAGCAAGCCCCGGCTCCTTAGACAAATCACGGGTCCAACTGGATGAGTGTCTTCCCGGGACTTTCCCCTCTATCCTACCAGGGCACGGAGTTGGCAGTTTGCATGGAGGAATGGTTAGATACCATTTATGAGATGCTTGCGGGGATTCAATGCCTCACTGAGGAGGCAGGTTCTTAGCAGTCTCCTGCCTGGAGTCACATGGAAAGAGGTGGTGGAAGTCACAGCTTGACACCACTTTTGCGGATATGGATTCCACAGATATCTCATGGGAAGAGTTCAGAGCAGCACTCCTGGGACATTTCCTACCTCAGTCAACAAGGGATGAGTTGGAGGATAGGTTCTTGTGGTTGAGGTAGGGGAATAGGACGGTGCTGGAGTATATCAGGAGTTTTCTCACCTAGCCCGCTATGTGGACTCTTACCAGTTGGACGATGCTGGCTATGCCAGGAGGTTTTACAAGGGGCTACAATACGACATGAGACATTCCCTCCTCTTCATCTCCGAGGGAAGCTTGTCCAGGATTCTGGAAATGGCCAAGAAAAGAGAAGCTGATTAGCTTACAGTCAAGAGCTGGAAGAGACCGGCTGACGATGAAGTGATTGGAGGTCGTAGAGACAGTCCTCGAGGCCAGGTAATTGGGGAAAGAAGGAACGGGGATCAACCCCGTCAGGAGATTGGACAAGAGCAGAGGAATCAGGGGGTATTGGCTCCCCAACCCTTATAGATGCTGGAGATACCGAGGATAGTATAGCAGGCACCGGTATGCTTCTAGTGCAATCAGCGGGGCATATTAAGAGGAATTGTCCTATGAGGCAAGCACCCCCACCAGCACATCAGGGTGCCCCACCTCCTCGGAAATTTGGTGGCCGAGGACACGACCGAGGATGAGGATATCAGGGCAGAGGCCACAGACCAGAGAGGGAGCAGTTGTATGCTCTAGATCTAGCATAACCCCAGAACCCAAAGCAGGTTATTGCAGGTGTGCCAGTACATTTAAATTCCTTCCTTCCTAAGAACTTGTTTTCATAGACATAGAGTATTAAGAAATTAAGAAAAGAAAAACCATAACTAGAATACTAAGACACATAATTACTTCAGGCATAGTTTTCATCAGTGGCAAGCACGCTCACACACTCTTCGACACCGGTGCTTCGAACTCGTTTGTATCAAAAGATTTTGTTGAAAGGACAGGCAGTTGTGGAGCGATTCACCAGAAAGATGATGAGGGTGTGTCTACCCGATGGATAAGAGCTAATGACCTCCTCTTATTGCAACATGGAGGCAGAGATTGACAGGAAGGTGTTTGAGGCACCACCGACGATCATGAGGATGCAAGATTATTATCTGATCCTGGGCATGACGTGGCTGTACTAGAACCATGCCCAGATTGACTTCTTAGCAATGAGGATCACCGTGAGGCACGGGGACTCCTTTATTGTTATCGAAGGTATCATACCGGCCCCCCCATCTATTATAATCGTCTATGCAGGCAGTCAAGGCCCACCTAGAGGGAGACAAAGTTTATCAGGTCCTTTTCGAGATGGCTATGGCCAAGGATTCTATTTTTGATATTCCACTGGTGCAGGACTTTGCCGACATGTTTCCGGAGAAGCTACCACGGCTACCCCCACACCGAGAGAAGGACTTCCAGATTCAGCTCGTACCAGGGGCTAAGCCGGTATCCAGAGCTCCTTATCGAATGGCCACAAAGGAGTTGGTGGAGTTTCGAAGCAAGCTTCAGGAGTTAGTGGAAGTCGGTTTTGTCCGGCCAAGCTCTTAACCATGGGGAGCTCCAGTGCTATTAGTCAAGAAGAAGGATGGGACCCTTCGGCTGTGTATTGATTACCGGGCCCTGAACAGGCTGACGGTCGGGAATACATAGCCCTTGCCAAGGATAGACGAGCTATTTGACCAGTTGGAAGGAGATCATTGGTTCTCAAAGCTGGACCTGAGATCGGGGTACTACCAGCTACGCATTCAGGAGGAGGACATCCCGAAGATGGCCTTCAGTAGTAGATATGGACAGTACGAGTTTACCGTGATGCCCTTCGGGCTCACGAATGCACCCTCCGCATTCATGACCTTGATGAACCGGGTGTTCGAAGAATATCTGGATTTCTTCGTTATTGAATTCATCGACGACATCCTTATTTATTCGAGGACGGAGGAGGAGTACTCGAGGCATCTGGCATTGACATTGGAGAAGCTCCGAGGGCATAAGATGTATGCTAAGTTCAGTAAGTGCCAATTCTGGCTAAAGGAGGTGGCCTTTTTGGGCCATGTCAACAGTGGAGCAGGTTTGGCAGTAGATCCGACGAAGGTCCAGGCAGTACAAGATTGACCACTACTGAAGACTGCCACGGATGTTCGGAGTTTCTTAGGACTTGCCGGATATTATCAGAAGTTCATAAAGAGGTTCTCTCATATTTCCCTCCCTCTTACGTCCCAGACGAAGAAGGATTCTCCTTTTATTTGGATGCCACGATGCGAGTGTTCTTTTCAGGGTCTGAAGGATCGGCTTACCTCGGCCCCCATCCTTGCTCTTCCATCAGGGAAGGAAGGATTCCATTTGTACACGGATACTTCCTATCAGGGGATGGGTGTTGTTCTGATACAGAATGGGCACGTAATAGCATATGCCTCCCGTTAGCTGAAGAAACAGAAGCAAAACTACCTGGTGCACGACTTGGAGATGGGGGAAGTTTTTTTTGCTCTAAAGATCTAGTTACATTACCTCTACGGGGTTCACTGTGACATTTTCTCAGACTACAAGAACTTGAATTACGTCGACACATAGAGGGAGATGAACATCAGACAGAGATGCTGGGTGGAGTTTCTGTCGGACTACCAGTATACCATTCTCTGAGCCGGAGAGCAAGTACGTCAGGAGTAGGCCAGCAGTTAATGGCCTTGGAGTTGGTTAAGTCATTTTAAGAGATGCAGATATCTCTAGTGTCCGAGGATGATCCAGAGTTATACATGGAGTACCTAGAATTGATGATTACCACCGATGATATACGTGATCGCATCAGAGATGGGCAAAGGCTGGATGCGAGAGCGGAGCCGATATTTAGGGCCTTGGAAAAAGGCATAGCATGGGATTACTCCTTGAGGGATGTGCTCCTATGTTTCAGAGGCAGGGTTTATATACCGGCAGGAGGCCAGATTCGGGAGGACATCATGATGGAGGCTCACTACAGCAGATACTCGGTGCACCCGGGGATCACCCAGATGGTAGCAGATTTAAAGAGGATAATGTACTGGCAGGGCATGAAGAAGGACATTTCGTATTTTGTGACGCATTGCGAGGCTTGCTAACTCATAAAGGCAGAGTGTAAAAATCTGGCCGGATTCCTACAGCCACTTCCGGTGCCAGAGTGGAAGTTTGAGGATATAGCTATGGATTTCATACATGGGCTACCTCAATCCCATGTGGGGAATGACTCGATCTAGGTGATAGTGGACAGGCTAACGAAGGTGGCTAGATTCATTCCATTGGCGAAGGATGCTCTGGTTAGTGTATTAGTACATAGGTTCATTAAGCAGTTTGTGCGCTATCATGGAGTACCCAAGACTATCGTTCCAAATCTGGATGGGCGGTTTACATCAGGGGAGTGGAGGTCAGTTCAATCCCATCTGGGTTCTCTTTTGACATTCAGCACGACTTTTTATCCTTAGACCGACGGGCAGATGGAGCGCACCAACCGTACATTGGAATATCTTTTGAGCCTATGTATTTTGGACCGCGACGAACCTTAGGATAGATTGCTGCCGCTGATCGAGTTTTCGTAAAAACAACACCCATCAGTCCAGCATAGGCATGGCTCCTTAAGAGGCATTATATGGACGGAGGTGTAGGACCCAACTATCATTGGTTCAGGATGAGGACCCGCAGGCACTCGGCTCGGAGTTTGTGCAGGATACTGATGCTCAGATTAGATTGATCCGGGACAGGATGTTGGAAGCACAGAGAAGGCATGCCAAGTATTACGATGTGAGGCATCGTCAGGTGGATTTCCAGGTCGGAGACCGGGTTTTCTTGAAGATACAGCCGATGTACGGGGTCGCGCGGGTTTGCGGGCAGAAGAAGCTCAGTCCAAGGTATATGGGGCCTTTAGGGATCCTGTAGCGGATCGGCCCCTTGGCTTATAGACTGGAGCTACCGCCGGAGTTAGCGGGATTGCATGACATCTTCAACGTCTCCTTACTACGGAGAGCTCTACTACGCCCTGAGCAGCTGATTTCCACAGCAGACAGCTCGGTGGCCTCTGATTGATCGGTCAGCATGGAGCTGATCAGGATCGATGACACGACAGTGCGGGTCTTGCGACGTAAGAAGGTTCTGTTAGTCAAGGTTATGTGGAGAAACCATGGGTAGGAGGACCATACATTGAAGCCAAAGGACTTGATGCAGCAAAAGTATAAGGGACTCTTCGAGTTAGGTATACCTTAAACCTTAGGGATGGTACAATTTCTTCTATTCCAGTAAAAACCCCCGTACGCTTAACCTTAATTTCGGGGAAAAATTTTTTATTTTTGTATATTGAGATTTATAACATCTCAATTCCGACTAGACCCCTAGGAGTTGTTTTGTCAATACTAAGTCATGACAAAACCCTAGAAATCCCAAGGAGGCCAAGTGACCAAGGATCAAGGTGAAAATCACCTTGGTTAGCAAGTAGTAGAATTCCAATTACTACCTTAGGCATGACCTTAAGGTTTTAACCTGGTCCCATGATCCCATCATGGCACCTCTAACCACAAGGGAGGCAATTATGTCACTAAGGACCCATTACGGTCAACCAAAAAGAGGCAAAGTTGACTCAAGTCCGGGGAGCGTCGAGTGAGTCGACAAGACCCGACAAGTAGATCAGATATCTACATAAACAGGCTTTTGGGATCGGGTGTTGAGTGCATCGAGTGCACTCAACGCCATGGGCTGAATAGCATTGAGTGCGTTGAGTGCACTCAACGCTATCCCACCTAGGAAGATTTTGGGCTCAGGAGTTGAGTGCGTCGTGTGCACTCAATGCTATAGGCTGAATGGCGTTGAGTGCGTCGAGTGCACTCAACGCCATCATACCTGGGGAGAATTTTGGGGAGGGTGTTGAGTGCGTCGAGTGCACTCAATGCCATAGGCTGGATGGCGTTGAGTGCGTCAAGTGCATTCAACACCATAGGCTAGATGGCATTGAGTGCGTCGAGCGCACTCAACGCCATTTTACTTAGAGTATTTCTGCCAAATTATGGCGTTGAGTGAGTTGAGCTCACTCAAAGCCAAATGATGAATAGCGTCATAGGATGAATGGCATCGAGAGCGTCGAGTGCACTAAATGCCATTTTTCTTAGAGTATTTCTGCCGAATTATGTCGTTGAGTGAGTTGAGCTCACTCAACGCAATAGGCTGAATGGAGTCGAGTGCACTCGACGCCATAGGATGAATTGCATCGAGACCATAGAGTGCACTCAACGCCATTTTACTTAGATTATTCCTGGCAATTTTGGTCTAGTTGCTGGTTCAGCTGAACCGGACCGTTTCGGGAATTGGGCCAGGATGAGTTAATTGGCCGTTTCTTTTATTAAGAATTATTTAATAAAATATTAAGCGGTTCTTTTTTAATACGGTTTTTAACCCGAAATTGCGTGTTAATGGAAGAGAGATAAAGCTCACGGTCATGGCCGAAAGTTGGCTTGCATGGCCATTAATGGCACTTGATGCCTTGGCCTCCTTCCCCTCCTCTTTTATGGCTGGATTCAACTCCTCTAGGAAAGAGGAGGAGTTTCCAGCCGTTACTTGACTGGATTGAGCCATGTTCATCCCCCACAACCGTGGCCGAGATACACCATAAAGGGCCATTAATGCCCACCACCAGCTAGACCCCTCCCCTCCGCCATTTTATTGATTTAAAAGCTTCACTAGACTCCAAGCCTTCGTTTTCCACACCTTGCCCGAAGGAGATAAGAGTCTTCATTGTGCTGTTGTAGAGCGCCGACGACACCTCCACCGCCAATGGCTTTCCGTCGATCGGCAGGCCTCTAGCCCGCAAACAAGGTCCTCCCCTCCTCTCTCTCTATGGGTAGATCGTAGCATTCTTTAGGGTTAAGAATCGGGCTCAATTAAGCCCGATCGGGAGGGAGTTTTTCCCTAGTTTTTCCGCAAAAACGAATCCGTCGGGATCGTCGTATTCCGCCCCTCCGGCGGCTGTGCCTCCGCTTGGCGATAGCCACCACCTCAACGGAGGTGGTGGTGGCGGTGGCCGTCTAGGGAGGTGGCGGTGCCCGGCCAGGGAGGTGGCTGGATGGCCGGTGGCAGTGCTTGGAAGTTTCTCTAGGTCGGGCTAATCACAGCCCTTGGCTAGAGTAAGAAGATGACCAGGAGGCGTTGGATCTACTTCAAGATTCGTGTTGGTCTTAATTATTAAATCATATTATTCTAATTTCTGACCCGTTTATTGGGTAGTTTGAAATTAAATATTAAAAATAGGTAGGCCCCTCTACAAGAAAGATGAACAACATGAAAGTTGTAGGCCGTGAAGTCTAGTTTTATTTAAAAAAATTTTGAACCCATTTGGGTAAGTGGTTTGACCACAACATCCATTTTGGTGGGGTCTATACCAAGGTTAGACCAGATAGTATTTTGAGTTCCCCAACCAATCCAGCGATCTAAATGACTTGAAATTCTAGATGGGGTTCACTATTACCTATACCTAAAACATATCAAAAAAATGAGGATTTTTAGAAAAACATTTTCCTATAGTTTTTTGAAATATTTAATAATCAATATAAAAATTAATTAGGTGTCTTAGATAGCTCAAAAACCCCCAATATTTTGGTGGGTGATCTTGGGGGATATCATAAGGCTTTGGTAAAAATCTCGGCCAAATTAGTTTTGATTTTAATATGTTTTGGTGTGACCAAAGTTTGGTCTCCTAAGGG
Organism: Platanthera zijinensis; assembly: GCA_039513925.1. Classification (NCBI taxonomy): domain Eukaryota; kingdom Viridiplantae; phylum Streptophyta; class Magnoliopsida; order Asparagales; family Orchidaceae; genus Platanthera; species Platanthera zijinensis. The sequence continues at coordinate 86,118,850 of CM077086.1, forward strand.
GTAAATTAGGGCAAAGGGTATTGTGGGCATGGAAGAGCCAATTCTCACCCAAATGGGTTGAGACCTTGGCCAGAGCCCCATGGTCATTAAAAACACCCTCTCAAGGAGTTTGAGATGGATTCGGGGTGGGTTAGCCCTAGGACCCTAGTTTAAACCCTAAGGTTGGACTTTGGGGGTTTGTGAAGGACATAGGATGATATGCCCTTGTATGGACTGGGTATTTGGAGAAAATAATTGTAGGGTTGTGAAATGCCCTAGGAAGTGATTAGGTATTATTTGGACACAAATACCCAACATAAACCACTTAATAAGAATTTAAGTCTTTACACCCTAGAAATTTTATAATGGGTCATATGACCGTGATTCTTAGTGAAACTTGTGTAGGAGTGTTTTCATAGTGATATTCATATCTGGAAATTATTTTATGAATTTTAGATCAATAAATATAGTACTTCTTTTACAAACCATCAAATTGTACTATCTACTTAGGAATTTCTTGTGTTAACCACTCCCTGGAATCTTATGAAATTCAGTTAGAGGACATTTTATATTGTTATAAAGCTTTGTGAATTTTTGTGGAATTTTTAGAAGTTTTTTAATGTGGGTTGCTTCACAAAGTGATATTTTAAATGTAAGAAATTTTGAATTAATTTTGGTACTTAGTAGGCTTGAAAAACTATGATTTTTGCTCCGAGGTCCTATTTGGTCACCTTTAAGATTCAAAAATTTTTCTTATAATTTTCTAAAGATAAATTGTAGTACTTCCTTTTCTATCCATGATTATTGGAATTACATTGGATTAATTAATTAGAAACCAAAGCATTTAAGGAAAATTATTGAATTTGATATGTATTGTTAATTCTCTGTTATCTAGTGTTCATAAATTTTTGGTAGCCAATACTTGAGAAAATATTGTACATCATGTTCAATTCAAGCATGGATTAGTTTGGAAAGAAATTAATTAAATATAAAACAAATTAGGAAAATTGTGAATTACTGGATTTAGCCCAATCAGGTCATAATAGACTCCCAGTAAATAACTCAAGACATTTGGATAAATATTTTTAGTACTTCCCATTGTATACATCATATATCTTAGGATGGTCTGTGTTTAGTAAAAACTACAGGAATCATAATATGGTGCAAAATGAACTTAGGGAGATGAGATGTTTTTGTATTGATTTTGCAAGTGAATAGGAGGGGTAGAGTGTTGGAATGGCTAGTGTTAAGTGGTGTCCGGGATCGACGATGGATCATCTTTTCCGTGAAGAGGAAGAGTCAAATACACTAGGGTTAAATCCAATATAACATTTAAGGGATTGGGAATTGGGTAATAACAAATAATAATAAGTGGCTTGTGAAAGAGAGCGTTGGGCTTCAGCCCATCATAGTTCCTAGTGCCCTTTTAGAGCCCTTCACGGGGTATGCCGGGGGCAGTCCTGGGCTAACTTAAACCGTAGGAATAATAAACTAAAAAGGCAACTAGTATAACTAGGGTTTCACATTCACACACCCCGGTAGCTCGGGAGGTTGATTTGTTTGGTTTTATTGCCATCCGGACGGTACGTTAGGAAGGTAGATGCACGGACGAGATAGCCCGGGGAGCCAGTGGCTCGAGGTTTGGATACAGAATAAGGTGGTGGGTCTTCGGTATTGGACGGTCATTCACACCGACGTCGATACGTTGAATTGGCGGAGTGGGACACTTAATCAAAGAAAATCTTGTGGATATAGCCAGCATTAGTACGGGGATACTTTAGGTTGTGTTCTTCTAGGGCAATACGGAAGGGCTAGGTCCGGTAGTGTGGATACCTACCTAGGAGTAGGGAGCCCGACCCACTGTCTCTGTTTTCCACTACAGAGGTTCCTGGAAGTGAAGCTAGCTGCCCGAAAAGGGCGAACTAAAGGTCTATGTGCATTGAGTCGTGTGTGTGAGTTGCACTTGCATGAATCATGGCATAGCATTTCACTACACTCATATTTGCATACAACTGACACCCCAACGTATAAATCGGTATGAGACTTTTTATACGATGGGAGCCTTGTAAAAGACTCCTTTACTTATAAGTTTGTATGGGCATTCATATAAGTTAAAATTACTTATTTCTTACCTTGTCTTTCTTACATATGCTGCATATTCTGCTTGTTTACTTTACTGCTCACTATTGTAGAACTGCTAGATTGTACCTTTCTACTTTAGATGTTTATATAATATATATAACTGCTTGATTAGTTCCACTATCATCTGTTTTGCTTACTCTCAATATTTGTAGCTTCCCTTTGCTCCTCTCCGCTCAGTTCCTAGGAGCCATGGGGGAAGGGGTAGGGGATGATAGGACTTAGTCTTTATGACTAATGGTTTTCAGACCACAACATTACAGGAGCTCCGGATGGGAGACAGGGACTAGTAGCCCAGGGACCAGCACTAGCAGAGTACGATGTATATGGAGGTGGGCCAGTCTAGTTCTGGAGCACCTTTGACAAGCTCCGTAAGTGATTAGTCATTCTTATAGCTTCCGCGATGAGTGATCTGTAGTGAGGACTCTGATATACCGGGCTTGAGCCCGTTTATATTTCATCTGTACTGTTCTTTTGCAGTACACTCTTCTTTCTATATTGATGGACTTGCTGTGATTTTCATTTATATATGATTTTATGGACTTGATTATATTTATTTTATATTTACTTCTCTCTCTTTTGTGATTGAAAAGGCTGGCAGAATTGGCATTTTGTAGTGGCGGCCTTCCCAAGTGTCAGTGCCACCGCAAAACGGCAATTCTGGGCATAAGACCCCGGTGGTTTAAATAGAAAAAAAAATGGGGTCTTAAAGAATGTGTTGGGTTGACTAGTGTTTAGCGGTGCTCGGGATCGACGAAAGATCGTCTTTCCTAGGGACAGAGGGAGATTCAAATACACTAGTGTTTGATTTAGTATAACATTACATAGGATCAGGACCTGGGTAGATACCAATAATAATAAGTACCTTTCAAAAGTGAACGATGGGCTTCAACTACAAGAATAGTTCCTAGTGCCCCAGAGAGCCCTTTATAGGGAATACCCTAGGCAATCCAAGATTAACCTTAAACCGTAAGACAAAAATGAATATAAGAGTAATTAGCAATATACTAGGGCTTCACATTCACTCACCCCGGTGACTCAAGAGGTTAGTTTGGTTTATACATTCGAGCGGTAGGCTCTGTGATTGTGGAAATGGGCAAGTTAGCCCTGTGAGCCGAAGGCTCAGAAGGTAATTGTAATAGACAGGTTAGTCCGGGGAGCCGATGGCTCGGAGATTTAAATCTATTATAATTGCATGTGCATAAAGGTGGTGGGTCTTCGATATTAGACGGTCGTTCGCACCGACATCGATAGGCTGACTCGGCGGGTGTGGTTTACACTTAGCCAAGGGAAAGTCTTCCGGTGGGTCAGCATTGTACGTGGTGACTCCGCGGTTGTGTTCTTCCTGTTGAGGCGTATGAAGGGCTAGTCATGGTAGTGCAGATACCCTCCTAGGAGTAGGGTGGCCCGACACACTGACTCCGTTGGCCATGACGGAAGCTCCTGGGAGTTATGCTAGCTTCAAAAAATGGGGAACTAAAGGTCTGTGCGCATAGAGTCGTGTCTGTGTGTTGCACTTGAATGAGTCTTGGCATACATATCACTATACACATACTTGCATATAAATTGACACCCCATCGTATAAATTGGTATGGGACTTTTTATACCAAGGGAGCCTTGCAAAAGATCCCTTAACTTATAAGTTTGTATGAGAATTCATATAAGTTAAGGTTACTTATTCCGTAGTTTTATTTATATGTTCTTACTATTATACTTTACTAGTTTACATTACTTCTTCCTTGTTATAGTTCTTTTATACATACACTTGCTAGGGTAGTTCTCGCCTAGTTGTTCCTCTCTGCTTTGTTTTCCTCCATTTTCATCCTCCCCGCATGGTGCCTAGGAGTTGCGGGGGCGAGGCGAGGATGATATTGTCTTATTCTTTTGACTAACGGTCGGTGGACCACATCATTTTTGGGGATCGAGCAGTAGGAGCACCAACACCGGCATGACATTGGACTAGTTGTTGCACGCTACCACTACTACATGATGAAGGGTCGAGGATGGATTTCAGCTTGCTTCCGCTAGATGTGTGAGTTGAGTGAGGGATTATTTGTATTAGTCATATATCGGGCTTAAGCCCATATTTCTTTTCAACCCTCTTTCATATTTTGTACTCATTGTGGACTTTTTTACTTATATATATATATATATATATATATATATATATATAGAGAGAGAGGAAACCTCAATCTGAAGTAAAGAAGTCCACAAAACATTGGGTCACCCCACACGAGCACTAGTTTGGGGATAAACTAAGCAGCGGAAGCTATGGTGTGCCCATAACACCCCTATCCGTCACATAGAATATAGCAGTGGGTCCGGCCGGGGCCCGACGCCATATACCACGGACAGACCGACGAGTTACTAGATGAAACCATTCAACCAATACATACGTCAAACATAGAGCATCTAGCGAAAGAAATTTATTAAGTTGCGAAAGTAAGAACCCAGCAACAAGCATGAATGTCCACTAACAACCCATAAGGAATGAACTACAAAAATACACAAAAGTACTGGCCTTATAGCCGTACAATAGTTCACCAAATTTAAACAATGTCTTACAAACTTCGGCTCGCAGGCCGGCAACACATGATTTATATAAGTAAACAAACAAGGCCTTCGAGGGCTGACTCAGCAACTTGGGCTTTGGCCCGCTATTTGCCGCTCGGCTCTACAGCACCTGCAAGAACAATTCACCGCAATGGTGGAAAATAAGAATAACGGTCAGCTAAAGCTGATCACATTATAACGATTCCGCCCCCAAACTCGGGGCGACAAAGCTTCTTCCCTGCACTTGCTAACATAGCAAGTAATATAGTGAATAAGCACAACACCACAGGTGCAGGCTCACACGGCCACATAACCCGTGCTCTCGGGGCACTAACTCGGTGAACCCGGTCAAAACCGCAGTTTCACCGCCATCCCTTGGACGGCAAATCTCATGAGCATTTAGCCTTTCCGACCTAAGCCTAAGGCTCGCACAACTATGCCAGTGGTCAGTCCTTTTTTCAGGTATCTGTCACCAAACCACATAGCCCGGGTCAGTTTTCACTTGCCCGTTGCTCACTCCGCCTAGTAACTTTAAGACGTACATGCGGGCAAAGCTTCTCCCGGATCCCAAATTCAGTCACAAAAGCACATAACCCAGTTATGTTCAAGGTTGGCTCCCAGGCCACCAAGATGGAAGAAATTACCGAGTGATTGGAACTGAAAAAGACCAAAGGCACAGAGTCTTCTCCAACCAACAATGCATAGCAAAACATCACCGATCCAGACCAATATGTTCGGGTAGGCTTCACACACCATACCTATGTCCGTACTACGATTCCAGACTACAAATATGGGGGACTTTACATATCTACCCCAAGGAACACCACAACACACCGCACACTCGCGAGAGAGGGTTTTCCCTATGCAAAAGAAGAAGAGCTTCACATGCTCAAGATGAGAATCGTTACCCTAGAATTTCTCCTCGGTGCCATGGAAAACTATGCGGATGAAAAGCACCGCGATGATCTTGTCTCTGCAGATCTGGGCTCGGTTTGCGATTTGGCTCTCTGAATCTCCTCCGGCGACCGGATCTCACTCTTCCTTCTTCCTCCTTGCTCTCCCTTCTCTCTAGGATATAGAAAGAGAATGGCCAAAGGAATATGAGAGTTTAAACCCCCAATCCCGGATTTAACCCTAGCATGGAGAGGCCATAGCCGTTAGATCCCAAAATAAGGAAACGAACGGCCACGATTCGCCCTGAAAATAAAATTCCTGGGCCGAACACGGCTTGCGACACGACCATGTCCAAGGTCATGTAACTCATTCGCCGTAAAAACCGTCGCGCTCGAAAAGAACACGGGAACTCGACATGCCCGTGTAATGCTTGACACGCCCGTGTCATTAAGTACACGCCCGTGTAGCTAGGCGTGTTCCTCTAATGACTCAGGACCAAAACGTCCATAGCACGACACGGCCATGTGACACGCCCGTGTCACATGGCGTGTGCTAGACACGCCCTGGGACATGCCCTTGTCCTAGGCCGTGTAGCTTCCTCAACACAAACCCGGAAATCACCCGAGCAGGATACTGCCATGGACAAGCCCATGTCGCAGGACGTGTGCCCTCACTCTATGCTTGTAGAGTGAAAAGCATTGAGTGCTGAGGCATCGAGTGGCTGACACGCCCTGGGACACGGCCGTGTTCATTGCCCCGATGACTGTTGACTGCAATTTCATCAACCACATGACCATTGTCGAACCCGAGCACGACACGCCCCTGGGACACGCCTATGTCCCAGGCCATGTCACCTCCACCAAATCCCAGACTTGGTTCGAAATGCCACCAGTCCCTCTTTTGAATCTCGGGGAGTAACAGCTCTCTCCCTCTTAAAAGAATTTCGTCCACGAAATTACCGAAAGGAAAAGATACACAAAACTAAAAGCGGTACCTGAGTGGAATAACTCTAGGTACTCCTCAAGCATGGTCTGCTCCAGAGAGAGCTCCTGACCACCGCAATTGTCCCAACGAACCTTGACCATCCTGATCTCCTTGTTACGAAGTCGCTTGACTTCAGAGTCCTCAATACGAACGGGCTTGACCCTCATCGTCAACCCTTCATCCACTGGTACTTGATCAACTATGATCAATTACGAAGGCTCTTTCACCACCTTCCACAACACTGATATGTGGAATACATCGTGTAGACAACTCAACTCCACCGATAGCTTTAGATGATAAGCCGCTTCGCCCATCCGCTCCAAAACCTCAAATGGTCAAAGGTATCTCGGGCTCAGCTTATTCAAGCGTCGTACCCGTGAAACACCCTTGAACGGCTTTATCTTCATATACAACCAATCTCTAACTGTGAACTCCACATTCCGATGCTTGGCATTGTAGTATTTAGCTTGTCTATCCTGAGCGATCAGCAAATTCTCTTGAATGGTTTGCACTAATGAAGTGGCGCTTTCCATCTCTTGCTTTTTGTACAACCTTGCCTTACCCATTTCTAACCACGACAACGGCGTGCAGCATTTTATACCATATAGGGCCTCGAAGGGCGCCATTTGTATGCTCGCTTGGTAGCTGTTGTTGTTCCTCAAACTCCACCAAATATAGATGGTCTTCCCACTTCTTTCCGAAGTCCAAGACGCACATGCGAAGCATGTCCTCCATCGTCCTGTTGACCCTCTCAGTCTGCCCATCCGTCTGCGGATGAAAGGCTGTGCTGAACTTCAACTTAGTCCCTAGCATTTGCGGCACCAACCTCCAGTCATTGGACGTAAAATGCCCATCCCTATCGCTCACAATGCTGTAGGGTACACCGTGCAGTCTAACAATGTTATCTACATAAAGCTTCACCAGTTTCTCCACTGAATCATCCTTTCTATGCGGAATGAAGTGCGACACTTTTGTTAACCGATATACGAGCACCCAGATGGCGTCGTTTCCCTTCTGCAGCCTTGTCAAGCCATGCACAAAGTCCATTGAAATGTTGTCGAACTTCCACTCCGGAATAGGCAAAGATTTCAAGAAACCCCCTGGCTTTTGGCACTATGCCTTCACTAAGGCACAAGTCTGACATTTAGCCACATATAGTGCCACATCCTTCTTGAGTCCTAGCCACTGGAACAACTTCTTCAGATCTCGATAGATCTTCTTGCTCCCTGGGTGAATCGAGTACTTGGTATGATGAGCCTCGTACATCAACTCCACCCGTAAATTACCACATTTGGGACGAACAAACAATTTTCCTTCCTTAGCAGTCCATCTTCAACTGTAAATTGGGAATTTGACTCATCCGAAGCTGCATCCATGATTTCCGTCATGCTGCTATCCAAATCCATAGCCTGCCGAATCCGATCAGCCAGATCACACTGAACTTCCGTCCAGTTCAATAATGCTTTGGCGCAAGTCTGCTTGTCAACACAATAGATCTATAACGCATCCAACTCCCGAATCAACCGCTGATCATGAATTGACAACCAGTTAGCTTGGGCGGGAGCCCTGCGACTCAACGCATCCAAAATTGCATTGCCTTTCCCGGGCACGTAATGAATTTTCAATGTCTAGTCCCCCAGGAACTCCATTCATCTTTGTTACCTCATGTTCAGATCCTTTTGATCCAACAGGTATTTAAGGCTTTGGTGGTCGGTATAAATATCGACCTTTACGCCATAAAAATAGTGCTTCCACAGCTTTAGCGCAAAAATCACGGTCGCTAACTCCAAGTCGTGGACCGGATAATTCCTCTCGTGCACCTTCAGCTGACGCGAGCCATACGCAATAAAACTACCATGCTGCAGCAGCACGCAGCCAAAACCACGTCCTGAGGCATCGCGATATATCTCAAAACCTTCGGTCCCACTCGACGAACTTAGCACTAGCGCCATGGTCAACTAACTCTTCAATACTTCGAATGCTTACGTGCACTCCTTCGTCCATACAAACTTCTGATCTTTCCTTCTCAACGTCATGAGAGGTAACACTATCCGCGAGAAGTTCTCTATGAAGCGCCTGTAACAGCCGGCAAGCCCCAGAAAACTTCAGACTTCTGCTACCGAAGACAACATAGTCAACTCCCGTATCGCAACAATCTTCGCCGGATCTACCGCAATCCATTCACCACTGACTATATGACCAAGTAACGCCTCTGAGGACAACCAGAACTCGTATTTGGAGAACTTTACATATAGCTCATTTCTCCTTAGCGTCTCCAACACCAAATGCAGATGCTTGAAGTGATCTTCTTCGCACTGCGAGTACACCAATATATAATCGATAAAGACGATCACAAAATGGTCTAAGTACTCCTTGAATGCTCTGTTCATAAGATCCATGAACACTGATGGCGCATTAGTCAGCCCGAACGACATGACCGTAAACTCGAAATGCCCATACCTTGTGCTGAATGATGACTTTTGGATATCAATCTCCCTAATCCTCAGCTGATAGTAACCGGACCTAAGATCCAATTTTGAGTACACCGATGACCCGACTAACTGATCAAAAAGATCATAAATCCTTGGGATCGGGTACTTGTTCTTTTCCGTCAACTTGTTCAGCTCTCTATAATCGATACAGTGTCGCAAACCTCCATCCTTCTCTTGACAAAGAGGACCGGTGCGCTCTAACGCGATGAACTTAGAGGCACATAACCTTGCTCAATCAACTCTTCTAGTTGAACCTTTAACTTCGCCATCTCCTTAGGTGTCAACCTCTAAGGAGAGCGTGACACAATTTTGGCACCTAGCACTTGATCGATGTTGAAATCGATCTCTCGCTGCGGTGGGGCTCGGGAAGATTGTCCGGGAACACGTCGGGGTACTCGGATACCACTAGGATACTACCCAAAGTGGGTTTAGGCTTTACAGCCTCCACTAATGAGAGAAACAGCTCTGTACCAGCACGGACTTCCTTGACCACCTGAAGAGAAGACATTAAAGTCTTGCTTGACCCCTTCAGTTCCGCAAACATTGTCTCCCGCCCAACACCCAGCTTGACTTCCTTACGGTTGCAATCTATGTATACCTTCATCTCCGAAAGCCTGTTCATACCGAAGATGATGTCGAACTCAACTAGCGGCAGTAACAACACTAGTAAGTCAAACTCCTGACTTCCAATACAAATCTGTATGGCATAAACTCTGTCTGCACCCATAGAACACCCATTCGGCAATAACACGTCCAATTTGTCCTACGTCATCGAAGAAGGGACGCCGATGTGCGATAAGAAACCTTCGGATAAAAAGGAGTGTGAAGCTCCCGTATCGAATAGTGCCCTTGTCGGACTATCACAAATAAGAACAAAGACTGTACAAACAGTAATAAGCTAACAAGCACTAGGTAACAGTATTTAAAGCTAACTTGTTATAAATTAAACCGTACTTGTCACCACATCCGCTTGTTTGATGGCCTCCTGCTGGCCCAAATTGTATACTGTTGGTTGAGTCGGAGTATAATGGGATGCGGTTGACTCCACCACCTTCCCTTTTTCCTCGTAAGTTGCTCCCTGCTTCCTCTAAGACTATGGATGTCCGCTCCAACAGTCACGGGCAAAGTGCCCCGTCTTCCCACAAGTAAAACAAGCGTACGGGGTTCGGTTGGTAGGTTCCCCCGAGGCACCAGAAGAAGGGGCTGGACCCGACGTCCTAGCCTTCTTATTCCACCTACGAAAACCGGATTTTGAAGACGTCACCTTGAACTCTGGCTTCCTAACACCGGAGTCTTTCTTCGCCTGAACATTCTTCATGTCTTTCTCCAAAGACCGGGCCGTGTTGACCAAGGTTAGGAAACCCTGCGTCATCGGCCCCGAAAGTAGCAGTCTCAAGTCATCCCTTAGAACTTCGTAGAATCGGTTTGTCTTTCGCTCCTCATCTGTGAAGGTAGCGCTTGCATACCGACCTAAGCGATTAAACTCGTGGAGATATTCATCCACGCTGCTATCATATTGTACCAACTTCTGGAACTCATTTTCCATTGCTATCCTCTGAGCTGAGGGGAGGTATCGATCAAAGAACAGTCTCAAAAATTCCTCTATCAAGATTTCAGTAAGCTATCTACCCTTCAGATGGTGTATCTCCAAGCCTTCCAACCATAGTCTTGTGTCACCATCCAGAAAGAACGTGGCAATTGTTATCTTCTGCCACTCTTCAGTCTCAGTAGCTATCAACACTCTCTTAATTCTGGAGATCCAATCCTCTACTTGATTTGGGGTTCCCGTCCCCGAGAACACTAGAGGATTGAAGCCCATAATGTGCTTGAGTTATTTCTCTATTGCTCTCCTAGGCAACACTGGCTCCACTATAACCTGCTCCACTCTCCTTGGCTCCGCTTCTTGGAGCGGTACTTGCTCTACAGTAGGGGCAGGCTGCTACACCTGTCTCGCTGGCTGCCCGTTAATCTTCGCAAACACTGCCTATGCTACCAATCTTATGGTCTCGGCCGAAGGAGGTGTTGTCAGCACATCATTTGGTGTGCTACTTCCCTAAAAAAACTGGACATTCTGATGGCCCCGCACCACTGCTGGTCACCTGTAGTCGTACAAAACACTGATAAGCGACCAAACAACATTGCAAAACGCAATTATAGGAACACGCAGGTTCCTCAAACATGTGTATTTTCATTCCTAAATGGACATTCATGGGTTATTTTCATATTATAATGATGACGCACACACATGTGCTCACCACCCCTTAAAGTGAATTCTCCCATGAATTCATTTAAGTCTGACCGAAACCGGTAGTCTGATACCAAATTGTAACACCCCTATCGACATAAGCTTTCAGACTCAGTATAGCTGGATTTGTGTCGACACAAGTCCTGTGTGTCGACATAATATTTCAGACTCAGTATAGCTGGTACTGTTAGATGGCGTTGAGTGTTGTTCAGATGTCGTTGAGTGTGTGTCGACACAAGTCCTGTGTGTCGACACAAGCCCTTCAGACTCAGTATAGTTGTTGCTGATAGATGACGTTGAGTGTGTGTCGACACAAGTTCTGTGTGCCGACACAAACCTTCTTCAGGTGTCGACACAATTCCTGGGTGTCAAAACAGCTTTCGCTTCAGGTGTCGACACAATTCCTGCCTCAGGTGTCGATACAATTCTGGGTGTCGACACAGCTTCTTCTTCAGGTGTCGACACAATACATGGGTGTCGACACAGGCCTTGCTTCTTGTGTCGACATAACTTTTGGGTGTCGACAAAACTTCTGGGTGTCGACACAATTCTTCACAAGTGTCGACACAATTCTTTACAAGTGTCGACACTTGTACTTAGAGAATTTTCTTGCAAACCTTACACCTGCACAATGAAACTAAACTTCCCATCAAATACAAACTGATGTATATCATTGAGTAGGATGAGACTTCTCTAATCTGGTACATATTTTTCAGTGTACCCAAAAATCTCCCCTATTTGGAGAGGTAATAACTTTTAGTCAAAGATATACATCACTCATAATAAAATACATCAAAAAATAGATGTACATACATTTCACTGTAGGATAACAACTAAAATCAATACTGAAACTGATTTCATTCATTAATCAGAAAATTCTAGGTTTACATGTTTTTCTTTAGAACAACAAAAAACAGAAGATTACATTGTTCTAGATATTAGCCTATTTATCCTAAGATAGACTAGGCTCCTTAATTGCAATTCCTTTCCCAGAGCCTATCTTATCCTGCACAGTAGGTTCAGTATCATTAGCTGGTTTCTTTCCTTTCAGATCCGTCTTGTTCTGTTCTTCAGCCTTTATCCTTTGCCTTTCAAAATAGTGAAAAGGCTTTGGGAAGTACTTGCTAGCCTCCAGAGCATTAGCAGGTAACTTCCAAGCTTTTGCACTCCTCCTGTACTGAAGAATGGCTTCTTGCCTGGCTTGATACTTGTTCCACTCTTACTCAGAGTACCATTTACCCCTATCATAGGTCTTGTCCTTTACAGATTTCTAAGCAGTCAAAATAATATTCCTGGAAGTATGGCTCTGCTGCTGAAAATCAGGCTTCAGTTCTGTCTGTCCTCAAAATGTTTTCTTGGAAAGCTATGCCTACCTCTGAGCTTCCTGTGCACCTTCTGACATTTCTACCTTTTAAATGATCTGTGCTGAACTTCTTTCTTGACTATATTAAAATCAGCTGGAGGGAAAATGACCTGTGCAACCTCTGGGTGATCCCCTTCAATATAGGCAGGTTGAACACCGGACTCAGCTGTATTATCATCCTCACATAGGGGTGGAAATCCAAGTGTAACTCTGTTAGTGTTAGATACCCACTTTGCATGATCAGAGCTGGCTTTGACTAACACTCTCTCCCCCTTTAGGACTTCTCTAGCTATATGATCCCGTAGATCATTCTTTTGAAACCTTATTTGATCAGCTAGATATTATGTACCTTCTTGGAAGTTGGCTTTGAATTTAGTCAGGTAATCAGAAATAGTCTTTTGAGAGGCTCCAATGGCTGTTTGGATAACAACTAGATCTTCTTGTATTTGCTTTGATATTTCAGTTTTCAAATCAGTAGAAATACTTCCAAGTTTTTTGAGAATTTCTTCATGGGAGTCTTTGAGATTTTCATTTGACCTGAATTAATTTTCTAAAATATATCCTTGCTTGGTTGCCATGTCCTCAACTTTAGTCTTTAACATCTGTTGTTGCTCAGCCAAATATACTACAACATTGCCTCACTTATGGAAGCAATCTATCATCTCTTTCTTATGTAGATTGACATCAAATCTGATGGATTTTATGTCTTGAGCCAGTTGAAACTGCAATTCTTTACTTGACTCATCCATATATTTATCTAAGGACTGCCATTGTTAATCCAATTTGACTTGCAGTTGGACTAGTAATGAACTGAAGTCCATGCTTGGAGAAGTTGGTTGTGTAATTATTTGCAAGTCTTTCTTATAGCCTGAGCTCCTTTTCCTCAAAGAAACCAGTTTTCTCTTTTTAGCCATGGAGGCTTCTTCATCATTAGAAGATTGAGAGAAGCTTTCTATATCTACAGTTGCTTTACTAACTGGGGCATCCAGTAGCACCTCCCCCTCAGTTCTTGGAAGTTCCTTTTCTTTTATTTGTTGCTCCCCCTCAGTCCTTGATGCATGTAAATCAGGAAACAGCTCTTCCATAGTTACCTCCTGCTACATCTGAATAGGAGGAACAAGAGTTGTTTGGGAAACAAAAGGTTCTCCCAGGATATCCAAATTTTTGTCCAGGGCCGTCTCTATAAAGGAGATACTTACTTGCTCATCTTGATTTGTATCCTTCATCTGCACATCTTGTGATTCATTCTCAGCAATTTCCAGTGCTTTATTGTTTATGTCTGATACAATGTCCATCACTATATCAGCAGCATGCTAACTCTCCAGAGTTGCTATAGCAATGCCTCCCCCTTGGCCAGGCAGCTCAGATACTTCAGTGTCTTGAACTGCTGTTTCAGTGTGTTCTCCCCCTGGATTGGAGGCTATCTGTACTTTGTGTGCTGACTGCTCTCTAATTGAACTTGAGCTTCTTTTTGTTGTTTGTCTTCATCTTAAATGAAGACTACCTCCTCTTCAGAATCACTAGAGGATTCCTCTTGCTGAACAATTTCTTTCTTTTTCTTATCCTTCTTTACCTGTTTCTGTGGAGTAGAAACCTCTTTAGTCAATACTCTATCCTATATGGATAGAATCCTTACATCCATCCTCCTCATATGGTTGATCTTGGATCCTGGTAGTTGGTTCATAACATCTGGTATTGTAGAAGCTAGACATAAGCTTAGTATCCTTCCCAGATTTGGATTCTTTATTCCTTCGAGAATCTTGTCAAACACCACTGATGACCAGTCTGTTTTTACAGTGAAGATGACTCTAGTCATTAGGTTGAACATGTGGCAGATATTCTGTCAGGTCTACCAGTCTTGCACAGAATTACCTTGCCTACGATTTCAGAAAGAAAATTACCTTGGGAATTCATCTGCTTTCTGGTAATAAATGATCTAACTTTGGTATTAGGGTTCAGCCTGCACAAACTTAGTGCATCTTTTGTCATGGATGGAACTATTTCATCATCATTCTTAATCTTGGGAAGTTGGAGCGATTTCCTGATTCTCTTAAGTGTGAGTTTTACTCTTGAATCTTGAACTGTAGCTTTGATCTTCTTTCCCTCATTATCCACATTTGCAGATGAGTACAATTCCAGTACTTTCTTTTTACAAATTCTCGTTGGTTCCGAGACCACAAACTCCAAACCATTTTCTGATATTAGGGTAATTACACCCTGGATGTCCTGTGAAGCTGACGATAATCCCCCACGAACCAGCTCATAACCTTCATTCACCTTGTCATCTTAGTGGGGCGCCATTAACGAGAGAGAGAGAGAGAGAGAGAGAGAGAGAGAGAGAGAGAGAAAGAAGAGGAGAGATGTGAATATCTATGTCGACACAAGGTCTAGAGTTGAGAAATCTGAAGGCGTAGTTGACCAGATTTTTTCTGCCCCTATTTATAGTCTACTAGTAAAGGGTAGGTCAAAGGACGCACCTTACTTAGTAATAATACATGTCAACACAGTTGTACATATGTCGACATAAAAGACTTAGGTATCGACAAAACTTATTTTTAGTCGACATGTCTTTGTGTCGACATATCTATGTGTCGACATAGTTGTGTCAGTGTCGACACGGGTTAGTCAAGTCTCTACAGAGTGTGTCGACACCAATTCTTGTGTCGACACAAATACTGTTTATGTGTTGACACAACACATTGAGAGTGTCGACACAATTAGCTTGTGTCGACACAAACTTTCTTACTTAACCAAATTTTCTGAGAAATTTTGTACTTACATATTCCTACTTAGGAAAGCTTGTGTTGACCTATTCTAGGTTCAACATACCTAATTCAATTTTAAAATGATTGAATTTAGTTTCATCCAGAGGTTTTGTGAAAATATCAGCAATTTGATTATTTGTGTTCATAAATTCTATACAAATATCTTCCTTCTCCACATGTTCTCTTATGAAATGAAACTTAATTTCTAAATGCTTAGTTCTGCTGAGTGAAACAGGATTTTTAGCAATAGAAATAGCACTAGTAGAATCACAGAATAGTGGAATTCTACTTACCTTGATGTCAAAGTCTTCAAGTTGATGCTTTATCCACATCAACTGTGCACAGCAGCTGCCTGCATCTATATATTCTGACTCAGCAGTTGAGATAGCTACACTTGTTTGCTTTTTGCTACTCCATGACACCAGCCTTCCACCTAGGAATTGACAAGTTCTTGTGGTACTCTTCCTGTCTTCTTTGCACCCTACAAAGTCTGTATCAGAAAAGCTTGTTAGTAAAAAATATCTATTCTTAGGGTACCAAAGACCTAGATTTGGTGTGCCCTTAAGATATCTCAAAATTCTCTTGACAATAGTGTAATGAGATTCCTTTGGACATGCTTGGTACCAAGAACAGACACAAGTTGCATGCATGATGTTAGGTCTACTAGCAGTCAAGTAGAGTAGAGAGCTATTTATACATCTATACAAAGACTCATCAACAGGTTTCCCTGCCTAATCTTTGCTTATAGGCATACTTGTTCCCATTGGAGTTTTCATGGTGGAGGTAGAGTCAATACCATATTTATTTATCAACTCCTTGGTAAACTTTGACTGATAAATGGACAATCCATCATTAGTTTGTCTAACTTGAAGTCCCAAGAAGATCTTCAGCTCACCCATACTGCTCATTTCAAAATTCCCTTGCATAAGTTTGGCAAACTTTTTACAAAGGTTGTTTTTAGTAGATCCAAAGATAATGTCATCAACATATATCTAGACTAGGATGATCTTGCCTTTAGATTCCCTAAATAATAGAGTTTTATCTACCTTTCCTCTAGTGAATTTATTCATAATAAGAAAAGTAGACAAGGTTTCATACCAAGCCCTAGGGGCTTGTTTCAAACCATATAGAGCTTTTATAAGCCTATATACATAGTTAGGATAGTGAGAGTCTATAAAACCCGAGGGTTGTTCAACATAGACTTCCTCTTTTAAGTCACCATTCAGAAATGCTGACTTTACATCCATCTAATATACCTTGAAACCTCGATAGGCAGCATTGTCCAAGAACAACCTTATAGATTCCAGCCTTGACACTGGGGCAAAGGTTTGATCAAAGTCAATTCCTTCTTCTTGCCTGTAGGCTTTTGCTACTAGCCTGGCCTTGTTCTTGATTATGGTGTCATTCTCATCAAGTTTGTTTTTGTAGATCCACTTGGTTCCTATCACATTGTGATGCTTTGGTTTAGGAACCAGTTCCCAGACTTTACATCTTTTTAATTAATTCAGCTCTTCTTGCATAGCATCAATCCAGTTTGTATCTAGCATGGTCACTTCAATCTTCTTGGGTTCTATCTGTGACAAGAAACTTGAACATAAAACTGTGTTCAATCTCTTGCTCCTGGTAAGTACACCTTGACTTGCATCACCAATGATTTGATGAGCTGGATGATCCTTCAAGTTTCTTCTTGCTGGAGGAAATCTTCCAACCTCTTGGCCTTCTTCATTTTTCTACACCTGATGCTCCTCATTGTCTTCTTCATCTAGTAAATCTTGTTCTCCCCCTTGACAGCATGCCTCCTTTTCTTCATCCAGCCTAGCAGGAGCTTCTTAATTAATAGTCAGCTTGTCCAGCCTGTCCTTTAAACCTATAGAACGACCTGAAGAGCTAGACAATTCACTGTTAATAACCTTAGACTCATCAAATACTACATGGATAGATTCTTCTACAACTTGTTTAGTAAAGTTGTAGATCATGTATGCCCTACTATTATTGTTGTAACCAACAAATATCTCTTCTAGGTATTTGGCAGCAAACTTAGTTTGGTAGTACTTACCATTCACTAGGACATAGCACTTGCTACCAAAGATTCTTAAGTAGGAAATGTTTGGTTTTCTTCCTTTCAAAATCTGATAGGGAGTCATCTTATATTTCTTATTGATGAAGGCTCTATTGAGTACATGACATGCAGTATTTACTGCCTCAGCCCAAAAGTACTCAGGGAGAGTAGTGTCACTAAGTAGTGTTCTACTTGCCTCAATTAGATTCCTATTCTTTCTTTCAGCAACTCCATTTTACTGGGGTGTTCTAGGTAAGGAGAACTCCTAATGAATCCCAAGTTCTTCACAGAACTTTGTCATACACTAAGACTGAAATTCAATTCCATGGTCACTTCTGATTTTGACCATTGAATTGTTAAATTTATCCTGAATTTGTCTAACAAAGGTTTGAAAAATAGTAGGGGTTTCAGATTTCTGCCTCAAGAAGAAAACCTATGTGAATCTAGAATAGTCATCCACAATAACTAATGTGTATACTTTCCTACCTAGACTATGAACTGGCATAGGACCAAACAAATCCATTTACAAGAGATATAGATATCTCATTGAATCCTTGGTATCAAGTATATGGAAAGAGGACATAGTCTGTTTGCCCTTTTGGCAAGCTGAACACACACCCTCTTTAAAGCACATGACTTGAGGACCATTCCTCACTAACCCCATAATGAATAGTTGTCCTATTGACTTATAGTTCCGATGAGCCAGCCTCTTATGCCATTGGACACACTGTGATGCTTTCTCACCTGCAACTAGACAAATGGGTGAGTTGTTAAACTCATAATCAAGGTTAAGACAGTATACATTCCCTTTCCTAGTGCCAGTCTGAATGATCTCTTGATCACTTGACCTCCTTATTTGGCACTCCCCTTTGAGGAAAGAGATGGCATAACCTAGATCACTATGTTGACTTATGCTAATCAGGTTATGTTTCAAACCCTTCACATAAGCCACTTGAGTGATAGTAATAGAATTACTAGAAATGTTACCAAATCCTTTGATGATTCCTTTTTCAGATCCACCAAAGATTACTTTAGGTCCATTCTTTATGGGTGCATAGTCCCTCAACATTCTTCTTGTTCCAGACATGTGCCTGGAACATCCACAATCCAAGTACCATATAGGGTTATGGCCACTTGAATTCACCTGCATCAAATAAGGATTTACCTACCCTCAGAACCCAAATTGTTATTGGGTCCTAGGTTCTTGTTAGTTTGAAATCTATCATGCTTACCTGTAGCTTTTCTGACAGGTAAGTTGTTCTTGTTTTCAACACTTGTGTTGAACCATCAATCCATGGAAAAGTGGCCCACCTTGCCACAACACCAACACTCAAATCTATTATACCTTTTCTTAGGTACAGACTTCATAACATTGTTGCCAGCAGTCCTTTTAAGTGTAGGTGCTGGAGCAGCAATCCCCAAGGATTCCTTAAGAACCTGATGATTTTGCTTATAGAGTGGCTTATTGGCATATCTACCCTTGCTAATGAAATCGCCACACTCACAGTGACCATGAGTAATATCATGATCATACCTGTTTGTAGGTTGCATTACTTTCCTAAAGAAGATAGGGGGCTTTGAGGTTAGTGGCTGAACTGGGGCTTTGCCTTTTCTATGAGAATTGGTATCCCTTATTCTTCCCTAAATGCCTAGGCCTGTCTTTCCTTTTTGAGAAATGAAATTGTCTATCAAGGGCAAGAAAGAATTTGGCTTCGAGAAT
Organism: Platanthera zijinensis; assembly: GCA_039513925.1. Lineage (NCBI taxonomy): Eukaryota > Viridiplantae > Streptophyta > Magnoliopsida > Asparagales > Orchidaceae > Platanthera > Platanthera zijinensis. The sequence continues at coordinate 86,138,043 of CM077086.1, forward strand.
TTAGCCACTAACTTCTTTTCTTTCAGAAGTTTTGCCTCCAGATTCTTGATGTGATTTTCCTTGAAGGAGATTATTCTCATCTGAATAACATTTATGTTCTTCAGTTTGTCAACCTCATTCAATTTCAAATCCAACATCTTTGTTGAATCTGATGAAGCCTGCTTAAGAGATTCAATTTCCTTGGCCTGCTCTTTGACAAGAAACTTGCTCGTCTTCATAGCTTGCAACAACCCACCATACTCATTAATGAGTTTATGTACATCCCCCTCAGAATCAGAACCATCCAGTTCTCTTGAATTTTATGCAACTGATTTTGATACAGTAAAATAATCAGAAGGTAAGGGAGAATTGTATACCTTACTTGGACCAGGCTGATCCTAGCACTGATCATTTTTTGACAGAGCCATCAGCCCTCTACATCAATAGTATTCAACTCCATTTATGGAGTCCAGCATTTGTAGGAATTCTAATTTCCTAGAATCTTCTTCTGTATAGAACAACCCAACATATTCTTCTGCATCATCTTCTTCTCCTGAATCTGAAGACGAAGAGTCTATCCAACTCTTCTGTTTCTGAGTAACAAGGGATTTCTCCTTCTTGCCTTTTGCTTGATGCTTCTTCTTATCTTTAGCCTTCTTCGTCTTATCAGGATAGTCAGCTATGACATGTCCAGACCTGTTCCAGCAATAATAAACAATCTTAGAATTAGTTTGTTTACTAGGTTTTGAGGCATACCTGTCCTCTTTGGGAGTCTTATTTTTCTTGTAATACACATCCTTGGAGAAGGATGTTGATAGCCTGATTGTACATTTCTTCTTTTTCATGAACCTTTGAAACTTTCTTGTAAAGGCAGCAAAGTCCTCATCAGATGTATGGCTATCTGATGTGTTGTTGGTAGGATTCTCTTCTTCTGCCTCAGCACTCCTTTTGGGTGGAGAAGGAGACTTTCTCCTACCCTTTCTTGTGCCTTCAGCCTTGAAGGCTACTGACTTCTCTTTGAACTCAGAACTACTACTTTTCTCCTCCTCTTTTCTGGCAGAGAGCTGCATTTCATAGGATAGCTGCTTTCCAAATAGTATGGGTGGTGGTGTATCAGCAAGACTTGCCACCTCTCTGATGGCACATATCTTTGTGTCCCAGTCCTTTGCCAGTGATCTGAGAAACTTTTCATTCAATTCATATGTGCTAAAGACTCTTCCATAGGTCATCAGCTCATTTACTATCCTGATGTGTTGTTGAAAGACTTGATTTCAAGAGCCTAGACACCTAGAGGGGGGTGAATAAGTCCTAATTTTCTTTAATAAACTTTAGGCAATTATCTTTTTCTAACTTAGCACGGATAATATAATTCTCAACACAGCAATCACAGTACTGTACAGTACACTAGATTTATAGTGGTTCCCCAAGTTATGGGTACATCCACTTTCCCCCCTTTGCCTATCCAGTAAAGAACAGGATTCAGCCCAACTTCTTTCCACTAACTCAGATCCACAGATCTTACACTCAGAACCTGACAAGTTCCTACAGCTCAGACTTATACAAGTCCTACCTCAGATTCTTCCCAAGAACCCTACCTCAGGCAACAACCCTACCTCAGCCTTTATCACTAGGCTTACAACTCAGACTTTCACAAGTCCTACACCTCAGTCTCTCAGCCCTACTTCATCCTTTATAATTACAGGCTTACAACTCAGATCTTACAAAAGATCCTACAAGAAATCGAATGTTTTAAAGGGTACAGAAATTTTACCATAGAGAACACTCTATTGGTGTGAGCTTTTTGATAAGTTCTTGAATAAACTAAATCTTCAGATCCAACCTGACTTAGCTGTTTCAAAGCAACTTGATTGAACAAAATAAGGTTGATCTTCACTTGATTTAGAAGTTGATCTTCACTTGATGTAGAATTTCATCTTTAGATAGCTCCCTTCTTAGATTCAGAAATAGATCTGAATCTTTCTTGCAGACTGTTCAGGATCTGCCTACTTAAGGGTTTCCCCCTTTCTTGTTGTCGAATTCTTTTTCCCATAATTGCTTGATTACTTCCTTGATCCTTCTTTGGTTGTCATGGATCAGTACTTTATATAGAGTTTCTTAATGATTATCGGTTGATCCAGTTTGTAACAACCTTCTGACAGTTTTTACAAAGGTGTCAGACTTGTTGATTATGATAGCAGTCAAGTCTTCAATCGTGACAGCTCAGTCTGCAAAGACTTTATATCTCATAAGGAAACACTCAGCAAATTTCTTCACATGTGTCGACACAAATAGACTAAGTGTCGACATGATGATGCATAATTTGACCTAAGTTATTAATATAAAAATCTAAATAATCTAATATAAATATATTTATATTATTAATTTTATCCGCTAAATCATAATTTTTTTTATAAGTCTATCCTAACCAAGCACATTTTACTATTTTTCTACATGCAGTAAACTTCGGGGCCACTTTTAGGCATGTTGCAGCCAGATTCAGATCTTAGGTTGAACACGAAAGTTGTAGCCCTCGGAAAGACCTTTCCAACAGATGGTTACACGCCTTTATCGAATTATTGTAGCCTCGGGAATCCTTCGTCAAAGTTGCTGTTCAGCAGGTTTCCTGCATGTATGAAACACGTGTTTGAGCAAGAACCGAGGATCCCGGGACAAATTGCATTATCAATTCTAAAAGAACATGCCTTCAGTTATGGTGTGCCAAAATAAATGTCGAGTGCACTCATGTCATGGTGTTGATGAACTATATTCAAGAATGGAATGAAGCCACAATGGTCCGATGTGATTTTTTCTCATAAGTATGAAAGAGGCTAGCCACCTTTGACTATATATTCAGCATGTGTTCTTAAAGGAAACTTCTTGGAAAGAGAGAAAGATAGACAACTTTTATCATGCTTTTCATGAAAAGTGTGAAATAGGCTAGCCACCTTTGACTTTATATTCAACATGTGTCCTTAAAGGAAGCTTCATGGAAAGAGAGAAAACTAGCCAACTTTTATCATGCTTTTCATGACAAGTGTGAAAGAGGCTAGCCACCTTTGAATTTTAAACCAACATGTGCTTTTTGACCAAGGGATGCTTCATGGAAACTTCATCCTCATGCCAAATTCCAACTCTACCCCTTTGGTTTTGGCCCTATAAATAGGCATGAAGAAAGAGGGGAAAGGATCATCCTTCCTACTTCATTTTGAGCATTGTAGAGAGCCTTTAGAGTTTGTTTATAGAGTATTTTAGTTTAATATTTTCATGCTTTAATGTTCTTGCAATTTTTTTTATCGTACTTGTAATTTTCTTGCAAACTCTCCTTATAATGTCTTTTTCGAAATCTTTTGTAACTTCTTTTCAATAAGAAATAAATTAGTTTGTTATTCCCTTTCTGTCTTTCTCTTTCTTTTTATGCATATTCTTAACATGATTTTCATTTCCTATATTATGAGTAACTAAACTTTGTTTAGTACTTGATCGAAATGATCCGAGGATTGAAATGATCTCTTTTTCTTAACCCATATCTTTTCTTTCTCTTTGAACAAATGTTTAGGATTTACCCTTGATTATTTTATAGAGAGGTCATATCATCGATATATGATTTTCTCTTCTGTTTCCATACTCTAGTAGCTGAAAGGATCATGCGTATTGATTGATCACTCACGGGTAAAGGGAGTTGAATGCAATCCTTGAAAGAGGATGACGTAAATTTCCCGGATTGGAGTCAAATCCAATAGAGGGGTTCACCACATAAAGCGAGTTTTAGGGGTTTCAATTATAGAATGAAAGTTTGGTTGATCAACCTAAACTCAGTTGGGCGTAGCCTTGAAAGAGGTGCGTTCATATTCTGGGAACCTCCACGGTCCAAGCACCTTCGTTAAAGAGAATTAGGGATTTATCTATTGTTGGTCATTTTCATTCCAAGGTGATTCAAGATCAAGTACTAACCTTTTAAATTATTGCTTAATCATCCACTTTTATTGTATAACCGTTCTCTTATTTGCAAACCAAATCAAAGTATCTAATTGATAAAATAACAGAAATCTCTTTGAAGTAAAAGTAATCGATGCGCCTTGGTTCTAATACGACCTTGTTATTATATCCTATGCTATAAGCGATAAGGTACACTTGCCTTTATCGAATATAGATTTGGAGAACATCATCTTCATCTTCATCTTCTCTCTTTCATAAAACACCTCCGGGATTTTCTCCATCAAGTTTTTGGCGCCGTTGCCGGGGACTTGCGTCGATATTTCAAAAAAGAGATAACTGTTAATTTTATCATTTTTCCTTTTTTTTCTAAAATATATATATCTTAATAATATACCTAAAACCGCCTAAAAAGAACAAAAAGAAAAAAATCCATAATTAATTTTTAAACTCATCTTTAATCATTTGTCTTTTTTTCCTTCTAGTATATGACCCGAGCAAGTTCTTTGAATAATTTTGAATCCCATTTTGATCCAGAAATTGAGTGAACCTTTAGGCAACGACTTCAATCTCGTGGATAGGATTTACCAATTATTTTTGAAGAATCTATCGGAGATACTAATATAACAACTATGGGTGACCCCAATCCTAATGAAGCCCAGCAACGGACCATGTCCTATTATGCACGGCCGAACTTGGAAGGGACACAATCTAGTATTGTTCGCCCTACTATAGCTAATAATAATTTTGAGATCAAGTCTAGCATCATCCAAATGGTGCAACAATCAGTTACTTTTGATGGTTTACCAGATGAAGATCTAAATCAACATCTTTCAAATTTTCTTGAAATCTGTGATACCTTCAAAATCAATGGCGTTACTGATGACGCCATTCAATTACGACTATTTCCCTTTTCTTTGCGGTCAAAGGCCAAGCAGTGGTTAGGCTCTCTTCCTAGAGGATCTATCACTACATGGGCCGAAATGGCGGAAAAATTCATGAATAAATATTTTCCTCCTGCAAAGACCGCCAAATTACGTACTGATATCTCTTCATTTATGCAAATCGACTCAGAGACTCTCTACGATACATGGGAGCGCTTCAAAGAGCTTTTGCGTAGATGTCCTCACCATGCACTTCCTACTTGGCAACAAGTACAAATTTTTTATAATGGCATAAATTTCCAAACAAGGCAGATTATTGATGCAGCCGCTGGGGGTACTCTCAATAATAAAACCCCAGAGGCCGCTCAAGAGCTTTTTGAGGAAATGTCCATGAATGCCTATCAGTGGAATGTGCCCCGAGCGCGCCCTACCAAGCCGGTAGGACTTTATGAAGTTGATATGACAGCTAATTTAGCTTTACAACTTGAACGTTTAAGCAAGCAAGTGGCAGAGATGTCTGCTTCCTCTGCCACTCCTTCTTGGGCAAATAATACTAATAATACTTTTTTTGAAGAACATGTTGATTTCATGGGGAATCTTACTCGTCCTTTCTTTAACCCGAACAATGCTCCGTATAACAATGCTTATAATCCAGGTTATAGGAACCACCTGAATTTCTCATGGAGCAACCAAAGTAATGCCCAGCACCCTCCTAATATGAACCCACCTGGTTTTCTTCCACCACCACCAAAGCCCTCTTCGATTAAAGAGGTATTTTCTAAATATGTTGCCTCGAACGAATCCAACATCCGAAATCTCACCGGAAATGTAAAGAACTTAGAGAATCAAATTGTCCAGCTTGCCAAAATGATTGTTGAGCGCCCACATGGAGCTTTGCCGGGCAACACTGAGACGAATCCAAGGGAGAATGCAAATTCCATCAACCTTCGCAGTGGAAAGGAGGTAACCTCTCCCAGTAGGATTGAACCCGAGGTAACTGTTTCTATTTTACCCCCTCCAGTTTTATTTTCTAATTCTCCGAATGCTTCAAAATCTCCTCTTGTTTCTACTTCTGCACCCCCTTATCCATCTAAAATTAAAAATGAGCGAGTAGAGGAGCAATACAAAAAAAATTTTAGAAATTTTAAAACAGATTCATATAAATGTTCCCTTCTGCGAGGCAATCTCTCAAATGCCTAAATACGCAAAATATCTCAAGGAGTTACTCTCCAATAAAAAGAAACTTGAAGATATCTCACGTGTTTCCCTCAATGCAGAATGCTCAGCAGCTTTATTAAATAAATTGCCTCAAAATTGAATGATCCGAGACGGTTTTCTATCCCGTGCCTCTTTGGCAGTTTATTAGTAAAGCATGCCCTCGCCGACCTAGGTGCTAGCATAAATCTAATGCCTTACTCTTTGTTTAAGAAATTGGGGTCAGGAGATCCAAACCCAACAAAAATAAGTATACAACTAGCGGATCGTTCTGTTAAGTATCCACTAGGGGTAGTGGAAGACGTGTTAGTCAAGGTTGACAAGTTCATCTTTCCGGTGGACTTTGTCATTCTTGACATCGAAGAGGATGCTGAAGTACCACTCATACTCGGCCGCCCCTTCCTTGCCACCTCCCGCGCAATAATAGATGTGAGTAACGGAAAACTCCTCCTTCGTGTTGGAGATGATGAAGTTACTTTCAGTATCAACCCCTCAATGCGCAATTCTCTTTCAAATGATGATTCTTGTTACCATCTAGATGCATCATTTGAAGAAGATTTTTCATCATTTTGTAATTCTGGTCCCACATCTTGTGATGATGCAGAACATGATGAATTATTTTGTTTTAAGGAATTATCTCGTTCTTCACCTCCTGAGCCAATTGGCTTAGAGAGTATTAAAATTACGACCTCTTACGAAGTACCACCTACTCTTGAGCTTAAGCAACTTCCAGAGCACCTAAAATATGACTTTTTAGAAAAAGACTCTAAATTGCCGGTCATCATTTCTTCTAATTTGTGTGATTCGGAAATTTTCAAATTAATTCAAATCTTAAATAGGCATCGCCGAGCTATAGCTTGGCAATTATCTGATATTAAAGGGATAAGCCCCTCCTTCTGCACATATAAAATATTACTTGAAGATAATTCTCGCAATAGTGTACAGCCTCAGCGACGACTTAATCCCAACATGAAAGACGTCGTTAAGGCTGAAGTAATTAAACTATTAGATGCAGGAATTATCTACCCGATTTCGGATAGCCCGTGGGTTAGCCCCGTGCAAGTAGTACCAAAGAAAGGCGGCATGACAGTAGTGGTTAATGAGAACAATGAACTAATTCCAACTCATACTGTTACGGGTTGGCGGATGTGCATCGACTATAGAAAATTAAATGATGCCACCCGAAAAGACCACTTTCCCTTGCCATTCATTGATCAAATTTTAGAACGCCTTTCCGGTCACTCCTAATATTGCTTTCTTGATGGTTTATCGGGATATTTCCAAATACCAATCTCACCCGAGGACCAGGAGAAAACAACCTTTACTTGTCCCTTCGGCACCTTTGCTTATAGAAGGATTCCATTTGGCCTTTGCAATGCACCAGCTACATTCCAAAGATGTATGTTGGCCATCTTTGATGAGTTGGTTGAGGATGTGATGGAAGTCTTCATGGATGACTTTTCCGTATTTGGAAATTCTTTTAAATCATGCTTAGCTAATCTTGAACGTGTTCTTCAACGTTGTGAAGATACGAATCTAGCCCTAAATTGGGAAAAATGTCATTTCATGGTCCGAGAGGGGTTGGTGCTCGGCCATAAAATATCGGGTAAAGGAATCGAGGTTGATAAGGCCAAGATCGAGGTAATTGAGAAACTTCCCCCTCCCACAAATGTAAAATCTATTAGAAGTTTCCTTGGTCACGCAGGTTTTTATCGGCGGTTTATACAAAATTTTTCCAAAATTACAAAGCCGTTAACACACTTGCTAGAAAAAGAGTCTTCTTTCATTTTTGATAATGAATGTTTAGCAGCTTTTAATATTATCAAAGATAAGCTTATCAACTCGCCAATTCTAGTAGCACCAGATTGGTCCTTTCCTTTCGAGATAATGTGCGATGCAAGTGACATTGCTGTAGGCGCAGTGTTAGGCCAACGGGTGAATAAGTATTTTCACCCAATTTATTATGCAAGCAAGACACTCACATCCGCACAGGCCAATTAAGAAACTATAGAGAAAGAACTTCTGGCAATTGTTTTTGCGTTTGATAAGTGTAGGTCTTATATTACACTCTCTAAAGTCATTGTGTTTACTGATCATTCTGCCCTTAGGTACCTACTAAACAAGGCAGACGCCAAGCCCCGATTATTAAGATGGATCCTCCTACTGCAAGAATTTGACTTGGAGATCCGGGACAAGAAAGGAGCGGAGAACTTGGCGGCCGATCATCTCTCCCGCTTAGAAAACCCTGCTGCGGATATGCTGGTGGAAGCTGATATTGATGATAAATTCCCTGAAGAGCGCCTCCTCGCCATCGAAAAATTAACAAATTCTTCTACCCCTTGGTTTGCGGATTTGGCCAACTATCTAGTGGCTCGGGTCCTGCCAAAAGGTTTTTCAAGTCAACAAAAGAAGAAATTCTTTTCCGACGCGAAGAACTACTTTTGGGAGGACCCCTTCTTATTTCGTATCTGCGCAGATCAAGTGGTAAGAAGATGTGTATCGAGCGAGGAAGGCTTGCAAATATTGCGGCACTGCCATGAAGGACCAACCGGCGGACATTATCAAGCAAGTCGGACCACAAGGAAAGTGCTGGAGTTCCGTTTCTACTGGCCCTCATCTTTAAGGATGCTCACTCTTTTGTAAGTGGATGCGACAGGTGCCAAAGGTCAGGTAACATATCTCGCCAAGACGAAATGCCCCAAAACTCCTTTATGGAGTGTGAAATTTTCGATCTATGGGGTATCGATTTCGTAGGTCCTCTCCCTCCCTCATTTAATAATAAATATATTCTCGTCGCAGTCGACTACGTGTCGAGGTGTGCGGAAGCACAAGCTCTCCCATCCAACGATGCAAGAGTGGTCATTAAATTTTTGAAGAAATTATTCTCTCATTTTGGCACGCCTCGCGCTATAGTTAGTGATAGGGGCACACACTTCTGCAATAGCCAGTTTGCTAAAATTTTAGCAAAATATGGCGTTACACACAAACTCTCCACCGCCTATCACCCACAAACTAGTGGCCAAGTGGAAGTAGTGAACCGCGAGCTCAAGCGGATTTTGGAGAAGACTGTCTCTTTTAATAGGAAGGACTGGTCTTTGAAGCTCGATGATGCTCTATGGGCTTATCGGACGGCATACAAGACCGCCATTGGTTGTACACAATACCGATTAGTCTACGGCAAAGCTTGCCACCTTCCAGTTGAGTTAGAGCACCGTGCCTATTGGGCGCTAAAATTCCTCAATCTTGATTATACTTTGTCCTCCGAACAAAGAAAATTCCAACTGAACGAACTAGATGAATGGCGTGCTAACGCCTATGAAAATAATAAGTTTTATAAGGAGCGCTCAAAGTTCTACCATGATAAAAATATTAAAATTCCTAAAAGTTTTTCACCGGGGAATCTAGTCCTTCTTTACAACTCACGCCTTCGTCTTTTTCCAAGAAAGTTAAAATCTCGATGGTTCGGCCCCTTTGTCGTCAAAGAGGTTTGGCCATATGGGACCGTTCTTATTTCCCACCCGGAACTCGGCTCCTTTAAAGTGAACGGCCACCGATTAAAATTTTATTTCTCAAATGATACTTTGGCCACCAATATTGAGACCCTCACCATATAATCTTCCATGCCAATTAGTCAAGCTACGCGACGGTAAACAAAGCGCTTTTGGGAGGCACCCCAAACTTTTTCTTCTTATTATTATTTTCTTTGTTTTAACATGTATTTGCAGGTTTCCTTCTAACCTCCTCGATTTCACCATCAGGGATGTCCTCTTTCCTCACTTCTTCTTTTATAGCATTTTTTACTTCATACTTAGTTCTAAACATTGGGGACAATGTTTAACTTTAAGTATGGGGGTATAAGTCCTTAAATAATAAAATTTTAAAAATATATAAATTCCAAAAATTCAAAAAAATATATATATATTCTTTCTTTTGTCTTTAATATATATACCAAAAAAAGAGAGGATAAAACTTATATAAAATAATTAATAATTTGAGTTAATCTTTGCTAAATCTTTTAGTACCCCATGACTTTGCATTTTCTTGTTTTTAATCATATATGTACTTGTTTAGTTGAAATAAATTAAATTAAATTTCATTTTGTCTATGTTTCATGAGTAATATGTTGACTCATGTAGTGTTCCTAATTAAGGTAATATGTTATTTTTGAAAAACAATCTTAAATATTTGCACTTTTTCATAGCCATTTTTTTATGTTTTTCACTTTTATAAAATCTACCATCCCTTGTTTTCTCTTTTAAAAATATTTGAAATGATTGATTTGTGTTAAGTATAGTAGATGCGAACTAATCTAAGATGCTTATTATCTTCATTTTTCATGAAAAGTCAATTATCTCTATTTTCTATCTAGAATTTGCGTCTCTTGAATTTTTTAATACCTTGCTTTGAGTAGACTTAAGACCATGGGGATGATCTAGGAAACTTTTTGATTAGTTTGAGCTTTTGCATCCCGAACCTTAAATTCCTAACCATTGCTAGCCACGTTGTGCCTTTTCCATTTTCTTTTTATAAGTCCCACTTATTTTTCACCAAAGCCATATAGCTTACCCATGTCGCACACTTAAAACTTTTTGAGCTTTATGTCACTTGTATGTACTATATTTTGTGAAAATGGTGGAGATTTGTGTTATATCTCAATTGCTACAAAAGATGAAAAAGAAAAAAAAGGGAAAAACTCAATTGTTTCAAAAGAAGGAAGAAGATATGATATATATTTATATATGTATGCAAAAAAAAATTATGAATGACCTTTTAACCCCAACTTTATATTGCAAAATGACTTGGGGTGTCAAAATTTTATTTTCTAGCAACAAGTTATTTGCAAAGCTCTTCTTTTTGTTTTAAGTGTGCTTTACCCATCATGTTTATCTTTTGAACTCCACACCCTTAAAACCTAAGCCAAAAATTTACACCTACTGAAAGTCCTTTTAATTCATGCTTTTGAGGTTTATTTTTAGTACGGTAGCGAGAAAGTAAATTAAGTAAATTCTTAGGTAGCAGTATTGATCTTTGATTTAGATTGGTATGAATATAAAATGTCTCTTAGATTTTAGTAGCTACTCAATATCCTTTTCATTTATCACATTACTCAATTTTTAGTTCTGCTTAAAAACATGGGATGATTTATTTTTTTATGCTAGTGAAAATTATAAAATTCTATGCCAAGACTAAGTAAAAATATTTTGTTTTCTTTTCATAATTCCTCTACCTTAATTTCGCATCGTACTTGTGTTTGGCATAGCCAATTTGTTTGGTTTGTTTTTTTTATTTTTTCTAGCTCGTATGTCTTTGCTTGAGGACAAGCAAAATAATAAGTCTGGGGGAATTTGATGATGCATAATTTGACCTAAGTTATTAATATAAAAATCTAAATAATCTAATATAAATATATTTATATTATTAATTTTATCCGCTAAATCAAAATTTTTTTTATAACTCTATCCTAACCAAGCACATTTTACTATTTTTCTGCGCGCAGCGAACTTTGGGGCCACTTTTAGGCATGTTGCAGCAAGATTCAGATCTTAGGTTGAACACGAAAGTTGTAGACCTCAGAAAGACCTTTCCAACGGATGGTTACACGCCTTTATCGGATTATTGTAGCCTCAGAAATCCTCCGTCAAAGTTGCTGTCCAGCAGGTTTCCTGCATGTATGAAACTCGTGTTTGAGCAAGAACTGAGGATCCCGGGACAAATTGCATTATCAATTCTAAAAGAACATGCCTTCAGTTATGGTGTGCCAAAATAAATGTCGAGTGCACTCATGTCATGGTGTTGATGAACTATATTCAAGAATGGAATGAAGCCACAATAGTCTGATGTGATTTTTTCTCATAAGTATGAAAGAGGCTAGCCACCTTTGACTATATATTCAGCATGTGTTCTTAAAGGAAACTTCTTGGAAATAGAGAAAGATAGATAACTTTTTTCATGGTTTTCATGAAAAGTGTGAAATAGGCTTGCCACCTTTGACTTTATATTCAACATGTGTCCTTAAAGGAAGCTTCATGGAAAGAGAGAAAACTAGCCAACTTTTATCATGCTTTTCATGACAAGTGTGAAAGAGGCTAGCCACCTTTGAATTTTAAACCAACATGTGCTTTTTGACCAAGGGATGCTTCATGGAAACTTCATCCTCATGCAAAATTCCAACTCTGCCCCTTTGGTTTTGGCCCTATAAATAGGCATGAAGAAAGAGGGGAAAGGATCATCCTTCCTACTTCATTTTGAGCATTGTACAGAGCCTTTAGAGTTTGTTTGTAGAGTATTTTAGTTTAATATTTTCATGCTTTAATGTTCTTGCAATTTTTTTATCGTACTTGTAATTTTCTTGGAAACTCTCCTTATAATGTCTTTTTCGAAATCTTTTGTAACTTCTTTTCAATAAGAAATAAATTAGTTTATTATTCCCTTTCTCTCTTTCTCTTTCTTTTTATGAATATTCTTAACATGATTTTCATTTCCTATATTATGAGTAACTAAACTTTGTTTAGTACTTGATCGAAATGATCCGAGGATTGAAATGATCTCTTTTTCTTAACCCATATCTTTTCTTTCTCTTTGAACAAATGTTTAGGATTTACCCTTGATTATTTTATAGAGAGGTCATATCATCAATATATGATTTTCTCTTCTGTTTCCAAACTATAGTAGCTGAAAGGATCATGCGTATTGATTGATCACTCACGGGTAAAGGGAGTTGAATGCAATCCTTGAAAGAGGATGACGTAAATTTCCCGGATTGGAGTCAAATCCAATAGAGGGGTTCACCACATAAAGCGAGTTTTAGGGGTTTCAATTATAGAATGAAAGTTTGGTTGATCAACCTAAACTCAGTTGGGCGTAGCCTTGAAAGAGGTGCGTTCATATTCTGGGAACCTCTACGGTCCAAGCACCTTCGTTAAAGAGAATTAGGGATTTATCTATTGTTGGTCATTTTCATTCCAAGGTGATTCAAGATCAAGTACTAACCTTTTAAATTATTGCTTAATCATCCTCTTTTATTGTATAACTGTTCTCTTATTTGCAAACCAAATCAAAGTATCTAATTGATAAAATAACAAAAATCTCTTTGAAGTAGAAGTAATCGATGCGCCTTGGTTCTAATACGACCTTGATATTATATCCTATGCTATAAGCGATAAGGTACACTTGCCTTTATTGAATATAGATTCGGAGAACACCATCTCTATCTTCTTCTTCTCTCTTTCATAAAACACCTCCGGGATTTTCTCCATCACGACACAAGCCTTGAAGATGTCTACACAACACTTAATGTGTCGACACAGTCATTCTTCTGCTTCTCTACACAGCTTCTATTTGTATGTGTCGATAGAAGTCCTATGTATCGGCACAACCGCTCCAAGTCTCGACATAACTGATTCAGACAGATGGCGTTGAGTGTATGTACAGATGTCATTGAGTTTGTGTCGAGACGTCGTTGAGTGTATGTCGACACAATCCTTCAAACTCAATATATATGTTGTTGTTAGATGGCGTTGAGTGTTGTCCAGATATCGTTGAGTGTGTGTTGACACAAGTCCTACGTGTCGACACAAGCCATTCAGACTCAGTATAGCTGATGGTGATAGATGGCGTTGAGTGTGTGTCGACACAAGTCCTGTGTGTCGACACAAACCTTCTTTATGTGTCGACACAATTCCTGGGTGTCGACACAGCTTCTGCTTTAGGTGTCGACACAATTCCTTTCTCAAGTGTCGACACAATTCTGGGTGTCGACACAGCTTCTTCTTCAAGTGTCGACAAAATGCCCGGGTGTCGACACAGGTCTTGCTTCTAGTGTCTACACAACTTCTGGTTGTCGACACAACTTCTGGGTGTCGACACAAATCTTCACAAGTGTCGACACAATTCTTTACAAGTGTCGACACTTGTACTTAGAGAAATTTCTTGCAAAACTTACACCTACACAATGAAACTCAACATCCCATCAAATACAAACTGATGTATATCATTGAGTAAGATGAGGCTTCTCCAAATCTAGTACATATTTCTCAGTGTACCCAACAAGTCACAAGTTTACTTTGAGAAAGTTGTCATAAATGGTAACCTGGAAAGTCTAAAGTATGGATTATATCAACGAGTTTCAGGATGGAACCCACAATCTAAGGTTGTATTCCCTAAGGATGGTGCGTATATCTAGCTCGAATATAATATGGTAATATCGAAGATACTTAGCCCAAGGTAGGTAGGGGAGTATCTTTTATTTATTAGGTAAATTAGTTATTTAATTGGGTTTCCTTAGACCTAACTTATGAAATGTGTTGCCCCAAACTTAGTGATGGTTAATCTGGTCCTATTTGACGTTACTCGGGCGATGTTATGGTAATAAGGAAGAGTAATTACGAGACTTAACCATTACAAGATACCATGTGAATTTGATGACGAGTAGTAAGGTTCAAGATATTTGGGAAGACAAGACTAAATCGCTATGATGTAACCTCAGAAGTATGATAACACTAAGAAATTTGAAATAAATTAGCAGACAATATATCAAAGACGTATACCTTAGGTACGACTCTACAAACTTGACTCGTATATCATCAAAGACAAGAATATATACGTTTAATTACATTATAGTCACGGTTAACAAGAGGTCAAATTATCAAAAGAGAATTGTGTTTACCAGAATGTGTATTTCCCTGGAATAACGTGATGGATTTTATGATGCATGGTGAGGTTGTCGCCTGGTGAAGGACAAATGCAAAGGTTTTTGGGGAACTAGTACAGCAACTGCCCGAGTTTGAGTGGAAGTTCAACGGTATAATTATGAATTTCACAGACAGGTTACCACATCCCCACTCCGGGCACAATTTTAATTGCAACATTGAGGATAGATTGACCAAGATAGTTGAGGTCACCCTAATCCAAAAGAAAGCTCCTGTTGGTGTTTCATGAGATCTGTGAAAAGTTTGTCCATTATCATGGTGTTCTCAAGACAATCGTGTCGGATCGGGATATACAGTTTACGTCTAAGGAAAGAAGATTAGTCCAGGCTTATCTAGACTCTCAGATGACATTCAGCACAACCCTTCACCCTCAGATGGGCGGAGGTGCAGGGCTCCGCCATCTTGGATCTAAGATTAGGATCAGAAAGCATGGGTCTCAGAATTTTTTGAGGACACATATACCCAGGTAAGACAGACTTGAGATAGGATGCTGGAGGCATAGAGCAGACCGGCAAAGTATTACGATGCGCGACATTGTCAAGAAGAGTTTCAGGATGGAGACCATGGGTTAAAGAAGATATGTCTGATGCATGGAGTCTCGCGGGTAAGCGAGCGGAAGAAGCTCATTCTGAGGAATATAGGGCCCTACAGGATCCTGGAGCGAACTGGCCCATTGGCTTACAGACTTGAGCTAACGTAGGAGTTAGCGGGTTTGCACGATGTCTTTCATGTCTCCTCTCTTAGGAAAATTCTACTACAGCCGGAGGAGTAGGTTACTAGAATAGAAGGCTCGACAGCTTCTAATCGATCGGTCCGCTTAAAGACAGTCAGGATAGATGATATGATAGTGGGAGTCTTGCGGCGCGAGAAGGTTTCAGTGATAAAGATCACGTGGGCAAATCATGGACAGGAGGAGCATACCTGGGACCACTAGTTTTGATGTAGCAGAAGTACCAGAATCTCCTTACGGTAAGAATAACGTCAACTCTTAAGTGATGTTACATTCAGTTACTCTCAATAGAAACCCCGCAAGGTCTAACCTTAATTTCGGGGACGAAATTTTTATTTTTGTTTATTGAGATTTGTAACATCCCATTTCCAACTAGACCCCTAAGATGGTTTTGTCATGACTAGGTCATGCAAAACCCTGGGAAGCCCAAGAAGACCAAGTGAGCTTAGGCATGAAGGTGAAAATCACCTTGGTCTACAAATAACACTTTCCAACTACCAAACCTAAGATTTGACTTTAGGGCTTCAAATAGACTCCTTGACCCCACCTGAACCTTCCTAACCCTTTATGAGGTTCATTAGGCCACTAAGGGCCCATTGGGGTCAACCCAAGAGGTCAAGTTGACTAAATTCAACCCTAACCCTAAAATAGTTAAAGTTCCCTATTTTGGGCCAGTGGACCTCCAACTTGCCAAAATGACCACACCCAAGTCTACCTAGCCCTAAAAGGGGCTCATTGGGTCACTAAGGACCCATTGGAGTCAACTAAAGAGGTTATGTTGACCAAAGTGAACCCTAGGCCCAAAGTGGTCAAAGTGCCCTAAATAAGGATCAAGTATCCACCAAGGTGTCAAACCAACTCTACCCAACCATTATTATACCTTAGGGGAGGCCAATGGGTCACTAGGGACCCATTGGGGTCCCATCGGGGTCAACCCAAAAGGTCAAATTGACCAAAGTCAACTCAACCCTAAAATAGGTCAAACTAGCCTAAATGACTTAACCAAGCCCAAGCCACTTGGGCTAAGCCCAATTTAAGTGGCCCATTAACTTTAGGAGGCTGATATTTATAAGGAATGCCACTTAAATTTTTGATGGGGTGACTAGGAGAGATAAAATGGTAGTTTTCCCCTTAATGGAGGAAGAGAAAGAAGAAAAGAGAGAGAGGAGTTATGGAGGGAGACTACGAGCCACCCCATTCACCTACCCAAGCCTCCATTCATTCCTCCTGACCCTTCGGAATAGATTCTCATAAGTTTCTCATCATCCACCATCAATGGAGGAGCCCAACCACTTTTTGCGACCACCCCTTCACCTCCCCTCCCATGGACAAATACAAATCCCCCTCTACAGCCTCCCATTTCAATTTCTGACCATCCCATCACCTTCAAAATGTTCTTGGCAGTCAAAATAATGTATTGGATCAATGGTTTTGGTGGAGGATCGAGGAATCGGGCAAGCTCACCAGAGAGGAAAAACGCCACGGCCAACCGCCGCCGCCGCCGTCGTCGAACCCCAAACAAGGTCTGTTTCTCCTCCTCTCCCCTTGTGTTTGTATTATTGGGTATTGCATCCACAATAACCCAGATTTGCATGAAGTCACCCTTGAACTAAGATGAATTAAGTTGTATTTGATATCCTTGTTCTAGTTGAATGTTTGCAGGTTCTCAGTGCTAAGTCTAGACCAATGTCAGTCTACATTGGGTCAGGAACACAGGACCATACAGTGTAATCCCTTACTGTGTGATCCAAAGTGTTGACTCATGTGTTGCCTCTCAATTGGGATACACTTTATGTTCAAACATTGGGAGCAAAGGATTGAGATAATGCCAGAAGGAATCTTCTCTAAAGTTCTTCAAAAACTTTCTAAGTCCAGTTCTCGAGAAGTAATCTCAGAGTTCTCGAGAAGTATGGTATAGTTCTCGAGAAGCTCAGACTCTACTTCTCGAGAAGTAAGGACAGTTCAAGAATTTCTATAAGTTAAGCTCTTGAGAAGTCAGTAAAGTTCTCGAGAACTATTCTATAAGTTCTCGAGAAGTTAAGTAAAGTTCTCGAGAAATCAATTTAGTTCTCGAGAAGTATTCCTTCTATTCTCAAGTTCAGAAATTCAATCAGAAGTTGATTCTAAGTAAAGTTCTCGAGAAGTCTTTTATAAGTTCTCGAGAAGTCAATTTAGTTCTCGAGAAGTATTCCCTTGGTTCTCGAGAAGTTCAGAAGAAAATTTCTCTAAGCTCAGGTTCTCGAGAAGTCCTCGATTATTTCTCGAGAAGTAAATTAGTTCTCGAGAACTATACTCTGGTGTTCTCGAGAAGTCAAACCCTTTCTAAAAGAGATTAGTTTTCGAGAAGTCTCTACAGTTCTCGAAAACTAAATTCATAGTTCTCGAGAACTATAATCACTTCTCGAGAACTAAGTCGGATTTTTCAAGAAAAATTCTTCTAAGTCCAGAACGGTCGGAATTTCAAATAACCCAACAAGATTGGTCCACGTGTCATCATTAATGATATTTTCAACCGTTACGAGATATCCGATATAAGGTCTTGTCACTAAGACATAACCCTAAGAAATATTAAGAGAAATTATTGAGCGGATCTCGTACTTTCCAAAAAGGCTCTGGTTCGGCCGATCTCTTCAAAAGCTCGACGTCTTGAAGCTGCCGCCACCGCTCTCATCAAAATCGATCCTCATCCTTTCGATCTAGAAGATCTACTGATTAGGGAAACGTTCTTTCTTCCTTGATCGAGTAGATTCAAGAATTTCTCAGGTCAGATCTACTAGTTTTCTTCAACAATTCTGAAAGGGCCGCAACTTCAAGAAGAAGACCTAAAGACTTATTTCTTGCATATCTGAGAAAGTTTATGCTTGTATTTTTCAATCTCTATTTATAAATCTTGTAGGAGATTATTCTCCGAATGTAGGAGCGTTGTGATCCGAGTGGTAGGAAGTTTGTATCTTCCGAGTGCAGATCCGTTTGGATCGAGTTTTGTAGGAACTTAGTTCCGAGGTGTAGGATTGGTTTGTATTCCGAGATAGTGGAGTAGCCGAGTCTAGTGATTTTCTAGATCGGTGAGGAAAGTGGACGTACCAAAGATCGGGGAACCACTATAAATATCTTGTCACCTATTCACCCCCCTCAAGGTGATTTAGGTAGACAACTTACAACTTTCAATTGGTATCAAAGGGAGGTTGATCGTTAAAAGGTTAACACCTTGATATAATCCTTCCCAAGTTGTCTTTAGAGAAGTATCAAGCATGAGTAAGACCAAGGATTTTGCTAAGCTCCCTATATGCACCAAGAACAATTTTCCTATGCTGAAGGAAAGAGTTAAACTCTTCATGGAAGCAGTGGACCCTAGGATCTTCATGATTGTTGAAGAAGGTCCACATAATCCTATGATTGCATCTACAATAGATCCAACCAGACAAGTCCCAAAGAAGTTGATGGACTTGGATAAGGACGAGATTGCACTTGTCTCCCTGGACAAGAAAGCTAAAAATATTATAGCAAGTGCAGTCGATGACTCGATGCTGCAAAATCTGATTCATTGCCAGTCTGCAAGGGAGATGTGGCAATCCCCGGTGAATCTAATTGAAGGCACTGAAGAAGTTAGTGATGATCAGAGATCCCTTCTAAATCAGAAGTATGAAGCCTTAAGGCAAGGTCACAAGGAAGCCATAGTTGATACCTTTGAGAACTTCTTCAAGATAGTTAATGGCCTAAGAGTTTATGGCTGAGTCTTCATAAATGGGGAACTGAATGACAAATTCTTAAGATTCCTGACCAAGGAATGGGATAATAAGGTATGCGCCATTCGGGAGTTCGGAAGGTTAGCCGAGACGGACATGTAGAATCTATTCAGAAAGCTTATGTCTTACGAGCTCAAAATCAACTCAAGAAAAGCTGAAGAAAAGATGAACAGGTCTGGATCCAGGGAGAAGTATGTCGCTCTGAAGGTACATAGCTCAAGGAAGACAAAGGCTAGCTCTCCTGCCCCAGCTCCTGAAGCTTATGAAGAAGAATCATTTGAGCCAAGCTCCTCTGGCTCAGAGCTATCTGATGGAGAGTTCTCTCTACTCTCAAGGCAGTTCAAGAAATTCTTGAACAAGAAGAATCAATGGAGAGGCAAGGATGCCTCCTATTGAAGATTACGCAATGATAGTGATCGCCACAGAAAAGGCTCAAGCAGCCACGACAGGTATGGCTCTAAACTGAATGAACATTATTCGACTGATATTGTTTGTTATTGCTGTAATAAGCCAGGTTACGTCATTGCAGATTGCCCCCATAAGAAAAAAGAGGGTGGCAAACGAGAAGATAAGAAGTCCTACAGTAAAAAGAGGACAGAAAAGATCCTGTTTGCAAAGAAGGGCAAAACCCTCAGTGACTCCGACTCATCTGAGTCGAGTGCAGAAGAGGAAGAAGCCTACTTTGGGCTAATGGCTCTAACTAATGATGAACAAGTCCCCCAGTTCACTAGGGAGGTAAAATCTCACATCCCTCTTTCAGAATCTGATGATGATTGTGAGAAAGAGGGCTATCCCTCTGAGGATGAATCTGAACTCATGGGACAATATAAGGTGTTACTCGAGGCTTACGACAAATGTCGCCGAGTCGTGAAAACTCAAGCTAAAGAGATAAAGTCCCTAAAGGCCATAGAGAGCGCCTTAAGAGAAGAAGTTTCAAAGACTGACTCTCTCAAGGAAGACTTCAATAAATCTATTGAAGAATATAACAAGGCTTTTGAGCACCTTGACCTGAAGGAGAAAATCATCAAGGAGTTGGAAGAACAACTCTCGGCTGAAAAGAAACTTGTAGAAGGTTTCTCTAAGCCTAAGACTGTACTTCCTCTGATTGCTGAGTTCTAAGCTAAGGGCAAGGTGTTGGTCTAGGCCACAAAGGTGCTCCTAGTAAATCCTCTAGGAGAAGGAAGGCCAAGAGAAAGAATAAGGATGCAAAGAAGGCCTCAGCCGAGGAAAAAGGGAAAGCTCCTTTGGATCCAGTCTCGTTCAAGAAAGTTATCTTTCCTGCGAATGAATTCGACTTTGAGTCCACCTATGGACACTTCACTAGGCCGATTCCGGAGAAGCCTAAGTCAAGGTACCAAGGTTAGACTCGCCCTCATAACTTTGTCGAGAGTGTCTTCAAGGCACCTTATGAAGAGATTCAACTTCAGAGCAATGGACATTATGTTCATGGTTATAACATCAAGAAGGCACCAAAAGTAAAACCTGTTGTGGAAAAGCCTATGAAGGAGAAGACTTCATGTAGTTGCCATCATCATGAAGCTTCTTCCTCCAAGGATGCAAACCCTACTGGACCTCCTCTCAAGAAGGTCAAGCAAGAGAACATAAGGCAAAGATACAACAGATTCGACTGTTGGTGCTGTGGTAGATTCTCTCACTTTTCCATAGATTGTTTGTTCAATCCTAAAAAAGCTACAACTCCTCAATTTGGCAACGTGAGAATGACCACTTATGAGGCTAATACTCATAGGGGGAGTACTCTAATTCGAGACCAAGGACCAAAATGTGTTTGGGTTCCTAAGGCTAAGTGATTATAATTGCAGGTACATCCAAAGGCCATTAAAACGCCAATCTTAATTTGGACAGTGGATGTTCTCGGCATATGACCGGGACAAGGAGCCTACTCTAGAACTTTTAACCGGTGTTGAATGGACCAAAGGTCATCTTTGGAGGTTTAGATCGAGGAATTACTAAAGGCTACGGTACGATTACTTACGGTAACGTATCCTTTTCGGATGTAGCCTATGTTGAAGGATTGAAACACAATCTCATCAGCATAAGCCAACTATGCGACAAAGGATACGTGGTTGATTTCCATGCTGACAAGTGTTTGATAAAATCAGTTGATAACATGGAAACTATTTTATCAGGCACTCGAAGCAGAAATATTTTCTGTTGAAACTTCATCTGTATTGACTCCTTCACACGAGTATGTCTTTTAGCAAAAAATAGTGCATCTCTTGCTGACCAATTGCACAAGAGACTAGCACATATTAATTTCAAAACTATAAATAAACTATTCTCTCAAAACTTAGTACGTGATGCCCTTAATGTCAAGTGCGTTAAGGTCAGCCCTTGTCATGCCCGTATAAAAGGCAAGCAAACAAGGAGTTTATTTAAAAGCATTATAGGCAAGGATTCTGATTGAAGCTTACAGCTTCTTCATATGGACTTGTTCGGTCCACTGCAAGTTAGAAGTTTGGGAGGTAAGGAATATACGTTGGTTATTGTGGATGGTTACTCGTGCTTTGCGTGGATGTTCTTTCTGAAACACAAGTCAGATACCTTCAATATTTTCACTAATTTTGTTAGGAAAGTCTAGAATGAATACAACTGCTCCGTAGTCAAAATCAGAAGTGATAATGGAACGGAATTCAAGTCTGCGGCCATGATAGAAAACTGGAACGGATTTCCTCTCCTCGCACTCCACAGCAAAATGGAGTAGCTGAGAGAAGGAACAGAACACTCATAGAAGCTTGCCGGACTATGTTGAGTGATGCCTCACTTCTAGAGTACTTCGTGGTTGAAGCCGTCAACACCGCTTGTCACGTGCAAAATCGAGCACTCATCAACAAGAACCATGATAAGACTCCTTACGAACTTCTAAAAGACAGGAAACCGACCATTTCATATTTTCGAATCTTTGGCTATAAGTGCTTCGTACTTAACAACGATAATTATCACACTACCAAGTTTAGCGAGAAAAGCTTTGAAGGTATTTTTGTAGGTTATAGTAGCCATAGTAAGCCCTATAGAGTATTTAATAGAAAAACTCTGGTGGTAGAAGAATTGATACACATTGTATTTGATGAGATGAGTTTGCTGCAAAGCAACTCTTCTAGTGTGCTTATTGAAGATGCAGGTACAATGATCAAGGAACTCAGCTTGGATGAACCTACTAAATATAAAGATAAAAAGTTCATCAAGTTCACCTCTACAACCCCGATTGGAGAGGTAGATGATCAAGATGAAGAATTCATCCAAGCTGAAGATGCAACTCAAGTGGCAGAGGAGAACCCAGATGCAAGGACTCTAGAGCTCAGACACCTGAAGGATCATCCCTTGGACCAGATCATAGGAGATCCCCGGGATGGTGTAAGAACTCATCGAGGTACAACTAACGAGAATTTATTCTTAAGTTTTCTATCACAGGTTGAACCTAAGAAGTTTGAGGAAGCAAACTCGGATGCATCCTTGATTTTAGCCCTAGAAGAAGAGTTAAATCAGTTCAAACGTTGCAAAGTTTGGACACTTCTTCCTAGACCCAAGAGTAAGAACATCATCTGGACAAAATGGGTCTATCGGAACAAGATGGACGAAGAAGGAACTATTATAAAGAACAAATCCAGACTCGTTGCCAAGGGCTATCGTCAAGAAGAAGGAATCGACTTCGATCAAACGTATGCTCCAGTGCCAAGACGGAGGCGATCAGGTTATTCCTTGCTTATGCTGCACTTAAGTGCTTTACCATCTATAAGATGGACATAAAATCTGCCTTCCTGAATGGTGACATAAAGGAAGAAGTGTATGTAGAGCAACCGCAAGGTTTTATTGACTCAACTTTTACTTATCATGTTTATTTACTGCAAAAAGCTTTATATGGTCTTAAATAAGCTCCTCGAGCTTGGTATGAGATGCTGTCTAGTTTTCTTCTTGAGAACAAGTTCACAAGAGGAAAGATAGACAAGACATTATTTCTTAGGGAAATAAATAGCAAGATTTTGCTAGTGCAAATCTATGTCGATGACATTATTTTTGGCTCTACGGATAACAACCTCTGCAAGAAGTTTTCTAAACTTATGCAAGGGAAGTTTGAAATGAGCAGTATGGGAGAGCTGAAATATTTCTTAGGGCTTCAGGTGAAACAATCTGAGGATGGAATCTTCATCTCACAGACCAAGTTCACAAAAGAGCTACTTAAGAAATTCGGAATGGAGAATACAACCTCTATGAGGACTCCAATGGCCTCAGCTATGTCTCTGGACAAGGATGAGAAAGGGAAACCTTTTGATGAAACCAAGTACAGAAGTATAATTGGGTCCTTGCTCTACCTTACCGCAAGTAGACCAGATATAATGTTCTCAACATTTGTATGCGTTAGATTCCAGGTGAACTCTAAGGAATCTCACTATATTGCTGCGAAGCAAATTTTGTGATACCTTAAAAGTACACCAAATCATGGCTTATGGTACCCAAGAAGTAATGATAGTGAACTGATTGGATTTTCAGATGTTGATTTTGCAGGAAGCAACGACGACAGGAAAAGCACTTACGGGACTTGCCAATTCCTAGGAAGAAGGCTTATCTCTTGGAGCAGCAAAAAGCAAAACTATGTCGCAATCTCAACGGCCGAGTCAGAATACATTTGTGTCGGTAGTTGTTGTGCACAGCTGCTTTGGCTAAAGAACCAGCTAGAAGATTACAATATGAAGTTCAAGGACATTCCATTGTTCTGTGACTCCTCCAGCGCAATCTCAATCGCAAACAACCCAGTCTCTCACAGTCAGACAAAGCACATCGAGCTTAGATACCACTTCATCCGGGAGCATGTGAAGTAAGGGGATGTGGATCTGCAGTACGTTCCAACAGATCGGCAGGTTGTAGATATATTCACTAAGCCGCTGGACTAGACCAAGTTCAATTTCTTAAAAACTGAACTTGGGTGGCTGAACAAGGAGGATTAGACCAAAGTGATCAGTTCAAAGGCTCAAGAATCGAGGATACTCCTAAAAGGTTAGAATTTACCTAGTGGAAGGCAGTTCTCGAAAACTTACTTCACTTCTCGAAAAGTAAAAGTCATTTCTCGAAAAACCTTAGTACACTTCTCGAGAGGCAAAAACTAGATCTCGAAAAGTATCTTAAGTTCTCGAGAAATACTTAAACTTCTCGAAAAGTCCATCGTAAGTTCTCGAGAACTAGTTCTCGAGAAGTCAGCCTATCTCTCGAGAACTCTGAAATCTAGTTCTCGAGAACTTTTTTACTTCTCGAAAACTGTTGGC
This sequence comes from Platanthera zijinensis, assembly GCA_039513925.1. Classification (NCBI taxonomy): domain Eukaryota; kingdom Viridiplantae; phylum Streptophyta; class Magnoliopsida; order Asparagales; family Orchidaceae; genus Platanthera; species Platanthera zijinensis. Next base: position 86,162,514 of record CM077086.1, read on the forward strand.
CACTTCTCGAAAAGTATAACATACCTCTCGATAGCTGACCCGTCCTTCTGCCGGTACTTCTTAACTCTATTATTTCATAAAATTCTTGATTTCTGCCCTAACCTAAGACTAATTAGGCATATAATTAACGTTACTAGGAAAATATATATCTATAATATTTTAGAATCCTAAATCAATGGCCATTTCAAAAATTCCTCTCGCAACTCTTCATCTTCTGCCGAATGAAAGCTCAGTCTCTGTCGCTGTTCCCCACTCCGTTCTTTGCCACAGTCGGCGTCAATGGCTCACAGTTCCAAGATTGGTATAGGCAGCGAACTCGTGGTCGAAGTACTGGACGACATTTCTGACGATTTCCAAAACTTGATGATTCTTCTGGAAACGGTCGGATTGATGTTCGTTCTTTCTGAGCCCGTTAGGATAGTATTCTAGATGTCGAAGAATTTTTCAGGAATGCTAAGGTAAGGAGGAATGGAACAATTTTGAAGACAAAGGTTAAAGGGATCAAAATCAAGCTTGAAAGCACAGGATTTCCGATCTTCTGAAAATGCCTATTGTTGATGAGGAAGACGACCTAACTTCAGAGGATTATGCCAGAACCTATTCTCTTTGTGGAATTACTGGGGAATACCTCTCCCTAAGGAGAAATCTTCTAAATGATGTAGGGAAACTTCTTGTAGATATTATTGGAAAAATACTGTGGTGCATAACAGGGTCAGTCAGTTTTATTTTTCATGACTTGTTTAGAGTAATGACAGCTATAGTCTGTAGAAAGAAATTTCAGTTTGGAATGATGGTGTTTGAGATGATTAGAGACAGTATCCAACAACCAAAATTTATCAGGATAATCTCTTTACTGCTGAGTTAGATTGATCTAGTCACCTTCAAACTCTCCAAAGGTACTCCAATTCATCACCTGAAAAAGATCTCCTTCACCTCAATCCAGAGATGGGAGCTAAAACTTAAGAACCCAAGATAGTTAGCTAAGGAAGTTGGATCTTCTGTCTCAGAGGTCAGGACCCCATCTCCTCCTCTACATCATAATGCTGAACCATCTGGTGCAGCAGCTGAGGGGGAGCCTGCAATCTCTACCCCATTTATTAGAATTCCTACTTCTCCATCACCTTCTCTAGTCAGAAGCCCCATGGCAAACTCTCCAGTTCCAACCCTCTTAGATGTTCCAGCCCAATAAATTCTGAAAGACACAAATGAAGCCATAGACAGGATGAGAGAAGAGCTTAATTCAGAAGAACCTCCTCCCCCCCCCTTCCAAAGATATCCCTGAAGATCAATCCAGAGATCCCTCACCCCAAGCTACTCCTCCCTCTCCTAGAAAAGATTAAACTCCACTAGAAACCATCCTTCTATCTGAAGAGGATGTGCAAGCTCCTGAGGAGGTGGAAGCCCCTCTTAAGAATCTTGACTTCTCTCTTCCCAAGTTTGTTGATGAAGAGGAAGACATATCATTCAAAACTGTAAGAGCCAGGAGCTCTGTTGTCATAGAAGAACTTCCTCCATGGCAATCTACCACTGTATCTGCCACCCCTGCTACTACTGCTTTATCAGGTGCCCCTCAAGTTCCTACTGTTTCTATCACTCCTTCTCCTGCTGCTGCTGCTGTAATAATAAACTCAGATATTCTGTCAAGGATTGAAGAAATGCTAGCTGCACAGAGGAAACATTTTGATGAATCACTTAAGACTGTTCAGAAATAGGTAACTGCCCTGGAAAAAGAAATGAGCAGAGGTTTTGCTGAGATCCAAGCCAATACTAACCTGCTGAAAGAGTTATTTAGTATTTTAGGCAAAGCAATAGATCACACAATTACCAGTAATTGTCAAGAAATGGAACAGTCTGTCACTCTAGCAAACAATCAAATTCAGATGGACAAAAGAGCTGAAGAAATTGTCATGAAGGTATGCAATGAAGTTGGTACATTCAAGGAAGATGCGATAGCAAACCTATCTATAGAAAACAGAAAGGGGGAGAGCATAGTAAAAGAACAAGTTGAAAAGCTTACTACTGCTGCCAAAACTCTTTGGACTGAAAAAGTAACTGAGATCAATAAAAGTGTTTTAGAATAAATTCAATCAGTCAAATTCCATACTTATGATACAGCTGTATGGATGCATAATCAAATCATTCAAGATTTTCAAGCAGACCCCTATGTGATTCCTCATCATTTAAATTCTCTTGCTGAAGGTAAGTCTAGCCAAGTGCCTCAACCTCAATTTCCTACATTCTCTCCCAGGCCAGAAGATCAGGAACCTCCTCCAGCTTCCTATTCCCATGTTTGGGATGATGTGATCCCTGAAGACCTACCAAAGATTCACATCCCCAAGAAAAGGAAGTATGGGGAAGGTCCTTCTGCCAGCAGATCAGTTCCTCGGCCAGAGGCAGAGAAGAGAAAAGCAAAGGAATTTGCTGAAGTTTGGAGCCCAACTTCCAAAGCTTTAATTCTTGACACTCTTAAACTTATCATGGACATTAATGAGAATAGACATCTGCACTACAGTTCAGTTGAGTGGGAGTTATATGAAAAATCCATGACCAAAAGGAGAATTTATGACAGAGAATATGGAAAGAATAATCCCAAATTTCCTCCAAAGCCTCCTAGATACTATCCAAAGCCTTTCAGTTATAAGAGGAGGCAGAAGGAAAAGCAAGACTAGCAACAACAAAGCAAAGGATGATTCATGATGTTGTGGTGTTAAGAAATGTTGAGGAAATGCTTGTTGACTAATTTTTAAAACATTATTGATATATATAACATTTCCTAGTTTTGCTTAATTGTGCTTTCTAATAATCTGTCTGTGCATTTATTCTTACTTTTCTTCCTTCATGTTCTTTATTTATTATGATAATTAACCTTAGTGTAGTGGGTTCTAACTTCTACAAAAAGGGGGAGATTGTTGGGTATTGCATCCACAATTACCCAGATTTGCATGAAGTCACCCTTGAACTAAGATGAATTAAGTTGTATTTGATATCCTTGTTCTAGTTGAATGTCTGCAGGTTCTCAGTGCTAAGTGTAGACCAATGTCAGTCTACAGTGGGTCAGGAACACAGGACCATATAGTGTAATCCCTCACTGTGTGATCCAAAGTGTTGACTCATATGTAGCCTCTCAATTGGGATACACTTTATGTTGAAACATTGGGAGCAAAGGATGGAGATATGGCGAGAATGAAATCTTCTCTAAAGTTCTTGAAAAACTTTCTAAGTCCATTTCTCGAGAAGTAATCTCAGAGTTCTTGAGAAGTATGGTATAGTTCTCGAGAAGCTCATACACTACTTCTCGAGATGTCAGGACAGTTCAAGAATTTCTCTAAGTTAAGCTCTCGAGAAGTCAGTAAAGTTCTCGAGAACTATTCTATAAGTTCTCGAGAAGTTAAGTAAAGTTCTCGAGAAATCAATTTAGTTCTCGAGAAGTATTCCTTTTATTCTCAAGTTCAGAAATTCAATCAGAAGTTGATTCTAAGTAAAGTTCTCGAGAAGTATTCTATAAGTTCTCGAGAAGTCAATTTAGTTCTCGATAAGTATTCCCTTGTTCTCGAGAAGTTCAGAAGAAAATTTCTCTAAGCTTAGGTTCTTGAGAAGTCCTCGATTATTTCTCGAGAAGTAAATTAGTTCTCGAGAACTATACTCTGGCATTCTCGTGAAGTCCAACCCTTTCTAAAAGAGATTAGTTTTCGAGAAGTCTCTACAGTTCTCGAAAAATCAGTTCATAGTTCTCGAGAACTATAATCACTTCTCGAGAACTAAGTCAGATTTTTCCAGAAAAATTCTTCTAAGTCAAGAATGGCCGGAATTTCAAATAACCCTACAGGATTGGTCCACGTGTCATTATTAATGATATTTTCAACCGTTATGACATATCCAATATATGGTCTTGTCACTAAGACATGACCCTAAGAAGGATTAAGAGAAATTATTGAGTGGATCTCGTACTTTCCAAAAAGGCTCTGGTTCGGCCGATCTCTTCAAAATCTCGACGTCTTGAAGCCGCCGCCACCGCTCTTGTCAAGATCGATCCTCATCCTTTCGATCTAGAAGATCTACTGATTTAGGAAACGTTCTTTCTTTCTTGATCGAGTAGATTCAAGAATTTCTCAGGTCAGATCTACTAGTCTTCTTCAACAATTCTGAAAGGGCCGCAACTTCAAGAAGAAGACCTAAAGATTTATTTCTTGCATATCTGAGAAAGTATATGCTTGTATTTTTCAATCTCTATTTGTTAATCTTGTAGGAGATTATTCTCCAAGTGTAGGAGCGTTGTGCTCCGAGTGATAGGAAGTTTGTATCTTCCGAGTGTAGATCTGTTTGGATCGAGTTTTGTAGGAACGTGGTTTTGAGGTGTAGGATTGGTTTGATATCCGAGATAGTGGAGTAGCCGAGTCTAGTGATTTGCTAGATCGGTGAGGAAAGTGAACGTACCAGAGATCGGGGAACCACTATAAATCTCTTGTCATCTGTGTGATTGCTTGATTACTTATTTATGCTAGTTGTCAAATTTTTTATTCCGATTTAGATGCATATCTGACCTATTCACCCCCCTCTAGGTGTTTTAGGTAGACAACTTACAACTTTCAAGTATCTAGATCATATTAGACAGAGAAATCGGGCTCAAACGAGCCGATCCAAGTGAGAAAAAAATGGAGAATTTTCAAAAATCATGGTGGCGGGTTCGCTGGAAACCACAACCTCCGGCGGCCAAACCACCATCAGGCGATAACCACCACCTCGACAGAGGTGGTGGTGGTGGATGGCCAGGGAAGTTGCAAGGTGGCCATCGTTTGGCTTGGAAAAAGCTACATGCATTTTGCATTTTTGGGTTCTGTTCGGGCATATATGAAGAAGATGAACAATAGATTATAAATTATTAATATATATAGTATATATAGTGAATAAAATATCTTTTATCATACACACTTTTATGCTATTGAACGAGGCCCTTAGAGGCCGTTTTAGGAATAATGGACAGTCACAAAAGTTATAGGCCTTTGGGTCTAGTTTTATTTAAAAAAAAATTCGACCCATTTAGGTTACTGGTTTGACCACTGCACTCAATATGTTGCAGACTATACATATGGTTAGTCAGAAACTAAATTTAGTGCCCCCCATCAATCCAGCCTTCCATATGACTTAAGATTTGGACTGGGGGTTACTCTAACCTATACCTCTGACATATCCAAAAATGGAAATTTCTGGAAAACAGTTTTCTATAGTTTTTGTAAAAAATTAATAAAATAGGTATGAATTTATTAAGGGGTCTATGGACCTCAAAATCAACCAAAATTTTGTTTGATGGCCCTAAGGGTCAACATATTTCTCAGGTAAAAATATAAAGCCATTTCGGGTTGGTTTGAATAGGTTTTGGTAAGACCAAAGTTCGGTCCCTTAAGGGTAAATTAGGGCAAATGTGTGATTGGTGGGTTGAGTGGCCAATATTCATCCAAACTTGGTGAAACTTTGGGCACAGATTTATTGTCACTTAAAACACCCTCACTTGGATTTTGGGGTGGATTAGGGTGGATTTGCCCTAGAACCCTAGTTCAAACCCTAAGGTTGAACTTTGGGGGTTTGTTAAAGGGATAAGGTGATATGTCCATGTATGGACTTAAGGTTCAGTCCATGTGATCTTATGATAGTAAATAACCCTAGGAAGTAATTTTGGACTTTTAGAGTTTACATTGCCCTTGTAATAACTTAGGACCGTTTACGACACTTTTAAACCTGAATTTATTACTGCATCATAGGACCTTGGATGATCTTGAAATTTAGGTAATGGCCAAATAATATTGCTCTTAAGCTCTAAAAATTTTAGTGTAAATTTTCGATCAGTATTTAGATACTTCATTCACAAACCCTGTAGTAGCCCAAATCATTAAGGAATTTATTAAGAGATATCTACTCATTGGAATCTTATGCAATTTGGTAGAAGGACCTTTTAAATCATACATGAGCTATATAAATTTTTAGAATTATTGGAGGACTGCCTATATGGGTTGCTTCACATGGTGCCTAATATTATTTTATTTTAAATGATTTATTTATGGGACCAAATTATGTTGAAAAATAATTATTCTTGGTTAATGGACTTTTCTGATCATATTTTTAATCTAGTAATTTTCAGATAAATTTTGGAAGGTTGATTCTATTTTCCCTTATTTATCTTAATATTGTAGTTATTTATTCAATAATTAATTGATTGTCAAATTAATTCTGGAAAACTATGAATTTTAGTATTTATTATTATTTTGATGACATGAACCTGACATAATTTTGATAAGGCCTTACCTAGATAGAAAAGTGTACATGATGTTCAAAAGTATTGTTGGCCTTACTGTGCAGAAAATTAATTAAATAACAATTAAGTTAGGAAAAATACTATTTTTTGGATGTAGTCTAAATATGTCATGAAAGACCCCTAGTAATAATTATAGGGCATTTGGAAGAACATTTGAAGAGATCACCATTCAAAATCATCATATAGCTTAGTTTGGTCTGCATATAGTTAAACTGCAGAATCGTGATAACATGTGGGAGGGTCATAGGAAGTTTGGTTAATGGTATGCTAACTTGGTAAGGTGAAACAGAGAGCTTCATTAGGAGTCATGATGAGGAGGGTGTTGGCTTGACTAGTGTTAAGTGGTGCTCGGGATCGACGAAAGATAGTCTTTCCTAGGGACAGAGGGAGAGTCAAATACACTAGTGTTGGATTTAGTATAACATTAAATGGGATCGGGACCTAGGTAGATACCAATAATAATATGTTCCTTGCGAAAGGGAACAATGAGCATCAGCTACCATCATAGTTCCAAGTGCCCTTGAGAGCCCTTCACAGGAATACCCTGGGTAGTCCAAGGTTAACCATAAACCATAAGACAAAAATGAATACAAGTGTAATTATTAATATACTAGGGATTCACTTTCACTAACCTAGGTGACTCGGGAGGTTTGTTTGGTTTATACATTCGAGCGGTAGTCTCGATGGTTGTAGAAATGGGCAAGTTAGCCCGGTGAGCCGAAGACTCGGAATGTAATTGTAATAGACAGTTTAGTCCGGGGAGCTGACGGCTCGGAGGTTTATATCTATCATAATTAAATGTGCATAAAGGTGGTGGGTCTTCGGTATTCGACGGTCGTTTGCACCGACATCGATATGATGACTCGGCGGGTGTGGTTTACACTTAGCCAAGGGATAGTCTGGCGGTGGGTTAGCATTGTACGTGGTGACTCCGCAGTTATGTTCTTCGCATTGAGGCATACGAAGGTGATAGTTTTACTTTCAAAACTACTAAAACACCTAGAGGGGGGGTGAATAGGTTCTAATGCTTGTTTTTACTTTAGGCAGAATATAAGTACTGAATAAAATAAAATGCAGAATATACTTCAGCAAACACAGCAAAGCAATCACAGATATTCACACATCACAGATTGCACACAGATTTATAGTGGTTCCCCAAGGTCTAGGTACATCCACTTTCCCCCTTCACCTATCTAGCAGTGAGCTAGATTCGGCCTAACTTCCTTCTTTAACTCTGATCTTCAGATCCTACAGCTCATAACCTGGAAAGGTTCCTACAACTCAGGCTAATCAGCCCTACCTCAGCCTTGACACAAGGCCTACAACTCAGGGAAATACCTTCTCCTACACTTAGGCATACACAGCCCTACCACTCAAAGATCAAATCTCCTACACTCAGCCTTTATAACACAGGCTTACAACTCAGATCTATATTAATAGATCCTACAAAATTTGAAAAGAGTTTTATTATATCTTGCCTTTGATAAGAGAGAAGGGACAAGACAGCACTTGATCTGTTGATGGATGAAATCAACTGAACCTTAGCTTTCTTCAAAGCTTCTTGAATCTGAACTTTAGCTGAGTTGATTTCCTGACAGCTTCTTGAGAAACCTGTGACAGCTTCCTTCTTGATCTTCAAATGGCTGGATCTCTCTCTATCCAATACCTTTGATAATACTTCAGAATTCTTGGACGAATTCTACTTAGACAGATCCTGAGAGGTTGTACCATTCAGAATGTCTTCTTAGATCTTCTGATGAAGATCTTCTTCCGTGCCTTGCACTTTCTTGATTTGATTACTCAATCAGTTTCTATGTGTGTTGCTTCTTAATCAAAAATCAATTGTCATTTTTTCTACTTCTGAATCTGTCTATTTATAGACCTTCTTCATGATAACTGCCTGATCCGGTTTCTAACTAACTTCTGACAAGTCTGACAGCTTCAGTTAACCTGTTGTAACTCACAGCTGTCAAGTCTTCAAACAGATCTTGTGTCTTTGTCTTGGTCAACAAAGTGTCCAGACTGTCTGTCAGTAAGTGTCGAGACCAACTATCAATATGTGTCGATATAAGTAACTTTGGTGTCAACACAGCCTTTGATGATGTCGACATGTCTGCCTTTAAGTCGACTCAGCTTCTTCATACTACATCTTGAGAATGAGTCGATACTGAGTATTTGTGTCGACTCAAACACTTCATCATTCTTAAGCAAATGACTTGGTCTAGACTTTGTAGTGTGTCGACATAAGTCCTGTGTGTCGACACAGTTGATGTAGATTCAGAACATAGTATGTGTCGACACTGCCTTTAGGTGTCAACACAGCTGTTGTCTACTCTGCCTATATTTGTCGACACAGTCTTTTGGTATCGCTACAAATGTAGTCGACTCTGCCTCAGTGTGTCGACACAGCCTTCTTGTGTTGACTCTGCCTCAGTGTGTCGACACAGCCTTCTGGTGTCGACTCTGCCTCAGTGTGTCGACACTGCTTCCCGGTGTCGATACAGATGTTATTTACTCTTTTTCTCTGTGTCGACATAGCCTTCTTCAAGTGTTGACATAATTATTCTGAAGTGTCGACACAATTATTCTGAAGTGTCGACACAGCTTCTTCTGGTGTCGACATATGGACTTAGAATAATTTTCCTGCTTTTTAGTACATTCTTAACCTACACATGTCAACTCAAAATAACATCAAATACACCTTGATGTATATCATTGAGCTAAGTTAGGCTTCTTTAAATCAGGTACACATTTTCCAATGTACCCAATAATCTTCCCCTATTTGGAGAAGTCATAACCCTTTTAGCTAATGATATACACCATTTATAAAAATTTAACAGGATGTTGTATATAAGCATGACATAACAGGAAACATTTAAAAACAAAACATTAAGCAACAGATTCATCACAGAATAAAGATGAACATGAAGAAATGATTACAGAACAAAGTTTTGTTTATACATTTTAGAATCGTTTATTACATCTTGTTTACATTGATTGGTAAAACAAATAAATCACTACAAAATATTTGAAAGAACTGATAAGCTTAATCTAAGACTGATCAGGCTCCCTTATGACAATTCCTTTGCCTGGTTGAATTTGAGCCTTCACAGTAGGTTCAGCAACATCAGCAGGCATCTTGCCTTTCAGTTCAGCTTTCTTCTGAGCTTCCTCCTTGAGCCTTTGCCTTTCAAAGTAATGAAAGGGCTTGGGAAAATATTTGCTGGGCTCCTGAACATCTGGTGGTAGCCTCCCCATCTTAGCTTTCCTTCTAAACTGAACTATGGCCTCCTGCCTAGCCTCATACTTTTGCCATTCAATATTATTATACCATTTTCCTCTTTCATGGACTTGATCCTTCACAGCCTTCCAGGCAGTTAGTATAATGTTTCTTGAAGTGGGGCTCCACTGCTCAAAATCAGGTCTAAGTTCAGCTTGCTCTCTAAATCTCTTCTTGGACAATTGAGCATCTTGTTGTTCTTTCAAACCTGCTTCAGGCTTATCAACTTTTTCAATAACAACATTTGTAACCTCCTTTGGAGGATTGTACATGGCATGTACTTACTGTTGAATCATATCAAAATCAGCAGGGGGTAAATGACTTGGGCAACCTCAGGTTGATTGCCTTCAAGTAGACCTTGGTGAATGCCTGACTCAGCAACAATATCATCATCACATAATGGTGGATAGCCCAATGTGGCTCTAACACTGTTGGTTACCCACTTGGCATGTTCTTGAGCCAGCATGAATAAGTACCCTCTCCCCCTTTAGGACTTCTCTGTCAACATGATCCCTAAGATCATCCTTTTGAAACCTTATTTGATTATCAAGAAAATTCACACCCTCTTTAAAGAATGGTTTTAATTTAAGAAGCTTGTCAGATATTTCTTTCTGTGAGGTGGTGATAGCAGTGTGAACTGAATCTAGGGCAGCCTTGAGCTTCTGATCATAAACTTCCATGTATGTAGCCCTTGCAGCAGTCAGGCTAGTAGCAATATCTTTTAACTCAGTGAGAATTTCATTGTGAGATTCAGTCAGATTGTCATTCATTCTCAGCTGATTTTCTAGAACATATCCTTGTTTCAATGCAATGTCATCCACTTTTGTAAGGATAGTTTGTTGTTGTTGAGCTAGAAAAACCACAGTATTACCTCCCTTGTGGAAGCAATCTGTCATCTCCTTTTTATTCAGGTTTACTTCAAATCTGATGGACTTTATGTCTTGAGCCAAATCAAATTGAAGTGATTTATTACTCTCATCAACATATCTCTCCAAGGCTAATCTCTGCTCATCCATCTTTACCTGCAAATCTACCATGAACTTATTGTAATCAAAAGCAGAAGAAGATTGATGAGTTGAAGTCTGTAGAGCCTGCTTATAGCTATGGCTTCTTCTCTTGAAGACCATGAGCTTCCTTTTCTTAGCCTCTCTGGCTTTGTCAGTCTCAGATTCTGAAGAGCTTTCAATCTGAACTCTTTCAGGAGGTGTTGGAGGAATTTCTGTCTCAGTGACATGTTGTTCCTTCTCAACATTCACTTGCTTCCCCTCAACATCTTGCTCCTTCTCAATATCTTGCTCCTTCTCAATATCTTGCTCCTTCTCAATATCTTGCTCCTTCCCAAGTTCTTGCTCCTCCTCAATTCTAGTAGTAGCAATTCAATCATCAGGAAACATCTCATCTAGAGTGAATTCCTTTTGTGCTGGTGCAGGAGATGATACATCAATATCTGTAGTGTTTAAATATTCTGATAAGTTTATTCCTTCTTCCACTTGTACTATTTCCACAATGGTCTCTCCCGGCAATTGTTCAAGATTAGAAATGTGCTGGGCAGGAGAATGAACTGGCTCCCCCTGCACCTGTGCAGGTAATGTTTCTTCCTTGGCATGAGTAGACCCTGTCTGGTCCTCAGCTGGTTGTCGAACTTGTTCTTCTTGATGTTGTTCAGTGCCTTGTTCATGGCCAGGTGACATCTCAGTTATGTCCTGCCTGTCCACAACAGGCATCTCTTTGTACAGAATTCTATCCCACCTTGAGAATAATCTCATATCCATTTTTTTCATGTGATTGATTTTGGACCCTTGTATCTATTGCATGACTTCTGGAATGACTCCATCCAGGTATAAACTCAAAATCCTAGCCAAATTTGGCTTCTTAATACCATCCTTGATTTTATCAAACACAACTCCTGACCAGTCTCTGTTAATCCTGAAGATTATCCTTGTCATGAGATTAAATATTAAGGCCGAAATCCTATCATGGCCTCCTGGTTTACACAAAATTACTTTTCCAACTACTTCAGATAGAAATTTGCCCTGTTGATTCATTCTTTTTCAGTTAATGGCTGCTCCAATCTTTATGGTTGGATCCAATCCACACCATTGGAGAGCCTCCCTTGTCTTAGAGGCTGGGACCTCTTCTTCATCTTGTACGCTAGGTAGTTGAAGAGTCTTTCTTAAACTTCTTGGAGTAAGTTTAACTGTTGTCCTATGAATAGTGGATTTGATCTTGAGGCCCGAAGAGTCCAATGTTGCAGAAGTATAAAAGTCAATTACCTCTTTCTTCCAGATTTTTGTTGGTTCAGAAACAAGAAACTCTAATCCAGACTCAGAAATTAGAGTGATAACCCTTTGTATATCTGTCGGTGCATCCTCAAAAGCATTGCGCACCAACTCGTACCCCTCGTTAACATTGTCTTCAACTTTGGGCGCCATTGGAAAGATGAGAAATCTTGAGAGAAGAGAAGAGAGATTGTCGGCACAGGGTTTTAGTCTCGAAAACCTTGTGAGCGTGTCGACAGAATACGTTCTTGACCTATTTATACCCTTTAAAGAAAGAAGGTCAAAAGTCGGGCAAAAACAGTCTAAATGTGTTGACACAGGTGAAATGTGTCGACACAAACATCTATTGTCTCGACATCAATGCTGACTACTTTGTGTCGACACCCATTGAGGATAAGTCGACACTTTAGATACATAGTAGTGCATCAGAAATTCTGTGTCGACTCTTAGTAAAAGTGTCGACAAAAAATCTGTAAGTGTTGACACCATTATTCTAGTGAAGTCGACACTATATTTCTGGATGAGTTGACTATTTGACCCTTAAGTGTCGACACATATTCTCTGTGTCGACACAATTTCTCTGACTAGTCGATATGACTTTTCTGTGTCGACACTTTATTTCTGAATGTGTCGACACCATTCGACTTAGCCAAAATTTGGTTTTTGGAAACCACTAGATAAACTAACCTATGGTCAGCATTCCTAATTCAATTTTAAATCTATTGAATTTAGTTTCATCCATTGGCTTAGTAAATACATCTGCAATTTGAAAATCTATTTTAACAAATTCCAATGAGATGTTCTCTTTTTCTACATGTTCTCTAAGAAAATGGTATTTAATTTCTATATGCTTAGTTCTACTATGTGAAACAGGATTGTTTACAATAGAAATAGCACTCTTAGAATCACACAATAAAGGTGTCCTACTTACTTGAATACCGTAGTCCTTTAGGTGGTGCTGAATCCACAATAGCTGTGCACAGCAACATCCAGCTGTAACATATTCAGACTCAGTTGTGGATATTGCCACACTGGTCTGCTTCTTACTGCTCCACTATATCAATCTTCCTCCCAAAAACTGACATGTCCCTATTGTACTCTTTCTATCTTCTCTACAGCCTGCAAAATCTGCATCTGAATATCCTGTTAGTAGAAAATCTCCATTCCTAGGGTACCAAAGGCCTAGATTAGGTGTGCCCTTAAGATATCTCAAGATTCTTTTGACTGCAGTATAATGAGATTCTTTAGGGCAAGCCTTGTACATAGCACAGACACATGTAGCATACATAATATCTGGTCTACTAGCAGTGAGATATAATAGAGAGCCAACTATTCCTCTATACAAAGACTCATCAACCGGTTTACCTGCATCATCTTTGCATATAGGCATACTTGTTGCCATAGGAGTTCTCATGGTGGAGGATGACTCCATACCATACTTCTTAATTAATTCCTTGGCGAACTTAGACTGGGATATGGACAAGCTATCTTCAGTCTGTCTTACTTGGAGTCCCAAGAAGAACTTAAGTTCCCCCATTCTGCTCATTTCAAACTTCCCTTGCATAAGTTTGGCAAACTTTTTGCAAAGGTTGTTCTCTGTAGACCCAAAGATTATGTCATCTACATAGATCTAAAGTAAGATGATCTTACCTTTAGATTCCCTAAGGAATAAAGTTTTATCTATTTTACCTCTTGAGAATTTGTTCTCAATAAGGAAAGTAGACAGGGTTTCATACCAAGCCCTTGGGGCTTGCTTTAACCCATACAATACTTTCCTAAGTCTATAAACATAACCAGGTTTAAGAGAATCTATAAAACCTGATGGCTGCTCTACATAGACTTCTTCTTTTAAATCACAATTCAGAAATGCAGATTTCACATCCATTTGGTATACTTTGAATCCTTGATAAGCTGCATAGGCAAGGAACATTCTTATTGCCTCCAGTCTTGCTACTGGGGCAAATGTTTGATCAAAGTCAATGCTTTCTTCCTGCATGTATCCTTTAGCAACCAATCTTGCTTTATTCTTCATAATTACACCACTCTCATCCAACTTGTTCCTATAGATCCACTTTGTGCCAATTATGTTGTGGTCTCTTGGTTTAGGAACTAACTCCCAGACTTTACACCTTTTGAATTTATTAAGCTCCTCTTGTATAGCATTAATCCAGTGTTGGTCTTGGATGGCTTCTTCAAATTTCTTAGGCTCCATTTGAGATAGGAAACTTGAGTGCAGGACTGTGCTCATATTTTTGCTTCTAGTCTGCACTCCTTGTCTTGGATCACTTATTATTTGATTAGCTGGATGATCTTTTAGATGTCTTATGTCTGGAGGTAGATTTCCTTCAGGTTGAACATCTCCAGCTCCTTCATCATGATGTACCTCTTGGTTGTCATCAGCTTCTATAGAGTCTTGTACTCCCCCTGGACAGTAGCCTTCATTTTCCAATGCTTCATCTGCATTTGATGCTTCTGCAATGGAAAGCTTGTCCATCCTTTTGCTTATACCTGTTGAATTATTTGATCTACAAGGCAACTCACTGTTGATTAATCTTGTTTCATCAAATACAACATGTACAGATTCTTCTACAACTTGAGTAGTCAAGTTGATGACTCTATAGGCCTTACTATTTAAGCTGTACCCAATAAATATCCCATCTTGGGATTTGGCAGCAAACTTAGTTAGATATGACTTGCCATTGTTAAGTATATAGCACTTGCAACCATAGATCCTAAAGTAGGATAGATTTGGTTTTCTACCTTTCATAATTTCATAGGGAGTCTTTTTGTGGCACTTGGTGATAGAAGCCCTATTGATCACATGACATGCAGTGTTTACTGCCTCAGCCCAGAAATATTCTGGAAGAGAGGTGTCACTCAATAGAGTTCTACCAGCTTCAATCAATGTCCTACTCTTTCTTTCAGCAATACCATTTTGCTGAGGTGTTCTAGGTGAGGAGAACTCTTGGAAAATCCCAAAGTTTTCACATAATTTTGTCATACTTTCAGATTGAAATTCAGTGCCATGGTCACTTCTGATTTTGACCATTGTACTGTTTAGTTCATTCTGAATTTGTTTCACAAAACTAAGTAAGACACTTGGGGTTTCTGATTTTTGTCTTAGAAAGAACACCCATGTATATCTAGAATAGTCATCTACAACCACAAAAGTGTAGACCTTCCTACCTAGACTATGAACTGGCATAGGACCAAAAAGATCCATATGTAAGAGGTATAAGCACCTCACAGAATCCTTGTTTTCAAGACTATAAAAGGAGGATTTTGTTTGCTTGCCCTTTTGACAAGCTTAACATATCCCTTCCTTTATACACTTAACTTGAGCACCATTCCTCACTAACTCTTTGCTAAAGAGTTGGCCAATTGTCTTGTAGTTAAGATAAGCCAACCTCTTGTGCCACTTGACACAATGAGATGCATTATCATCAGCTACAAGACAGATGGGAGAAACCTTGTTCTCACATACAAAATTAAGACAATAAACATTTCTCTCTCTATACCCAGTCAATATGATCTTTTGATCACTTGACCTTTTGATATGACATCCATCCTTAACAAATGAAATGTCATATCCAAGATCACTCAGCTGACTTATGCTAATTAGATTATGTTTCAAACCTTTTACATAAGCCACTTGGGTGATGCTAATTTAATTTGAAGAAATGTTACCAAACCCTTTGATGATTCCTCTTTCAGATCCACCAAAGATTACTTTAGGTCCATCTTTAACAGATGTGTACTCCTTCAGCAGCCCCTTTGTTCCAGTCATGTGCCTGGAACATCCACTGTCCAAGTACCATATAGGGGCATGACAACTTGGACTTTCCTGCAATACAGAATTACTTTCCCTTAGAACCCAAGTAAGTCTTGGGTCCTTGGTTCAGGTTAGCACCATTCATATTAAGACTACCAGCAGCTCTTTTAACTAGTAGACTATTGTTCTTCCTTATATTTGTGTTATGCCAGCAGTCTAAGGCAAAATGGCCTCTCTTGCCACAACACCAACATTCAAACTTGTTGTATCTAGGACTTGATACACCCTTGACAGAAGAATTTCTGTCCAGTGCTGGTGCTGCTGCAGCTTCACCCACAGATTTCTTATAACCATGGGGTTTATGAACATGGATAGACATATTGGCATTTACACCCTTGTTTATCTGAACATTAGTCTTAATATGACCACGAATATTCTCAAGATCATATTTGTTAGAAGGCACTTGCACCTTTCTAAACATAACTGGGACTGAAAGGTTTAGTGGCTGGACAGGAGCTTTGCCTTTTCTTTTGAATTAGGCAGCCCTGGGGTTACCTTTGAAGCCTAATCCTGCCTTACCCTTTTGAGCCACAAACTCATCTATTAAAGGTAAGAAAGATTTTGGCTTAGAGTAACTAGCCACTAAATCTTTCTCTATTCTTTGTCTGGCCTCCAGACTCTTAATTTGATCATTGTTATATTTGATTGTGCCCATCTGAATAAAGGTTATATTTTTCAGTTTGGCAATCTCATTTAACTTTTGATCCATTACTTTTTCAAACTCAGTTGCAGCCACCTTAAGATCAGCAATTTCCTGAGCCTGAGTTTTGACTAGGTTCTTGCTTTTCTTAAGAGCCTGCAATAAGTCCCCATACATATCTATCAACTGAAAAACATCACCTTCAGATTCAGATCCATCTACATCACTTGATGCAGATGTAGCTGATTCTGCACTAGTACTACAAACTGATTTTATAGAAGGATAATATACCTTACTGGGACCAGACTGATTCTGGCACATGTCTTCTTCTGATCCAGCCATCAGTCCTATGCACTGATGGTCTTCTTGATCATAGATGGAATTCAGCAATTGCATAAACTCCTCTTCTTCATTGGCTGCATACAGCCCAATGTATGCTTCAGCTTCAGATTCTGACTCTGAAGTAGATTGATCTGTAAGGCTCTTCTCCTTCTTAGCAACAAAGGATTTCTCCTTCTTGCCCTTTTGATGAGTATTCTTTCTGTCTGTTGACTCCTTCCTCTTATCAGGACATTCAGCCACTACATGTCCTGGCCTGTTACAGCAATAGCAAACAATCTTTGAAGTTGTAGCTTTGCTGTGCTTAGTTCTGCTCTTCTCCTGTCTTGATGATTTTCTCTTCTTATAGTAATCATCAGCTGGCTGTGATGTTGAGGGTCTTGACTTCCACTGCTTCTTCTTTAAGAACCTCTGAAATTGCCTTGTAAAAGCAGCAAAATCTGTATCTGAATCACTGCTTTCTGAAATCTGATTGTCTGAAATTTCTGAGTTAACTTCAGCAACTTCTTAGGAGGTGATGGAGATATTTTCCTATTCTTTCTAGTGGCTTCTGCCTTGAAGGCCACTGACTTCTCTCTATGCTCTCCTTTTGAATTCTTTTCTTCCTTCTTCCTAGCCATTAGTTGTATTTCATATGATAGCAACTTTCCAAACAAGGTTAGAGGAGAAATCTCTGCCAGTTTAGCCACTTCTCTTATGGCACAAATCTTGGTGTCCCAATCCTTTGTCAAGGACCTTAGGAATTTGTCATTCATTTCATAGGTACTGAAGACCCTTCCATAGGACATCAATTCATTTACTATCCTGTAGAATTTCTTGTAGTATTCAGTTATGCTATCAGACTTCCCTTATTTGAAACTCTCATACTCTTGGTTGAGCATAGACTTCCTATCCTATCTAACTTCTTCAGACCCCTCCATGTAGACAATCAAAGTGTCCCACATTTCCTTGGAGGTTTTACAGTGAATCAGATTTTGGAATGTAGAATCATCTATGGCACTCACTATGATATTCTGAGCTCCCTTATCCATAGTTGCAAATATGATTTCATCCTTGGTCATTTCAGAATAACTCTTTGGAGTTTGAATATTTGCATCAAGAACTGATACCTTCATTGTAATGAAGGGGCCTTCCTGTACTGTGATGTATATCCTTGGGTCGGAAGCCTCCATAAACAACCTAACCCTTTCTTTCCAGATTCCAAAGATTTCTTTTCTGCAGATGGGTAATTTCATTGACCCTAGTTCCTTCTGATTCTCTCCAGAACCCATTTTCTTGATTCTTGATTCCTCCTTTAGGGATCTAACTCAGACTGTTAATTCCTTATTTGAGTAACCACCCTCTGATACCACTTGATAGTTTTACTTTCAAGACTACTAAAACACCTAGACGGGGGGGGGGGGGGTGAATAGGTTCTAATGCTTGTTTTTACTTTAGGCAGAATATAACTACTGAATAAAATAAAATACAGAATATACTTCAGCAAACACAGCACAGCATTAACAGATATTCACACATCACAGATTGCACACAGATTTATAGTGGTTCCCCAAGGTCTGGGTACATCCACTTTCCCCCTTCACCTATCTAGCAGTGAGCTAGATTCGGCCTAACTTCCTTCTTTAACTCTGATCCTCAGATCCTACAGCTCAGAACCTGGAAAGGTTCCTACAACTAAGGCTAATCATCCCTACCTCAGCCTTGACACAAGGCCTACTACTCAGAGAAATACCTTCTCCTACACTCAGGCATACACATCCCTACCACTCAGAGATCAAATCTCCTACACTCAGCCTTTATAACACAGGCTTACATCTCAGATCTATATTAATAGATCCTACAAAATTTGAAAAGAGTTTTATTATATCTTGCCTTTGATAAGAGAGAAGGGATAAGACAGCACTTGATCTGCTGATGGATGAAATCAACTGAACCTTAGCTTTCTTCAAAGCTTCTTGAATCTTAACTTTAGCTGAAATGATTTCCTGACAGCTTCTTGAGAAACCTGTGATAGCTTCCTTCTTGATATTCAAATGGCTGGATCTCTCTCTATCCAATACCTTTGATAATACTTCAGAATTCTTGGACGAATTCTACTTAGACAGATCCTGAGAGGTTGTACCCTTCAGAATGTCTTCTTAGATCTTCTGATGAAGATCTTCTTCCATGCCTTGCACTTTCTTGATTTGATTACTCAATCAGTTTCTATGTGTGTTGCTTCTTAATCAAAAATCAATTGTCATTTTTTCTACTTCTGAATCTGTATATTTATAGACCTTTTTCATGGTAACCGGCTGATCCGGTTTCTAACTAACTTCTAACAAGTCTGACAGCTTCAGTTAACCTGTTGTAACTCACAGCTGTCAAGTCTTCAAACAGATCTTGTGCCTTTATCTTGGTCAGCAAAGTGTCCAGACTGTCTATCAGTAAGTGTCGAGACCAACTGTCTATATGTGTCGACATAAGTAACCTTGGTGTCAACACAGCCTTTGATGATGTCGACATGTTTGCCTTTAAGTCGACTCAGCTTCTTCATACTGCATCTTGAGAATGAGTCGACACTGAGTATTTGTGTTGACTCAAACACTTCATCATTCTTAAGCAAATGACTTGGTCTAGACTTTGAAGTGTGTCGACACAAGTCATGTGTGTCGACACAGTTGATGTAGATTCAGAACATAGTATGTGTCGACACTGCCTTTAAGTTTCGACACAGCTGTTGTCTACTCTACCTATATATGTCGACTCATTCTTCTGGTGTCGACACAAATGTAGTCGACTCAGCCTCAGTGTGTCGACACAGCCTTCTGGTGTTGACTCTACCTCAGTGTGTCGACACAGCCTTCTGGTGTCAACTCTGCCTCAGTGTGTCGACACTGCTTCCCGGTGTCGACACAGATTTTGTCGACACTTTTTCTCTGTGTCGACCTAGCCTTCTTCAAGTGTCGACACAATTATTCTGAAGTGTCGACACAATTATTCTGAAGTGTCGACACAACTTCTTCTGGTGTCGACACATGGACTTAGAATAATTTTCCTGCTTTTTAGTACATTCTTAACCTGCACATGTCAACTCAAAATAACATCAAATACACCATGATGTATATCATTGAGCTAAGTTAGGCTTCTTCAAATCAGGTACACATTTTCCAATGTACCCAATAGAAGGGCTAGGCCTAGTACTAGGAATACCCTCCTAGGAGTGGGGTGGCCCGACACACTGTCTCCGTTGGCCACGGTGGAGGCTCCTAGGAGTGTTGCTAGATTCCAAAAAGGGGGAACTAAAGTTCTGTGTGCATAGAGTCGTGTGTGTGTGTTGCACTTGCATGAGTCATGACATAACATATCACTATACACATACTGCCATATAACCTTACACCCTCATCGTACTAATTGGTATGAGACTTTTTATATGATGGGAACCTTGCAAAAGATCCCTTAACTTCTATGTTTGTATGGGCATTCATATAAGTTAAGGTTACTTATTCCATTATTTACTTTACATGTTCTTACGGTTCTACTTTACTTGTTTACATTACTTATTCCTTGTTATAGTTCTTTTATACATACACCTACTAGGGTAGTTGTCATCTACTTATTACACTCTGCTTTGTTGTCCTCCGCTTTAATCCTCACCGCACGGTGCCTAGGAGTCGCGGGGGTGAGGCGAGGACGATAGTGTATTAGTCTTTTGACTAATGGTAGGTGGACCACATCATTTTTGGGGACCAAACATTAGGAGCACCTGCACAAGCAGGACAAGAAGGCAGGACATAGGAGCAGTGTTTGCACGCTACCACTACTACACGATGAAGGGTCAAGGATGGATTTAAGCTTGCTTCCACTAGATGTGTGAGTTGAGAGAGAGATTATTTATATAAGTCATGTGCCGGGCTTATGCCCATATTTCTTTTCTATCCACTTTCATAATTTTTACTCATTACGGACTCTTTTACTTATATATAAATATATGATCTTGTGGACTTGGACTTCTTTTGTACTTCTACTTTCTTTGGTGATCGTTTAACCGGCAGGATCAGCGTTTTATAGTGACAACCTCCCCGAGTGTTGGTTTCACCGCAAAACGGTGATTCTGGGCATAAGAGCCGGTTGTGAAAGAAAAAAAAGGGTCTTACACCATGCATGGGACGTCTCTTCAGGAACCCACGGTCTCCATCCCGAACCTCAACTTGATAACATCGCGCATCGTAATACTTTGTCAGTCTGCTCTAGGCCTCAAGCATCCTATCTCGAATCATTCACACCTTGGTATCTGTGTCCTCCACAATTTTCGAGCCGAGTGCTTTTGGTTCCTCATCCTAGATCCAATATGGTGGAGTCCCGCACCTCCATCCGTATAATGCCTCATAAGGGTCATGCCTATATTGGACTGGTGACTGTTGTTATAAGAGAGCTCGATCAATAGTAACAGTCTCTCCCATGACTCTCCGTGGTCTAGAATGCATAAGCGTAAAAGATCCTTCAGTGTTAGGGTGGTACGCATCATCTTCAC
This sequence comes from Platanthera zijinensis, assembly GCA_039513925.1. Taxonomy (NCBI): domain Eukaryota; kingdom Viridiplantae; phylum Streptophyta; class Magnoliopsida; order Asparagales; family Orchidaceae; genus Platanthera; species Platanthera zijinensis. The sequence goes on from CM077086.1 coordinate 86,183,704, forward strand.
ATCTATCTGAGGGTGGAGAGTTGTGTTGAATGTCGGTTGAGAGCCCGAATAAGCCTGTACTGATCTTCTCTCCTTAGACGTAAAACGTTCATCTCAATCCAACACGATTGTCTTGGGCACTTGACTTCTCGAGCCGACAAACCTCACTATGTGTCTTTCTTTATTCCGGGGAAATACACGTTCTGATAAACGCAATTTTCTTCCGGTAATTTGAGTTCACGTTTGTGAATGTAGATAACGACTCTATAAACATTCTATATACGATCAGGTTCTTATTCCTTCGAGTATGCCCGAGTAATCAATAAACTCAACTTTACGAGTTATCCAATCATATTAATTAATGGGAATGATCCCTTCGTCAAACGACCCATCATCCTCATAATTTAAGATTGTGTACTCGTGAATCTTTGGAGATAATCTTTAATACCCATTAATTTTTGTGTCATTTTGCCATAATAACACTTGATAATCAAAAATCCATTTTATATAATCATAAATTTTGCTAACTGTGACTATAATGTCATCACACGTATATATTCTGGTCCTTGATGCTATCCGAGTCAAGTTTGAAGAGTCGTACCTAAGGTATATTGTCTGCTAAATTCTTGCAAATTTCCTAGGGTTATCATATTTTTGATGTTACAACATAGCGATTTAAACTTATCTTCCTAGATATCCTGAATCTTACTACCCGTCATCGAATTCACATGACATCTTGTAATAGTTAAGTCTCGTAATTACTCCTCCTTATTACTATGACATTGCCCAATCCCAAACTGCAAGTTTTCAACCTAATGACTTGTGTAAGTCAGGTAAGCGTTGATAACAGTGATTAATCAATTTTCATGTTTAATTCATCAGTTACCAACATTTAATATATGACGGGCTTAGTCACCTTTGTACGACCGAAGTAAGATATGATTAAGTCATTCCAAGCATGCTTTTATAAAATCTTATCTTCGCCCGAATAATGTCGAATACGATCAAATTCAACATCACTATGTTTGTGACACCACATTTTCAAAATTAGGTCTAAAAAAATCCATGTCAGTAACTAATTTGCCCAATAAACAAAAGATAAGACCCCAATAAACAAAAGATAAGCTCATACCTATCTTGGGATAAGTATCTTTGATATCACTATGTTATACTCGGGCTAGATATGCACGAAATCCTTAGGACATACAACCTTAGACCTGGGGTTCCATCCTAAATCTTGTTTATATACTCCATACTTTAGACTCTCTGGGTTATCATTTACGACCACTTTCACACGGTCAACCTGTGAACCAATCCCGACTGGGTCTCTTCTGATCTTTAATTCTTTTCTGACCCTTGGTATTTTGTATGATCGTTTTCTCAATGTAATCGTCTTATCGATACGGGGGTTGAGTCTATGAGTCCCCTACTATTCCGCTAATGGTTCATATACAAAATTCTCCTTAAGGTGGTCCTATTAGTTTGGGTAACAAGCGATAGTTCTACTTGATACATAAAGTAAGGACATCAGAGTTTAAGACTTAAGTAGCATAACTCGTGTTAGACTCTTCCACGAGTCATTTTGTGTATCCTTGTACCTTCACTGAATTCATACCTAAGGTCACTTTTGACCAGGATACGCTAAGAATCGTCTTGTTAAGTCAAGTTTCCTAGTTTGGTTGACCTAACTCATTGATTTAGGGATTATATATCGTGATCTTTACACATAGGCACAACATAGCTTTTGCTGTTTTGTTTGTCCCCAAACTAATGCTCGTGCGGGGTGACCCAGTGTTGTGGACTTACTTCTTTATGATCGTGGTATCCTATGATACAAGTTCGTAAGACCCCATTTTTTCTCACCATCGGGTCTTACGCCCAGAATCGCCGCCTTACAGTGACTCCAACTACTAAGTTCAACGCCAGCACACGACGTCGATCCGGCGGGCTAAAATTATCACATCATAGTGTATCAACAAAGGAGAAGTAAGTAATAAAAGTCCACAAATCACAACTCACAATCAATATAAATATAAGAGAAATAGTCCACAATGATTACAAAATATGAAAGAGAGTAGAAAATTGGGCTTAAGCCCGGTACAAGTCTAATACAAATGATTTCTCTCACAACTCACAACATCTAAGAGGAAGCAAACTGAAATTCTTCCTCGACCTAGCGTCGTGTAATAGCGGTACTGCGCAACAACTACTTCTCATGTCCTGCCTCCTTGTCCTGTCAGTGCTGATGCTCCTACTGCTCGGTCCCCTAAAATGATGTTGTTCACCGACCATTAGTCAAAAGACTAATCCACTATCATCCTCGCCTCACCCCCGTGACTCCTAGGCACTGTGCGGGGAGGAGGAAAGTGGAGGATAATAAATCAGAGTGGAACTAGCTGGTGATAACTACCATAGCAGGTGTATGTACAAAAGAACTATAGAATTGAAGCAGTAATGCAAACAAGTAAAGTACAGAGAAGTAAAAAATTGTAAAGTAAACAAGCTATATTAAAAGTAACCTTAATATATAAGAATGCTCATACAAACTTATAGGTTAAGGGGTCGTTTGACAAGACCTATCGTATAAGAAGTCCCATACCAGTTTATACGATAGTGGTAGGGGTTTAAATGCAAAGATTACATGATATGCTATGTTATGTTCATACAAGTGCAACACACGCACCGGACTCTATGCACACAGACGTTTAATTCCCCGGGTTTGGAAGATAGCTTCACTCCTATGAGCCTTTGTAGTGGCCAACGGAGACACTGGGTTGGGATACCCCATCCTAGGCGAGTATCTTCACTACAAGGCCTAGCCCTTATGTTCGCCCCTGAAGGACACACCAGCATCACCACATACTAATGCTGGCAAATCCACCAGTCTTTTCATTGGCTAAGTGAGAACCACACTTGCCGAGTCAACGTATCGATGTCGTTGTGAACGTCCATCTAATACCGAAGACCCACCACATTTATGTACATGCAACCATGAATTCACGAGCCATCTTCTCAAAGGACTAACCCGTCTGTCACAATAACCTTCCAAGCCACTAGCTCCCCAGACTAACCAGTCTTTACCTATCACCATCGAGACTACCGCTCATGAGTCTAAACCAAACTAGCCTCCCATGATAACGGGGTGAGTGAAAGTGAAGTAGTTAGAATTACTAGTTGCTCTTTAATCATTTTAGTCTTACGGTTTAAGGTTCACCTTGGACTACCCGGGACATTCCTTATGAAGGTCTCTCGAGGGCACTAGGAACTATGATGGGCTGAAGCCAAAAGCTCCCTTTCGCAAAGTACTTATTATTGTTGTTATCTACTGTTGGAACCCTAGGTTTTGATTTAAGTTCAGTCCTCTCTTTCTGTCTCTTGACCCAAGATTTATCTATGGTCAAAGGTTAGTTGATAGGTTAGATTCTCTAGTTGTGTAGAATTGTCTTTCCAGATGAATATTTGGTTAAGTAGTTTTTCGTTCGACTATACTCGAACGTCGCTCGACTATCGTCTATCGGCTGATCGACGATCGTCTATCAGTTGGTCGACATTCTGTCTGCGTTGATAGTTCGACGACGATCGTCTATCAGTTGGTCGACGTTCTGTCTGCGTTGATAGTTCGACTATTTGTTGATAGGTCGAATATCTATTTTGTTTGATAGTTCGACTATCTGTTGATAGGTCGACTATCTGTTTTCCCTTGAGAGTTCGACTATCTGTTGATAGGTCGACTATCTGCTCTTCTTTGATAGTTCGACTATCTGCTTAGATAGTTCAACTATCTAATAGCTCGACTATCTGTTGATAGGTCGACTATCTGCTTTCTTTGATAGTTCGACAATCTGTTGATAGGTCGACTATCTGTGTTGCTTTGATAGTTCGACTATCTGCTTGGATAGTTCAACTATCTGATAGTTCGACTATCTGTTGATAGGTCGACTATCTGTTTTGTTTTGATAGGTCGACTATCTGTTGATAGGTCGACTATCTGTTTTCTGTGATAGGTCGACTATCTGCTTGATAGGTCGACTATCTGTTTTGTTTGGTAGTTCGATTATCTGTCCGGATAGATCGACTATCTGATAGCTCGACTATCTGTTCTGATAGATCGACTATCTGCTGAGGTAGTTCGACTATCTTCTTTGATAGTTCGACTATCTGAATCGTTCGACTATCTGTCTGATAGGTCGACGATCTCCGTGCTTCGGTCGACGATCTCCGAGGGTCGTTCGACGTTTTGCTGTATGTCTTAAATAGTTTTGTCGTCTTCTATGATGTGACTAATTTCATACTTATTTTGGCACATTTTATAAAAGATTATCTGAATAAATTGTGATATTATTTCCATGTAATATCAGTTCCATTCTTTATGCATGAACTAATCCTTTTCTGACAAAGTTGTTTCTCTTATAGCTGAGATATGTTTTTTGCTTTATCTGCCAGGCTGTCCTTTATAGCCGTTAGACTCAAAAAGTCTTTCTTGGCTGTAAAGAGTCTTTTCTTATATGACTTTCTCTTATATTATTTCATCAGAATTATTTGCAGCTTCTTAGAAAGCTTTATCCTTTTATAGGATATCTGTCTGCAGTATTTTGTTTTGCTTTATGCTTTTTGCAACCCAGCTTGCAGAGTTCAGTAGAAGACAAGATTCAAACTCAAGTAAGAGCCGTTGCTGCTGCTGCTATATAAAGACTTCTTTGAAGAAAGAAATCAGCTAGCTCTCATATACCAAAAATCTATCAGCTACATTCAAGCTTAAGAACTTACAGTTTCCAACTGCTCTCAGCTCATTCACATATAACTGAGAAGAAGTTTTAGTTCTTCACTCTTCTTCAACCTGAGTTCTCCTGCTTACAGGAAGATCTTCGCTCAGATCCTTTTGAAGAAGAAGAAGAAGATAGCTGCCTAAAGAAGAAATCTTATTTCATATTATTTTATCTTCTTGTAACTTTTTCCTTCAGTATTTTCTGAAGTGTTTCTGCACTGAAGCAAGACTTCACCTGGACGTTCTTTGAGCCAGGGGGAGCCTTGATTCTTTTAGAGCTTTCTAGCTCAGTGCAAGTTATTGTGCTTCTCTAATCTATTGTAAAATAGAGAAGACACCTTAACCTCCTCTCCCCCTCCTGTAAAGGGTTATTACTCCCTTCAAAAGTATCCCTTGGTGGCAGGGCACCTGATCAAAAACCTGTGTTGGTTTTTAGACACCTGATCAAAATTCTAAAGGGTTGCTGGATCTACCTGAAGCAGATCTTATTGGTGGCAGGGCACCTGATCAAAAACCTGAGTGGATTCCTACCTTGTTGGTAGAAGAGTGGACGTACCCAAGTTGTTTGGAGAACCACTATAAATTCCTTGTGTCGTCTGGATTGCTTTAATTAATTACTTGTATTGTGGCTATGATTAGATCTTAACTAGGATTGCTAGTTGTTGTTTAGGTTTTCAAGCCGTAACTGTAATTACAGTTGGCTATCTTTTGTGCACATCACTTGTGTTAGGCTTTAGGTTTAATCTCAAATATCTATAACCTTCATTCCGCAATTAACTCCAAGGGAGTTGAGTAGACAGTCAACTTTGCAAGTGCAATTTTTAATTACTCTATTCACCCCCACCCCCCTCTAGAGTAGTATCTATCCCCTTTTCTTTCAATTGGTATCAGAGGGAGGTTGACTGACTGAATAGGCTAACACCAAAGTCACAAGATCCTGATAGATACCAAAAGTTTATAGATATTCACTTTCACTATCATGGCCCAGTCCAAGGATTACTCTAGCACCAGATCTCCAGCATGCAACTTGGCTAAGTTTGGCATCTGGAAGGCAAGGATTAAACTATATATGAACTCTATTGATGAAAGTATTTTTGCTTCTATTTTGACAGGACCACCAAGAGCACCTGCTGCAGCTACTGCCTCATCATCATCTGATATGAGTGCAGTGCCTCCTCCAGACTACAATGATGAATACAAAAAGGAAAAGATAGCAGATGCCAAGGCAATGAACATTCTGGCTCAGACAATGTCTGATGAAGTATTCCAGAAGGTTACTGACTGCTCCTCAGCAAAAGCAATGTAGGATACACTGAACCAGATTGTAGCTGGTTCAGCTGATGAAAGGAAGGACAGAAGGTCCAACCTTATCTCACAGTATGAGAACTTTAAGAAAACTGATGCTGAATCAGTTGAAGCTATGTACACAAGGCTCATCTCAATCATCAATGAGATGAGGACCCTTGACAAGGATATTTCATTGACAGAGGTCAATGATAAGATTCTTATGTGCTTCCCTAGCACATGGGATCTGAGGATCTGGCCTATCAAGGAGGCCAGAAGCACAATTGAAATCTCAACAGAAGCCCTTCTCGGCAAGCTCAAGTCTTCTGAGCAAGTGCTGATGTCCAGGGAAGCTGAAGCTGAAGCAAAGACCCCAACTCCTACAAGAAAAGAGCAAACCCTTGCTCTCAAAGCTGCTGAAGCTTCTGAAGGAAGCCAGTCCAATGAGGAAACTGATGGCATTATTTGCCAAAAGGTTTCTCAAGATGGGAAGGAAGGAATTCAGAAAGAAATCTTCAAAGTATGAAGATAAACCAAGGTATGATCGTACTCCTTCTAAAGAAATAATCTGCTATGGTTGCAGGAAGCCTGGACATATTCATCCAGATTGTCCAGAGGAAAAGAACAAAGATAAAAGAAACGACAAGGATCAGCACAGGAAGCATTCCAAGCCATCCTCCTACAAGAACAAAAAGAAGGAGAGAGGCTTTGTTGCTGAAACCTGGAGCGATTCTGATGAGGAATCTTCTTCCTCAAGCTCCAGTGAGGATGAAGGAGAAAAGAAGGCAAAGGAAGTTTGCCTGATGGTAATTGATGCCTGCAGCAATCACTCAGCTGCAGAGAATTCAGATTCTGATGAAGAAATGCCAACTGAAGATGAGGTATTGTCTTTTTATGACTTTACATCTGCTGAATTTAAATCTGAGTTTAAATCTTTATGTTTAGATTTAATTAGTTCTGAAAAAGAAATAAAAGAGCTTAGAATTAAACTAACTGAAACTGAATTGATGGCTAATGAAAACATTAGGTTAACAGCAGAACTCACTAATGCCAGTGAAGAAATAAAATTCCTTAAGAATGAATTAGCTAAGTCCAAAAGGTTAGAAGAGTCTCTGAATGGTAGAAGCCTTAAGTTGCTTGAAATAACCAGCATGTCTAACACTAGGTCAGACAATAACAAAATAGGCTTAGGAGCATCTTCTAGTGAGCCCCCAATCATTCTTAAAAACCATCTTTCAACTCCAGTGAATTTTATTTCATCTAGTGGAATAAAAAACACTGAGCAAGTTAATCAAGTTAATAGAGCTTTAAATAAAGCTAAAATAGAGAAAAGAAAACAAAAATTTAAGGAATTACAAAGAGCGTCGAACGCTGCTCGACGATCGCAGGCCCAATGGTCGAACGGAGATCGACGATCTGGGTACCAATCGTCGAACGCCGATCGACGCTTCCAACAAGAATTTCAAAATTCCAACCAGAACTTTAGAAACCAGAATATGAATAGAAACCCTAGGTTTATTGACCCATCATCTGCATGGAGAATCCCACCTAGGAGATCTTACCCATTAGGTTATTACCCTCAGCCTGCTTATTCATTTATTTCCAGTTTTTCTTATGTGAAAAACAAGGGACCCAAGGTTACGTAGGTCCACAATGTTTAAATTGATTTATTTGCAGGTAAAGACCTATCCTATCACTCAAAATAAGTGGTATTTGGATAGTGGTTGCTCCAAGCATATGACAGGAAATAAAGAACATCTGTCAAGGTTCAAGGCAAAGCTTGGCCCAAAGGTAATCTTTGGAGATTCAAGCTGTGGTCAAACTGAAGGCTATGGCAGGATGATAATTGGAGCTGTGACATTCAAGAGAGTTGCTTATGTAACTGGACTGAAGCATAATCTAATTTCAGTAAGTTAGTTATGTGATGCTGGATACCAGGTATCATTCACTAACTCTCTTTGTAATATTACTTTAAATAATAATGTTGTATTAGTAGGTATTAGACAAGGTAACATCTATTTAGTAGATTTTAACTCAACTCACTCTGAAATCTGCTTGTTTAATGAAGTAACAAATAACAATATTTTATGGCATAAAAGGCTTAGCCATGTTAACCTCAAGAATATATCTAGGTTATCTAAACACAACCTTGTTAGAGGTTTACCTTCTTGCCCCTACAAGAAGGAGAGCCTATGCAAGGCTTGTCAACTAGGCAAGCAAACCAAGAATTCATTTAAATCAGTAAATAAAAGTGGTTCTCCTAGAATCCTGTATTTATTACATTTGGACCTATTTGGCCCAATAAATGTACAGAGTTTAGGAGGGAAGTATTACACCCTAGTCATTGTAGATGACTTCTCTAGGTTCACTTGGGTGTTCTTTCTGAGAACTAAGGCTGATAACTTCAAAGCCCTTACAGATTTTCTATTATGTGTGCAGACTGAGTACTCTACTCATGTGGCCTTGATCAGAAGTGATTATGGTACTGAGTTTGACTCTCTTCTCATGCAAGAATTCTGTGAGAGAGAAGGTATCAAACATAACTTCTCAGCTCCTAGAACTCCCCAACAAAATGGGGTAGTTGAAAGGAAGAACAGAACACTAATTGAAGCTGCTGGCACATTGTTGGCAGATGTTAATATGCCTCTTTCCTATTGGGCAGAAGCTGTTAGCACAGCCAACTATGTCTTGAATAGAAGTCTGATACACAAGCTTAAGTGTAAAACTCCTTATGAGTTACTTAATGGAAAGAAACCTAAAATAAATTATTTTAGAGTGTTTGGCTGTGTTGTTTATATTCATAATAATAATAAAGAATATCTTAGAAAATTTGAAGAAAAGGCTTCAATGGGAATTTTTCTTGGATATTCCCAAGTAAGCAAAGCTTATAGGGTATTTAATAAATCATCTTCTAAAATTAAAGTGTCTGTTCATGTGTCCTTTGATGAATCCCAAATGTTTTACAAGGAGAAGGAAACTTCCCCTTCCTCAAGTTCATTACAGGTACAAGAATCTTCCAAAGATGTCACTCAAGAAATCCTCCATCTTTCAACTCTTCATATCACTGAATCAGACAGTGATGAAGACATTGCAGAAGTTGTTGTTGTTCCACCAATAGTAGATCAAATTCCTCCTGAGGAATTAATCCCAACTATTGCTGAAGATCACATCCCACCTACTGATGCTGTCACACTTAGAGATCATCCTACATCTCAAGTGATTGGAGACATATCAGCTGGTGTTCAAATAAGACATCAGTTAAGACAGGATGTGATGCATGCTTGTTTCCTTTCACAGATTGAGCCCCTAACCATTAAAGATGCTGAGCTAGATCCCCACTGGATCATTGCTATGCAAGAGGAACTCAATCAGTTTGAAAGATGTAAAGTATGGACTTTGGTTCCCAGACCTAAAGGCCAACTGATCATAGGCACCAAGTGGGTGTATAGAAACAAGTTGGATGCAAATGGAATCATTGTAAGGAATAAAGCTAGGCTTGTAGCTCAGGGCTACAGACAGGAGGAAGGTATAGATTATGACCAAACCTTTGCTCCTGTTGCAAGGCTAGATGCAATAAGGATCTTCTTAGACTATGCAGCCTATATGAAGTTTAAAGTCTTTCAGATGGATGTCAAGAGTGCCTTTCTTAATGGTGAGCTAAAGGAAGAGGTATTTGTTGAACAGCCACCCGGTTTTGTTTCTTCAACTCAGCCCTCACATGTATTTAAGTTGCAAAAAGCTCTTTATGGACTAAAACAAGCACCAAGAGCCTAGTATGAGACTCTAGCTAGTTTCCTGTTAGAGCATAACTTTGTTAGGGGAGTAGTTGATAGAACCCCCTTCGTCAAGCACCACAAGGACACAATCCTGTTAGTTCAAGTGTATGTTGATGACATTATTTTTGGTTCCACTGATCCCAAACTATGCAAAAAGTTCTCCAACTTGATGCATTCTAAGTTTTAGATGAGTAGTATGGGTGAGCTGTCTTACTTTCTTGGTCTCCAAGTAAAGCAAGATGCTGATGGCATCTTCATTTCCCAATCCAAATATGCCAAGGAATTGGTAAAGATGTTTGGGATGGTAGATGCTTCAGCAATGCATACACCTATGGCTACTAATGTAGTTATTGATTCTGATGATCAGGGAAAGCCTGTTGATCAAAAGAATTATAGGGCCATTGTTGGTTTCCTATTGTATTTAACTACAAGTAGGCCAGACATAATGTTTGCTACATGCCTTTGTGCTAGATTCCAGGTCAACCCCGAGGAATCTCATCTGATTCTTCTCAAGAGAATCTTGAGATAGCTGAAGGGATGTCCAAATCTAAGACTTTGGTACCCAGCTGAGTCAGAATTTGAATTAATTGGATATTCTGATTCTGATTATGCTGGTTGTCGAGTTGACAGGAAAAGTACCTTAGGAACTTGCCAGTTCCTGGGAGAGAGATTGGTCTCTTGGTTCTGTAAGAAGCAGGCCTCTGTCTCAACTTCAACTGCAGAAGCTGAATATATAGCAGCTGCTAGTTGTTGTTCACAGATCCTGTGGATACAAAACCAACTTTTGGATTATGGGTACTCACACAAGAACACTAAAATCATGTGTGATAGTACAAGTGCTATCTCCATTGCACAAAATCCAGTGCACCACTCTAAAACGAAGCACATTGAGATTAGACACCATTTCCTGAGAGATTGTGTGGAAAAGAACAAGATCAGCCTTGAGTTCTATCCACAGACCTTTAGAGAGGTGATATATTCACCAAGCCCTTAGATGAACAGAAGCATCTGTTCTTTTTGGTTCAACTAGGCATGATTAATGGAAGAGACTAAGTGTGACGTCTGCCTTGTTGAAACCTATTTGAAGATCGTCGAACGACGTTCGAAGATAGTCGATCGGATCAAGCCTATCGTCGACCTATGGTTGAAGATAGCTTATCTGCTTGAAGATCGTCGACCGGCGTTCGAAGATAGTCGAACGGGTCGAGCCTATCGTCGATCTATGGTTGACGACAACTTGCTGTGTGTGAAGACAGAAATAGTCGAACGATTGATCGACTACTCTACTTCAGGACCGATCGTCGAACGACCGATCGACCATCGTCTCCAGTATCTTTTAAAAAGATCGACGATCGTTGTTTTTAATTTAAAGCCGATGGTTGACCTAGGTTAAGAGATAGTTGCTTTTATCGTCGACGGAGAGCGTCTTTTCGCATTCCGTCTTCCCGCTTGCTCTTCGTCTTGCGTGTTCTACCGCTCCGTCCTCGCCGTCTCTCTCTCGTCTTCTCCAGCTTTTTCGAAGGTGATTGCTCCAGTGCTTCTTGTAGTAGTGAAGTTTGATGCCGGTTTCAGCGTAGATTTCGACGCCTTCAGTTGCTGCAAACCAGGAATAGTAGAGATTCTGAATCTGTGCAAAGATCAAGGGTTAGAGAAACTCATGTCCTACAGAATAAAGATAAACACCCAAGAGATCAAAGAGTGGGCTTTCTCTTCATCTTCAACTGATGATTCGATGACTGGAACTATTAGCGGAGAAGAGGTAATATTGACTCCCGCTATTTTGACTGAAATTTTTGGATTGATTAATGGGGAAGAAGAGTTTGAGCAAGATACTCCTGAGTTCGGAAGGATGTTAACTGAGCTGGGATATGCCGAAGGCATTCCCTCTAAGCTGCTCAAAGTGAATTTTCCGTTTAAGATCAAGTTTCTTGCTGAAAATAGTAGGAAAAGTGTTACTAGGAAAGCACTCCGCCCACGATAATATTACAAGACAGCAATTTGCACTAATGTGTGCAATTGTAAATAAGAAGCAGATAAATTAGGCAGGCGTTCTTTTTGATTTGATCAGGAAAAAGAATGGCAAGAAAGAAGTTACCCTAGGAAGGGTAGTTGGAATTTTTCTGAAGGAGAAATACCCCCATCTGCTAGTGTCAGCCGCCACCTCCATCAACGCCAGCAAGAAGATGGATCCATCCCTGTTCGCCAAATGGAAAAGGACCTTCCTGAAGCCCGCACCCGTAGGGGTTGCTCTAGTTACTTCTGAGAGCACCAGGACTGTTGCAGTCACTCCCCCCCTTCTAGCAGCTGGCTCAGCAAATCCATCTCCTCCATCTTCTTCATCAGTTTTGCTGTGTACTTCAGCTGAAGTTCCCTCAACTTCAATTGAAGTACGACCTTATGCTTCTCCTCCTGCATCTCCTCTCCCGAATCATCTTGCTAGGATTTCTTATCCCAGTTTTGATTTGTTGGTGTCTAAAATTTCTACTCCAGTTCATTCTCCAGCTCATCATGCATATACCAGTCCTGCTGATCTTCCATCATCTGAAATTCCCCCACCATCATCATCATCATCTTTTGAAATAACTCCTGCATTTATTTCTAGCATTGTGGAGTTAATTACCCCCTCAATCAAAATTATGATTGACGAGGCGATTGCTCCCTTGCTTCCTCTATCTCCTCTCTGACTGCTGCTATTCTGAAACTCTCAAACTCTGCTGAGCTCTCTTCTTCTAGGGGCCTAGTTTCAGTCTCTACTGAATCAAGCAGGGGAGATGCTTGATGAAGATGTCTCTGAGCAGCCCTTGGCCTCCCCTCCAGCAGTTCATCTTGCAGTGGTAGAGAAAGCAATAGAAGATTCAGCTCCTCCTTCTTTATCTGAAAAAGAAATTTCTGATGCTTTGTTGAAATCTGAATTCATTGTTAAAGCTTGTTTAGAAGAAAGTTCTACTCCCTTGGTTGCCCTGTACCTAGAAGGAATCATCACTTCCTTTCTAGATGAATTATGGGAGTTAGGACACGCTGTGGTCGATTCTTAAGGTATTCCCTTTACTTACTTTTTAGACTTGATAACTGATATGATAGTTTGGGAATATCTGGAAGGGATGATTAGATGTCATTTAGAACAATTTTATTCATAATACTACAGATAAATTAGAAGAAGCTCTAGAAGTTCAAGAGCCTGTTATTCCACCTGCTCCAGAAGTTCAACCAGAATCAGGTGTTCAAAATTCTGAAGTTGCTCAGCCAGAAGTGCAAGCAGAACTGGTCACTATGACAGTTTCTGAGATTCAAGAATCAGCTGCAGATGCCCAAATTGAAAAATCTACTGTATGGGATGATTCCCCGGGCTTGGATTTAGATGCTCTCCTAGAACAGGATGCCATGGAAGAAGAACTAGAAAAGGCTGCTTTAAAGGAAAAGGAAAGAGCTTTGAAAGATGCAATTGACCCATATGATATGCCTATCTCTTCTAATTCTGAAGATGAAATCGATTCTGATGAGTCTGCTGAATCTAAAAGAAAAAGAATTGCTAAAAAGAAAAGAAAAGCTGTAGCTCCTCCTCCTTCTAATCCAGATAATGATACCCCGTATTACATACTGAAAGGAATTGATCCAAAGTCAAAAGAGTTCCAGCATTGGATGCTATTTTCTAAGAACCAGCAAAAGCAAAGAAAAAAGTCAAAGAGGTATGACTCTCCTGTACCTAGATGGAATTCAAGAAGTCCTCCTCCTCCACCTCCTCGGTGCAGGAGCCTCAGGAAATTTATCTTCAAAACCTGCTACTCAATCTGAAATATCAAATCCATCTCAGTCAGCTCAAAGGAGAACTTCACAAGGATACCAAGGTAAAAGTCAAACTGGCTATCAAAGACCTGATACTGTTAAAGAACAAGTTAAGGAGATAGTGTATCAAAGACCAACCTTTTCTCCTCCTCAGTCCAAAGAACTTAAAAGCTCTACCTCTCCTAAGCCAGATCACTCTGAGAAGGATGTTTCAAAAGGTAAGCAAATTATTTTATCTGAAAATTCTAGCAAGATATTTGCTAAGTCTGCTCCCCTTTCTTATCTAGATATTTAGGATAAAGAACCAGTTGATACTTCTTCTGAGATTATTTATGAAAGCCCAGAGCTTGATCCTAATTTTAGGATGGCTCATTTTCTTGAACTGGTTGGAGCAGCGCAAATTAAGAAAGCAAAAGCAGAAGGAAAGGACACTGCAGGATTGACCACAATGTCGAAATTCAGAATGAAGGAGCTCGATAAGTTCCAGGTTAGACCTGAGATATTTGACCCTTCAAATTATATGGAAAAGCATCCTGAGGCAGTGGTCCCAAGAACAACAGAATTGAAAATTATTGGAGAACAAGACTTGAAGTTATCGAAAAAAGAAGCTCTAGATCCCACCAGAAAGATTACTTTTGTTTCTAACTCTTCTAATCCTAAATCTCTCTGAAGCTCCTTAATTTTTCATTGATTGACAGTTAATTTCTTATCTGCTTGATTGATGATATCTGCTTAGTTATTTCTCTTTATGCATTTTATTTTACTTTCAGTAATTAGTTTGTATGTTTTAATTGTTGAGAGACTTAACTCAAATAGTGGGAGATTGTTGGAACCCTAGATTTTGATTTAAGTTCAGTCCTCTCTTTCTGTCTCTTGACCCAAGATTTATCTATGGTCAAAGGTTAGTTGATAGGTTAGATTCTCTAGTTGTGTAGAATTGCCTTTCCAGATGAATATTTGGTTAAGTAGTTTTTCGTTCGACTATAGTCGAACGTCGCTCGACTATCGTCTATCGGCTGATCAACGATCGTCTATCAGTTGGTCGACGTTCTGTCTGCGTTGATAGTTCGACTATCTGTTGATAGTTCGACTATCTGTTGATAGTTCGACTATCTGTTTTGTTTTATAGTTCGACTATCTGTTGATAGGTCGACTATCTGTTTTCCCTTGATAGTTCGACTATCTGTTGATAGGTCGACTATCTGCTCTTCTTTGATAGTTCGACTATCTGCTTAGATAGTTCAACTATCTGATAGCTCGACTATCTGTTGATAGGTCGACTATCTGCTTTCTTTGATAGTTTGACTATCTGTTGATAGGTCGACTATCTGTGTTGCTTTGATAGTTCGACTATCTGCTTGGATAGTTCAACTATCTGATAGTTCGACTATCTGTTGATAGGTCGACTATCTGTTTTGTTTTGATATGTCGACTCTCTGTTGATAGGTCGACTATCTATTTTCTATGATAGGTCGACTATCTGCTTGATAGGTCGACTATCTATTTTGTTTGGTAGTTCGACTATCTTTCCGGATAGATCGACTATCTGATAGCTCGACTATCTGTTCTGATAGATCGACTATCTGCTGAGGTAGTTCGACTATCTTCTTTGATAGTTCGACTATCTGAATCATTCGACTATCTGTCTGATAGGTCGACGATCTCCGTGCTTCGGTCGACGATCTCCGAGGGTCGTTCGACGTTTTGCTGTATGTCTTAAATAGTTTTGTCGTCTTCTATGATGTGACTAATTTCATACTTATTTTGGCACATTTTATAAAAGATTATCTGAATAAATTGTGATATTATTTCCATGCAATATCAGTTCCATTCTTTATGCATGAGCTAATCCTTTTCTAACAAAGTTGTTTGTCTTATAGCTGAGATATGTTTTCTGCTTTATCTGCCAGGCTGTCCTTTATAGTCATTAGACTCAAAAAGTCTTTCTTGGCTGTAAAGAGTCTTTTCTGATATGACTTTCTCTTATAGTATTTCATCAGAATTATTTGCAGCTTCTTAGAAAGCTTTATCCTTTTATAGGATATCTGCCTGCAGTATTTTGTTTTGCTTTATGCTTTTTGCAGCCCAACTTGCAGAGTTCAGTAGAAGACAAGATTCAAACTCAAGTAAGAGCCGTTGCTGCTGCTGCTATATAAAGACTTCTTTGAATAAAGAAATCAGCTAGCTCTCATATACCAAAAAGCTATCAGCTACATTCAAGCTTAAGAACTTACAGTTTCCAACTGCTCTCAGCTCATTCACATCTAACTGAGAAGAAGTTTTAGTTCTTCACTCTTCTTCAACCTGAGTTCTCCTGCTTACAGGAAGATCTTCACTCAGAGCCTTTTGAAGAAGAAGAAGAAGATAGCTGCCTAAAGAAGAAATCTTATTTCATATTATTTTATGTTCTTGTAGCTTTTTCCTTCAGTATTTTCTGAAGTGTTTCTGCACTGAAGCAAGACTTCACCTGGACGTTCTTTGAGCCAGGGGGAGCCTTGATTCTTTTAGAGCTTTCTAGCTCAGTGCAAGTTATTGTGATTCTCTAATCTATTGTAAAATAGAGAAGACACCTTAACCTCCTCTCCCCCTCCTGTAAAGGGTTATTACTCCCTTCAAAAGTATCCCTTGGTGGCAGGGCACCTGATCAAAAACCTGTGTTGGTTTTTAGACACCTGATCAAAAGTATAAAGGGTTTCTGGATCTACCTGAAGCAGATCTTGTTGGTGGCAGGGCACCTGATCAAAAACCTGAGTGGATTCCTACCTTGTTGGTAGAAGAGTGGACGTACCCAAGTTGTTTGGGGAACCACTATAAATTCCTTGTGTTGTCTGGATTGCTTTAATTAATTACTTGCATTGTGACTGTGATTAGATCTTAACTAGGATTGCTAGTTGTTGTTTAGGTTTTCAAGCCTTAACTGTAATTATAGTTGGCTGCCTTTTTTGCACATCACTTGTGTTAGGCTTTAGGTTTAATCTCAAATATCTATAACCTTCATTCCGCAATTAACTCCAAGGGAGTTGAGTAGACAGTCAACTTTGCAAGTGCAATTTTTGATTACTCTATTCACCCCCCCCCCCTCTAGAGTAGTATCTATCCCCTTTTCTTTCATCTACCTATGTCCTGACTCAACTAATCTTGCACTTGATCTAACCTTAAGTGTGTTTAGCCTCTTCTTCCAGGGAAAGACAATACGACGTCGATCTCGTACCCAACCTTGACCCTAGTCAACCAGTATCTCACAACCTACCTTCTATTGGTGACCTCATTCATTCTCAACCAAACCGAGTACACAATCTATCCCATTCAAAGGTTTATATGTTTCCCTAACTCTATAGTTTAATTGTGTGCAGATCTAATGGACTATATGATGTGTAAGGATAATGACCTTCCAAATAATCATGCAAATGACCTAAGATTATTATTGGGGGTTTATCATGTAATTTTACAAATAAATTCAGAAGATTATAATTTTCCTACTTTATTTGGCATTTATTGTAATTTCTATAGAATCATGCATTAGATGCTTTTGAACACCAAGTGCACTGTTCTCACTAGGTATGGACTTAATAAAATTAGGAAAATTTGATACCATGAAAATAATAATAAAAACAAAAATCCCAATTTTCCAGAAAGGATTTGACCCTCAACAAATTATTGGATAAATAACCACAATATTATGATAAATAGAGAAAAATTAGAATTATCCTTCCAAAATTTATGAGAAAATTACTAGATGATAAATATGAACAGGAAAGGCTACTGACCAAGAATTTTAATTTTCTAACTCCAATTTGTCATGTAGATAAATTATTTTAAAATATTCATCTATGGGCACTTTGTGAAGCATCCTATATGAAAATTCTACAAATATTTTTATAACAATTCACAGAGTATGATTATGTACTATAATGTTCTCTCACCAAGTTTCATAATTTTACAATAAGCAAATGAACCTAAAATAATTATCTTGTGATTGAATCAAACTTAGGGTTTGTGAATGAAGTACTAAAATTATCAATCCAAAATTCACAATAAAATTTCTAGGGAACAACATCATCTAAAAAAGTTTACTTCCTAAATTTCATGAGCATCCATGTCATTTAGGCACGTATATAAATATTGAATCAAAGTGCCCTAATCTATCCATAACTATTTTAAAGAGGGTGTAAGTTCCTAAAAGTCCTACAACCATTCTTCTAGAACTTATTTTTACAAGTGCAATACACGCACCCGACTCTATGCGCACAGACCTTTAGATCCCCGGTTTTGTAAGATATCATCACTCCTAGGAGCATCCGTAGTGTCCAACGTAGATAGTGGGTTGGAACACCCCCTCCTAGGCGGGTATCCGCACTACCAGGCCTAGCCCTTATGTACGCCTTTGAAGGACACACTAGAGTCACCACGTACTAATGCTGGCAAATCCACGAGTCTTTTCATTGGCTAAGTGAGAACCACACTTGCCGAGTCAACGTATCAACGTTGGTGCGAACGCGTGTCTAATACCGAAGACCCAACACCTTTATGCACATGTAACCATGAATTCCCGAGCCATCGGCTCCCCGAACTAACCCGTCTGTCACAACTATCTTCTGAGACACTAGCTCCCCGGACTAACACGTCTATACTTATCACCATCGAGCCTACCACTCGTGAGTCTAAACCAAAGTAGCCTCCTGTGACCACGGGGTAAGTGAAAGTGAAGTACGTAGAATTTCTAGTTGCTCTTAAGTCATTTTAGTCTTACGGTTTAAGGTTAACCTTGGACTGCCCAGGGCATTCCCTATGAAGGGCTCTCGAGGGCACTAGGAATGACGATGGGCTAAAGACCAAAGCTCCCTATCGCAAGGTACTTATTATTGTTGGTATCTACCCATGTCCCGACTCAACTAATCTTACACATGATTTAACCCTAAGTGTATTTAGCCTCTTCTTCCAGGGAAAGACAATCCACCATTGATCTCGTACACAACCTTGCCCCTAGTCAACCAGGCTCTCTCAACCTGCCTTCATTGGTGACCTTATTCATTCTTAACCATACCGGGTACACCAACTACCCCATTCCAAGGTTCACATGTTTCCCTAACTCTACGGCTTAGTTGTGTGCAGACCTAATAGACTATATGATGTGTAAGGATGGTGACCTTCCAAATAATCATCCAAATGACCGAAAATTATTATTGGCGGTCTATCATATTATTTTAAGAATAAATTCGGAATATTATAGTTTTTCTACTTTACTTATTATTTATTATTATTTCAATAGAATAATACCTCATATGCTTTTGAACACCAAGTGCACTCTTCTGACTAGGTATCGACTTAACAAAATTATGACATTTGGTAACATGAAAATAACAGTAAATATCAAATATCCCAATTTTACAGAAAGGATTTGACCCTCAAAAAATTATTGGATAAATAACCATAATATTATGATAAATAGGGAAAAATTAGAATCATCGTTCCAAAATTTATGAGAAAATTAATAGATGATAAATATGAACAGGAAAGGCTACTTACCAAGAATTTTAATTTTTTAACTCCAATTGGTCACATTGATAAATTATTTAAAAATATTCATCTAAGGGCACTTTGTGAAGGATCCAATATGAAAATTCTACCAATATTTTTATAACAATTCCCAGAACAAGATTATTTCCTAAAATGTTCCCTGACCAAGTTTCATAATTTTACAATAAGTAGAAGACCCTAAAATAATTATCTTGTGATTGAATGAACTTAGGTTTTATGAATGAAGGAATAAAATTATAAGTCCAAAATTAACAATAAAATTTCTAGGGAACAACATCATCTAAATAAGTTTACTTCCTAAATTTCATGAGCATCCAAGGTCATTTAGGCATGTACATAAATATTGAATCAAAGTGCCATAATCTATCCATAACTATTTTAAAGAGGGTGTATGTTCCTAAAAATGCCACAACCATTCTTCTAGAGATTATTTTTACCCTAGGAACTCACCAACCAAGTTCCAAGACAATCCAAGGACATATAGTCTCAAGTCCTTCACTAGGCTCAATATCCAACTCTAGGGTTCACACTAGGGTTTTAGGGCATCTAAACCCCAAACAACCCTAAATCTCTTGTGGGTGAGTTTTATGTGCCAATAAGTTAGTGGCCAAAGTTTCACCAACTTTGGATGAGGATTGGTCACTCAATCCTTTAAGTGCACTTTTGACCTAAATTTCACCTTATAGGGCCAAACTTTGGTCACACCAATACCTAATTAAATCAAGCCCAAATGGGCTGAGATTTGTACTAGTGACCTATCATGACCCTATGGGTCATCCACCAAAAGTTTGGGGAATTGTGAGGTCAATAGACCCTAAAATTAAATCATACATGATTTACTAAATATTTACAAAAAACATAGAAAAATATACTCCAAAAATTCTCATTTTTGGATATGATGAGGGGGTCGGTATAACTAGCCTATGGTTTAAATTTCAAAGCATTTGCCTGATTGGTTTAGTGGGGGAACTCAATTTAGTCTCTGGTCAAGCCTATGTATAGGCTGCACCATATTGAGTGTTGTGGTCAAACCCTGACCCAATTGGGTCGAAACCAATTTTAAATTAAACTAGACTCAAAGGCCTACAACTTTTGTGACTGGCAACTTTTCATAAAATGACATCTAATGGCCTCATATAACGACATCAAATAGTGCATGATAAAAGGTAATAATTCATATATTATATATAAATATAATAATACTTTATTAATCCACTATTCATCATCTTCTTCTCCAAACAGAACACCCAAACAGAAACATTAAAAGCCCAAACCTGTAGTTTTTCCAAAGCTTTGTGTCGACCACCTGGCCACTTCCCTTGCCAGCCACCTCCACCACCACCTCCGTCGAAGTGGTGGCTATCACCCGACAGTTGTTTGGCCGCCGGAGGTGGTGGTTTTCGGCGAACCCGCCACCATGATTTTTTGGAAAAACTCCATTTTTTTCTCACTTGGATCGGCTCGTTTGAGCCCTATTTCTCAGCCAAATTTGATCTACATACTAGCACAGGGAGAGAGGAGGAGAAGTGGACCTTGTTTGAGGTTTGACGACGGCGATGGCAGCGGTTGGCCATAGCCTTTTTCCTCTCCAACGAGCTTGCCCGATTCCTCGATCCTCCGCTAAAAACATCGATCCAATACCTCATTTCGACTGCCAAGAACGTTTTGAAGGTGATGGGTTAGCCAAAAGTGGGAATTTTGGCTGTATAAGGGGATTTATATTTTCCATGGGACGGGAGGTGAAGGGGTGGTCAGCCATGGTGGTTGGGCTCCCCTCTTGATGTCTTTTGACTGGAGTTGATGGGAAGATGAATCCTAAGTATCAGGGAATCACAAAGGCTACTTAGGGGAGATGGAAGGAGTGACCCATGGCCTCCTCCATAACTCTTCTCTCTCTCTCCATTAAGGGGAAAACTCCCATTTTATCTCTCCTAGTCATCATTTATGGAAAATGAATGGCAAATCAGATATTTTCCAACCTTATGGGCTAATGGGTCACCTCAATTAGGCCTAGCCCAAGTGGTTAGGGCTTGGTTGGGTTAACTTGAGTTAATTTGACTGAATTTAGGGTTGAGTTGACTTTGGTCAATTTGACCTTTTGAGTTGACCTCAATGGATTCTTAGTGACTCATTGGCCTCCCCTAAGGTTTAGGGAGACTTGGGCAGGGTTGGTTTGACACCATGATTGTCACTTGACCCTTATTAAGGTACTTTGACTATTTTAGGGTTTAGGTTGACTTGGGTCAACTTGACCTATTTAGTTGACACCAATGGGTGGTTAGTGACCCATCGGACTCCCCTATTGTTTAGAAAGGTCTTGGTGGGGTCATTTTGGCGAGTTGGAGGCCCATTGGTCCTAGATTGGCCATTTTTACCATTTTAGGGTTATGGTTGACTTTGGTCACTTGACCACTCTAGTTGACCCCAATGGGTTCTAGGTGCTCCAAGGGACCCCCTAATGGGTTAAGGATGTTATGGTTGGGTCAAAGAGTCAAGGTGAGGCCTTAAAGTCAAACACTAGGTTAGGTAATTAGAATGTGTTATTTTTAGACCCAGGTGATTTCTAACTTCATGCCCTAGTTCACCTAGTCTCCTTGAGCTTCCTAGGGTTTTATTATGACCTAGTCATGACAAATCCACTCCTGGGGTCTAGTTGTTTGAGGGATGTTACAGACATTAACGTCTGGGCTAGGTCTGCTCACTTGTTACACTTGTGGCATGGTGGGTCATTTGGCTCGAGACTATGTGCGCGATCGTCCAACGGGTGAGAAAAAGACAGGTGCGACGTATGCTGAAAAGGATAAAATAATGGAGACAACTTTATCCTAAGCCCAGCCTCGAGTCTATAATCTTTTCCAACAAGAGGAAATTAAGCAAAGTGACGTCGTAACAGGTATGAGTTAAGATATAGTTTTTACCTCTTTTTATACTTGGTACCTTGTGCGTTGCTTGTGTATGAATTGATTGTGTTAGGCTTTGTCCTGATTTTAGATTATTCGGCGGGGGCCCTTTTCGATACAGGAGCCTCTCATTCCATTCTATCTGAGGACTTCGTGGTGCGTATCGGAGTGCCTTATTTTGTACCTACATATCGAGAGAATGTGTTACTGATGGCGAAGGCCATCCGGATGGCGCACTTGGGACAGAGGATGTTGAAGAGGTACCGGCAGAGGATGGAGAATTTGGGACCGAGGATGTACCGGCAAAGGACGTGCGACGCCGTAGCGGTCATGGCTACAAGCTTCGCCCGCGCAACAAGACTCGTATTTGATTATTTCTACTTTTGGTGTGCTAATAGCCATCTCATGAGAGGCTATTTAAAACATTATTTTATTCTTGCATTTTATTTATGTGGTGTGTCTTTAGCCACATGCTTTTGTTATTTGAGATGTAAGCCTATATAAATGGTAGCAGCAATAGTATATATCCAGTACAAGGTAAAAACTACTAGTGGGCGCCAACAACCTGACACGAACCCACCAGCACACATATATGTCTGTAAGAAAGTACTGAAAACAACCTCACAAACAAGGTAAACAAAACTCCAAAGTCCGGGAGTCCACCAACAACAACACCTCCAACTTGCCACCAAACTGGCTACAGCTCAGAACCTGGGGTATTCCAAAAGAAAACAGAATACCTCAGCAAGCAAAAATCAAGGTAAAACTGCATGAAAGAGTCAACCAAAAGGACAAAATAACAGAAAACATGCAGTAAAAAGAGTCACAACTGTCCAAAACAGGACAACAAGAAATGCACAACGTGCAAAGAAACAGCAACGACCCAGCCCAGGAACAACATCCTGCAGGGCCTACTAGACTACCAAGAGCCAGAATGCTGCAACACTACCAAAGAAGAAACTTCTAACACCCTAAACTGCGGGAAGTGATAGTAGCAAAAACAACAACGAGGAACCGGACCGAAGGCAAACGCAGTCCCCCAATCCACCATGTCCCAGTCAAAAGCTCGAGGGTCAACACGTGAAAACACAAGGGACCTTCCACCCGACATGCCCAGCCCGTACCTGGAGCAAGAAATCCATGGGTGGCCTTGGCTATATCACACAACTCCACCCCCATAAAGAGCTACAACCACCACTATTCTAGCGTGTTATTCCTGCGGAATCCAAGGGCACTATTCTAGCGAGTGTCCCACTAAGAGCAAACCGTTAGCCCTATTAGACTCCACGACCGAGCCTGCTGACATCGACTATGGCGCAGAATCTGATCGTGAACCGAGTGACATAGAGGATGATTCGTACATGATGGTGATGAGATGCATTTTAGCTACACCGCGAGCGTTGGATGAATATAACCGGACAAATATATTTACATTAAATTTTAAGGACGGTGAAAAATGGTGTAAGTTAATTATCGACAGCGGCAGTTGTATGAACGTAGTATCGGAGAACGCCATCACTCGCATGCACTTAGTAACCGAGCCGCACCCACATCCTTATAAAATTGCGTGGGTAAACAAGACATCCATAGCGGTCTCTAAGCGATGCCTGGTTCCTTTGACGTTGAAAAACTACATTGATAAAGTTTGGTGCGACGTCATTCCTATGGACGTGTGCCATGTTTTATTAGGACGACCTTGGTTGTACGATTATGATGTGACCCACTTCGGTCGCGCGAACACCTACGAGTTCAAATTTAATGGAAAGACTATTGTTTTGAGGCCATCTGCGCCTAAGGATTCATCATCTAGTTCCAAAGACACAGTGGTGCCTGTGGAAAAGAAAACGATAAGTTTGATTAGTAAAAAGGAACTAGAACGTGAGACTTTCATGGACGGCGTTATATACGCATTAGTATGTTTACAAGCGAAGGAAGAGTCACCTATTTTTGAGAGCCTCCCATTATCGCTACGAAATCTCTTGGAAGAATATAAGGATGTTTATCCGGTGGATTTACCACCCACGTTACCACCGATACGTGACATCCAACATGAGATAGATTTTGTCCCGGGATCGTCATTGCCAAATCAGCCTCATTATAGACTCAACCCATCCTCCCATGAAGAGTTACAAAAATTAATTTCCGATCTGCTAGCGAAGGGCTTTATTCGGCACAGCAAAAGTCCTTGTGCCGTCCCCGCCTTATTAGTCCCGAAGAAAGATAAGACATGGCGATTATGTGTCGATTATCGGGCTATAAATAAAATTACGATCAAATATAGATTTCCTATACCCCGTTTGGACGATCTACTAGATATGCTATCAGGAGCCGCTATATTCTCTAAATTGGACCTTAAGAGCGGTTATCATCAAATACGAATACGGGAGGGAGACGAATGGAAGACAGCTTTCAAGTCTAAGGATGGGCTATATGAATGGCTAGTGCTTGGAGAAGGACTTACCAATGGACCCAGTACTTTTTCACGATTGATGACCCAAATTTTTAAGCCTTTTATGGGAAAATTTGTAGTGGTCTATTTTGACGACATTTTGGTTTTTAGCATCTCGCCGCGGGATCATGAGACTCATCTAAGAACAATTCTTACCACGTTGCGCAAAGAGAAATTATTTATCAACCTTAAAAAATGCGCATTCGGTGTGCCTTCTGTTGAGTTCTTAGGATATATCGTGAGTTTAGATGGCATTCATGTGGATCCCAAGAAGGTCCAAGCGATTAAGGAATGGCCGGAACCAAAGAATATTAGGGACGTTAGAAGTTTCCACGGGTTGGCCACGTTTTACCGAAGATTTATTCGGAACTTTAGTAGTATTATGGCACCCATAACTGAATGTATGAAAAAAGGAGAATTTATATGGACGAAATCGGCCACTAGTGCCTTCCAAGCGATTAAGGAACGAATGTCTGAAGCTCCTTTACTCCAATTACCGGATTTTGGTAAAGTTTTTGAATTATCATGTGACGCATCAGGGGTAGGAATTGGTGGAGTGTTAAGCCAAGAGGGTCACCCGCTAGGGTACTTTAGTGAGAAACTAGCCGGGCCGAAATTAAATTATTCAAATTATGATCGTGAATTCTACGCGGTGATCCGATGTCTCCAACATTGGCGACATTACCTTATATCCAAAGAATTTGTAATATTATCGGACCACGAGGCACTCAAATTTGTGAATTCTCAGAATAAGATTAGTCCACGACACGCAAAATGGATAGCTTATCTACAGGAGTACACCTTCATAATCAAGCATCTGAAGGGTACACTAAATCGTGTAGCGGACGCGCTAAGTAGAGTCACTCTGTTATTAAATACCATGGAAGTGTCAGTCATAGGATTCGATAGGATCAAGGACGAATATATCCATTGCCCAGACTTTAAGGACATTTATTTCGCCGCTAAGGACAACTCCCCTACCACTATCTCGGCATTCTATATTCGTGATGGATATCTATTTAGACATGTGCAATTATGCATTCCCCGATCGTCTTTACGACATTTTATTATATGGGAGTTACATAGCGGGGGATTAGGCGGACATTTTGGGCGAGACAAAACGATAACACTTGTGGAAGATAAATTCTTTTGGCCGGGCCTCAAACCCATGGTCAACAAAGTTGTCCGAAGTTGTCGTGTTTGTCAACTAGCTAAGGGAAACAAGACCAATGCGGGTCTTTACACACCCCTTCCGATTCCGTCGGTACCATGGCAAGATGTTAGCATGGATTTTATATTGGGTTTACCTATGACTTTTAGGCGTCACGATTCCATACTAGTGGTGGTAGACCGATTCTCAAAAATGGCATATTTTATCGCAAGCAACAACACCTACGATGCTTCAAATGTAGCCAAATTATTTTTCAAAGAGGTTGTAGCACATCGAGGTGTACCCAAGACGATAGTGAGTGATCGAGATGTAAAGTTTACAAGCTATTTTTGGAAGACACTCTGGAAATTAATGGGCACAAAACTGTTATTTTCGTCGGCCTATCATCCCCAAACGGATGGGCAAACGGAAGTCGACAACTGTAGCTTGGGAGGGTTACTTCGTTGTTTAGTGGGCGAACATAAAGGTACATGGGATCTCATCCTCCCGCATGCCCAGCTAGCGTACAATAATTCTAAGAACCGGTCCACTGAGCTGTCCCCGAATGAGATAGTGCATGGTTATAAAGCGCCAGTGCCACTTGATTTGATTCCGTTACCACCGTGTTTTCAGTCAAGTCAATTCGCACTAGATTTCGCTTCACACGTTCACACTCTCCACGAGCACATTGGCAAGACGTTGGCTAAGCAATATTTTATATATCAATCGAACGCTAACGTACATCGGCGAGTAGTCTCTTTGAACATAGGCGATTTGGTGATGGTTCGTCTAATCCCTGAACGGATGCCTTCGGGCACCATAAAGAAATTAGCGAACAAGAAAGCTGGTCCTTTTCGAATATTGAAGAAATTAGGCGAAAATGCTTATTTGTTAGAGTTACCTTCTGATTGGGGAATCTCCCCTGTGTTTAATATTTCCGATTTAACGCTTTTTGATGCTCCACCACCTGAATTGTCTATCTCTCCATTTAATGCGTCCACTATACAATCTAATGGGGTGGGGGGTGAGATAAATTCTGGATCGCTTTCTCCTGCGAAGTCTATGGAAGGTATGCAGTCTATTGATGATGAAAATTGTTTTTCTAATTCACCTAACGCTTTTCCGAGGTTCCCCCGGACAGAGTTGTTGCCTGACAAGATTTTGCAGGATGATGTATTTCCCACTCCAGACGGCGACGGTCATAGGTACTTGGTTCGTTGGCGTGGTCGTCCGGCTTCGGACGACTCTTGGCTATCTACGGCACAGTTGGATCTACTTGACGCGGGCCTCCTACGCCGTTATCTCTCAGCCCACTCATCGGTGATGAGTCCTTTTGAGCGGAGGAGGATTGATGGCGAAGGCCATCCGGATGGCGCACTTGGGACAGAGGATGTTGAAGAGGTACCGGCAGAGGATGGAGCACTTGGGACCGAGGATGTACCGGCAAAGGACGTGCGACGCCGTAGCGGTCATGGCTACAAGCTTCGCCCGCGCAACAAGACTCGTATTTGATTATTTCTACTTTTGGTGTGCTAATAGCCATCTCATGAGAGGCTATTTAAAACATTATTTTATTCCTGCATTTTATTTATGTGGTGTGTCTTTAGCCACATGCTTTTGTTATTTGAGATGTAAGCCTATATAAAGGCCAAAACCTTTCATTTGGGTAGATTAATATTGAATTAAATTGAGATTGCTATTGCCTAACCCTATTTCCTCTCTTGTTCTCTCCCTAGCCGCCGCCCCCCTCTCTTCTTCCCTTTCCCAAAACCGACGGCCAACCAAGGATCGGCCACCCTATTCCCCTCTCCTCCTCCTCCCATACCCGATTGCCTCCAAGGCCCTCCTCTCAAGGGTCGGCCACCACCTCTCTTTGTCTCCCCTCCTCAAAACCGCCACCTTCACCATCTCCCCTTGCCTCTCCTCATCCAAACCGCCACCATCTCCTCTAAAGTTTGCAAGGAAGGAGGTAGTCTGGGGATTCCTCATCGGCGTGACGTGAACGAGACAACAAGATCTTCATCCATAGCGCTCTTCCGTGGCCTTCAACGGAGAAACGATCATTCTTGGTGGATCCAATCATCACGGATCTACGAATCCGAGAGGGGTAACGAAATCGCTACACAAGAGATTTTCTTTTCCTAGGTAGTTCTTGTGGTGGGCGTTTTGGCGTTATTTTCTGAATTATTATTCTTCGAGGTTAACAAATAACCGATTTGTATTTTTCGTTTGGTTTTCCGACGGATTCGTAAAAGGATTTGTCACTCCTCGCTTTCTTTTGTTGGGATAGATCCAACCACCTTTCGAATCGTTTGTTCTTGGTGGATCTATTTTGGTACAACCCAAAAGCTCGTCCGGGATCAATATTATCCCTTTTAGCCGGAAAGAGTTCGGCCTATAGCCGACACTCGATCTAATTGCGGAACGGCGATCCGTATTGTTAGCGCGTGCGATAAATAAATTAATTGTTGTGGCTGCGTTTACGTTAGTGTGCGGGTTAGAGGTCGTAGATCGTGTCATAAGCATCGTCGCGATCACGCGACGTGTCACGAAGAGACATCCCTACATCAGTTACTACCCAATGGGTGTTTGATGTGCGCGGATAGAGCGTGTTGTGTTAAGGTGACGATATGAAGTCTAGATTTTGATTTGGTGGCATATGTGCTGCCGATATCTGAGTTTGATGTGATCTTTGGCATGGACTAGCTATCGGAGCAGCATGTCTGTATTGATTGCAACTCTAAGTAAGTCATATTGCGTCAAAACACTGAACGTGAGACTAAGTTCACGAGTATGCAATGATCGAGCAAGTTACTGATGTCTTTTCTCTAAGTAGTCAAGGCAGTTTAGAAGGGCGCGAAAATATTTTTTATGCTATTAGAGAGTGTAGAGCTGAAGCCCATTTTGAGTTATGTTCATATTATATCGAAGTTTGCAGAAGTTATTCCTAATGATCTCCCAGGGATTCCGCCTCAGCGAGAGATTGACTTCACTATTAAGTTGGTGTCAGGTGTAAAACCTATGTCACACTCATCGTACCAAGTGGCTCCAAAGGAGTTGGCAGACCTGAAAGTTAAGTTACCAGAATTGCTAGAGCAATGCTATATAGATCAAAGTATGTCACCTTGGAGTGCACTGGTTCTCTTTGTGAAGAAGAAGGGCGGAAGCTTGCGCCTATGCATTAATTATCGTGAATTTAACAAGCTGACAGAGAAGAATAAGTATTCTTCGAATCAATGATTTATTTGATCAGTTAGTTGGATCGATTGTCTATTCAGAGGTGGATTTGAAGTATGGCTACTGGTAGTTGAGGATTCGGGAAAGTAATATTCCTAAGACAGCGTTTGGTACACTCTATGGGTATTATGAATTTACTGTGATGCCTTTGATCTCACTAATACGCCATCGGTGTTTATAGACTTGATGCACATGAACTTTCGAGAGTATTTGGACATGTTTGTGATTATCTTTATTGACGACATACTGGTATACTCTCAGTCAAAAGAGGATTGTGCGAATCATTTGAGATTTGTTCTACATACCTTAAGGAGGAATCGACTAAATTTTAAGTTCTCTCAGTGTGAGTTTTGGCTATCTTTATTGGCTTTTCTTGGTCATGTCGTAGTGGAGAGGGTATTGTTGATGATCCGACAAAGATAGTCTCGATACGAGAGTGGTCTGTACTACTTTCGGTAGAGGAAGTTAGGAGATTCCTAGGATTTGTCGGCTATTATAAGCATTTCGTAGACAACTTTTAAATTATTGCTTTACCTCTCACTACACTGATAAGGAAAAATCAAAAGTTCATTTTAACGCCAGAGTGCGTGCGAGATTTTGAGGAGTTGAAGATTCGTCTGACCACGACACCCGTATTATGTTCACCATGTGGGATAAAAGGCTTTGCAATATATAGTGGTGCGTCGGGGAGTGGCTTAGGCTGCTTCGTATTACTATTTGGACATGTGATTGCTTATGGCTCTTGCCAACTATAAGTACACGAGAGGAAGTATCCAGTTCATGACTTGTAATTGGCGGCTATGAAATTCGCCCTTAAGCTATGGTGACACTATTTGTATGGTGTAAAGGTTGATATCTTTACAGATCATAAGTGCCTGAAATACTTTTTGCATCTAAAGGATCTAAATATACGATAGCTGAGGTGGATGGAGTTCCTTGGGGACTATAGTGTTGAGATTCATTATACTCACAGGAAGGTAAATATAGTCAGGGATGTGCTGAGTCGCAAGGCTCCAACACGAGCAAGTTGTTTGCAGATGTATGATGAGCGTCTGATGTAACATCACATTTCCGGCTAGACCCCTAGGAGTCGGTCTGTCGTGAGAGAACCCTAGAAGCCCAAGAATTGAAGTACAACGAATGAGACTTCGGGTCACTGGTTGGTCACGCCCGTGACCTATGTGTCACGCCCGTGACATAGGGCGTGACTCCTTCGACGATCGTCGATCTCCGTAAGACGATTGTCGAATTTGAAACCCGGGCCTGTCACGCCCGTGACCTATGTGTCACGCCCATGACCTAGGGCGTGACTCCTTCGACGATCGTCGATCTCCGTGAGACGATCGTCGAACTTGTAACCCGGGCCTATCACGCCCGTGACATATGTGTCACGCCCGTGACCTAGGGCGTGACCCCTTCGATGATCGTCGATCTCAGCGGGACGATCGTCGAAGCGTAGAATTTGCGTCATGGCCATGTCACGCCCGTGACCCCGGTGTCACGCCC
Organism: Platanthera zijinensis; assembly: GCA_039513925.1. Lineage (NCBI taxonomy): Eukaryota > Viridiplantae > Streptophyta > Magnoliopsida > Asparagales > Orchidaceae > Platanthera > Platanthera zijinensis. Next base: position 86,214,071 of record CM077086.1, read on the forward strand.
GTGACCTAAGGCGTGACCCCCTTCGGCGATCGTCGAACTCAGCGAGACGATCGCCCAGCGCGGAATTTGCATCTTGACCCTGTCAAGCCCGTGACCCATGTGTCACGCACGTGACCTAGGGCGTGACCCCCTTCGACGATCGTCGATCTCAGCGAGACGATCGCCGAGCGCGGAATTTGCATCTAGACCCTGTCACGCCCGTGACCCATGTGTCACGCCCGTGACCCATATGTCACGCCCGTGACCTACGGCGTGACCACCCTTCGACGACCGTCGATCTCAGCTCGACGATCGTCGACCTCAGAATTTGCCACTCGGGCCTGTCACGCCCGTGACAAGGTCCGAAACGTCAGCCATACTGGAAATTTCGGTAACCGACATCATAATCAATTCTGGTTATGTGAATGTACAGGAGGAATATTTATGGGTCGTTTCCTTCTCTAATTATTAAATAGAGAAGAGAGAGTGAGGTCCAATAGGAAATCGCCACCTGGATCAGCCAATTCATCTTCCACCTTTTCCTCTTCCCTGCATCATAACCGGAACGTTATTAAGAAGAAACATTCATGGCCATGAATGTTTCATCCTTTCCCCTCCCCATTGGGAAATCTATAAAAGCCCACTTGGAGCAAGAGGAGAAGGTTACACGCTCGATTAAACAAATTCAGACTTTTGCTCTTGCTATAGGAGAAGTTCGGGAACGCCAACTCCGCGCCATGACAATCCGACGTTCATCTCGCCTTCAAACCGCGAACAAGGTCCTCCTCTACTTCTTCTCTTATGAGTAGATCTTAGGATCTTAGAAATGAAGTTCGTGCTCAAAGGAGCCGGACCTACCTCGTGTTTTCATGGAAAACCATGGAAAATATTGTTTTGAGTTCGCCGGAAACCGCCACCTCCAGCGGCCAACCCACCGCCGACCGATAGCCATCGCCTCAACGGAGGTGGTGGTGGTGGTGGCTGGCCAGGGAGGTGATCGGGTAGCCGGCGACGGATCACGAAAAGGTTACAGGAAATACGAGTTTCTGTGTTCTAGTTTTCGGTTTCATGTAGAAGATGAACAGTAAAATCACTTTATAATACATAAATTATGTATATAATACATAATGACAAGATACATTATTCGAGTATATTTTTAGGCTGCAAAACGAGGCACTTAGAGGTCGATTTAGGAAAAATGGCCAGTCATGAAAGTTGTATCACTTCGAGTCTAAATTAATCTAAAATTAGTTTCAACTCGTTTGGGTAAGCGGTTTGACCGCAGCACCTGTTTTAGTGGGGGCTGTACCTAGAGTTGGGCAGAAATTAAAATGGATGCCCACTCTTCGTCCCTTATCCAAATGACTTGAAATTTGGGCAGGGGGTTAACCTTGGCTATATCTAAAGGCAGTCCAAAAATGGGAATTTTTGGAGATACTTTGCCTAAAGTTTTTGTTTTAATTTAATAAAGATAGAGGAATTTATTTATGTAGTCAAATAACCTCCAAACCCTCCCAAATTTTAGTGAGTGGTCCCTGGCTATAAAACTTAGCTCTGTACAAATTTTCAACTCATTTGGATGAGTTTTGGATAGGGAGTCACCTATTCTTAAATAGGCAAAAGTGAGGCATTTTTGAGTAAAAAGTGCACGAGAGGTTGGAACGATCAAATCACCTCAACTGAGGCTGATATCTTGACCACTAACTTGGAAGGGTTATTATAACCCACTTGGAGAAAATGGTGTGGTTTAGGGTTGGTTTACCCTAGGATCCAAACTCAAACCCTAGATGGAGGGTTTTGAGGGTTGCGAAGGACATGGTGGCAATTGCTCTCGTATTGCCTTGAACCTCTGTAGAGTTGACATTAGCATGATAAGAATCATCGGAATGGAATCTTGGAGAATTTGGAGACAAGTAGATACCTTAAAACCTTAATCTTAGCTTTAGGGTAAAATACTAAATAAGCACAATCTGTCACTAAACATTATCTAAAGGCTGTGAAACTCGGGTAGAGTAAATTTTGGAGTGGGTAGAAGCTATAGGAGTTTTATTGGAATTTTATGATGTTTTTTTCTAGCACTTCATTTGTAAAGATGATTATAACCCCAATTGATGTTTTAATTATTTGTACCTTTTTGTTCAAGGAAATCTCATGAAATCTTGGAAATAAATGTTTTAGGACAGAATGGTTACCCTTGAATTTTTGTATAATTTTTAGTTGAGTAAATCTAGTACTTCCTTCACAAATGTTAAAAAGGGGTTCTATGCTTTGAAAATTATTCAGGGATGATTTTATTATTGAAAAATTATGAAACTGGGCCAGTGCTATTTTTTAGCCTTTTTCTGCATATTATAAATTATTTATAATTTTTGGATGAATATTCTCTGTACTTGTTTCATAAATAATGGAAGATAGTAAATATTGCTAAAATAGTTTTGTTGCCCTTTTGATGATAGAAAAATTATGAAACCTTGGATTTACCCGAGCGAGATAACCTACTATTTATTATAATTTTGTTGGACGTGTTGCATGAGAACTTAGGGTAGTTCATGTTCAAACCGGAAGCCTTTGGAGTTTTGAGGAAATTAATTAAATGCCAGATAAATTAGGAAAATTACCACATTCTGGATTTAGGCTAATTATATCAAGAGTACTCTCCAGTAAATAATTTAGGGCATTTGGATGAGTTTTGGATCATTGCATAACCGGTTCGACATATAGTCTAGGTTGGTCTGCATATAGCAAATTTGTGAATTGCAATAGGACATGATCTGGGTGAGATGTTGGAGTTAGTCATTTTGTCTGGTTGGATAGATGTGGATGATTTTGCAAAATAATGATATGAATAGTAGTGAGAAGTTGTGAAAGCTAGAGTTAAGAGGTGCTCGGGTTCGACGAAAGATCGTCTTTCCCCGAAGAGAGGAAGGTTAAAAATCACCCTAGGATAGTCTATCGTAATATGAGAAAGGGATGGGTAGAGGGGATCAACCAATAATAATAAGTGACTTGTGAAAGGGAACGATGGGCTTCAGCTACCATCATAGTTCCTAGTGCCCTTTGAGAGCCCTTCACGGGGAATACCGGGGGCAGTCCTGGGTTAACGTAAACTGTAATAACAAACTGACAAGAGTAACTTAGTAATTAGGGCTACACCGTTCACAAACACTGTTGGCCAAGGATGATTGATGAGAGCTTTGGCTCGGTTGGTTAAGAGACGGACGGAATGGTTCGGGGAGCTTCGGCTCGGTTGGTTAAGAGACGGACGTTTTGGTCCGGGGAGCTTCGGCTCGGTTTTTGTGTGTTTACGATTAAATTTGCATGTGCATAAAAGGAATGAAAATTAAGGTGGTAGGTATTCAATATTGGAGGGTCGATGCACCGACGCCAATACGCTGACTCGGCAAGTGTGGTTAGCACTTCGCCAACAGACGTCCGGTGCGCCAGCCAGCAAGAGTACGCAGGCGTCCTCTTAGTGCACCAAGCGTTAGGGCGTACGATAGGTCTGACCGGTAGTGCTTTACTGGTTTAGAGGTGGGCGAGTCCCAACCCATCGCTTCCGTATGCCACTACGGAGGTATCCTGGGAGGTAACGGCTCCGAAAGGGGGAACTAAAGGTCTGTGTGCACAGAGTCGGGTGTTTGAGTTGCACTTGCATGATTCATCATACCCACTTGCATGTCATAGCATAATCGATTCATTTAACCCTGACACATAAAGTATAAGTGGTATGGGATGCTTATACATTAGGACCTGCAAAACGACTCCTTAGTCTATAAGCTTGTGTGGGCAAGTTTATAAATTAAGGTTAATTTCAATATAAATATATGCTGTTGTTTGATAACCGACACCCTAACGTATAAGTGGTATGGGACACTCTATACGATGGGAGCCTTGCAGAAGATCCCTTGGCTTATGCGCTTTCGCACATAAGTTAAGGTTACCTTTCCTACTTTCTATTTCTGTCATATTTATTATAGAATTGCTAGATTAGTTCCGCTGCCATCTGTTTCTTGATTAAATCTCCACCTTCATGTCCTTCCCTTTCTTCCACTCTGCTCGGTACTTTAGGAGCCATGGGGGAAGGGGTAGGTGATGATAGGGCTTAGTCTTTATGACTAACGGTTTTCGAACCACAACATTTTAGGTGTACCATATGGAAGGGGCACGGGTTTTGCAGTTTCTGACTGAGTTGACCCCGCGACCGTGTTACCATTATCACCAGCCGGGACATACACGGGTCAAATGCCCCTTGATGGGTGGGATCCCACTAGCTCAGTGGCCAGGAGGCCGAAAACATAGACGTACACGTGGATTGCGAGGCGGCGACTACAGGCCGAAAAGAAAGAAGCGCCCAGAGATGCAGCACCAGCAGTGTACGGAAATGGTGGAGATGGGCCAGTCTAGCTTGGGTGCTCTCGGTTCAGTGATAGTTACGGTGACGCTTAGTTTTAGTTTTTCTTCCGCGAGTGACTTGTAGTGAGGATTACATGTACTGGGAACAAGCCCTCCTTTTGTACTCTGATTATTATTATTATTATGGACTCTCCCTTCGTGGAGATTTTATTCTATATATGTGATATACTTTCAGTGGACTTGCTCTTACTTCAAATATTGTGCTAACTTTCTATGATCGAATTGTCCGGCAGAATTGGTGCCTTTTGGTGATGACCCTTCAGGACGTGAAGGTGTCACCGCAAAGCGGCGATTCTGGGCCTAAGACCCCGAGTTTTAAAAAGAAAAAAAAGGGGGGGTCTTACAAGTGGTATCAGAGGGAAACATCGATCTAAAAAAGGTAGCAGTCCACTATCCCTGGGTCACCCCCACTTGAGTTTAGTTTGGAGAAAAACTAAGCAGCGGAAGCAGTGGTGTGCCCATATGGGGATCACATATAAATTGTCCACTTTTATTTAAGATTGAACGTTTTCTCTGTATTGGTTTTTGTTACGCAGCCCCCAGCACAGCCTACACCACAAGGCGGAGTTCAGCAGGCTCAGGGTGTTGCACCACCTCCACCGGTCCCCACTCCTTTCCTTCAGTCAGACATGGGATAGACTATGACTGCCATCCTGGAGTCTTTCAGGGCCCAGCAGGTTCCGGTCCCGCAGCCAAATCCGGGGGCCAACTGGCTGAGCATATTCCGAGGACTGTCTCCCCCATCCTACTTGGGGACAGAGTCGATGGTTGGGATGGAAGAGTGGCTGGATATTATGCACGAGATGCTGACCGGAATACGGTGTCCCTGGGAGGAGAGGGTGGCTCTGGTTGTCTCTTGCCTGGAGTCCCATGCCAAGAGGTGGTTGAAGACGCTGTTGGACACGACATATGCCGATAGGGAGGTTGCATAGGTTACCTGGGAAGAGTTCAGGGCCGCGCTGCTGGAGCATTTCGTTCCGCAGTCGGCCAGGGATGAGTTGGAGGAGCGGTTCTTACAGCTGAAGCAGGGCACCCGGACGGTGGTGGAGTACCATCGGGAGTTCGACCATCTGGCTCGATATGCAGATTCTTACCAGCTGGACGAAGCAGGGTACATCAAGAGGTTCTATAAGGGCCTGCGGGAAGACTTGAGGGAGGCTTTGTTGTTTGTATCTGACGGGCCTATCTCCCGGATTTTGGAGATGGCAAAAAGGATTGAGGCTGATTGGCACACCAGCCATGGCCGGAAGCGGCCAGCAGAGGATCAGGGACGGAGAGTCAGAAATGACCAGCGGAGAGGTGCTATACCAGAGGGGAGAAGGGCAGAGGACCAGCCTCGTCAGGAAGTTAGGCAGGAGCCGAGGGAGCAGGTGATATTGTCCCCTCAACCTCTTCGGATGCAGGAGATGCCGAGACCCGGGGGAATGGTGTATTCCCCACCAGAGTGCTTCCTTTGTCATCAGATTGGGCACATCCGGAGGAACTGCCCGATAAGGAGGGCACCACCTCCAGCACCACAGGGTGGCCCACCAGCTCCTCATTACGGAGGCCGAGGATGCGGCCGCGGTCGTGGATACCAGGAGGGAGATTGTAGACAGTGAAGAGAGCAGGTATATGCTTTAGACCTTGCGCAGCCTTGGAATCCGGAGCAGGTCATAGCAGGTACGCCACAATACTTCTTTATTTTCATAGAATTTCCCTTTTAATTGTTAAAACTTAAAACCGCACTAGAAAGATTAACAAGGAAAGAAAATTCTTTATAGAACCCTAAGACATCTAATCACCCTAGGTATAGTCTTCATCAGCGGCAAGCCTGCCCGTACGCTTTTCGATACTGGAGATACTCACTCTTTTGTGTCGGAGATGTTCGTTGAAGGACTGGAAGGCGTGGAGCGATTCACGGGCACGAGGATGAGGGTGCGACTACCGGATGGATCTTAGCTCCTTACCACGGATGACTGTAATATGGAGGTAGAAATTGGTGGAAAGGCGTTCGAGGCTCCAGCGACAATTTTGAAGCTGACGGACTACGACCTGATCCTGGGCATGGTATGGCTGCACTAGAACCATGCCCAGATTGATTGCCAAGCGAAGAGGCTCACCGTGAGACACGGGGACTCTTTCATTGTCATCGAAGGTATAAGACCTGCCTCTCGTATACTCTTATCTTCGGTACAGGCCGTCAAGGCCCATCTGCAGGGAGACGAGGTATACCAGGTGCTGTTCGAGATGACCGAGGAGAAGGATCGGATTGCCAATATACCGGTGGTTTGTGACTACGCCGATGTGTTTCCAGAGAAGCTGCGAGGATTGCCTCCGAACAGGGAGAAGGATTTTCAGATTCAGTTGGTGCCAAGGGCTAAGTCGATATCCAGGGCTCCTTATCGGATGGCCCCGAAGGAGTTGGCGGAGTTTCAGACTCAGTTGCAAGAGTTGGTGGAGACGGGATTTGTTAGACCGAGTTCCTCGACATAGGGAGCCCCGGTCCTATTCGTGAAGAAGAAGGATGGAACACTTCGCATGTGCATCGATTATCGAGCACTAAACAGGCTGACCATCCGGAATACCTATCCGCTCCCACGGATAGATGAATTGTTCGACCAGCTGGAGGGAGCCCATTATTTCTTGAAGCTGGACTTGAGGTCAGGATACTACCAACTGCAGATCCAGGAGGAGGATATCCCGAAGACGGCCTTCAGTAGCAGATATGGCCTGTATGAGTTCACCGTGATGCCCTTCGGGCTCACGAATGCACCGTCGACGTTTATGAGCCTCATGAACCGGGTTTTCGAGTCCTACTTGGATGTGTTCGTCATAGTATTCATAGACGACATCCTGATCTACTCTAGGATAGAGTAGGAGCACACTCGGCATCTGGCACTGACTTTGGAAAGGTTGCGAAAGCATCGCCTTTACGCAAAATTCAGCAAGTGTCAGTTTTGGTTAAAGGAGGTAGCCTTCCTAGGCCACATTATCAGTGGAGCTGGGTTGGAAGTGGATCCGACAAAGATTCAGGCTGTTCGAGATTAGCCACAGCTAAAGACAGCCACCGATGTACGAAGTTTCTTGGGACTTGCCGGTTATTACCGGAAGTTCGTGGAGGGGTTCTCTTAAATTGCCCTCCCCCTCACATCTTTGACAAAGAAGGAGGCACCTTTCGTTTGGACCCCGCGGTGCAAGGCGGCTTTCCAGGAGCTGAAGGACCGACTCATCTCAGCCCCTATTCTGGCCCTTCCATCTGGAAAGGAAGGATTCCAAGTGTATACCAATGCATCATACCAGGGGATGGGAGCGGTGCTGATGCAGAACGGACACGTCATAGCATATGCCTCCCGCCAGCTGAAGACCCATGAGAAGAACTAGTCGGTGCACGACCTTGAGATGGGAGCGGTCGTTTTTGCTCTGAAGGTCTGGCGCCATTATCTTTATGGAGTCCACTGCGATATATACTCCGACCACAAGAACTTGAAATACGTGGACACGCAGAAGGAGCTGAGTATCAGGCAGAGGCACTGGGTGGAGTTCTTAGCAGACTATCAGTATGAGATGCATTACCATCCAGGGAAGGAAAACGTTATGGCCGACGCGTTGAGTCGGAGAGCTGCCACTTTCAAAGACGGACCCCAGGTTATGTCCATGGAGTTAGTTTGGTCATTCAGAGATATGCAGATATCCCTAGTGTCCAAGGATGATTCAGAGCTGTATAGGGAGTATCTGGCATCGATGGTGGCCATAGATGATATTCGGGATCGCATTCGAGACGGACAGAGGATAGATGCATGGGCAGAGCCGATGTTCCAAGCCTTGGAGAGGGTTCGACAGGAGATTATTCCCTGAGAGATGGATTGCTACATTTCAGAGGCAGAGTATATATACCCATAGGAGGCCAGATCCGAGAGGATATTATGAAGGAGGCGTATTGCAGCCGGTACTCTGTGCACTCGGGGATCACAAAGATGACCGCTGATCTGAAGAAGACGATGTTTTGGCCGGGCATGAAGAAGGACATTACGTACTTTGTGAACCATTGCGAGGCGTGCCAGTTGGTGAAGGCGGAGTGCAGGAACCCCGTATGACTGTTGCAGCCACTCCCGGTGCTGGAGTGGAAGTTTGATGATATAGCTGTGGATTTTATACGTGGGCTTCCCCGGTCTCGGACAGGGAATGACTCGATCTGGGTGATTATTGATCGGTTGATGAAGGTGGCCCGCTTTATACCAATCAGGAAGGGTGACTCGGTGGGAGTGCTGGTACGGAAGTTCGTGGAGCAGTATATCCGATACCATGGCGTGCCTAGGACGATAGTGTCGGACCGCGATGGACGGTTTACATCCAGGGAGTGGCGGTCAGTGCAGGCATATTTGGGCACCCGATTTACTTTTAACACGACCTTCCACCCTCAGACGGACGGGCAGATAGAGCGCACCAACAGGACGTTGGAGGATCTACTACGACTGTGTATACTGGACCGAGGGGAGCCGTGGGAGAAGATGTTGCCGTTGGTCGAGTTCTCCTATAACAATAGCTACCAGTCCAGCATCAGGATGGCGCCTTTTGAAGCCTTGTATGGAAGAAAATGTAGGACCCCGCTTTCTTGGGTTCAGGACGAGGATCCGAAGGTGTTGGGATCGGATTTTGTTGAAGACACCGAGACACAGGTGAGTCTGATAAGAGATAGGATGTTGGAGGCGCAGAGCAGATAGGCTAAGTACAATGACTCCCAACATCGTCAGGTGGAGTTTCAGGTAGGGGACCGAGTGTTCTTGAAGATCCGGCCCATGCACGGAGTCTTACGGGTGCGCGGTCGGAGGAAGAAGCTAAGCCCTAGGTATATGGGCCCTTAACGTATCGTGGAGCGGATCGGGCCCCTAGCCTACAGGCTAAGGTTGCCACCAGAGCTGGCAGCTCTACACGACGTCTTCGACATTTCTTCGCTGAGAAGGGCTCTACTACGCCTGGAGCAGCGGATTTTGACCACCGAATGGCCGGTAGCTTCAGACCGATCTGTTCACTTGGAGCCGGTTCGGATCGACGACAAAGGAGTACGGATCTTGCGCCGCAAGAAGATCCCCTTAGTCAAGGTTCTGTGGAGAAACCACGGTCAGGAGGAGCACACCTGGGAACCGAAGGACCTGATGAGGCAAAAATACCCAGAGTTATTCAGTCAGGTATACCTCACCACCTCATGGTATACTATAAATTACCTTTTTGTACTAAACCGATAGGACTAGATAAGGAAAAATTGAGAACCTAGGCATGCGCAGGAAAGTAGGGGCTAATCTTTTGTTTATTGGGGAGATTATCTTCGTTTATCAAACAAGTAGTCGCTTGAACCCAATAGAAAAACCGTATGGGATGTTACAAGTTTAATTTATTTCGGTAGAAATCCCCGTAGGCTAAACCTCAATTTCGGGGACGAAATTTTTGTTTTGTTTATTGGGATTTGTAACATCCCATTTCCGGCTAGACCCCTAGGAGTCGGTCTGTCGTGAGAGAACCCTAGAAGCCCAAGAATTGAAGTACAACGACGGAGACTTCGGGTCCCGGGTTGGTCACGCCCGTGACCTATGTGTCACGCCCGTGACTTAGGGCGTGACTCCTTCGACGATCGTCGATCTCCGTAAGACGATTGTCGAATTTGAAACCCGGGCCTGTCACGCCCGTGACCTATGTGTCACGCCCGTGACCTAGGGCGTGACTCCTTCGACGATCGTCGATCTCCATGAGACGATCGTCGAACTTGCAACCCGGGCATATCACGCCCGCGACCTATGTGTCACGGCCGTGACCTAGGGCGTGACCCCTTCGAAGATCGTCGATCTCAGCGGGACGATCGTCGAAGCGCAGAATTTGCGTCATGGCCATGTCACGGCCGTGACCTAGGTGTCACGCCCGTGACCTAGGGCGTGACCACCTTCGGTGATCGTCGATCTCAGCGAGACGATCGCCGAGCGCGGAATTTTCATCTTGACCCTGTCACGCCCGTGACCCATGTGTCACGCTCGTGACCTAGGGCGTGACCCCCTTGGACGATCGTCGATCTCAGCGAGACGATCGCCGAGCACGGAATTTGCATCTTGACCCTATCACGCCCGTGACCCATGTGTCACTCCCGTGACTCATGTGTCGCGCCCGTGACCTAGGGCGTGACCACCCTTCGACGACCGTCAATCTCAGTTCGACGATCGTCGACCTCAGAATTTGCCACTCGGGCATGTCATGCCCGTGACCTATGTGTCACGCCCGTGACAAGGTCCGAAACGTCAGCCAGACAGGAAATTTCGATAACCGACGTATTAATCAATTCTGGTTATGGGAATGTACAGCAGGAATATTTATGGGTCGTTTCCTTCTCTAATTATTAAATAGAAAAGAGAGAGTGAGGTGTAACGACCCCATCCATTAAATGACGTATAGTAGAAGGTTCGGCCGGGGCCCCACACGATATGCCACAAAGAGACGGTGAGGTCACAGGATAATACCAAACTATACACGCATCCTAACTCAGAGCATGCTAGCGGAAGCTTTAAGTTGTAATTTGAACTCTAACCAGGAATGTCCAATATATAAACCACAGTTATATATACAGCCACGGAATGTACAACAAATACATAGAGTTTGGCCTTAAGGCCTTACAGTTCCTCTTTCCACACCGTATGGTTTACAAACCTCGGCGCGCAGGCCGGCCATACATGAGTAAAAGAAAACAAGCAAAAACATTCGCTTAGCCTTCAAGGGCCAGCCGCAGCAGCAGCAGCAACAGCAGCAAGGGCTTCAGCCCTTCATTTACCACTTGGCTCTCTAGCACCTGCATAGGGACAATCCACCCAAACGGTGGCAAACAAGGCAACGGTCAGCATTCAGCTGACCCAATTATAACAATCCTACCCCTTTCTCTGGGCAGTAGCATTCTTTCCCTGCACAGCATGGTATCAACAATAGCAACTATGTGCGCGCAGGCACATTCAAGCCATCACAACCGTCGGCCACACGGCCCGACAGTCCGTGCACTCAGGTCACATTCTTGGTGCACCGGAAAACCAGGGTCAACACCACCGTCTACACGGTATTTGAGCATTCTAGTCTTTTCGGCGCGCGGGCCTAAGACTCTCATTAGGCGCTCCAACAAAACCCATAACCAGGCTTCCAAGTCAGACGGACCTAACACAGGTACGGATCAGCCACCCCCCGTTGCTCAAGTCGCCGTGCCACCTCGAATACGGAAGTATCCATGGCAATTTATAGGCGCGGGTCGGTTTCACCTTTCCTATTCGGCAATCTGCCTTTTTCATCGAGTTGCAGCCCAACAGCTCAACCGCACACAAAGTGGCAACGCACGGCCATAAGAGTTGCATTCAACCCTCTTCATTTCCTGGACTTCATCCAGTACTTCCTGCTGCACCAAGCAACAGGTAGGCACAAGGCAACATAAGCCATAATCACGGAGTCTTCTCCGATATGCAAACAAGCATCACCAATCCAGACCAACATGTCCAGATGGGCTTCACACAGCATGCCTACATCCGTACTCCAATTCCGGACTCTAACAAGGGGGACTTCACATATCTACCCCAAGGGACACCACAACCCACCGCACATTCGCGGGGAAGGGTTTTCCCTATGCAATGTAGAAAAGAAGGACTTCACATGTCCAAGAAGGGAGATCGTTACCCTTGACGATCTCTTGGGAGCCATCGAAAACTAGCCGGTGAGAAAGAACCGCAGCAGCTTTGCCTTCACAACGCTGGCCTCGGATCACGAATCGGACCACGGGAGCTCCGCCGGTGGCTTGATCTCCTCCTCCTTCTTCTTCTTCCTCTCTCTTTCTCTCTTCCTTAACCAAATGAAGAATGCACTCTTCATCCAGCCTCTGCTGTTTTAATCCAGCCAGGAATCACCTGAGCCCTTGGATCCAAAGAGAGAAAATGAACGGCCACGATTTTCCCAAAATCCTACTTTTTTGGCTGACACGGTCTGTGTCAGTCATTAGACATGCCCGTGTCACCCCTGCCTTATCGAGCTCCAAACTCAACCAGCAGTACACGTGTAGGCACACGGCATCGGACACGCCCGTGTCAAATCCGACACGGCCGTGTTCAAGGCTTGGTTCCAGGCCGTGTAATCTTCTGACTCAATCCGCCTATTATTTGAGTGACACGCCCTGGGACATGCCCGTGTCCCAGGCCGTGTACTCCGACACGCCCTGGGACACGCCCGTGTCCCAGGCCGTGTCAAACAACCTGCACCTCAAATTCATTTTTGAGATTTTTGGGGTGTTACATGAGGTCCAATAGGAAATCGCCACCTGGATCAGCCAATTCATCTTCCACCTTTTCCTCTTCCCTGCATCATAACCGAAACGTTATTAAGAAGAAACATTCATGGCCATGAATGTTTCATCCTTTCCCCTCCCTATTGGGAAAACTATAAAAGCCCACTTGGAGCAAGAGGAGAAGGTTACACGCTCGATCAAACAAATTCAGACTTTTGCTCTTGCTGTAGGAGAAGTTCGGGAATGCCATCACCGCGCCATGACAATTCGACGTTCATCTCGCCTTCAAACCGCGAACAAGGTCCTCCTCTACTTCTTCTCTTTTGGGTAGATCTTAGGATCTTAGAAATGAAGTTCGTGCTCAAAGGAGCCGGACCTACCTCGTGTTTTCATGGAAAACCATGGAAAAATATTGTTTTGAGTTCGCCGGAAACCGCCACCTCCGACGGCCAACCCACCGCCGACCGATAGCCATCGCCTCAATGGAGGTGGTGGTGGTGGTGGCTGGCCAGGGAGGTGATCGGGTAGCCGGCGACGGATCACGGAAAGGTTATAGGAAATACGAGTTTCTGTGCTCTGGTTTTCGGTTTCATGTAGAAGATGAACAGTAAAATCACTTTATAATACATAAATTATGTATATAATACATAATGACAAGATACTTTATTCGAGTATATTTTTAGGCTGCAAAACGAGGCACTTAGAGGCCGATTTAGGAAAAATGGCATGTCACAAAAGTTGTATCCCTTCGAGTCTAGATTAATTTAAAATTAGTTTCAACTCGTTTGGTTAAGCGGTTTGACCGCAGCACCTGTTTTAGTGGGGGCTGTACCTAGAGTTCGGCAGAAATTAAAATGGATGCCCACTCTTCGTCCCTTGTCCAAATGACCTGAAATTTGGGAAGGGGGTTAACCTTAGCAATATCTAAAAGCAGTCCAAAATGGGAATTTTTGGAGACACGTTGCCTAAAGTTTTTGTTTTAATTTAATAAAGATAGAGGAATTTATTTATGTAGTCAAATAACCTCCAAACCCTCCCAAATTTTGGTGAGTGCTCCCTGGCTATAAAACTTAGCTTTGTACAAATTTTCAACTCATTTGGATGAGTTTTGGATAGGGAGTCACCTATTTTTAACTAGGCAAAAGTGAGGCATTTTTGAGTAAAAAGTGCACGAGAGGTTAGAATGGTCAAATCACCTCAACTGAGGCTGATATCTTGACCACTGACTTGGAAGGGTTATTATAACCCACTTGGATAAAATGGTGTGGTTTAGGGTTGGTTTAACCTAGGATCCAAACTCAAACCCTAGATGGAGGGTTTTGAGGGTTGTGAAGGACATGGGGGCAATTGATCTCGTATTGCCTTGAAACTCTGTAGAGTTGACATTAACATGATAAGAATCATCGGAATGGAATCTTGGAGAATTTGGAAACAAGTAGATACCTTAAAACCTTAATCTTAGCTTTAGGGTAAAATACTAAATAAGTACAATCCATCACTAAACATTATCTAAAGGCTGTAAAACTAGGGTAGAGTAAGTTTTGGAGTGGGTAGAAGCTATAGGAATTTTACTAGAATTTTATGATGTTTATTTCCAGTACTTCATTTGTAAAGTTGATTATAACACCAATTGATATTTTAATTATTTGTACCTTTCGGTTCATGGAAATCTAATGAAATCTTGGAAATAAATGTATTAGGACAGAATGGTTACCCTTGAATTTTTGTATAATTTTCAGTTAAGTAAATCTAGTACTTCCTTCACAAATGTTAAAAAGGGGTTTTATGTTATGAAAATTATTTAGGAATGATTTTATTACTGAAAAATTATGAAACTGGGCCAATGCTATTTTTAAGCATTATCTGCCTATTATAAATTATTTATAATTTTTGGAAGAATATTCTCTGTACTTGGTTCATAAATAATGGAAGATAGTAAATATTGCTAAAATAGTTTTGTTGCCCTTTTGACGATAGAAAAATTATGATACCTTGGATTTACCATATTGAGATAACCTACTATTTATTATAATTTTGTTGGACATGTTGCATGAGAACTAAGGGTAGTTCATGTTCAAACTGGAAGCCTTTGGAGGTTTGAAGAAATTAATTAAATGCCAGATAAATTAGGAAAATTACCATATTCTGGATTTAGGCTAATTGTATCATGAGTAGTCTCCAGTAAATAATTTAGGGCATTTGGATGAGTTTTGGATCATTGTATAACCGGTTCGACATATAGTCTAGGTTGGTCTGCATATAGCAAATTTGTGAATTGCAATAGGACATGATCTGGGTGAGATGTTGGAGTTAGTCATTTTGTCTGGTTGGATAGATGTCGATGATTTTGCAAAATAATGATATGAATAGTAGTGAGAAGTTGTGAAAGCTAGAGTTAAGAGGTGCTCGGGTTCAACGAAAGATCGTCTTTCCCCGAAGAGAGGAAGGTTAAAAATCACCCTAGGATAGTCTATCGTAATATGAGAAAGGAATGGGTAGAGGGGATCAACCAATAACAATAAGTTCTTTGCGAAAGGGAACGATGGGCTTCAGCTACCATCATAGTTCCTAGTGCCCTTTGAGAGCCCTTCACGGGGAATACCGGGAGCAGTCCTGGGTTAACGTAAACTGTAATAACAAACTGACAAGAGTAACTTAGTAATTAGGGCTGCACCTTTCACAAACAATGTTGGCCCAGGAAGATTGATGAGAGCTTTGGCTCGGGTTGTTAAGAGACGGACGGAATGGTTTGGGGAGCTACAACTCGGTTGGTAAAGAGACGGGCGTTTTGGTCCGGGGAGCTTCGGCTCGATTTTTGTGTGTTTACGATTAAATTTGCATGTGCATAAAAGGAATGAAAATTAAGGTGGTGGGTCTTCGGTATTGGAGGGTCGTCTCACCGACGCCAATACACTGACTCGGCAAGTATGGTTAGCACTTCGCCAACAGAAGTCCAGTGCGCCAGCCGACAAGAGTACGCAGGCGTCCGCTTAGTGCACCAAGAGTTGAGGCGTACGATAGGTCTGACCGGTAGTGCTTTACTAGTTTAGAGGTGGGCAAGGCCCAACCCACCGCTTCCGTCTGCCACTACGGAGGTATCCTGGGAGGTAATGGCTCCGAAAGGGGGAACTAAAGGTCTGTGTGCACAGAGTCGGGTGTGTGAGTTGCACTTGCATGATTCATCATACCCACTTGCATGTCATAGCATAATCGATTCATTTAACCCTGACACCTAAAGTATAAGTGGTATGGGACGCTTATACATTAGGACCTGCAAAACGACCCCTTAGTCTATAAGCTTGTGTGGGTAAGTTTATAAATTAAGGTTAATTTCAATATAAATATATGATGTTATTTGATAACTGACACCCCAACATATCAGTGGTATGGGACACTATATACGATGGGAGCCTTACAAAAGATCCCTTGGCTTATGCGCTTTCACACATCAGTTAAGATTACTTTTCCTACTTTCTGTTTCTGTCATATTTATTATAGAATTGCTAGATTAGTTCCGCTGCCATCTATTTATTGATTAAATCTCCACCTTCATGTCCTTCCCTTTCTTCCTCTCCGCTCGGTACTTTAGGAGACATGGAGGAAGGGGTAGGGGATGATAGGGCTTATTATTTATGACTAACGGTTTTCGAACCACAAAATTTTAGGTGTACCATATGGAAGGGGCACGGGTTTTGCAGTTTCTGACAGAGTTGACCCCGCGACCGTGTTACCATTGTCACTAGCCGGGACATACACGGGTCAAATGCCCCTTAATGGGTGGGATCCCACCATCTCAGTTGCCAGGAGGCCGAAAACGTAGACGCAGACGTGGATTGCGAGGCGGCGACTGCAGGCCGAAAAGGAAGAAGGGCCTAGAGATGCAGCACCAGCAGTGTACGGAAACGGTGGAGATGGGCCAGTCTAGCTTGGGTGCTCTCGGTTTAGTGACAGTTACAGTGACGCATAGTTTTAGTTTTGCTTCCGCGAGTGACTTGTAGTGAGGATTACATGTACTGGGCACAAGCCCTCCTTTTGTACTATGATTATTATTATTATTGTGGACTCTCCCTTCGTGGAGATTTTATTCTATATATGTGATATACTTTCAGTGGACTTGCTCTTACTTCAAATATTGTGCTACCTTTCTATGATCGAATTGGCCGACAGAATCCGCGCCTTGTGGTGATGACCCTTCAGGACGTGAAGGTGTCACCGCAAAGCGGTGATTCTGGGCCTAAGACCCTGGGTTTTAAAAAGAAAAAAAAAGGTGGGTCTTACATCTGATTCGTCAAATAGAGGCCTTCGACATCTCTTGTGTTGATAGGAAGACGAGCGCGAATGCATGGTCTAACTTGACGGAGGTACAATATGACCTCGTGGACAGAATTCAAAAGGCATTAGAGTTTGACGAGAGCATGAAGCGCTATATGGCAGAGATAGTGGATGGGTCAAATTCCCGATTCTTGCCAAACGATAGTCTTTTAAGGAAGGATGGTCGGCTGTGCATCCCGAATGTTGGCAAGTTGTAGGTGGAGTTGATGTATGAGGCTCATTTTACGAAGTACTCAGTCCACTCAAGGAGCACAAAAATGTTCAAAGACATGAATAAGTTGTTTTGGTGGTCAGGGTAAAATAGGGACATGTTACTTTTTGTGGCGAAGTGCCAAACTTGTGCCAATGTGAAAGCTGAATGTCAAAAACCTTGTGGTTTCCTAAAGTTGTTGCCAATACCGAAATGGAAGTTTGATGATATATCGATGGATTTCGTGCACGTTTTGCCGAGATCGCAACGCGGGGATGATTCCATTTAGGTGATCATGGACCGGTTTACAAAAGTAGCATACTTTATTCTGAATTGAAAGGACGATTCAGTGGAAACGTGTAAGACCCCCCTTTCTTTTTCTTTTTTGACACCGGGGTCTTAGGCCCAGAACCGTCGCCTTGCGGTGATACCTTCGCACCCGGGAAGGTTGTCACTACAAAACACCGATCCTGTCAGCCAAATCGATCACAATTATAGCAATAAATTAAAAGAAAGTCCACATGAATCACATGTATAGAAAATAAGCTCCACGAAGGGAGTGTCCACATATAGTACATATAAAAGAAATCTCAGGCTTATGCCTGGTACATCATGTCCTCACTACAAATCGCTCATCGCGGAAGCAAACTAATATAACTACTAGTGGTCGGGACTCACAGTCCCTGCTGTCTGGACTCCGGTACTAGACTGTCCGATCTCCAAGCGTGCCGACCTCCGGGGCTGCTCCTCCATGCTGGGCTCCGTGGTCCCCTAAAATGATGGGGTTCGAAAACCATTAGTCTAAAAGACTAAATCCTATCGTCCCCTGCCCCTTCCCCCATGGCTCCTAAGCACCGAGCGGAGAGAAGGAAAGGTAAGGACATGAAGGTGGAGAATATCAAATAGCAGATGGCAGCGGAACTAAACTAACAGTTCAAAAAGATGGTAATAATGATATAAGATTTGAATGGAGTGTAACCTAAACTTATGTGAATACACATAAGCTAAAGGATCTCATGCAGGGCTCCTATCGTATAAAAAGTCCCATACCGATTTATATGATAGGGTGTCGGTTTTACTAGCAGGCTTAAATATATAGTACAGAATGAGAACCTTGACCTATAAGCAGGCTCGCGCGAACTTATAAGCCAAGGGGTCGTTTTGCAGGGCCTAATGTATAGAGCGTCTCATACCACTTATACATTAGGTGTCAGGTTATATGCAATGATTATGCTATGAAATACAATTATGCCATGACGTGGACATGCAAGTGCAACTCACCCACTCGACTCTGTGTACACAGACCTTTAATTCCCCCTTCCGGAGTCATTACCTCCCAGGATACCTCTGTAGTGGTAGACGGAAGCGGTGGGTTGGGCCTCGCCTACCTCTAAACCAGTAAAGCACTACCGATCAGACCTATCGTACGCCTCAACGCTTGGTGCACAAAGCGAACTCTTGCGTACTGTTGCCGGCTGGTGCACCGGACTTCTATTGGCGAAGTGTTAACCACACTTGCCAAGTCGACGTATTGGCGTCGGTGCATCGACCCTCCAATACCGAAGACCCACCACCTTATACCTTTTGTGCACATACAATAGTTATGAGTCCAACCAACAACCGAGCCAAAGATCCCCGGACTATCCCATCCGTCAACAACCGAGCCAAAGCTCCTCGGACGATCCCGTCCGTCATAATCAACAACCGAGCCAAAGCTCCCCGGACTATCCTGTCCTTCAATAATCTAGCCAACCGAGCCGAAGCTCCCCGGACCATACCGTCCGTCTCTTAACCAATCGAAACGAAGCTCCCAACTATCTTCCTGTGTTATCTGGGTTTGTGAAATGCGCATTCCTATTTACTCTGTTACTCTTTTCGGTTTGTTAATAAAGTTTACGTTAACCCAGGACTGCCCCGACATACCCCATGAAGGGCTCTCAAAGGGCACTAAGAACTATGATGGTAGTGGAAGCCCATCGTTCCCTTTCGCAAGGAACTTATCGTTATTGGTTGATTCCCTTAACCCATTCCCTTCTCATATTACAGTGGGCTAATCCTAAGGTGATTTTAACTCTTCCTCTCCTCGGGGGAGACGATCTTTCGTTGAACCCGAACACCTCTAAACTCTAGCCAAACCATTTCTCAATACTCTTCCTATCCTTCTATTATAAAATCATCCACATCTATCCACCTAACAAAAATGGCTAACTCCAACAATTATCCCAGATCATGTCCTATTGCAATTTAGCAATTTTGATATATGCAAGCCAACCTAGACGATACGTTGAACCGGATAGGAGATATTATAAATAATCATCTAAATGCCCTAAATTATTTTCTGGAGACTTATCATGACACAAGTAGACTAAATCCAGAAGATTATAATTTTCCTAATTATTCTGATATTTAATTAATTTTCCGTAAAGCTTCTAAGGACTACCAATTGAACATGAAGTGCACTTTTCAGATGAGTATAAAGCTTCATAAAATCATGATAAATTCTAAACAACCATTTAACAGTAAATCCAAAATATAACAATTTTTCAAGTATTCTAAGGACTCTAACTTAATTTTGAGAATAAATCTTTTTTCCTTTTATTAATGAAGTAAGTGCAGTAAATAATCATCCAAAAATTCTTAATTAATCTTCTAGAGTAGATACTGTCTTAAAAACATCAGTGGCCAAATTTTATAATTCTTCAATGGGTATTGAGCTCTTGAATAAATATTTACTAAAATCTCAAAGAGCTATATTTGTGAAGCAAGTATTGTAAATATTCTCCTAAAAATCATGAATAAAATTATACACATAGATATTGATTTGAAAACATCATTGGCCAGGATTCATAATTTTCCAGTAAGTAATTTGCTCTAAATGATTTATTGGCCATAATTGCCCTTTTGAAAACTTGTGAAGGAAGTGCTAGATATAGTCAACTAAAATTTGTAATAAAATTTAGGGATATTAATTTAAACATAAATCATCTTCTGACCATGTTTCATCAGATTCAAATGAACAGAGTAATCAAAATAATTATATCACCAGTTTGAGCAAATTGTTACTTAACACATGATGTACTTGAAAGTTAATCCATAAAATCCTAATAAACTTACTAAAGGTGCTTCCTAGTCTAAAACTTACCCCACCCATGTTTCACAACCTTTAACTAAGGTTTAGTGACTGTGCTTTCAAAGTTGAGCTTCTACCCTAAAATTAGGGTTAGGGTTTTCAGGTGCCTACCTGCCTCCAAATCCTCTAAGACTCCTTCCAGAGGACTTAAGTTATGCTAACATCAACTCTACTGAGTTTCAAGGTCATACAAGGGCATTTGCCCCTATGTCCTTCACATCTTTCAAAAACCCTTCCTTAAGGTTTGAGTTTGAACACTAGGGTAACTCAACCCTAAATCACACCATTTTCCTTAAGAGGGTGACATTAGCCATGCCAAGTCAGTGTCCAAAATTTCAGCCTCTGTTGATGTGATTTGACCATCCAAAACCCAAAGCACACTCCTTGACCAATTACCCTTCATTAAGGTAGAATTAGGGTTAAGTCATTACCTATTCAAAACACCTCCAATTAAGGTGAAATTTTATACAGAGCCCAACAATGATTCCAGGGACCACTCACCAAGATTTGGGAGGGTTTGAAGGTGATTATCCCACTTAATTGAATTCTCCTAGTATTATTAAATAAAAATAAAAACTTTAGGCAAAGTATCTCCAAAAATTCCCATTTTTGGAAAGACCCTAGTTATAGCTAAGATAGGTCCCCTGCCCAAATTTCAGGTCATTTGGACAAGGGATGAAGAGTGGGCACCTATTTTAATCTCAGAATAGCCCTAGGTATAGGTCCCACCAAAATGGGTGTTGTGGTCAAACCGCTTACCCAAATTGGTTCAAACAAATTTTGAATTAAACTAGACTTCACTGGCTACAACTTTTATGTAAACCACTTTCTATGTTTTAGCCTCTAAGGGCCTTAGTTTTCTGTTCTAAAAGGATGCATCAAAAGTCATTAATTCACAAACTATAAATATTATAATAAGTTTAATAATACTGTTCATCTTCTTCTTCCAAGCAGAGCCCGTAAAACTAATAACCTGTAGCTTTCCAAGTGGATTTCCCGTCCACCCAGCCAACTCCCTGGCCGGCCACCACTACCACCACCTCTGTTGAGGTGGGGGCTATCGCCGGGTGGCGGCACGGCCGCCGGAGGGGTGTTTTCCAGCGAACCCGACCACCCATTTTTTTGGAAAAACCATGGGAAACTTCACGCGATCCAGCTCTTTTGAGCCCAATTTTCTCTCCTAATAACTTCTAAGATCTATCCATAGAAGAAGAGGTAGAGGAGGACCTTTTTTGGCGGTTTGGAGTCGAGCCGATCGTCGTGATGCTATTTGCGCGGTGGTGGCGTCGCCAGAATTCTGCAACAGCACAGTGAAACTGCTTGGCTCCTTCTGGAAAAGTGTGGACTTGAATCCTTGGAGTTCAGCTCCTTTTTAAGATGAAGAGGAGGGTGTTAGGTGGCTGTAAGAGCTTGGCCATTTTAGTCAAGGTTGGCAGCCATGGTAGGTAGGGGGTGAAAGCATGGTAAGTATGGCAAGCATGGTAAGATTGGCAAGCATGGCTCAACTCAGTCACAAACCAGCTGGCTGAAACCTTTTGTCTTTGTGAATTGAATGGGGATTGTTGGGGAGGGGAAGGAGGCCGAAATTTCCAATGGCCATTAATGCCGTTTAAAGCTTGGCTCGGCTATGGCTGGAGGGAGGGGGAGATGGCTGCCACATGGCATTGACCGGTCAAAATCATAAAATAAGACTTATCAAAGTCTTAATAAGAGAAAACGGCCCAATAACATATTCTGGCCCATTTCCTGAACCGGCCCGGTTCAACTGAACCATCAGGCAAGCTAAAAATATTTCTAAGTATATAGGCGTTTAGTGAGCTGAGCTAACTCGACGCTTTTTAGTCTATGGCTTTGAGTGAGCTCAGCTCACTCAATGCCATACAATTTATGTAAAGATGGCGTTGAGTGAGCTGAGCTCACTCAACGCCATTCACCCTATGGCGTTGAGTGTGCTCAGCTCACTCAACGCCATACTGTTATGGCAAGACGGCATTGAGTGAGCAGAGCTCACTCAACGCCATCTACTATATGGCGTTGAGTGAGCTCAGCTCACTCAATGCCATAGATTTTATGGCAAGACGGCGTTGAGTGAGCAGAGCTCACTCAATGCCATTTACTCTATGGTGTTGAGTGAGCTCAGCTCACTCAACGCCATAGCTTTTATGGCAAAATGGCTTTGAGTGAGCAGAGCTCACTCAACGCCATTTACTCTATAGCGTTGAGTGAGCTCAGCTAACTCAACGCCATAGCTTTCATGGCAAGACGGCGTTGAGTGAGCAGAGCTCACTCAACGCATTTACTCTATGGCATTGAGTGAGCTCAGCTCACTCAACGCCATAACTTTCATGGCAAGACGGCGTTGAGTGAGCAGAGCTCACTCAACACCATTTACTCTATGGCGTTAAGTGAGCTCAGCTCACTCAACGCCATAACTTTCATGGCAAGACGGCGTTGAGTGAGCAGAGCTCACTCAACGCCATTTACTCTATGGCATTGAGTGAGCTCAGCTCACTCAACGCCATAACTTTTATGGCAAGACGGCTTTGAGTGAGCAGAGCTCACTCAACGCCATTTTCTCTATGGCGTTGAGTGAGCTCAGCTCACTCAACGCCATAATTTTCATGGCAATACGACATTAAGTGAGCTCTGCTCACTAAATGCCATTTACTCTATGGCGTTGAGTGAGCTCTGCTCACTCAACGCCATACCTTATATTGCAAGACAGCGTTGTATTGGTCCTTGGAGGTCACTTGACCCTTAACCAGGGCACTTTGACCACCCTAGGGCTAGAGTTTACTTTGGTCAACTTTATCCTTTTTGGATGGTCCCAATGGGTCCTTGGTGACCCTTTGGCCTCTCACTGGGTCTATGAGGGTATGTGTGGGGTCCATTTGGGTAAGGGACTGCAACTGGCCCTTGTGTAGGTAAATTTGACCCAATTAGGGTTAGAGTTGACTTTGGTCAACTTAGCTCCTTTGACTACCCTCCATGGGTCCTTAATGACCCATTGACTCCTCATTAGGGTTATAAAGGTATGGGTGGGGTCTTGGAGTCTTGGTGAAGCCCCATGATCACCTTAAACCGAGGTTTTGGAATTTACTATTTGCAGACCATAGTGCCCCTATCCACACCACCAGGAACACTTGACTTTTTCTTGTGCTTCCTAGGGTTTTGTCACGACAAAACCACTCTTAGGGGTCTAGTTGGAAATGGGATGTTACAAATCCCAATAAACAAAACAAAAATTTCTTCCCCGAAATTGAGGTTAAGCCTACGGGGATTTTTACCGGAATGAAATAAACTTGTAACATCCCATATGGTTTTCCTATTGAGTCGAAACGACTACTTGTTCAATAAATGAGGGCAATCCCCCAATAAACAAAAGATTAACCCCTACCTTTCTTGACTGAGTGTGCATGCCTATGTTCTCAATTTCCCTTATCTTGTCCTACCGATTTAATACAAGAAGGTAATTTATAGTATGTGGTGAGGTATACCTGACTGAACAACTCCGGGTATTTCGGCCTCATCAGGTCCTGAGGTTCCCAGGTGTGCTCCTCCTGACCGTGGTTCCTCCATAGAACCTTGACTAAGGGGATCTTCTTGAGGCGCAAGATCCGTACTCCTTTGTCATCGATCCAAACCGGCTCCAAGTGAACAGACCGGTCTGAAGCTACCGGCCCGTCCGTAGTCAAAATCTACTGCTCCGGGCGTAGTAGAGCCCTCCTTAGAGAGGATATATGGAACACGTCGTGCAGACTTGCCAGCTCCGGTGGCAGCTCCAGCCTGTATGCCAAGGGACCGATCCGCTCTTGGATCCTATAAGGCCCCATATATCTTGGGCTGAGCTTCTTCCTCTGTCCGCGTACCCGAGTAACTCCATGCATTGGTCGAATCTTCAAAAACACCTGGTCTCCCACCTGGAATTCCACCTGACGGTGCCGAGCATCGTAAGACTTAGCCTATCGGCTCTGTGCTTCTAGCATCCTATCCCGTATCAATCTCACCTGAGCCTCCGTGTCCTCGACAAACTCCGAATCCAACGCCTTAGGGTCCTCTTCCTGTATCCATGACAACGGAGTCCTGCACATCCGTCCGTACAACGCCTCATAAGAAGCCATCCTTATACTGGACTGGTAGATGTTATTATACGAGAACTCGATCAGTGGCAACAACTTTTCCCAAGGTTCACCGCGATCCAATATGCAAAGTCGTAGTAAATCCTCCAGACTCTGGTTAGTGCGTTCCGTCTGTCCATCCGTCTGAGGATGAAAAGCCGTACTGAATGTTAGTCGCGTGCCCAAGTAAGTCTGCACTGACGTCCACTCCCTGGACGTAAATCGTCAATCCCGGCCCGACACAATCGTCTTGGGCACGCCATGATAACGGACGAACTGCTCCACAAACTTTTGGACTAACACACCCACCGAGTCATCCTTCCTGATTGAAATAAACCGGGCTACCTTCGTCAGCCGGTCGACGATCACCCAGATCGAATCATTCCCTGTCCGCGATCGGGGAAGTCCATGTATAAAGTCCATGGCGATATCATCGAACTTCCACTCTGGTACTGGGAGTGGCTGCAATAATCCTGCGGGGTTTCTTCACTCTGCTTTCACTAACTGGCATGCCTCGCAATGGGTCACGAAGTAGGTGATGTCCTTTTTCATGCCCGACCAGTACATAGTCTTCTTCAGATCTGCAGTCATCTTCATAATCCCTGGGTGTACCGAATATCGACTGCAATGAGCCTCCTTCATGATGTCCTCCCGGACCTATCCTCCCTCTGGTATGTAAACCCGTCCTCTGAAGCACACTAAGTCATCCCTCAGCGAGTAATCTCCCGCAGTGCCTTCTTCTAAGGCCAAGAATATCGGCTCTAGCTGTGTATCCTGCCTTTGTCCATCCTTGACCCGTTCTCGAATGTCATCCGTGGCAATTAATGATGATAGATACTCCGGGTACAACTCAGGGTGATCCTCAGACACAAGAGATATTTGCATCTTGTCTAACATCTGTACCAACTCCAAGGCCATCAACTTTGTTCCTACTCCGGGGTTTGCAGTCTTTCGGCTCAATGCATCGGCTACCACATTCGTCTTTCCCGGGTGGTAGTGCATCTCGTACTGGTAGTGTGCTAAAAACTCCACCCATCGTCTCTGTCTGATGTTCAACTCTTTCTGCGTGTCCACATACCTCAAATTTTTATGGTCAGAGTATATGTCGCAGTGGAAACCGTACAGATAGTGCCACCAGACTTTAAGTGCAAAAATGACAGCTCCCATTTCTAGGTCATGGACTGGGTTGTTCTGCTCATGCTTCTTCAGCTGCCGAGAAGCGTAAGCTATCAAATGGCCATTCTGCATAAGCACTGCACCCATGCCCTGGTAGGAAGCGTCAGTGTAGACCTGGAATCCTTCTTTACCTGAAGGGAGGGCAAGTATAGGAGCCGAAGTGAGTCGTCCCTTTAGCTATTGAAAAGCCACATCACACTATGGGGTCCAGATAAAGGGTACCTCCTTCCTTGTTAGAGATGTGAGTGGAAGGGCGATACGAGAGAATCCCTCTACGAACTTCCGGTAGTAACCGGCGAGTCCTAGGAAACTTCGCACTTCTGTAGCTGTCTTCAACTGTGGCCAATCCTGAACTGCTTGGATCTTGGCCGGGTCCACTGCCAACCCAGCACCACTAATGATATGGCCTAGGAAAGCCACCTCCTTCAACCAAAAATGGCATTTACTGATCTTTGCATAAAGCTTGTGCTCCCGTAGTCTCTCTAGGGTCATTGTTAGATACCGTGTGTGCTCCTCCTCTGTCCTTGAGTTAATGAGGATGTCATCGATAAACACAATGACGAACACGTACAAATATGCCTTGAACACCTGATTCATGAGGCTCATGAATGCCGACGGAGCATTTGTGAGCCCGAAGGGCATCACGGTAAACACATATAACGCATATCTGCTACTGAAGGCAGTCTTTGGAATGTCCTCCTCCTGGATCCATAGCTGGTAGTAACCCGACCTTAAATCCAATTTGGAAAAGAAATGCGCGCCATCTAACTGGTCAAACAGCTCATCTATCCTTGGCAGTGGATATGTATTTCGGACTGTCAATCGGTTTAGTGCTCGGTAGTCGATGCACAATCTCAGAGTCCCATCCTTCTTTTTAACGAACAAGACCGGGGCTCCCCATGGTGAGGAGCTCGGTCGGACAAATCCGGCCTCCACCAATTCCTTGAGTTGGCTTCGAAATTCTGTTAGTTATTTTGGGGCCATCCGGTAAGGGGCTCTAGCTGCCGACTAAGCCCCCGGCACTAGCTGTATCCAGAAATCCTGCTCCCGGTGCGGGGGTAGCCCGGGATGTTTCTCAGGGAATACGTCGGCAAAATCTCGTACTACCGGGATATCCGAGATGGAGACCTTGGTCTCAGTTATTTCAAATAACACCTCATATACTTCCTCTCCATGTAAGTGGGCCTTGACGGCCTGTATAGATGACAGCATGAGAGGGGGAATAGATCTAATACCTTCTATGATGAGGTAGGAATCTCCGTGTCTCACAGTAACTCTCTTGGACATGCAGTCAATCTGAGCATGATTCCAGTTCAACCATGTCATTCTTAGGATCAGATCAAAGACTGGAAGCTTCATGATTGTCGCTGGAGCTTCAAATATCTTTCTGCCGATTTCCGCCTCCATGTTGCAGTGGGCCGAGGTGAGCAGCTCCGATCCGTCGGGTAATCGTATCCTCATCATCAAACCCGTGAATCGTTCCACGCCTTCCAACCCTTCTACGAAGGCTTCCGATACAAATGAGTGTGAAGCACCTGTATCAAATAGCGTATAAGCGGTTTGCCGCTGATGAAAACTATTCCTGGGGGGGGGCGGGGAAAGTTAAATGTCTTAGAATCATGCTGTGGTTTTCTTTCCTAGATTATCACTTCTATATAATTTTAAATTTCATGATAAAATAACTTAAAATTTTTTGACGTACCAGTGATTACTTGCTCCGGGTTCTGGGGTTGAGCCAGATCCAGTGCATAAATTTGTTCCCTCTCCTGCCAACGATCTGCACCATGGAAACCACGTCCTCGACCACATCCTCGTCCTCCAAGCTGTTGGTCATGCGGGGCAGCCTGTGGTGCTGGTAGAGGTGCTCCCCTCACGGGGTAGTTTCTCCGAATGTGTCCTATCTGATGGCAGTTGTAGCACTCCGGTGGGGGAAATGCCATACCGCCAGGTCTTGGTGCCTCCCTCATCTGAAGAGGCTGAGGAGCCATTACCACCGGCTCCCTCTGCTCTTGTCTCACCTCCTGATGAGGTTGGTCTTCTGTCCTTCTTCCCTCTCTCCCATCTGTGATGCGGCCCCGCCGCTGATCATTTTGGGCTCCTCGGCCCTGGTCCTCCGTCGACCTCTTTCGACCCCGAGTCGTGTGCCAATCAGCCTCAATTCTCTTGGCCATCTCTAACATCCGAGGTATAGGCCCGTTAGAAACGAACAGAAGGGCCTCCCTCAACTCCTCCCGCGGGCCCTTATAAAATCTCTTGGTGTATCCCGCCTCATCTAGCTGATAGGAGTCTGCGAATAGTGCTAAATTGTTGAACTCTCGGTGGTATTCCACTACTGTCTTGTTTCCCTGCTTCAATTGCAGGAACCTGTCCTCCAGCTCATTCCTGGCTGATTGTGGCACAAAATGCTCTAGTAAAGCGGCCCTGAACTCCTCCCAAGTAATATCTGAAATCTCCATATCGGAAAAAGTCGTATCTAGCGATGTCTTCCACCATCTTTTGGCATGAGACTCTAAACAAGAGACTACCAAAGGAACCCTCTCCTCCCAGGGGCACCGTATCCCGGTCAACATTTCATACATAATATCTAGCCATTCTTCTGTCCGAACAGCCGATTCTGTCCCTAAGTAAGATGGAGGAGCGAGTCCTCGGAAGATGCTCAGCCAATTGGCCCGCGGGTTTGGCTGCGGGGCCGGAACCTGTTGGGCCCTGAAAGCATCCAGAATAGCTGTCAGGGTTTGCCCCATCTCCGAGTGTAGGAATGGAGTGGGGACCAGGGGAGGTGGTGCAACATTCAGAGTCTGTTGGACTCCGTCTTGTGGTGCTGGCTGCGCTGGGGGCTGCGTAACAGAAGTCAATTATAAGTAATCGCACATATCTAACTAAAAGTGGACAATTTTATGTGATCCCCCATATTGGCCCACCACTGCTTCCGCTGCTTAGTTTGTCCCCAAACTAAACTCGTGCGGGGGTGGCCCGGGGTTTGTGGACTGCTACCTTGCGATCGATATGTTTTGCCTCTGATACCACTTGTAAGACCCCCCATTTTTTTTCTTTTTTTGACACCGGGGTCTCAGGCCCAGAACCGTCACCTTGCGGTGATACCTTCTCACCCGGGAAGGTTGTCACTACAAAATGCCGATCCTGCCGGCCAAATCGATCATAATTGTAGCAATAAATTAAAAGATAGTCCACGGGAATCACATGTATAGAAAATAAGCTCCACGAAGGGAGTGTCCACAGATAGTACATATAACAGAAATTTCGGGCTTATGCCCGGTACATCATGTCCTCACTACAAATTGCTCATCGCAGAAGCAAACTAATATAACTACTAGTGGTCGGGACTCACAGTCCCTGCTATCTGAACTCCGGTACTAGACTGTTCGATCACCAAGCGTGCCTACCTCTGAGGCTGCTCCTCCATGCTGGGCTTCGTGGTCCCCTAAAATGATGTGGTTCGAAAACCATTAGTCTAAAAGATAAGTCCTATCGTCCCCCGCCCCTTCCCCCATGGCTCCTAAGCACCGAGCGGGGAGAAGGAAAGGGAAGGACATGAAGGTGGAGAATATCAAATAGCAGATGGCAGTGGAACTAAACTAACAGTTCAATAAGATGGTAATAATGATATAAGATTTGAATGGAGTGTAACCTTAACTTATGTGAATACACATAAGCTAAGGGATCTCATGTAGGTCTCCTATCGTATAAAAAGTCCCATACCGATTTATACGATAGGGTGTCGGTTTTACTAGCAGGCTTAAATATATAGTACAGAATGAGAACCTTGACCTATAAGCACGCTCGCGCGAACTTATACCCCAAGGGGTCGTTTTGCAGGGCCTAATGTATAGAGCGTCCCATACCACTTATACATTATGTGTCAGGTTATATGCAATGGTTATGCTATGAAATATAATTATGCCATGACGTGGACATGCAAGTGCAACTCACCCACTCGACTCTGTGTACACAGACCTTTAGTTCCCCCTTTCGGAGCCGTTACCTCCCAGGATACCTCCATAGTGGTAGACGGAAGCGGTGGGTTGGGCCACGCCCACCTCTAAACCAGTAAAGCACTACCGGTCAGCCCTATCGTACGCCTCAAAGCTTGGTGCATAAAGCGGACTTCTGCGAACTCTTGCCGGCTGGCGCACCAGACTTCTGTTGGCGAAGTACTAACAACACTTGCCGAGTCGACGTATTGGCGTCGGTGCATCAACCCTGCAATACCGAAGACCCACCACCTTATACCTTTTGTGCACATGCAATAGTTATGAGTCCAACCAACAACCGAGCCAAAGCTCCCCGGACTATCCCATCCTATCAACAACCGATCCAAAGCTCCCCGGACTATCCCATCCGTCATAATCAACAACCGAGCCAAAGCTCCCCGGACTATCCTGTCCGTCAATAATCTAGCCAACCGAATCGAAGCTCCCCGGACCATACCGTCCGTCTCTTAACCAATCGAGACGAAGCTCCCAACTATCTTCCTTTGCTATCTGTGTTTGTGAAATGTGCATCCCTAATTACTATGTTACTCTTTTCGGTTTGTTAATACAGTTTACGTTAACTCAGGACTGCCCCCGGCATACCCCGTGAAGGGCTCTCAAAGGGCACTAAGAACTATGATGGTAGCAGAAGCCCATCGTTCCCTTTCGCAAGGCACTTATCGTTATTGGTTGATTCCCTTAACCCATTCCCTTCTCATATTACAGTGGGCTATTCCTAAGGTGATTTTAACTCTTCATCTCCTCGGGGGAGACGATCTTTCGTCGAACCCAAATACCTCTAAACTCTAGCCAAACCATTTCTCACTACTCTTCCTATCCTTCTATTGTGAAATCATCCACATCTATCCACCCAACAAAAATGGCTAACTCCAAGAATTATCCCAGATCATGTCCTATTGCAATTTAGCAATTTTGCTATATGCAGGCAACCCTAGACGATTTGTTGAACCGGATAGGAGGTATTCTAAATAATCATCTGAATGCCCTAAATTATTTTCTGGAGACTTATCATGACACAAATAGACTAAATCCAGAAGATTATAATTTTCCTAATTATTCTGATATTTAATTAATTTTCCGTAAAGCTTCTAAGGACTACCAATTGAACATGAAGTGCACTTTTCAGATGAGTATAAAGCTTCATAAAATCATGATAAATTCTAAACAACTATTTAACAGTAAATCCTAGATATAACAAATTTTCAAGTATTCTAAAGACTCTAACTTAATTTTGAGAATAAATCTTTTTTCTATTTATTAATGAAGTAAGTGCAGTAAATAATCATCCAAAAATTCTTAATTAATCTTCTGGAGCAGATACTATCCTAAAAACATCAGTGGCCAAATTTCATAATTCTTCAATGGGTATTAAGCTCTAGAATAAATATTTACTAAAATCTCAAAGAGCTATATTTGTGAAGCAAGTATTGTAAATATTCTCCTAAAAATCATGAATAAAATTATACATCTATAAATTGATTTGAAAACATCATTGGCCAGGTTTCATAATTTTCCAGTATGTAATTTGCTCTAAATGATTTATTGGCCTTAATTGCATTTTTGAAAACTTGTGAAGGAAGTGCTAAATATAGTCAACTAAAATTTGTAATAAAATTTAGGGATATTAATTTAGACATAAAGCATCTTCTGACGAAGTTTCATCAAATTCAAATGAACAGAGTAATCAAAATAATTATATCACCAGTTTGAGCAAATTATTACTTAACACATGATGTACTTGAAAGTTAATCCATAAAATCCTAATAAACTTACTAAAGGTGCTTCCTAGTCTAAAACTTATCCCACCCATGTTTCACAACCTTTAACTAAGGTTTAGTGACTGTGCTTTCAAAGTTGAGCTTCTACCCTAAAATTAGGGTTAGGGTTTTCAGGTGCCTACCTGGCTCCAAATCCTCTAAGACTCCTTCCAGAGGACTTAAGTTATGCTAACATCAACTCTACTGAGTTTCAAGGTCATACAAGGGCATTTGCCCCTATGTCCTTCACATCTTTCAAAAACCCTTCCTTAAGGTTTGAGTTTGAACACTAGGGTAACTCAACCCTAAATCACACCATTTTCCTTAAGAGGGTGACATTAGCCATGCCAAGTCAGTGTCCAAAATTTCAGCCTCTGTTGAGGTGATTTGACCATCCAAAACCCAAAGCACACTCCTTGACCAATTACCCTTCATTAAGGTAGAATTAGGGTTAAGTCATTACCTATTCAAAACACCTCCAATTAAGGTGAAATTTTATACAGAGCCCAACAATGATTCCAGGGACCACTCACCAAGATTTGGGAGGGTTTGAAGATCATTATCCCACTTAATTAAATTCTCTTATTATTATTAAATAAAAATAAAAATCATAGGCAAAGTATCTCCAAAAATTCCCATTTTTGGACAGACCCTAGGTATAGCTAATATAGGTCCCCTGCCCAAATTTCAGGTCATTTGGACAAGGGATGAAGAGTGGGAACCTATTTTAATCTCAGGATAGCCCTAGGTATAGGTCCCACTAAAATGGGTGTTGTGGTCAAACCACTTACCCAAATGGGTTCAAACAAATTTTGAATTAAACTAGACTTCACTGGCTACAACTTTCATGTTGACCACTTTCTAAGGTTTAGCCCCTAAGGGCCTTAGTTTTCTTTTCTAAAAGGATGCGTCAAAAGTAATTAATTCACAAACTATAAATATTATAATAAGTTTAATAATACTGTTCATCTTCTTCTTCCAAGCAGAGCCCGTAAAACTAATAACCTGTAGCTTTCCAGGTGGATATCCCGTCCACCCAGCCAACTCCCTGGCCGGAAACCACCACCACCACTTCTATTGAGGTGGGGGCTATCGCCGGGTGGCGGCACGGCCGCCGGAGGGGTGTTTTCCGGCGAACCCGACCACCCATTTTTTCGAAAAAACCATGGGAAACTTCACTTGATCCAACTCTTTTGAGCCCGATTTTCTCTCCTAATAACTTCTAAGATCTATCCATAGAAGAAGAGGTAGATGAGGACCTTTTTTGGCGGTTTGGAGTCGAGCCGATCGTCGTGATGCCATTTGCGCGGTGGTGGCGTCGCCAGAATTCTGCAACAGCACAGTGAAACTGCTTGGCTCCTTCTGGAAAAGTGTGGACTTGAATCCTTGGAGTTCAGCTCCTTTTTAAGATGAAGAGGAGGGTGTTAGGTGGCTGTAAGAGCTTGGCCATTTTAGTCAAGGTTGGCGGCCATGGTAGGTAGGGGTGAAAGCATGGTAAGTATGGCAAGCATGGTAAGCATGGCAAGCATGGCTCAACTCAGTCACAAACCAGCTGGCTAAAACCTTTTGTCTTTGTGAATTGAATGGGGATTGTTGGGGAGGGCAAGGATGCCGAAATTTCCAATGGCCATTAATGCCGTTGAAAGCTTGGCTCGGCTATGGCTGGAGGGAGGGGGAGATGGCTGCCACATGGCATTGACCGGTCAAAATCATTAAATAAGACTTATCAAACTCTTAATAAGAGAAAACGGCCCAATAACATATTCTGGCCCATTTCTTGAACCGGCCCGGTTCAACTGAACCATCAGGCAAGCTAAAAATATTTCTAAGTATAAAGGCGTCGAGTGAGCTGAGCTAACTCGACACTTTTTAGTCTTTGGCTTTGAGTGAGCTCAGCTCACTCAACGCCATACAATTTATGTAAAGATGGCGTTGAGTGAGCTGAGCTCACTCAACGCCATTCACCCTATGGCGTTGAGTGAGCTCAGCTCACTCAACGCCATACTGTTATGGCAAGACGGCGTTGAGTGAGCAGAGCTCACTCAATGCATCTACTATATGGCTTTGAGTGAGCTCAGCTCACTCAATGCCATAGCTTTTATGGCAAGACGGCGTTGAGTGAGCAGAGCTCACTCAACGCCATTTACTCTATGGCTTTGAGTGAGCTCAGCTCACTCAACGCCATAGCTTTTATGGCAAAACAGCTTTGAGTGAGCAGAGCTCTCTCAACGCCATTTACTCTATGGCGTTGAGTGAGCTCAGCTCACTCAACGCCATAGCTTTCATGGCAAGACGACGTTGAGTGAGCAGAGCTCACTCAACGCCATTTACTCTATGGCGTTGAGTGAGCTTAGCTCACTCAACGCCATAACTTTCATGGCAAGACGGCATTGAGTGAGCAGAGATGCCATTTACTCTATGGCGTTGAGTGAGCTCAGCTCACTCAACGCCATAACTTTCATGGCAAGACGGCGTTGAGTGAGCAGAGCTCACTCAACGCCATTTACTCTATGGCGTTTAGTGAGCTCAGCTCACTCAACGCCATAACTTTTATGGCAAGACGGCTTTGAGTGAGCTGAGCTCACTCAACGCCATTTACTCTATGGCGTTGAGCAGCTCACTCAATGCCATAACTTTCATGGCAAGACGGCGTTAAGTGAGCTCTGCTCACTTAACTCCATTTATTCTATGGCGTTGAGTGAGCTCTGCTCACTCAATGCCATACCTAATATTGCAAGACGGTGTTGTATTGGTCCTTGGAGGTCACTTGACCCTTAACCAGGGCACTTTGACCACCCTAGGGCTAGAGTTGACTTTGGTCAACTTTAGCCTTTTTGGTTGGTCCCAATGGGTCCTTTATAACGCCCCCTGTTTTTCTGTATTTATTTAATTCTCCTTGGGCATTACGTGGATGCATTTTTCCAGCTCGTGCCATTGTTAGAGTACCTCGTTAGGCGTTCTTAGAGGTTATAGCCTTTTGTATGGTTTCCCCAGCTAGCCGACGTCTGTTTTGGAGGCCCGGCTGAGCCTCTTAGGGAATCCTTGTGCTTTGGCTTCGGGCGAGATTAGCTCGAGTGTATGATCGTCGGAAGTTGTTTCCGACTTCGCCGTTGTTTTCGTAGCCCGAGTATTTGGCTACAGTCCGAGTTTGGTCGAAATTCATGAACGTCACGTTTCGCGTCGTTTCGGCGGTCGCTAGTTGACGTGTCATTTGTTTTTTTATTACTATTTATAAATGTATGCTTGCGCTCCACGTTTGGTCGGTTTAGTGACTTGGGCGTGCAAGTGCGTAAATGCGCACGTGCACGTGCGTGTACGCCGCTTATAGATTTCGTGCGCGTGTCCTTTTGGGCATTAATTTACCCGCGTAGCTAGTGTAGGGGGTAATTATGGTTTTAGTTGAGGTAATAGGTTTGTTTTTATTTTATTTTTTGGGGGGGTTTCTTGAGGGGGAGGGGGCTGCCGTGTGTTAGATTAAGTTAGGAGTTAGATTCAGTTATATTATAATTTAACATAAGTTGTATTATAATTTAAATTGTAAATTTTATGATCATAAGTTATAGTATACGTAGGTTTTATGTCATATATATGGTTTGTGATATATTATATTAGATTATTTTATAATATAGTTAGTATTAGGTTTTAATTCTCCCCCCCCCCATTCAGCCGCCCAGCACTAAAGAAAAAAAAAGGGTCGAGCGGCTCCTGTTCGCGGAAGAGAAAGGCGGACGCCAGCCCTGCTCCGACCGCCGATCTTCTGCCCTTTTCTGCATTGAAATCTACTTCCGAGGCCAGATCCGAACTCCCCTCTCCGTAATCTCCGTTCCGAGGTAAGTATTTTGGGGTTTCACCGTGGATTTTTCCCGTATTTGGGTTGCGTTTTTGCCCTATTTTCTACCTTGCTTTGATATGGAGTTTCTCTCCGTTTTCGTAGGAAATTTGTGTGGTTGTGGCCGGCCAGATTGCAAGGTTGTGCTGACGATTTTTTTTGTGTACAATCGAGGCAAGTGCGCTCTTCGCCCTTGCCGATTTGATCTCGTTAATTCACTTTTTGTGTCATATGAATTTAAGATGTTGCTTACCCGAAATATTTCCTACCCGAAATCCTTGTGAATTCCGTTATTTTTGCCCTCTTTTCATCGTGGTGGTTTCTTCATTTAGGGTTAGGATTGAGTTAATGCATATAGGAGTTTAGGTTTGATGTTTCATTGTTTTTTTGCTTGGATCTTGTGCACCTAGGTCGTGTAATTATAACGCTCTCATGATAGAACTTGTCTAACGGTTAGGAGCATTCGCAGTAGAACCCGCCCTCCTGTTTAAATTCTTTTTTTGCCACGCGCACTTGATAGGATCTGGTTAACTTCGATTTATAGTATAGCTTGTGGTTTGCCCCCTGGGTGTAGTCCAGGTCTAGTTTTCTTGTTTAGTGAGGCCCTCCTTTTCGGGCATGATTTTAACATAATTTATATGTATACGTGACGAAATCAAATTGACCGGGTAGGGTCGTATTTAAATTAATTTTTATACGCGTAGTTTTGGGGAATAAAATTTTGAATATTAGTTCATGTCACACCAATTGGGGGTGTTTAGTGTTTACCTGTTTGCGCATAATGAATAGCGAGTCTCCGTGTCTATTTCGTTTTATAGTTCTCATAGGTGGGTTGTTCTAGTGGGTTTAGGGCTCTTGGATTTGCTTGGTGGTGCATGGGACCCCCAGCATGAGTTTCCTCGGGTCACTAAGGACTGGAGTAGGATGTGGTTTTGGGGTAGGCCGGACCGATGCCTCCACCCTGGTTTTCTTTCTTGCCTTATTATGGCAATATGGGCTGTTTGGTTGAGTTGGACGGATACCACCGCCAAAGCCCATGAGGATATTTAGGCTAAATGGACTTGGTTGGACATGCGGCCGCCAGTCTAGGCCACTTGTTACTGAATTTTTATCCATCTCCAGTACTAGATGACTCTTTCTGTGTTAGCCTTTTACATGTTATGATTGTTATACTAATCCTTTTGCAGAGACACTCGAAGCTTAGCTTCACCCGTGCACTTGGTGCGCATCCTTTTTTTTACCACATTCATCGTTCGAAGAGTACTTTTAAATTCCTATTTTTAATTCCTGGTTTTTTTACTTCTGCACTTTCTTTTCCTGTTGATTATAGTTTGCTGAGGTATTCTTTTCTTTCTGAATACCTCAGGTACAGGTTTGTAGCCGACAGCGCGTCTAGGGTTCCCCAGAGATTCTCAGTGTTTTGTTGCTGTAGTGAGTCTTTCTCTCGGGAGGTAGTATCTTTAGACTTGTTGTATGAATACAACTACACACCAGTGGGTTCGTGTCAGTTGTTGATGCCCACTGGTGGTCTCTCTTTTAGATACTTTGCACTTGCTTATACTGTTGGTTTTACTGCTTTGATTATATTAAACTTGCTCTTGGGATGATTTATGTTAGGGTGTTAGTTACTTTTAAAACCTAAAAACACTATTAAGTATATGTATAACTCATGATTTGCATGTTTTTACAAACTCAAACACTACTTTAAAGGCGATGTAAAAAGACTATTTACTTAGATATATGTAAATTAAATCTAGAGTCCTGCGCAGTATCGGGTGCCCCCTGGGGACACTATTGCGCTCTCTCTTGGGATGCATAAATGTAATCAAAGTATTATCCGCTACGTACACGTATAATTTTGAAGTTTGAACTAGATGATCCACAGAGCCGAGGGATACGGCCTTAAAATTATAACCAGATTTCTAATAATTCAACTTTTGGATTTTTATAAAATAGAGTAGTTGGTGTTTTGCCTGAGCGTCAGCAGTTATCCCCTGCTTGACGTGGTATCACGACGCGTATTTTTCTCAGACTCTGATAATTTTAAATTCAGAGAAAAAAAATGCGGGTTGTGCCAGTTGGTATCAGAGGGAGGTTGTCTGACGAATTGTCGGGCAATCTTTCCCTGTAAGTATTTGATGTTTAGAGTCATATCATACACACACTGACATGTCATCAGCACGTCTTGGCTGAAGCACGAACACTACACTCCTATCATAACATGAAGTATACGGGGCATATTATGTATTATGGGATGCATAATATGTGTTCGTATATGGATCCACCATAGGAGGCAACATGTGAGGGTTATGTATTATGGGGTGCATAACCTCACCACATGGATGCGACTAGCACGTTTTCTTTTTTCATTGCATGAAAATGTTATGTATTATGGGATGCATAACATTTTCATGCATACGCCGCTCATAACATACATTAGGGCCTTTTCTAGAATGCATAGAACAAACATGCATGACATAACATTGCATAAGCACAACATGCCAAGCTAAAGACTTGCATGATGACATGTGTACACACATAATTTTTGGGTCAAAAAGAATATAAATTCATGCATTCCCGATCTAGGCACAAGAGTTAGGGCGATGATGGTAAACCATCTCAGGATAAGTATGACATTATCTTCACTTTATCAAAAAAAAGTAAATATATAATAAAATCCCAGAGCAAGTTGGTAGTGAAAGCAAGTACTTATGTAGGTTTGTCTGTACCTGCTTGGTTTTGTCCTAGTGGTTGAACCAGGTTTTGATGATTGCTTGTTTATTCCTTTTTAGCATGGCGCCTAAGCGTAAAGTGATGAGGTAGACTCCCCAATCGGAGGGCGAGTCTTCTGGTGCTCAAAGCGATGCAGTAGTGGCTAGTCTGAGGCAGAGCAATGAGGCCCTATCAAGGCAGTTGGT
Source organism: Platanthera zijinensis (assembly GCA_039513925.1). Taxonomy (NCBI): domain Eukaryota; kingdom Viridiplantae; phylum Streptophyta; class Magnoliopsida; order Asparagales; family Orchidaceae; genus Platanthera; species Platanthera zijinensis. Next base: position 86,252,198 of record CM077086.1, read on the forward strand.
AGAGGTTCAGTCTCAGATTCAGTCATTGGTTGCAGAAGTGGCGGGGCTAGTTCCGAGAGCGCAGGATCCGGCTGGAGGTGCAGCTGACCCAGCCCCTCTTGTACCTCCTGCCCCTGTGGTGCCTCTTGTTGCGGTGCCCCCGTAGATGACCTTCATCTCCCAGTTTCAGCGGTTGCAGCCCCCGACTTACGATGGCAGAGCAGATTTCATGGTGCTCCACGACTAGGTAATCTCTATTGAGGAAATGTTTCAGTATTCCGGTGTGACCAAGGATCAGAAGGTGATGCTGGCTACCTATCAACTGAAGGGGTTAGCGAAGAGCTGGTGGATGAGGGAGAAGGAGGGAATGGTAGGAGGGTGCACTTGGGCTTCTTTCAAGGAGATTTTGATGAGGAAGTTTCTACCTGGAGTGGAGCGGGACAGATTGATGAACGACTTCTTGCATCTCAAGCAGAGGCGGCTCACTGTCAGCGGTTATGAGATTGAGTTTAGCAAGCCCAGTCGGTTTGCCCTCAGTTTGGTGAGCTCGGAGGAGGATAGAGTGAAGTGCTTCCTTGGTGGGCTGAGGAGTGACGTCCAGCAGCTAGCGGTTGCCCATGGAGCCGTGACTTATGCCGGTGTAGTTGAAGCTGCTTTGAATGTGGAGGCCATCGAGAATGCGAAACAGAGAGGGCAGCAGGCGAGAAATGATAAGAGGAAGGCTGTCGAAGCAAAGGGCTCTCAGGTGATCGGTGCTCCTTCCGGTAAGAAGAGCAAGGAGATTTGTAGTTTCTGTGGCCGCCTGGGCCATCCGGAGAAGAGATGTTTCAAGAGGTTAGCAGCGCAGAAGGAGCGGGTACATGCCATTCAGGGTGCCCCCAGTCAGAGGACGGTGTGTTCCTTGTGCAAGAAAGAGGGGCATGACGTTGCCCATTGCTGGTTGAAGGACAAGGTCTGCTATCTGTTCGGACAGAAGGGCCATACCAAGGACAGGTGCCCTCAGCTTCAGTCGGTGCTCAGGCCTGTTCCTCTTCAGTCCTTGCCACCGCCTCCGTCTATGGAGAAGGGAAAGGGAAGGCTGAACGTGATCTCTTCAGCGGAGGCTCAGACTTCGACGCAAGTCATTTCAGGTAGACTCTCTCTCTTGTCTTTTTACTTCAGCACAGTTTTAGCATTATAATTTCCTCTCTTAGATGCGTGTGCAAATCTTTCATTTATATAGGGAGTTTTAAGGTAAAGAACCGCTGGGCACGCGTTCTCTTTGACTCAGGTGCTACCCACTCTTTAGTGGCTAGGGCCTTTGTAGATCGGTTCCAGTTGGTTCTTGACCGTGTCGGTGAGGACTTTTGCATCATGTTCCCCTCGGGTGACTCTGTGGTATCAGATCAGGGCATTCTGGATTGCCCTATTCTTTTGGGAGATTTTCTGGCCAAGACAGATCTGAAGGTTATTGATTTGGAGGATTTCGATGTCATCCTAGGCATGGATTGGTTGTCCGTTACGATGCTGTGATTCAGTGCAGAGGTAAGCATTTGGATTGTAGGAGGGACAACGGTCAGCCTGGGAGTATCTATGGTGATCCGCATCAGGTTCCTCCGTCAATCTCTGTGGTATGTGCTCAGAGGCTTTTTAGTTCTGGCTGTTTTACTTGCATGGTTTTGATGTTGGGGACTGTTAGCAGTGGGCCGCAGTTAGATGAGATTCCTGTTGCGCGGGAGTTTCCAGATGTTTTTCCTAGCGATCTTCCTGGTCTTCCTCCAGACAGAGACGTTGAGTTCGTGATTGACTTGGAGCCCAGTACGCGTCCCATTGCTAAGGCGCCTTATCGGATGGCCCCGCGAGAGCTGGAGGAGATGCGTACTCAGTTGGATGAGTTATTGGAGAAGGGTTTCATTAGGCCGAGTTCGTCGCCCTGGGGTGCTCCCGTGCTCTTTGTAAAGAAGAAGGATGGTTCGATGCGGCTTTGCATCGATTATAGAGAGTTGAACAAGGTCACCATCAAGAACAGATACCCCCTGCCTAGGATCGATGACCTCTTCGACCAGTTGCGTGGGAGCGCTGTTTTCTCCAAGATTGAACTTCGTTCAGGCTATCATCAGCTTAGGATCCGTGAGTCGGATATTCCGCGGACTGCTTTCAGGTCAAGGCATGGGCACTTCGAGTTCCTGGTTATGTCGTTTGGGTTGACCAACACGCCGTCAACATTCATGGACATGATGAACCAGGTGTTTAAAGATTTTCTGGACAAGTTTGTTGTCGTATTCATAAACGACGTTTTGATTTATTCTCGGAATGCTGCGGAGCATGATCAACACTTACGGTTGGTGTTATCTGCCCTGAGAGACCATCAGTTATATGCCAAGCTGAATAAATGTGAGTTTTGGTTGCCCAAGGTATCTTTCCTGGGCCATGTGGTGAACAAGGATGGCATTTCGGTTGACCCAGAGAAGATTTCTACAGTGATGGATTGCCATAAGCCGAGCACATCTAAGGAGATTAGGAGCTTCTTGGGTTTGGCCGGCTATTATAGAAGGTTTGTTGAGGGGTTTTCAACTTTGACAGCGCCGTTGACTAAGCTGACGCAGAAGAACGTGGCATTCATATGGGACGAGAAGTGCGGGGAGGCTTTTTTAGAGCTGAAGAGCAGGTTGTGCTCTGCCCCGGTGTTAACCTTGCCTACGGAGGGCAAGGATTATGATGTGTATGTGGATGCCTCGCATGTTGGGCTCTGAGGTGTGTTGATGCAAGAGGGGAAGGTGATTGCGTATGGGTCGCGACAATTGAAGACTCATGAGAGGAATTACCCTACGCATGATCTGGAGTTCGCAGCGGTGATCTTTGCCCTGAAATTATGGAGGCATTTACTTTATAGGGCGCAGTGCAAGATCTTCACCGATCATAAAAGCCTGAAGTATGTTTTCACCCAGAAGGAGTTGAATTTGCGGCAGCGGCGCTGGTTGGAGTATGTTACAGATTACGAAGTGGAGATCCAGTACCATCTGGGCAAGGCCAACGTGGTGGCTGACGCCCTGAGCCGTAGGACGGGAAAGATCTTTAACCTCTTGGTTGAGCGTTTGGTGGAGGAGTTCCTCTTGATGGACATCTCGGTGGGGTGCGGTAACTTGCAGAGCAGTTTGGTCGCAGATAAGCCTTCTTGGATTTCTCTTACTAGGCTGCACCAGAAGGAGGACCCAGATCTTTTGCACCTGAACCTCAGGACTGAGAGAGGGGAGTTGCCGGATTTCTCCATTGACGATTCGGGTACTCTGAAGTACCGCGGCAGGTTTTGCATCCCCGTGCTTGGAGGCATCAGACGTATGGTATGCAAAGAGGCGCATGGGTCCAGTGTTGTCTACCACCCCGGAGCTACCAAGATGTACCATGATTTGAAGCAGATCGACTGGTGGTGTTGTATGAAGGGGGATATAGCCCGGTATGTTTCAGAATGTTACACTTGCAAGCGGGTGAAGGCCGACCATAGAAGGTCGGGTGGCAAGTTGATGCCCTTGGAGATCTCGACTTGGAAGTGGGAAAGTATCTCGATGGACTTTATTACAGGCTTACCGAGATCTCCGCGAGGATTTGACTCCATTTGGGTGATAGTGGACAGACTGACGAAGTGTGCCCACTTCGTGCTGTATAAGGTTGATTATCCTATGAGTAAGATAGCGGAGCTGTATTTGAGCGAAGTCCTCCGATTGCATGGGGTTCCAGTTACCATCATATCTGATCGAGATTCCAGGTTTACTTCCCGTTTCTAGAAGAGCTTGCAGGAGGGTTTGGGCACCGACTTTAGGTATTCTACCGCATACCACCCGCAGACCAACGGTCAGACGGAGCGCGTCAACAAGATTGTGGAGGATATGATCCGCTGTTATATTCTGGACTACGGGGGAGCGTGGGATGAGCGCTTGAGGCTGATGGAGTTCGCTTACAATAACAGCTATCAGGAGAGCCTACAGATGGCTCCTTTTGAAGCCTTATACGGGAGGCGTTGCAGGACGCCGTTGTTTTGGGCTGAGGCTGGTGAGAATCCCCTGTTGGGTCCTGATGCACTCAAAGAAATGGAGGTTTCCGTGAAGCTTATTCGGGAGATGCTTCGGGTGGCTCGGGAGAGGTACGAGAAGAATGCTAACCGGCATAGGTCCGATTTGGAGTTTTTAGTGGAGGATTTGTGGTTCCTGGAGGTCTCCCCGATGGCTGGGGTGAAGAGGTTCGACAAGAACCATAAACTGGATCCGAGGAACATGGGTCCATTCAGGATTTTGGAGCGCATTGGTGGGGCAGCATACAGGCTGGAATTGCCAGTGACCTTCCCAGGTGTGCCTAAAGTGTTCCATGTTAGTCAGCTGCGGAAGTGTGTGCGGAGTAGTAGGCAAGTGTTGGATGCGGTGCCTCAGTTGGAACAGAATCTGACCTTTGTGGAAAGTCCGGTTCGCATTCTGGATGCGCAGGTTATAGTGTTGCGGCGGAAGATAATACCCATGGTTAAAGTCTTGTCGAGGAACCATGAGGTGGAAAGCGCCACTTGGGAGTTGGAGTCGCCAATGAGGGAGGCTCACCCTCATCTCTTCCCTTGATTTGGGTCAGGTTTTTTTTGCCTTCTCCTTTTTTGCTCTTGTTAGTCTATTCCTGTTTCTTCCCTGTTAGGAGCTTGTGCGTAAAGTTTCGGGGCGAAACTTTCTTTTTGGAGGGGTGACTGTAACGCCCCATGTTTTCTGTATTTATTTAATTCCCCTTGGGCGTTACGTGGATGCATTTTTCCGGCTCGTGCCATTGTTAGAGTACCTTGTTAGGCGTTCTTAGAGGTTATAGCCTGTTGTATGGTTTCACCAGCTAGCCGACGTCTGTTTTACAGGCCCGACTGAGCCTCTTAGGGAATCCTTGTGCTTTGGCTTCGGGCGAGATTAGCTCGAGTGTATGATCGTCGGAAGTTGTTTCCGACTTCGCCGTTGTTTTCGTAGCCCGAGTATTTGTCTACAGTACGAGTTTGGTCGAAATTCGTGAACGTCACGTTTCGCGTCGTTTCGGCGGTCGCTAGTTGACGGGTCATTTGTTTTTTTATTACTATTTATAAATGTATGCTTGCGCTCCACGTTTGGTCGGTTTAGTGACTTGGGCGTGCCAGTGCGTAAATGCGCACGTGCACGTGCGTGTATGCCGCTTATAGATTTCGTGCGCGTGTCCTTTTGGGCGTTAATTTATGCGCGTAGCTAGTGTAGGGGGTAATTATGGTTTAAGTTGAGGTAATAGGTTTGTTTTAATTTTATTTTTTTGGGGGGTTTCTTAAGGGGGAGGGGGCTGTCGTGTGTTAGATTAAGTTAGGAGTTAGATTCAGTTATATTATAATTTAACATAAGTTGTATTATAATTTAAGTTGTAAAGTTATAGTATACGTAGGTTTTATGTTATATATATATGGTTTGTGATATATTATATTAGATTATTTTATAATATAGTTAGTATTAGGTTTTAATTCTCCCCCCCCCCCCCATTCAGCCGCCCAGCACTAAAGAAAAAAAAAGGGTCGAGCGGCTCCTGTTCGCGGAAGAGAAAGGCGGACGCCAGCCCTGCTCCGACCGCCGATCTTCCGCCCTTTTCTGCATTGAAATCTACTTCCGAGGCCAGATCCGAACTCCCCTCTCCGTAATCTCCGTTCCGAGGTAAAAATTTTGGGGTTTCACCGTGGATTTTTCCCGTATTTGGGTTGCGTTTTTGCCCTATTTTCTACCTTGCTTTGATATGGAGTTTCTCTCCGTTTTCGTAGGAAATTTGTGTGGTTGTGGCCGGCCAGATTGCAAGGTTGTGCTGACGATTTTTTGTGTGTACAATCGAGGCAAGTGCGCTCTTCGCCCTTGCCGATTTGATCTCGTTAATTCACTTTTTGTGTCATATGAATTTAAGATGTTGCTTACCCGAAATATTTCCTACCCGAAATTCTTGTGAATTCCGTTATTTTTGCCCTCTTTTCATCGTGGTGGTTTCTTCATTTAGGGTTAGGACTGAGTTGATGCATATATGAGTTTAGGTTTGATGTTTCTTTGTTTTTTGGCTTGGATCTTGTGCACCTAGGTCGTGTAATTATAACGCTCTCATGATAGAACTTGTCTAACGGTTAGGAGAATTTGCAGTAGAACCCGCCCTCCTGTTTAAATTCTTTTATTGCCACGCGCACTTGATAGGATCTGGTTAACTTCGATTTATAGTATAGCTTGTGGTTTGCCCCCCTGGGGGTAATTCAGGTCTAGTTTTCTTGTTTAGTGAGGCCCTCCTTTTCGGGCATGATTTTAGCATAATTAATATGTATACGTGACGAAATCAAATTGACCGGGTAGGGTCGTATTTAAATTAATTTTTATACGCGTAGTTTTGGGGAATCAAATTTCGAATATAGGTTCATGTCACACCAATTGGGGGTGTTTAGTGTTTACCTGTTTGCGCATAATGAATAGCGAGTCTCCGTGTCTTTTTCGTTTTATTGGGCTCCTAGGTGGGTTGTTCTAGTGGGTTAGGGCTCTTGGATTTGCTTGGTGGTGCATGGGACCTGATAAAAGTAGCGAACAAATGACTAGAGTAGCGAATAAACGACTAAAAAACAAGCCAGAACTTTGAATAATTGAAATTTTTATTATCCAAAAAGATATCTTTTACAAAGGTATGGCCTCCCTTTTATAGAATGGAGGAGAGAGGATAGAATACAAACTAACAATGTGGGACTAAAGCTATACAACAGTTCCGAGCGGCTAGAACAACAGACCGGAACAAGCCGCGTGGTTAGACAATATTCTAACCGCCCGGCAATACCAGAAGCAGGAGAGAGATGTGGTTGGAGACCGATAGACCGCCCAGTTTCCAATCCGCCGGAGATAAACCGCCCGACCACCGGACACCATACAACAACATCCTGCAAACCAACCCGCCAAACTCAAACCGCCAGACCGCCCGGTCTATAACTCGCCAGGCCCAGACCGCCAGACCGCCCGGTCTCATACTTCGACACTCCCCCTCAAGCTGGAGCATAGATATCAATCATGCCCAGGTTGTCACAAATGTGGAAGAAGGAAGTATAAACCGGCTTGGTGAAGATATCTGCCAACTCTTTGTCGGAGGTGACGAACGGAGTGCAAATCTGTCTCTTCAAGACCTCTTCCCGGATGAAATGGCAGTCGACCTCTATATGTTTCGTTCTCTCATGGAAGACCGGATTTTTGGATATGTAAATAGCGGCCTTGTTGTCACAGAAAATAGGCAGAGGATAGTCGTAGACCTCTCCTAGGTCAAGCATGAGAGCCCGCAACCATTTTAACTCACATGTGGTTGACGCCATACTCCGATATTCGGCTTCTACACTGGACCTTGAGACAACAGACTGCTTCTTGCTCTTCCAGCTCACAAGATTACCTCCAACAAAAGTGCAAAAACCCGATATAGATTTACGGTCACCTTTATCATCCGCATAGCTTGAGTCTGAGTAGGCTTCAACTCTCAGATGACTATGCTTCTGAAAGAGTAGCCCTTTTCCTTGTGCTGCTTTGACATACTCTAGTATCTTCAAGGCAGACTGAAGATGACATTCCCTGCGAGCTTGCATGAACTGACTGACCTTGCCTACAGCATAGGCGATGTCGGGTCTGGTCACCATGAGATAAATGAGTTTGCCCACCAGACGTCTATACCTAGTGGCATCGGATATAAGAGGTGAGTCATCTGTCCACGTTTTGTCCTCTCCAGTGGCCATGGGATACCTGGCTGGTTTGGCACCGGTCAATCCTGCCTCTTGTAGAAGATCAAGAGCATACTTCCGTTGGGAGAGAACCAACAAGTCAGGCTTCCGAGAGATTTCTATTCCCAAAAAATATTTCGGGGAGCCCATATCCTTCGTGACTAAGTGTTGACGGAGGTGTTTCTGTGTCAAGTCCACCCCAGCCTGGTCATCGCCGGTAAGAAGAATATCATCCACATACACCGCCAAAACCACAAGGCCCGATGCGGTTTTGCGAATAAACAATGAGTGATCGGCTGAACTTCTTGTAAAGCCAATGGAAGCCACAATGCCACTAAACTTGTCGAACCATGCCCGAGGGCTTTGTTTTAGGCCATAGATGGCCTTCTTCAACTGGCATACTCGTGTCTCCTCCTGAGCAACATACCCGGGAGGTTGCTCCATATAGACATCCTCCTGAAGATCCCCATATAGAAAAGCATTCTTGACATCAAGCTGGGAAATAGCCCACTCCCTGTTGACGGCCACTGAAAGAAGAACCCGGACGATGCTGAGGCGAGCAACCGGGGAGAAAGTATCAAAGTAGTCAACTCCATAAGTCTGAGTAAAACCTTTGGCCACCAGCCGGGCTTTGTAACGATCCACAGTACAGTCGGGGCGAAACTTCACAACAAACACCCAGCGGCAGCCAACCACATCAGTACCTACTGGTGGAGGAACAAGGGTCCAGGTACCCCTTTCATTAAGAGTGGCGATTTCCTCATCCATGGCAGATTTCCAATGAGGAATAACAAGAGCCACTTGGTAAGTGCGGGGAGTATTAGTAGCCGAGATAGCCAAAGCAAAGCACCTGCGAGAGGGAGTAAGCCGATCATAGGAAACAACAGCCGCAAGCAGGTGTTGGGTACACGCCCGCACCCCTTTGCGAAGAGCAATGGGAAGATCCAGGTCGTCTTGTGCCTCAGGGACCGGAGCGTCCGTGGCAGATAAAGCTGGCCCGGGATTAGAGAGATGGCTGCGGCGAAGATGGTGGGGGTATAATAGAGAGAGAAGGAGACAGAGGAGGAGATGACATAAGAGGGGAGACGTCGATCTGCGTGGAAGGATCACTGAGAGATGGAGGAGTGTAAGAGATCGCAGGAGGAAGTGGGGATGGAGAAGAAAAGTAGGATGCATTTTCGGAGAAGGTGATGTCCGCGGAAACAAACTGTTTACGCAGAACGGGGTCAAAGCAACAATAGCCTTTTTGAGTGGTCGAATATCCCCAAAAGACACATTTTGTGGAACGGGGGGAAAGCTTGTCACGGGTAGCAGACGGAGCATGCATAAAGGTCGTACACCCAAAGATACGGAGAGGAAGAGGAAAGGGTTCCTTGACCGGGTAGAGAATGGAGAAGGGGGTCTTGCCATGGAGAACCAAAGAGGGAATGCGATTGATGAGATAGCAGACAAGAAGAACAACATAGCCCCAGTAGGAGCGAGGCACCTGCATCTGCGTCATTAGAGTGCGAGCGATATTAAGGAGGTGACGGTTTTTACGCTCCGCCACCCCATTTTGTTGGGAGGTGTAAACACAGCTGGTCTGATGAATAAAACCATGTTGCATACAAAAAGAGGAAAACTCATGACTGAGATATTCTTTTGCATTATCAGAGCGCAACACTTTAATAGATATAGAAAACTGAGTTTGAATCATATAGTAAAAAGATTGCCATACAGATAATAGTTCAAAGCGATCTTTTAAAAGATACACTCAGGTACATCTAGAGAAATCATCAATAAAAGTTACAAAGTAAGAACTACCCCGACCAATGGTGAGAGTAGGAGCAGGACCCCAGACATCAGAATGAATGGGATCAAAAGGGCGGGAGGAACCACGACCTTGCTTCGGCGGGAAGGAGGAGCGATGATGTTTTCCAAGCTGACACGCATCACAGTTGAGCGGAGGACTGGTCTGAGGAAAGTGGGGAAGAAGCTGACGAAGAATCCGAGGAGGAGGATGTCCAAGGCGAAGATGACATTGAAGCAGATCAGTAGACGTGGAAGAGAAGGAGGACAGAGCGGAAACATTGTCGAGGAAGTAGAGGCCGCCACTCTCAGTCCCAGTAGCAATCGTCCGTTGGGTCCTCGGGTCCTGAAAACAACAAGAAGTTGGAGTAAATAATACAGAGCACTGAAGTTGCTTGCATAAAGTAGTAACCGAGAGCAAATTGCAAGGGAACTTCGGGACATAGAGAGTGTCCACTAAGTGGAGCGACGGGGTGACTTGAACCATGCCCGTCCCGTGAACCGGGGAAGGGGAACCATCCGCAACAAGAACCGGGGGTAACCGATCATGCGTCTCTAGGAGAGAGAAGCAATGAGGGTTTCTGGTCATGTGATTTGTAGCACCATAGTCAATCAGCCATTTACCTTAGGTAACGACGTGTGCACTACCTGAGGTCGTGTCCACAGAAGCAGATGGCCGAGAGGAGGCGGAGGTTGAGGAAGAAGTATCACCGAAAGGACGAAGATGAGGATGTTTCTTCCAGCAGCGGTCAATAGAGTGGCCGGTACGACCACAGTGAGAGTAGAGAAACCTTGACGGACCGCGCGTGCCAGACTTGCTGCGGCCACTATTTCCACCCCGCTGAGCCTGGTGAGCATAGGAGTCCTGTGGAGGAGGGGAGGACAACAGAGGACGTTGGAGTAGGGAAGTGACAGCGGCGATGCGAGCTGTGGTGGCATCCAAGGTGGGAGAGTCTGCTTCGCCCAAGATCTGCTGGCGGATCATATCAAATGACTCAGGGAGTCGTAGAAGATAACAAACAACCAGGAGTTCCTGGAAGTGTTTGTGCTGCTCGGCCAAGTCCGCGGAGAAAGGGCGATTCTGGAGGATTTCAGCTCCAAGAGCCTGAACTTGCTGATAAGCCGCAGCAGGAGACATGGAAGGGCGAGCGAAGAGATCTGCATTGAGAGTATAAATGCGGTATGTCTGAGCCCCCTTTGAGTAGAGAGCAGCAAGGTGAAGCCACGCGGTCTTAACCGTCTCATCATGGCGTGTGACAGGAAGACATTCATCAGAGAGGTTGTTAGCCAACCACGTGCGGACAAGCGCATCTCTGGCATCCCAGTCATCAAATTCAGCAAAGTCTGGAGGAGGAGGGTCATCGGTGAGATGATGACGTTTGCGCTGAGAGAGAAGAAGAAAGGTGAAAGAAACGCTCTAATCCGGATAGTTGGAGCCAACACGTTTAGAAACCGTGCCAAGGTTTCCAGAGGAAGTAGGATACGGAGCCGGAGTGGCGATAGGAGTGGTGGTAGTGGAGGTTTTAGAAAGATCCATAGGAGAAAACAACGAGAAGCCGCGCGGTTAAAAGACAAGCTGCGCGGATAGAAAATAGCGAGAAGCCGCGCGGTTAAAAGACAAGCCGCGCGGATAGGAAGAAGAGGGGTTGCGGCGGTCACGATGTCAGACACCAGCGGCCAAAGAAGCCACGACCAAGCCCCAGATCCAAGCAGGGAAAGTAGTTGAATGGCTAGAAGATAGTCCGTGCGAACAGAAGGGAGGAACAAACAAGGCGAATAAGGCAGCAGGTCGCAGCGACCAAAGTAACAGGTCGCTGTGACCGACAGGCAGGACAGGGCGCAAGCAGGCGGAAGAGACAAACTGCGAGAACAGGTCGTGAGAAGAAGGGACAAACCGCGCGGACAGGGCGCAGAGAATCAGCAGGAGAAGATCGAGTCCTCTGATACCATGATAAAAGTAGCGAACAAACGACTAGAGTAGCGAATAAATGACTAGAAAACAAGCCAGAACTTTGAATAATTGAAATTTTTATTATCCAAAAGATATCTTTTACAAAGGTATGGCCTCCCTTTTATAGAATGGAGGAGAGAGGATAGAATACAAACTAACAATGTGGGACTAAAGATATACAACAGTTCTGAGCGGCTAGAATAACAGACCGGAACAAGCCGCACGGTTAGACAATATTCTAACCGCCTGGAAATACCAGAAGCAGGAGAGAGATGCGGTTGGAGACCGATAGACCGCCCGGTTTCCAAGCCGCCGAAGATAAACCGTCGGACCGCCGGACACCATACAACAACATCCTGCAAATCAACCCGCCAGACTCAAACCGCCAGACCGCCTGGTCTATAACTCGCCAGGCCCAGACCGCCAGACCGCCCGGTCTCATACTTCGACAGGACCCCCAGCACGAGTTTCCTCGGATCACTTAGGACTGGAGTAGGATGTGGTTTTGGGGTAGGTCGGAAAGATGCCGCCACCCTGGTTTTCTTTCTTACCTTATTATGGTAATATGGGTTGTTTTGTTGAGTTGGACGGATACCACCGCAACAGCCCATGAGGATATTTAGGCTAAATGTACTTGGTTGGACATGCGGCCGCCAGTCTAGGCCACTTGTTACTGAATTTTTATCCATATCCAGTACTAGGTGACTCTTTCTGTGTTCAACTTTTACATGTTATTATTGTTATACTAATCCTTTTGCAGAGACACTCGAAGCTTAGCTTCACCCGTGCACTTGGTGCGCATCCTTTTTTTTACCTCTTTCACCGTTCGAAGAGTACTTTTAAATTCTTGTTTTTAATTCCTGGTTTTTTTACTTCTGCACTTTCTTTTCCTGTTGATTATAGTTTGCTGAGGTATTTTTTTCTTTCTGAATACCTCAGGTACAGGTTTGTAGCCGACAGCGCGGCTAGGGTGCCCCGGAGATTCTCAGTGTTTTGCTGCTATAGTGAGTCTTTCTCTCGGGAGGTAGTATCTTTAGACTAGTTGTAAGGATACACCTACATGTAACGACCCCATCCGTTACATGACGTATAATAGCAGGTCCGGCCGGGGCCCCACACTATAGGCCACAAACAGACGGTGAGGTCACAGGGTAATACCAAACCATACACGTATCCTAACTCAGAGCATGCTAGCGGAAGCTTTAAGTTGTAAATTGAACTCTAACCAGGAATGTCCAATATATAAACCACAGTTATATATACAGCCACGGAATGTACAACAAAGGTGAAAGGTTGGCCTTAAGGCCTTACAGTTCCTCTTTCCACACATCATGGATTACAAACATCGGAGCGCAGGCCGGCCATACATGAGTGAAAGCAAAACAAACAAAACCTTTCGCGCAGCCTTCAAGGGCTTAGCCGCAGCAGCAGCAATATCAGCAAGGGCTTCAGCCCTTCATTTACCACTCAGCTCTCCAGTACCTGCAGGGAAAATCCACCCAAACGGTGGCAAACACGGCAACGGTCAGCATTCAGCTGACCCAATTATAACAATCCCACCCCTTTCTCGGGGCAGTAACACTACTTCCCTGCACAACATGGTATCAACAATAGCAAATATGTGCGCGCAGGCACACTCAAGCCATCACAACCGTCGGCCATACGGCCCGACAGTCTGTGCACTCAGGGCACATTCTTGGTGCACCGGAAAACCAGGGTCAACACCACCGTTTACACGATATTGAGCATTCTAGTCTTTTTGGCGCGCGGGCCTAAGACTCTCATTATGCGCTCCAACAAAACCTATAACCAGGCTTACCAGTCGGACGGACATAACGCAGGTACGGATCAGCCACCACCCGTTGCTCAAGTCGTCGTACCACCTCGAATACAGAAGTATACATGGCAATTTATAGGCGCGGGTCGGTTTCACCTTTCCTGTTCGGCAAACTGCCTTTTCATCGAGTTGCAGCCCAACGGCTCAACCGCACACAAAGTGGCAACGCACGGCCACAAGAGTTGCATCCAACCCTCTTCATTTCCTGGACTTCATACAGTACTTCCTGCTGCACCAAGCAACAGGTAGGCACAAGGCAAACAAGCTATAACCACGGAGTCTTCTCCGATATGCAAACAAGCATCACCAATCCAGACCAGCATGTCCAGATGGGCTTCACACAGCATGCCTAGATCCGTACTCCAATTCCGGACTCTAACAAGGGGGACTTCACATATCTACCCCAAGGGATGCCACAACCCACCGCACACTCGTGGGGAAGGGTTTTCCCTATGCAATGCAGAAAAGAAGGACTTCACATGTCCAAGAAGGGAGATCGTTACCCTTGACGATCTCTTGGGAGCCATCGAAATCTAGCCTGTGAGAAATAACTGCAGTAGCTTTGCCTTCACAGCGCTGGCCTCGGTTCTCGAATCAGACCACGGGAGCTCCGCCGGTGGCTTGATCTCCTCCTCCTTCTTCTTCCTCCTCTCTCTTTCTCTCTTCACTTAACCAAATGAAGAATGAACTCTTCATCAGCCGCTGGTGACTTAAGCCAGCAAGGAATCACCTGAGCCTTTGGATCCAAAGAGAGAAAATGAACGGCCACGATTTTCCCAAAATCCCACTTTTTTGGCTGACACGGCCTGTGACACGCCCGTGTCACAGGCCGTGTACCCTTAAGCGGCACACGCAGTACTCGTACCGACTGAACTTTAGCAGAACACGGGCATCGACACTCCCGTATCGAGCCGGAAACGCCCGTGTCAGTCATGTGACACACCTGTGTCACCCCTGCCTCATCGAGCTCCAAAACCAACCAGCAGTACACGGGTAGGCACACGGCATCGGACACGCCCGTGTCAAATCTGACACGGCCGTGTTCAAGGCTTGGTTCCGGGCCGTGTACTTCCCTGACTCAATCCGCCTATTTCTTGAGTAACACGCCCTGGGACACGCCCGTGTCCCAGGCCGTGTACCCCCGACATGCCCTGGGACACGCCCGTGTCCCAGGCCGTGTCAAATAACCTCCACCTCAAATCCCGTTTTTGAGATTTTTGGGGTGTTACAATCCTCCCCCCCTTAATAAAATTTTGTCCCGAAATTTGATACGGTAAGGAAACAAGAAAATACAATGCTATAACTTGATAACTATGTTATAACAAAAGGTACACGGTCTACAGTTTATACAAACAGCTCGGGAAATTCAGCTCGCATGGTCTGCTCTCGCTCCCATGTTAGCTCTTCACGGCCACAATTGTCCCATCGGACTTTGACCATCCCGATCACTTTGTTCCGCAACTATTTCTCGGCTCGATCCTCGATCTGAATGGGTCGAACCCTCGTCGTTAGCCCATACTCGACCGGTACCTGATCATTCTCTACTACTTGAGCTGGATCCTTCACAGCCTTACGAAGTACTGAGATGTGAAATACATCATGTAATCCACCCAAGTCTGCTGAAAGTGCTAGTCGATAAGCAGCTTCCCCAACTCGCTCCACCACCTCAAATGGACCAAGGTATCGCGGACTAAGCTTTTTCAACCGCCAAATCCGAGATACGCTTTTGAAGGGCTTAATCTTCAAATATACCCAATCACCCACCTCGAACTCTACGTTCCGGTGTTTGGCATTGTAGTACTTTGCTTGACGATCTTGGGCTATTAATAACCTCTCCCGAATAGAGCGTATAAGCGAGGTAGCTTCTTCGACTTCCTTTTTCCCACTCAGCTTAGATTCGCCTGCTTCTGCCCAAGCTAACGGTGTACGACATTTACGACCATACAAAGCCTCAAATGGTGTCATACCGATGCTCGCTTGGTAGATATTATTATAGGCAAATTCTACAAGAAAAATATAATCTTCCCACCTCTTACCAAAGTCTAGGGCGCACATGCGGAGCATGTCCTCCATCGTCCTGTTGGTTCGTTCAGTCTGGCCATCCATTTGGGGATGAAAGGCCGTACTAAACGCTAATTTTGTACCCAACATTTGATGAACTAGCTGCCAATCATTCGATGTGAATCGCCCATCACGGTCACTATCGATGCTCCGAGGAACACCGTGCAGTCGAACAATCTGCTCCACATAAAGCTTGGCCAAGGTTTCTACTGAATCGTCTCTTCTGTTTGGAAGGAAGTGCACCACTTTTGTCAACCGGTCCACAATCACACAGATTGAATCATGACCGCGTTGCGATCTCGGCAACCCGTGCACGAAATCCATCGAAATGTCATCGAACTTCCACTCCGGAATGGGTAACGACTTCAGGAAACCGCCAGGCTTCCGGCATTCTGCTTTCACCAACGCACAGGTATTGCATTCTGCCACATAACGTGCTACATCTTTCTTTAGTCCGGGCCACCAGAACACCTTTTTCTGCTTTCTGTACTTCTTTGTGCTTCCTGGGTGAACTGAGTACTTTGCAAAGTGAGCTTCGTACATCAACTCTTCCCTCAGTTTACCCACACTCGGGACGCACACTCGACCATTTCTTCGTAACAAACCGTTATCCCAAGAGAATTGGTCATCCGGCCCATCTTTAGCATAGCGCTGGAGACATTCATCAAGCTCTGTTGCTCGCCGAACTCTGTCCGTAAGGTCATATTGAACCTCCGTCCAGTTCAAGCATGCATCGGTCGACGAACCCTTGTCAACACAAGATATCTCCAATGCTTCCAATTCCTGGATTAAACGCTTATCATGCCTCTGCAACCAGCTTGCCCGTACCGGAGCCCGACTCAAAGCATCAGCGACCACATTTCCCTTCCCGGGAGTATAGTGAATCTCGAAGGTGTAGTCCCCAAGGAACTCCATCCATCTTCGTTGTCGCATATTCAGATCCTTCTGATCCAACAAGTACTTTAGGCTTTTGTGATCTGTATAGATGTCCACTTTAACGCCATAAAGATAGTGCCGCCACAACTTGAGCGCAAAGATTACCGCCACCAACTCCAAATCATGGACGGGGTAATTCTGCTCATGCACTTTCAACTGGCGCAAGCCATAAGCAATCACTTTACCAAACTGCAGAAGAACACAGCCTAAGCCGCTCCCGGAAGCATCACTATAGATCTCATAGCCATCTGTACCACATGGCGACGTCAACACAGGCGCCGTGGTCAAACGACTCTTTAGGTCTTCAAAAGCTCGCGCGCACTCCGGCGTCCAAATGAACCTTTGATCTTTTCTCGTCAGCGTGGTCAGAGGTAAAGCAATCCGTGAGAAGTTTTCCACAAACCGTCTATAGTAGCCCGCAAGCCCAAGGAAGCTCCTGACCTCGGCCACTAAAGACATCACTGGCGAATCTCGAATGGCACTTATCTTCAACGGATCCACTGCAATACCTTCTCCACTTACCACATGGCCTAAAAAGGCTACTGAAGAGAGCCAGAACTCACACTTTGAGAACTTGGCATAAAGCTTATTCCTCTGCAGGGTATGCAAGACCAACCGCAAATGGTTTGCATGATCCTCTTCCGACTGAGAGTATAATAAGATGTCATCGATAAATACAATCACGAACAAATCTAAGTACTCTCGGAACGTTCGATGCATTAGATCCATAAATACCGAAGGCGCATTACATAGGCCAAACGGCATTACCGTGAACTCATAATGACCGTAGCGTGTTCCAAACGCCATCTTGGGAATGTCACCTTCCCGAATCCTCAACTGATGATATCCCGATTTCAAATCCAACTTGGAATAGACCGTTGATCCTGCCAGCTGATCAAATAGGTCATCAATCTGTGGAATCGGATATTTGTTTTTCTCCGTCAGCTTATTCAATTCGCGGTAGTCAATACATAACCGCAAACTACCGTCTTTCTTTTTCACAAATAGAACAGACGCGCTCCAAGGTGACATACTTGGGCGTATGTACCCCTGCTCCAACAACTCCTGCAATTGGACTTTCAATTCAGCCATCTCTTTTGGCGCGACGCGATATGGTGAGCGGGCCACAGGTTTAGCACCTGACACCAACTCAATAGAGAAGTCAATCTCCCGCTGGGGTGGTAACCCAGGAATATCTTTAGGAAACACATCGGAAAACTCTGACACAACAAGAACTTCACCGACACTGGCCTTTGGCTCAACAGCTTGAATTAGCGTGAAGAATAAATCCGCGCCCTTCCGAACAGCAATGACGACTTGGAGCGCAGACAACAAAGTCCCGCCAACTCCTCGCATACCAGCGAACTTCGTCACAAGTCCGGTATTCTGGCCCAGTGTGATCTCCTTGGAATTGCAATCAATAAAGGCACGCTGCTCCGAGAGCCAGCCCATGCCAAAGATCACATCAAACTCCGATAACGGCAGCACAGCTGCACTCAAACCAAAATCCCGACTTCCTATTTGAACATCCACATCGCAAGCCCTAACCGCAAGCATCACACAGCCATTCGGCAATAGCACCCTTGTACTATCTACCGTCACATGACTCGGCACCCCAATTCGAGATACGAAGTCCTCAGACAGAAAAGAATGCGAAGCACCCGTATCAAACAGGGCTCTCGCCAGATTATTCCGAATTAGGACAAAGCGTGCAGCACATACACATCATGCACAAGCTACACATAACCAAATGCAATAGCACTTAAGCAAATAAGCGATATTAACTCGTACCTGTGACGACGTCACTTTGCTTAATCGCCTCCTGCTGACCAAGGTGATAGATTCGGGGCTGTGCCTGGGACGCAGAGGAATCAACCACCGCTTTGCCCTTCTCAGCATAAGACGCACCCGTCTTCTTTTCCCCTTTGGGCTGAACAACCCGACAATCACGGGCTAGATGCCCCACCCGGCCACACGTAAAGCATGTACGAGACTCCGGCCTTGACGTCGCCCCCGACACAACGGTCGTAGACACTTGCCCAGACGGCTTGGACCTCTTGCCCCCTTTCTTCTGGTAGAACGATTTGCTAGGGCGAGGTGCTTGAAACTCTGGCTTTGACATAACCAAGCCCTTGTTCCCTTGCACCCGTCTCATGTCCTTTTCCAACGCACATGCAGTATCAACCAACGCCTGAAACCCTTAGTTCACTGAACTCGAAAGAAGGAACCTCAACTCATCCCGCAATCCTTCATAGAACCTATTCGTTTTCCTTTGGTCATCCGCGAAGATTATTCCCGCATACCGTCCCAACCTTGTAAACTCATGCAGGTAGGTATCCACGCTATCTTCTCCTTCCTTTAACCGTTGGAACTCATTTTCCATGGCAATGCGTTGCGCCGCTGGGATATGCTTCGCCAGAAATATTCGAGAGAACTCCTCAATCGATACTTGCGTTAATTGCCTGCCCGCCAAATGGTGTACCTCAACCTCGTCCCACCACAACCGCACCTCTCCTTCAAGCATGAAGGTGGCCAAGGTGACCTTTAAAGTTTCCTCCACCCTGATCGCTGTCATTATCCGCTTGACACGCGATAACCAATCCTCTGCCTGCGTTGGGTATCCCAGACCTGTAAACGTAGGCGGACTGAAGCTCATGAATTGCTTCAATTGTCGATCAGCTGCTCGTGGATCGACAGCCTCAACCGGCTCGGGTCTTACATCAACACGAACTGGCACTACTGCCAGCTGCGCTTGCCCGGTCGGCTGAATCTTGGAAAATAGAGCCTCAGCAACTAAGCGAACAGTTTCCGCAGATGGAGGAGGTGTTGGCACCTCAGCTTGTGCCGCACTCTCATCAGAGCGCTGGGGCTCAGACTGCCCAGCACCACTACGCGTCACCTATAGGTGGACAAGACACACATTAACGATCGTATGCAAGCAAAACAATAGAAAAGGAACGTGCAGATTCCTCAAACAAGATTATGTACATTCCTTAGTTGACATTCCAGAGTTCATTAGCGTTACAGCAGGGCGCACAAACACGCGCTCGCCACCCCATAAAAGAATTCGACCACGAATTCGAAAGAGGAAGACCGAACGAAGCTGATACCAAAATGTAACGACCCCATCCGTTACATGATGTATAGTAGCAGGTCCGGCCGGGGCCCTACACTATATGCCACTCACAGACGGTGAGGTCACGGGATAATACCAAACCATACACGTATCCTAACTCAGAGCATGCTAGCGGAAGCTTTAAGTTGTAAATTGAACTCTAACCAGGAATGTTCAATATATAAACCACAGTAATATATACAGCCACGGAATGTACAACAAAGGTGAAAGGTTGGCCTTAAGGCCTTACAGTTCCTCTTTCCACACATTATGGATTACAAACATCGGCGCGCAGGCCGGCCATACATGAGTGAAAGCAAAACAAACAAAACCATTCGCGCAGCCTTCAAGGGCTTAGCCGCAGCAGCAGCAGTAGCAACATCAGCAAGGGCTTCAGCCCTTCATTTACCACTCGGCTCTCCAGTACCTGCAGGGACAATCCACCCAAACGGTGGCAAACACGACAACGGTCAGCATTCAGCTGACCCAATTATAATAATCCTACCCCTTTCTCGGGGCAGTAACACTCCTTCCCTGCACAGTATGGTATCAACAATAGTAAATATGTGCGCGCAGGCACACTCAAGCCATCACAACCGTCGGCTACACGGCCCGACAGTCCGTGCACTCAGGGCACATTCTTGGTGCACCGAAAAACCAGGGTCAACACCACCGTTTACACGGTATTGAGCATTCTAGTCTTTTTGGCGCGCGGGCCTAAGACTCTCATTATGCGCTCCAACAAAACCTATAACCAAGCTTACCAGTCGGACGGACATAACGCAGGTACGGATCAGCCACCCCCTGTTGCTCAAGTCGATGTGCCACCTCGAATACGGAAGTATCCATGGCAATTTATAGGCGCGGGTCGGTTTCACCTTTCCTGTTCGGCAAACTGCCTTTTCATCGAGTTACAGCCCAACGGCTCAACCGCACACAAAGTGGCAACGCACGGCCATAAGAGTTGCATCCAACCCTCTTCATTTCCTGGAATTCATCTAGTACTTCCTGCTGCACCAAGCAACAGGTAGGCACAAGGCAAACAAGCTATAACCACGGAGTCTTCTCCGATATGCAAACAAGCATCACCAATCCAGACCAGCATGTCCAGATGGGCTTCACACAGCATGACTAGATCCGTACTCCAATTCCGGACTCTAACAAGGGGGACTTCACATATCTACCCCAAGGGATGCCACAACCCACCGCACACTCACGGGGAAGGGTTTTCCCTATGCAATGCAGAAAAGAAGGACTTCACATGTCCAAGAAGGGAGATCGTTACCCTTGACGATCTCTTCGGAGCCATCGAAATCTAGCCGGTGAGAAAGAACCGCAACAGCTTTGCCTTCACAGCGCTGGCCTCGGATCTCGAATCGGACCACAGGAGCTCCGCCGGTGGCTTGATCTCCTCCTCCTTCTTCTTCCTCCTCTCTCTTTCTGTAACATCCCAAATTTCAAATGACTTAGATTTGGGTTAGACATGTGGTGGATGCTAGGGTTTAGCTAGGTTTGACCCTAGGTGGAGGATTTAGACCATGTGGGGCCCACTATGGGGCCCAAGTCAACCTAGGTCAAACTAGGCTAAATACAAACCCTAGCCACACCATGATCCCACCACATTGCCCTAACCCTAAATACAATCTAAGTGGACCCTAGGGTAGGCCATGGGGTCAACTAGTTGACCCATGTTGGGTCAAGTCAACATGTTGACCTAAATAGTGAAAATGGTGCCCTAGCCCATTTCACTAGGTTGGGTCCACCCAAACCAACCCAGAATCACTAGGTGGGTCTAGAGTGACCCTATACCCCCTATGGAAGAGAAAAATAGGGGTATACAATGGCAATTTTGGAAATTACCTAGGAGAGAGAAAAGAGGAGGAATAGGAGAGAGAAAATGCTAAGGAGTCATTTTGGGTCACTTGGGCTCACCCCACCAACCCACAATGGGTTGGATGACCATGTAGGGGTATTAGGAGGAGAGGGGACCCACCATGCAGCCTTGGGTCAAGCCCCAAGCCCAAACCCGAGCCTATCTAGCCTAATTTATTTTTGTGAGCCAAACCCAACCTCTCCACTCACCCAATCCAACTCTACCCTTGGAACCCGACCCATTAAGGTCTAATTAACCCAGCTGGAGCAGTGGGGCCCACTCCCACACGCCCAACCAGCCCACACACACAACCCGAGCCCCCCCTCCTTGGTGAAATCGCCCATCCTAGGTGAAATCGCCCCCCCCCCCCCCCCTCTCTTATCTCGGCCCAAAACCAAGCTCCCTCCCTCATTCCCACTTCAACCCTACCCCAGAGAGAGAGAGAGAAAGAGAGATCACCTGCAGCCATGGCTAACCAAAGAGGAGTTCGCCAGAATATTCACCCCATGGGAAACCGCCGCCACCCTCAACCACAACCGCCGCCAATGGTCCTTATCCCTTCCCCTCCAAGCGTACTAGTTTCCTAGATCAACTAGGCTAGAGGTCGAGCTCAAACGAGCTCGACATTAGGAAATCAAAAGCTCGAAAATCTGTAAAAAAAATGGCGATTTTAGGGAGCTCTCGGCTCGGTTGCGCCGCCGCCGTCCGCCGCTCTCCGCCGCCTAGCCGCCGGCCAGCTCTAGCCCCGACCACCGTGAGGCCGGGGGAGGACTTGGCCGGAGGCCCCGCCGCCGGCGATAGCCGGAAATGGCCCCGCAAGAATGGCCTGCACGGGTTGTGGCCATGCATGGTGCATGGAGAAGAAATACAGCCACCGTCCGATTGTCTTTAAAATTCGTGCAGGCCTGGATTAATCATTTTAAGTTATTATTAATATTTCTGTTATTATCAAATGCATGAATAGGGATTGATTTTGTAACATTATAGCAGTCACTTTGCTTGTTGATATTAGGGCCCCTATGGCCACCTGATGAATTTTTGTCCAACATAAAAATTGTAGCTAAAGGTGTTAGCTTTAATTTGCCACCCTAAATTCTAGTTTTGGTCCAGTATTTTGTGTTGTAGGGCTGTTTTGCTAGGACTGCTCCTAGACTAGGGCAGAAAGTAAAATTGATGCCCAAGCCAAACCAAGTGTCATCATGACCTGAAATTTTGGTCATGTGTGTATTTAGGGCCTTTTAGGCCCTGCAAAAAATTTGGGATTTTTGGAAAACATTTTGCTATAGTTTTTACAAAAATACCCAAAAGTAAATAAATGTGATTTTTGGAGTTCTCCAACTCCAATGGGCCCCAAATATTGGTGGAACCCTCTCATGGGTATATTAGACCCATGGTTAAAATTTGGGCTGAATTGATGCACTGCATGATGTGGAATCTCACTTGCATGTTTGAGAAATAATATTTGGCTTGGGCTGCAAATAGCAATTTTGCAGAATTTCAAATGGCTGCCCAAGCCAAACCAGAAGCCCCCTTGACCTGAGATTTTGGTCAGATGTATAATTAGGGCATATTCAGGCCCTGCCCAAAAATGGGCTTGATTGGGAAACAAAATGTGGGAAAATTACCAAAATACCCCTAGGGCTTAACTAGGTGATTCTTGGAGTTAGCTAACTCCAAATGGCCCCAAATTTTGGTGGCTGGTCATTAGGGACCATATAGACCAGTGGAAGAAATTTCTCTGAAATTGGAACAAGTCATGTTGGGAAAGACCCACCTGCAGGAATTGAACTACTTAGGCTCGGGGTGCAAATAGCAAATGTAAAACTTGTTTTTGATATTTGCCTCAAGGGGTGCATTTAGAATGCACACCCCCTGATTTAGTAGACCAGTAGGGTATAATTTAAAACCCTAAATTAGTTGGGATTTTTGGGAGCAAAAATCCCACACTTAGTGAATTTGACAATTTTTGAGAATTTGGTGAACACTTAAGAATTTTCTAAAATGAATCAAACTAGGGTTTAGAAGATTTACAAAACCCTAATGATATTATTTAAACTCATGGGAGACATATTCGAGCCCTTGAGATTCGACTTGATGAATTGAAGATTTAATTTATAAGGATACGAGAAAATGACAATTTTACCCTTAACAATAATTGACGTATTCTGGTGGAGATAAAATAATGAATAAATCGATGTATCATATCTATAATAATCTCATGTGATTAAACACAATACATTGCATTTGGAAGTTCATTCAAGTGATCATTAGTTAGGTCATCTTACCCTAGTCGCTCAGTCTCGATAGAAGTGTCGTACGTAAATACCTATCTAGATAATACCACCCTAGATTAATAATCAGAACGATGGGGATGGTAGTGTAATTTGAATATGGCAGGGTGGTATTAGGTCTGGGGCCACATTTAGCATAAGTAGGTTTACCCTACTAGGACCACCGGGAGATAGAATAAAATGGGATAGTTGTGGAAATTGGGAATAAACCCGGGTGGTGTTGATAGCGTCATAAGTATAGTAACAAGGGATAGAGTGCAAATCACTTTACAATAGGCATAACGGAGTCCGACGGGAAACCCTCGACTTCCGATTAACACCATAAGTCATTAGGCCACTAAGGAGTAATACCAAAGGAGAATCGTGGGTAACGGGTAAACACCAACTAAAAGTAATTATCCTTGCGAAAGGGAACTTTGGGCTTGTCATCCCATTGTAGTTCCTAGTGCCTTCGAGACCCCTTCATTGGGCATACCTTGGGCAGTCCTGGGATTCACCCTAAACGGTTATGTGTAATAAACTTTAGACAAGAGTAGTCTAATAGGCCTGGAGTTCTACGCGATAGGTTCAGCGCTTTAATAGGGTTGGAAACCTCATACGGATCACTTGCTCACCTGTTTCATAAGGTTGGAGGGATACAAGTGATGAGCTCATCCTAACCGGGTTGGAGGGTTACGAGTGGCTTGCTCACCTGTTTCTCAAGGTTGGAGGGATATAAGCACTTGCTCACCCAAATTGGATTGGAGGGAATGTGTTATCAATATCAGTACGAGCAGGAAGCTCAGATTAATACCTTGCATGTGCATAAAATTAGTGGCGAGTCACGCGGGACTGGCCAGTCGATGCACCGATGGCAGTACGATGACTCGGGCAAGGAGTACGGGTGGAGGGGCCAATATGCTAAATATATAATACTGCGGAATCCCCGAAGACGTACACTCAACCTACAAGACTGACGGGTAGTCAGCAAAATACGTACGCAAAACTCTAGAGTGCACCTAGGACGTGTACAAAGGCGTATGAGAGGGGTCTAGGTCTGGTAGTGCTTATACCCACCTAGAAGTGGAGAGCCCGCTCCACTGTTGCCGTAGCCACAACGGTAGTACCCGAGAGTGATGCAAGCTCTCAAAAAGAGGGAACTAAAGGTCTATGATCACGGAGTCGTGTGTGTGTGTTGCACTTGCATGTTTAATATATTCATCATAACATACATTCATTCATTAGGACATACGCTTCATAGATCCTTATCAGATAAATTGTATGGGCGGTTTATATGATAAGTTACTTTTGGAAACCCTAACTTATAAGTTCGTATGGGCGTTCATATAAGTTGGGGTACTTCTGTGATATTGATAGGAGTAGGAGTAGCAGTAGCGTACTTTCCTTTCTGTACTGCATTTACTTCCAGTTCTATCTTCTTACTGCAGTCCTTTTCTCTCTGCACTGTCTTTACTTACTTGCACTTTATATAGAACTGCTAGATTATATATAGAACTGCTAGATTTTACTTACTCCTGCTAGATAGAAATGTCACCTGCTTCCACTTTGCTACCCCTTGTTGTCCTCCGCATCCTCCTTCCATCCGGTGCCTAAGAGCGACAGGAGGAGGTGTTGAGGATACGACTTAGTCTTTTTGACTAACATACGTTGACTCCCCCTTTTTAGGAGTTCGAGGAGGTGGACCAGCACGTCCAGCGGGACGAGGAGGCAGGGCATGAGGAGCAGCTACCACCACCACCAGACACTACTACCGCACGACCTCAGGTGGGAGGAGATGTAGTAGATAGCGTAGTTTACTGCTTTCTGTTTTGTGAGAGAGAGTCTGATTTCTATTGATGTATAAGGGCATAAGCCCTACTTTCTCTTTTGTACTCATTATGGACTATAGTAGCACTTTCATTTCCATATATATGATATGCTCTGTGATTTCTGTGGACATGTGTATTAGCTTGTTTATACACTTTTACTTCCGCATCTCTAGTGAAAAATGATCGTAATGGCCAGCAAAATCGGCGTCTTACGGTGTCGACTAACTCAGGAGTTAGTGTCACCGTAAGGCGGCGGTTCTGGGCATAAGATCCGGGATGCCTTCGAAAAGGGAAAAGGCGGATCTTACAAACTGGTATCACTTGAAAAATACGATCATTAAAGAAAGAAGTCCACAACACTGGAACACCCCGCTCGAGAGTAGTTTGCGGACAAACTATTCAGCGGAAGCAATGGTGTGCCCATGTGTAAAAAGTCACACTAAATAGTCCATTAAACAATGAGTTAGGCCAAATTTTGAAGAATTTTGACTTAAGAATCACCTTTTTGCAACCTCTACAGGTCGCCGTGCCACAGAACGTGGTCCCTCCCCCTCCGGCTGCCACTCCGTTCATGCAGACTGAGATGGGACAGACCCTTTCTGCGATCCTAGATGCATTTAGAGCCCAGCAGGCCCCGGCACAGCTGCCAAATCCGGGGTCAAACTGGTTGAGTGCGTTCAGGAGCTTGTCCCCGCCCATGTACCACGGGACGGAGAATGCCGTGAAGACAGAGGAATGGCTGGAGGCCATACAGGAGATGCTTGCAGGCATCAGTTGCCCGGTGCAACAGGCAGTACCCTTGGCGACTTCTGCTCTAGATTCACATGCCCGGAGATGGTGGAAATCCATGATGGATTCCACATATGCTGATAGGGACCCATCAGAGATCTCATGGGAGGAGTTCAGTGAGTCCGTCCTTGGACATTTTGTGACAGATACAGACAGAGATGAGTTGGAGGAGAGGTTTTTGAACCTCAAGCAGGGGACTCGTTCAGTGATTGAGTACCAGAGGGAATTCTCCCATCTGGCCAGATTTGCAGGCATTCATGATCTAGAGGACCGGAGGTATGCAAAGAAGTTCTACCGAGGACTTAGGGATTTAGTGCGGCAGGCACTGCTATTTATTTCTCATGGATCATCGACAGAGATCATCGAGATGGCAAAGAAGCACGAGGCGGACCAGCTTATGACACAGAGTAGAGGGAAGATGCCACTTCATGGGCCATGGCACGGAGAGAGTAGTAGAGGCCCCCAGAGGGGCAAGGTCATTGGGTTCAAACGGGGTGGGGGACGTCGTCGTCCCAACTACCGGCAGGAGAACTACAGGAAAGAGAATTACAGACAGGAGAACTACCGGCAGGAGCAGAGGCCTCCTCTAGTATATGCTCCTCCACCTCTTCAGATTCATGGACCGATCGGGCAGGAAGATCAAGGTCAGAGACAAGTGGTCTGTTTTGGGTGCCACCAGCCGGGGCACTATAGAGCTGATTGTCCACAGCAGTTCTGTCAGCTTCCTCCTCCTCCTCCTCCACCCCCTCCAGTGGCCCCTCCAGCATACCAGGGCCGAGGTCGAGGACGAGGCCGAGGCCGAGGACGAGGACATCACGGCCGAGGCAGGGGTCGCGATCAGATGTACGCCTTGGATCTTGCCGTTTCAAGAAACCCAGAGGAGGTCATTACAGGTAATTTAAAACGTTAAAAGTTTTATTTCCTTCAAATTACTTGATCATCATAAGCTCTTTAAGCCTCGTAGAATAACACTCGTTAAAATAATCAAAACCTCAGGCATAGTCATCATCAATGGCAAACCCGCCCATACCTTATACGACACGGGTGCTACACACTCGTTCATATCAGAAGCCTTCATCAAAGGGCTAGATGGCGTGGAAAGATTCACGGGCGCGGAGAGAAGGGTGCGTCTGCCCGACGGCTCAGAGATAGTGACTACGGAGCATTGTAACTTGGAGGGCGAGATCGCTGGCAAGATATTCCAGATACCGGGGACGATCCTGATGCTGCAGGACTTCGATATTATTCTGGGCATGGTGTGGTTACATTGGAACTACGCCCAAATAGACTGTCTGTCCAAGAGGATCACCCTCAGGCATGGCGACTCCTACGTCACCATCGAAGGTATCCGACCTATCCCATCTCTTTCATTATCTTCCGTACAGGCTGTCAAAGCCTACGAGCAGGGCGAGGAGGTGTATCTTGTATGCTTCGAGATGATAATGGCGGAGACAGCCATTTCCGATATACCCGTGGTTCGGGATTTCTCCGACGTATTCCCGGAGAAATTGCCTGGACTACCGCCGGCCAGAGACACCGACTTCCGTATCCAGCTGATACCGGATGCCAAGCCCGTATCCCGGGCACCGTACCGGATGGCTCCAAGGGAGCTGGCAGAGTTCAGGATGCAGTTACAGGAGCTAGTGGAGTCCGGATTTGTCCGGCCTAGTTCATCACCCTGGGGAGCACCAGTTTTATTCGTGAAGAAGAAAGACGGTTCGCTCCGGTTATGCATTGATTACCGGGAGTTGAACCGGCTTACGGTCCGGAACACTTACCCACTGCCACGGATTGATGAGCTGTTCGATCAGCTTCAGGGAGCATTCTGGTTTTCGAAGCTGGACTTGAGATCTGGATACTATCAGCTGCGGATCCAAGAGGAGGACTTACCGAAGACGGCGTTCAGTTCTCGGTATGGATTGTTTGAGTTCACGGTGATGCCCTTCGGGCTCACGAATGCACCCTCAGCATTCATGAGTCTGATGAACCGTGTATTCGAGCCTTACTTGGATCGGTTCGTCATAGTCTTCATCGACGACATTTTGGTCTATTCCAAGACCAAGGAGGAACATGCGCAGCATCTATCGTTGGTTTTGGGAAAGCTGAGGGAGCATAGCATGTATGCTAAGTTCTCTAAGTGCCAGTTCTGGCTTGAGGAGGTAACATTCTTGGGACACACCATCAGTGGGGCTGGACTAGCCGTGGATCCAGCTAAGATCGAGGCAGTTAGAGATTGGCCGCAGCCGAAATCGGTCACGGAGATACGCAGCTTCTTGGGGCTAGCAGGCTACTACCGCAAGTTTGTGGAGGGGTTTTCCAGGATAGCTCTCCCCCTCACATCGTTGACGAAGAAAGAGGCAGGATTTCATTGGTCTGAGAAGTGCGAGGCAGCGTTCCAGGAATTGAAGAGCAGGCTCACCTCATCCCCTATCCTTGCACTTCCAGCTGGGAAGGAAGGATTCCAGATTTACACCGACACATCATACCAGGGGATGGGTGCTGTCCTAATGCAGCACAGTCATGTGATAGCATACGCTTCGAGACAGTTGAAGAAGCACGAGCACAACTACCCAGTCCATGACCTAGAACTCGGGGCAGTGGTATTCACATTAAAGATATGGATGCACTATCTGTACGGGATCCATTGTGATATTTTCTCCGATCACAAGAATCTCAGGTACATCGACACTCAGAAGGATCTGAATCTACGCCAGAGGAGATGGCTAGAATTCCTATGTGACTACCAGTACAAGATCCATTACCACCCGGGGAAGGCAAACACTGTGGCGGATGCCTTGAGCAGGAGAGCCGGCACTACTGGTCCGGAACCTCGGGTGGGAGCTATGTCGTTGGCTCAGATGGTGGAGGGCATGCACATTACTGTGGTGTCAGAGACTGAGCCAGAGCTGTACCAGAAGTATCTGAACTCCCTGATTAGCGATTGTGACATTCGGGAGCGCATCTGGGCGCATCAGAGGCAGGATGCAGATTTAGAGCCGATATTCGGAGCCCTAGCTGAGGGCAAGGCAGAGGATTACACGCTACGCGACGACCTCGTTCATTTCCGTGGCCGTATATATATACCCGCAGGAGGTGGTATCCGGGAGGACATACTCAGGGAGTCACACCAATCATGGTACTCAGTGCACCCCGGTATCACCAAGATGACGGCTGATTTGCGGAAGAGCATGTACTGGCCCGGGATGAAGAGGGAGATCATACATTATGTTACACACTGCAAGGCATGTCAGCTAGTGAAAGCTGAATGCAAGAGCCCAGGAGGGTTATTACAGCCATTACCGGTGCCAGAGTGGAAGTTTGAGGTTATTGCTATGGATTTTGTGCATGGGTTGCCTCGCTCCCACTCTGGGCACGATTCCATTTGGGTCATCGTCGATAGACTGACCAAGGTAGCCAGATTCATACCGATCCGGAAGGACGCCCCAGTTGCTGTATTGGTGAGGTTATTTGTGGAGCAGTTCGTTAGATACCACGGCGTCCCCAGGATGATTGTCTCGGATCGTGACGGTCAATTTACTTCTAGGGAGTGGAGGGCAGTACATGATTACTTAGGTTCGCAGCTCTCTTTCAGCACTGCCTTCCATCCACAGACCGACGGTCAGACAGAGCGGACCAACAGGACTATGGAGGATCTGCTGCGTCTTTGTATTTTGGATACGGGGAAGCCCTGGGAGCGACTGTTGCCCTTGATTGAGTTTTCTTATAACAACAGTCACCAGGCGAGCATTGGGATGGCTCCTTACGAGGCACTATATGGGAGGAGGTGTCGGACACCTCTATCATGGGTACAAGATGTGGATACACGAGCTCACGGTTCAGAGTATGTCGAGGATACGGAGGCTCAGATACGTCTGGTCAGAGATCGGATGTTGGAGGCCCAGAGCAGACAGGCGAAGTATTACGATGCGCGGCATCGTAAGGTGGAGTTCCAGGTGGGAGACAAGGTTTTCTTGAAGGTACGTCCAGTGCACGGTGTTTCCCGGGTGCGGAGGCACAAGAAGCTCAGTCCGAGATATATGGGGCCTTACTTGATCCTGGAGCGGATCGGCCCCTTGGCTTACCGACTGCAGCTACCGATAGAGTTGAGAACTCTGCACGACGTCTTTCACGTCTCCTCCCTACGACGAGCACTCCTTCGCCCTGAGCAGCATATTTCTACTACCGACGGGCCAGTAGCATCAGATAGATCAGTTCGTTTAGAGCTGGTCCGGATCGACGATACCGCCGTCCGAGTGTTGCGGAAAAAGAAGGTCCCTCTCGTGAAGGTGTTGTGGTCCAACCACGGACGGGAGGAGCACACCTGGGAGCCGAGGGATCTCATGATGGAGCGACACCCGGAGCTATTCTCCTCAGGTACAACTTAGTTTTACATTTTCCTTTTAGTTACGTTTCGAATCTTTTATAAGCTTGTCGTAGAAACCCCGTAGCCCGAACTTAAATTTTGGGGACGAAATTATTTTTTTGTTTATAGGGTTTGTAACATCCCAAATTTCAAATGACTTAGATTTGGGTTAGACATGTGGTGGATGCTAGGGTTTAGCTAGGTGTGACCCTAGGAGGAGGATTTAGACCATGTGGGGCCCACTATGGGGCCCAAGTCAACCTAGGTCAAACTAGGCTAAATACAAACCCTAGCCACACCATGATCCCACCACATTGCCCTAACCCTAAATACAATCTAAGTGGACCCTAGGGTAGGCCATGGGGTCAACTAGTTGACCCATGTTGGGTCAAGTCAACATGTTGACCTAAATAGTGAAAATGGTGCCCTAGCCCATTTCACTAAGTTGGGTCCACCCAAACCAACCCAGAATCACTAGGTGGGTCTAGAGTGACCCTATACCCCCTATGGAAGAGAAAAATAGGGGTATACAATGGCAATTTTGGAAATTACCTAGGAGAGAGAAAAGAGGAGGAATAGGAGAGAGAAAATGCTAAGGAGTCATTTTGGGTCACTTGGGCTCACCCCACCAACCCACAATGGGTTGGCTGACCATGTAGGGGTATTAGGAGGAGAGGGGACCCACCATGCAGCCTTGGGTCAAGCCCCAAGCCCAAACCCGAGCCTATCTAGCCTATTTTATTTTTGTGAGCCAAACCCCACCTCTCCACTCACCCAATCCAACTCTACCCTTGGAACCCGACCCATTAAGGTCTAATTAACCCAGTTGGAGCAGTGGGGCCCACTCCCACACGCCCAACCAGCCCACACACACAACCCGAGCCCCCCCTCCTTGGTGAAATCGCCCATCCTAGGTGAAATGCCCCCCCCCCCTCTCTTATCTCGGCCCAAAACCAAGCTCCCTCCCTCATTCCCACTTCAACCCTACCCCAGAGAGAGAGAAAGAGAGATCACCTGCAGCCATGGCTAACCAAAGAGGAGTTCGCCGGAATATTCACCCCATGGGAAACCGCCGCCACCCTCAACAACAACCGCCGCCAATGGTCCGTATCCCTTCCCCTCCAAGCGTACTAGTTTCCTAGATCAACTAGGCTAGAGGTCGAGCTCAAACGAGCTCGACATTAGGAAATCAAAAGCTCGAAAATCTGTAAAAAAAATGGCGATTTTAGGGAGCTCTCGGCTCGGTTGCGCCGCCGCCGTCCGCCGCTCTCCGCCGCCCAGTCGCCGGCCAGCTCTAGCCCCGACCACCGTGAGGCCGGGGGAGGACTTGGCCGGAGGCCTCGCCGCCGGCGATAGCCGGAAATGGCCCTGCAAGAATGGCCTGCACGGGTTGTGGCCATGCATGGTGCATGGAGAAGAAATACAGCCACCGTCCGATTGTTGACACGGGCGTGACAAGGCCGAAAATTATTTTTCTGGAAAAAATTCAGAAAACAAAAAACTAAGTTAGAAAAATAAAAAATTACAAAAAAGAAACAATTTATTAAAGAAAATAAACTAAAAAAGACAAAAATAAAGTAAAACAACAAAATAAATACACTATAAAATGGGTATATTTACAACTCATCAAATACCCCCATACTTAAGCTTTTGCTATTCCAGAGCAAAAGTTGGAGATGAACCTATAAGGAATTAAAAAGAATCCTAAATTTAACTACCGCTTGATTTAATTGTACGAAAGATCGAAATGAATTTCCGGGGTTTCGGAATTAAATCTTAACTTATGAAAATGTTAAAATAGAGGAACTATTTCAAAAATACTTCTAAACGAAAAAAATAAAAAGCGAAAATTATTTTGTTAGTTTAACAAAAATGGATTTGAATTATCGAAAAAACTTTAGCTAAAAAGAATTTGATAGGAAATAATTTAATTTAAAAATTATGCTCTCAAAAAGTTTTAGATTAATTCTAGAATCATGAAAAATGGATAAGTGGATTGGCGGTTATGAAGAGGGCTTTGATTTTTGAGGCGAGGTAATTTTTTCTCGAACCTCCATAATAATTTTTTTTTTGAATAATTAGGAAAATGAAATCTTATTTTCCTAACACACATTTTTTTTCTTCATAAATATAAATAAACCCAATGCATATGTATAGGAGTAATGAATTTTATCCTCTTACTCTGTAACATATAATCTTTTTAAAATATTGGGTGCCTATGTTTACGGGACGAAATCTTATCCCCATTGACATAGGATCTTTTAAGGGTGAGTGGAGAATCATACTGATTAAGGCATGAAAAAAAAGGTGGATGGTTTAGTTTCTAAAAGAAAGCTAGAGTTTAATAAAAAATTTCGAGAGCAACCTTTTTAATTTGAACGATCCTACATTTCTAAAAGCATAAGTAGAAATAATGAAAAATCCATAAATGTTATTTTCTAACATAAAAATGTGCTTTATTTCAAAAAATAAGAAGTGAAAATGAGAAAACATGTTCCCTATAATAAGAAAAAGCCATAAAAAAATTCTTTAAAATCTTAACCCCAGAAATTTAAGTCTATCGAGCTACAATTAATAAACGAATAGTAAATAAAGAATTAATTAAAATTCGCTTATAAATAAACTCGAAACGATTATTTTGGAGAGCAAAGAGGTTAAGATTTAAGGGATTCGAATTATTTTTTTACAAAATAATTTTTTTGATTTTTATGAGTTTTTCTAAATTTGTTTTGATATTTTGGTGTTTTTAATCATTTTTTTGGAAATTTTTAAAATTTATGCAAATTTTTTGAGTTATATAAATTTTTTGAATTTTTTATTTTTCGGAAATATTTACAAGAGGAGAGAAATTTTTACAAGAAAGGAAAGAAAAGAGGAAAGAGACGAGAATATTTACAAAAATATTTACAAAATAAAAAGGATCGCCCGCGAACAGACTCTTATTTGTGGTTGGTTCGATGAGTCGAACGTCGCGGAGCGATGTTTCATTTTTTTTTGAAATTTTATTATTAATATTTAAAGCATGAAAATATATTTTTTTGAAATTTTTAATTTTTGCAAATTTTTTGGAATTTTTATTAAGTTCTTGAAATAAAAAGACAGAAAATAGGAAACACCCCCATACTTAAGTCCAACATTGTCCCCAATGTTGCACTAAGTATGAGGAACAGGATATATATAAAAATCTAAGTAGTATGTACAAAATTTAAAATTAAAAATAGGGGTTTAGAAATCTTCCCTAAAGCGCGTTCGGGGAAGCCCGTTAAGATAACCCTGCAAAAGTTAAAAGAAATAGCAAAAATATAATAGAAAAAAAAACGAAAAAAGAAAAATTCGGCGAAAAAGGTGCGGGTGATAGGGGGCGACAAGTGGGTGTGACTCGGAAGCTAACGTCTTAGCTAGGAGCGCGACCGATATGGGATCCCCTAGCGCTCACAATTGTGAAGCGCGCCGAAACGACAAAATAGATACTTAATTTTTTTTTTTTTTTTTGTTTTATAAAAAATTTTTCTTTGTTTTTTTTTTTGTTTTTTTTGAATTTTTAGATTTTTAAGTTTATGTTTTTAGTTTTTGATTTTTTTTGTTAAGTTTAAGTTTTTTTTTTTGAAAAATAAAATGAAAAAAGAGAAAATAAGATAAAGACAAAATAAAATAAAGAAGAAAAATATAGTTTTTGAATTTTTTAATTTTTTTGATGAAAAGAAAAAATCCTCATTATTTTTTTTTTTTTTATTGTTTTCAAATTTTTAATTTTTATAAGTTTTTAAGTTTTTAAGTTTTTTTTTAAGTTTTTGATTTTTTAAGTTTTAAAATTTTTCTTATTTTTTTTTTGTTTTAAAGTTTTTAAATTTTTATTTTGATTTTTTTTTTAAGTATTTATTATTAATATTAATAATGCTATTATTATTACTATTAATATAAATTTTTTTGTTTAATCAAAAAATATATATATATATATATATATATATATAATTTTTATATATATATATATTAGTAGAAATAAAGGGTAAAATTAATAGGATACAGGAATTCAAAATAGTAAGTCGAAATTTTTCCCCGGCAACGGCGCCAAAAACTTGATGGTTAAAACGCCGGCTCTTATTTAGGTGTGAATGTGGAGGTTTTATTTATAAAAAGAAGAGCGTTTTATTTTGTTAGAAACCGAGTTTTAACGAGAGGGAGGCAAGTGCACCTATCGCGTGTAGTAGAGGATATTCCCGTGTGGAGGAATATCGGGGTCGTATTGTTCTCGGGGCCGGCTTAGCTATATCTACTCTTTCCCTGAAATACCTATTATTCTACCGATAATATCTTAGGTGGATTATATAAAAAATGAAATGGCGAACATAAAAATAAATATAATGCAGAAAATGAAAGCAGGAAATAAAATGCAGAAAGCCGATGAAGAACTCGACGCGGCGCTATCAAAAAGAGAATTGAACGAAAGTAAACTTTTAATAAAAAGAGATCCTAACTTTCAAATTAATTAAGGCGGAGACTCGGCCGTGGAGGTTCCAAAGGAATGAGCTCACTTATCTCTAGGACTATCGCTCACCTGAACGCTAAGACTATTCGACCGATCGCTAGACCGACGAAGGATTACTCTTAACGCCCGCATTACGCTGAGAACCCCGCTATTGGGTGGGGAACCCAATCCGGTAGAGTCACGCGCCTCCTCTCTCGAGGGTTAGCGCGGAGCTCTCTTTACCCAAGGGTGATCGGTCCATACGTGCGGCCTCTCGGCGTTGCGTATGGATAACGGAAATAGGGCCCGCACATCGATATGCGGTCCTACGTGTCGTTAACCCAGGGCAAACCTTAAGAAATTTAATTAAATAGAAAACAGGACCTTTAATTATTTAAAGCTGCTTTATCTGTCCCAATGCTCTTCGATATTGAGGGCTAAGGGCGGTTAGCCACTCATCGGAATGGGGACACTTATGCTAGAAAGCAATAAAGAAAGCAGTAAGAAAGCTGAAAATTGCAAGTCCTACTCAAACGAGTAGGACTGAAGAAAGCAGTAAGTGCGAATCCCGGCTCGAGCGAGTGGGCGGGGGTAAATTTATACTCATACACGCACGCACTCTACAGGAAAGTAAAATCACACACACGACTCTACAGAAAAGTAAACACACACACACACCCAAAGTTATCCTACTCAAGTGAGTAGGAAGAAAATGAAAGCAGTAAAAAAGACAAGTCCCACTCAAACGAGTGGGCGGAAAATGAAAGCAGAGCGCCATTTAACTCTTAACGAGTAGGCGGAAATAAATGCATACGCACACACTCTACAGAAATTGAAATGAAGCAATAAAATCTAGCTCATACACGCACGCACTCTTGCAAAAATAAGAAAAAGCAAAGTGACTGAAAAATTAAAACGACTGCATTTCTACCGCTAGAATGCGGTAGAAATGCATAAAAAGAGAAAATAAAAATTAAACGGAGCGAAAAGTTTTGCAAATAAACGCAAAATGGAAGTTGGCGAAAAATTAAAACAAGTGCATTTCTACCGCTAGAATGCGGTAGAAATGCATAAAAAGTGCAAATAAAAATAAACTGAAGCTAAACGGGTGCGGAATATGAAAATAAAATGGGCATTACAACGGCTAGAAAGTGCGATAAAATCCTAACTGAACGAGTTATAAAAGCTATAAAAAGATGAAAACATAAAAAGCACGAAAAAGGGAACGAAAAATTACTTAAGTTAGGGCGCAACCAAATGAGATTCATGCTAAGAAGGAGAGAAAATGAACTATTTTTATAAAATAAAATGCTATTACAAACTAAGGGAGGGGGGAGAAAATTCTCTTACATAACATTAGAAGTCATTTGGGCAGCATAACATCTAAGTAAAGTGGCCAAAAAAGGAGACCAGAATTGCATACAGCAGCTGCCTTTATATAGGCAAAAAATCGGGTTGGTCACGCCCTAGGTCACGGGCGTGACAGGGGGGCGTGACAGTACTATTCATGAGCTTGATTGGTGATTTGACTGGAGGCTTGACTTCGGCTGAAAACGTGGCGGTCACGCCCAGGTCACGGGCGTGACAGGAGGGCGTGACAGGGAGCTGGAGCTGTGGAGTTGACGGGAGCCTTGACTTCGAGGCGATCCACGTGGCGGACACGGGCGTGACAAGCTTGTCACGGGCGTGACAGGGGGGCGTGACCCGGACAGCTGGCATCCGATGTCGGCAGCGTTGACGGTTGACGGAGAGTTGCGTGCCGACATCGACACGGGCGTGACGAGGCTTGGACACGGGCGTGACGGGGGCGTGTCGGGCTCGGAACATTGAAATTGTTAATTTTTACTGGCTGGTTGAGTTGAGAGCCTGACACGCCCGTGTCGGGGGGTGACACGGGCGTGACAAGGCCGAAAATTATTTTTCTAGAAAAAATTCAGAAAACAAAAAACTAAGTTAGAAAAATAAAAAATTACAAAAAAGAAACAATTTATTAAAGAAAATAAACTAAAAAAGACAAAAATAAAGTAAAACAACAAAATAAATACACTATAAAATGGGTATATTTACAACTCATCAATTGTCTTTAAAATTCGTGCAGGCCTGGATTAATCATTTTAAGTTATTATTAATATTTCTGTTATTATCAAATGCATGAATAGGGATTGATTTTGTAACATTATAGCAGTCACTTTGCATGTTGATATTAGGGCCCCTATGGCCACCTGATGAATTATTGTCCAACATAAAAATTGTAGCTAAAGGTGTTAGATTTAATTTGCCACCCTAAATTCAAGTTTTGGTCCAGTATTTTGTGCTGTAGGGCTGTTTTTCTAGGACTGCTCCTAGACTAGGGCAGAAAGTAAAATTGATGCCCAAGCCAAACCAAGTGTCATCATGACCTGATATTTTGGTCATGTGTGTATTTAGGGCATGTTTAGGCCCTGCCAAAAATTTGGAATTTTTTGAAAACATTTTGCTATAGTTTTTACAGATGGCTCCTTTTGAAGCCTTATACGGGAGGCGTTGCAGGACGCCGTTGTTTTGGGCTGAGGCTGGTGAGAATCCTCTGTTGGGTCCTGATGCACTCGAATAAATGGAGGTTTCCGTGAAGCTTATTCGGGAGAAGCTTCAAGTGGCTCAGGAGAGGTTCGAGAAGAACGCTAACCGGCGTAGGTCCGATTTGGAGTTTTTTGTGGAGGATTTGGTGTTACTGAAGGTCTCCCCGAAGGCTGGGGTGAAGAGGTTCGGCAAGAACCATAAACTAGATCCGAGGTACATGGGTCCATTAATGATTTTGGAGCGCATTGGTGGGGTAGCATACAGGGTGGAATTGCCAGCGACCTTCCCAGGTGTGCACAATGTGTTCCATGTTAGTCAGCTGCGGAAGTGTGTACGGAGTAGTAGGCAAGTGTTGGATGCGGTGCCTCAGTTTGAACCGAATCTGACCATTGTGGAAAGTCCGGTCCGCATTCTGGATACGCAGGATAGAGTGTTGCGGCGGAAGACAATAACCATGGTTAAAGTCTTGTGGAGGAACCAGGAGGTGGAAAGCACCACGTGGGAGTTGGAGTTGGCAATGAGGGAGGCTCACCCTCATCTCTTCCCATGATTTGGGTCAGGTATGTTTTACCTTCTCCTTTTTAGTTCTTGTTAGTCTATTCCTGTTTCTTCCCTGTTAGGAGCTTGTGCGTAAAGTTTCGGGGCGAAACTTTCTTTTAGGAGGGGTGACTGTAATGCCCCCTGTTTTTCTGTATTTATTTAATTCTCCTTGGGCATTACGTGGAAGCATTTTTCCGGCTCGTGCCATTGTTAGAGTACCTCGTTAGGCGTTCTTAGAGGTTATAGCCTATTGTATGGTTTCCCCAGCTAGCCGACGTCTGTTTTGGAGGCCCGGCAAAGCCTCTTAGTGAATCCTTGTGCTTTGGCTTCGGGCGAGATTAGCTCGAGTGTATGATCGTCGGAAGTTGTTTTCGACTTCGCCGTTGTTTTCGTAGCCCGAGTATTTGGCTACAGTGCGAGTTTGGTCGAAATTCGTGAACGTCACGTTTCGCGTCGTTTCGGCGGTCGCTAGTTGACGTGTCATTTGTTTTTTTATTACTATTTATAAATGTATGCTTGCGCTCCACGTTTGGTCGGTTTAGTGACTTGGGCGTGCCAGTGCGTAAATGCGCACGTGCACGTGCGTGTACGCCGCTTATATATTTCGTGTGCGTGTCCTTTTGGGCGTTAATTTATGCGCGTAGCTAGTGTAGGGGGTAATTATGGTTTAAGTTGAGGTAATAGGTTTGTTTTTATTTTATTTTTTTGGGGGGTTTCTTGGGGGGGGGGGGGCTGCCGTGTGTTAGATTAAGTTAGGAGTTAAATTCAGTTATATTATAATTTAACATAAGTTGTATTATAATTTAAGTTGTAAATTTTATGATCATAAGTTATAGTATACGTAGGTTTTATGTTATATATATGGTTTGTGATATATTATATTAGATTATTTTATAATATAGTTAGTATTAGGTTTTCATTCTCCCCCCCCCCCATTCAGCCGCCTAGCGCTAAAGAAAAAAAAAGGGCCGAGTGGCTCCTGTTCGCGGAAGAGAAAGGCGGACGCCAGCCCTACTCCGACCGCCGATCTCCCGCCCTTTTCCGCCTTGAAATCTCCTTCCGAGGCCATATCCGAACTCCCCTCTCCGTAATCTCCGTTCCGAGGTAAGTATTTTGGGGTTTCACCGTGGATTTTTCCCGTATTTGGGGTGCGTTTTTGCCCTATTTTCTACCTTGCTTTGATATGGAGTTTCTCTCCATTTTCTTAGGAAATTTGTGTGGTTGTGGCCGGCCAGATTGCAAGGTTGTGCTGACGAATTTTTTTTTGTACAATCGAGGCAAGTGCGCTCTTCGCCCTTGCCGATTTGATCTCGTTAATTCACTTTTTGTGTCATATGAATTTAAGATGTTGCTTACCCGAAATATTGCCTACCCGAAATCCTTGTGAATTCCGTTATTTTTGCCCTCTTTTCATCGTGGTGGTTTCTTCATTTAGGGTTAGGTTTGGGTTGATGCATATAGGAGTTTAGGTTTGATTTTTCTTTGTTTTTTGGCTTGGATCTTGTGTACCTAGGTCATGTAATTATAACGCTCTCATGATAGAACTTGTCTAACGGTTAGGAGCATTCGCAGTAGAACTCGCCCTCCTGTTTAAATTATTTTGTTGCCACGCGCACTTGATAGGATCTAGTTAACTTCGATTTATAGTATAGCTTGTAGTTTGCCCCCTGGGGGTAGTCCAGGTCTAGTTTTATTGTTTAGTGAGGCCCTCCTTTTCGGGCATGATTTTAGCATAATTTATATGTATACGTGACCAAATCAAATTGACCGGGTAGGGTCGTATTTAAATTAATTTTTATACGCGTAGTTTTGGGGAATCAAATTTTGAATATAGGTTCATGTCACACCAATTGGGGGTGTTTAGTGTTTACCTGTTTGCGCATAATGAATAGCGAGTCTCCGTGTCTGTTTCGTTTTCTAGGGCTCCTAGGTGGGTTGTTCTAGTGGGTTTAGGGCTCTTAGATTTGCTTGGTGGTGCATGGGACCCCCAGCACGAGTTTCCTCGGGTCACTTAGGACTGGAGTAGCATGTGGTTTTGGGGTAGGTCGGACCGATGTCGCCACCCTGGTTTTCTTTCTTGCCTTATTATGGCAATATAGGCTGTTTGGTTGAGTTGGACGGATACCACCGCCACAGCCCATGAGGATATTTAGGCTAAATGGACTTGGTTGGACATGCGGCCGCCAGTCTAGGCCACTTGTTTCTGAATTTTTATCCATCTCCAGTACTAGGTGACTCTTTCTGTGTTAGCCATTTACATGTTATGATTGTTATACTAATCCTTTTGCAGAGACACTCGAAGCTTAGCTTCAACTGTGCACTTGGTGCGCATCCTTTTTTTACCTCTTTCACCATTCGAAGAGTACTTTTAAATTCTTGTTTTTAATTCCTGGTTTTTTTACTTATGCACTTTCTTTTCCTGTTGATTATAGTTTGCTGAGGTATTCTTTTCTTTCTGAATACCTCAGGTATAGGTTTGTAGCCGATAGTGCGGCTAGGGTGCCCCAGAGAATCTCAGTGTTTTGCTGCTGTAGTGAGTCTTTCTCTCGGGAGGTAGTATCTTTAGACTTGTTGTATGGATACACCTACACACCAGTGGGTTCGTGTCAGTTATCGACGCCGACTGGTGGTCTCACTTTTAGATACTTTGCACTTGCTTATACTGTTAGTTTTACTGCTTTGCTTATATTAAACTTGCTCTTGGGATGATTTATGTTAGGGTGTTAGTTACTTTTAAAACCTAAAAACACTATTAAGTATATGTATAAATCATGATTTGCATGTCTTTACAAACTCAAACACTACTTTCAAGGCAACGTAAAAAGACTATTTTCTTAGATATATGTAAATTAAATCTAGAGTCCTGCGCAGTATCGGGTGCCCCCTGGGGACACTGTTGCACTCTCTCTTGGGATGCATAAATGTAATCAAAGTATTTTCCGCTACATACACGTATAATTTTGAAGTTTGAACTAGATGCTCCACAGAACCGAGGGATACGGCCTTAAAATTATAACCAGATTTCTAATAATTCAACTTTTGGATTTTTATAAAATAGACTAGTTGGTGTTTTGCCTGAGCGTCAGCAGTTATCCCCTGCTTGACGAGGCATCACGACGCGTATTTTTCTTAAACTCTGATAATTTTAAATTCGGAGAAAAAAAATGCGGGTTGTGACATCCTTGGTGACCCTTTGGCCTCTCACTAGGTCTATGAGGGTATGTGTGGGGTCCATTTGGCTAAGGGACTGCAACTGGCCCTTGTGTAGGTAAATTTGACCCAATTAGGGTTAGAGTTGACTTTGGTAAACATAGCTCCTTTGACTGCCCTCCATGGGTCCTTAATGACCCATTGACTCCTCATTAGGGTTATAAAGGTATGGGTGGGGTCTTGGAGTCTTGGTGAAGCCCCATGATCACCTTAAACCAAGGTTTTGGAATTTACTATTTACAGACCATAGTGCCCCTATCCACACCACCAGGTCCACTTGACTTTTTCTTGGGCTTCCTAGGGTTTGTCATGACAAAACCACTCTTAGGGGTCTAGTTGGAAATGGGATGTTACAAAACGTTTGCTAAACTTTATGTTGAGTAGATCGTATGATTGCACGGTGTATCCCATAGCATCGTTAGTGATCGAGTTGGGTGATTCACATCGAATGATTTGAAGCTTTATAATTATCTATTAGGAACCAAGCTAAAATTCTGCACGGCCTTTCATCCCCAGACGGATTGTCAGACCAAGAGGGTAAACAGAATGATGGAAGATATGCTTTGTATGTGCACCCTAGATTTTGGGAAGATGTTGGAGGATCATCTATTTATAATCGAATTTGTCAACAATAAAAACTAACAAGCGAATATTCAAATGACACCTTTTGAGGCCTTATACGGTAGATAGTCTCGTACTCCGTTGGCTTGGGTAGAAACAGCTGAATCGAAGCTATATAAACGTAAGGAGGTAGGAGATTCGACTTCAATGATATGTTTGATTCAAGAGCAATTTCTGATTGCGCAAGATTGGCAGGTAAAATATTACAATGTCAAGTACCGAAACATGGAGTTTGCGGTTGGCGATTGGGTTTATTTCAAAATTAAACCGTTCAATGGCGTGTTGAGGATCAGACGCATGAAAAAGCTGGGTCTGAGATACCTTGGTTCGTTTGAAATCATTTTATGGATTAGAGAAGCTGCCTATCGGTTAAATATTTCACCTAAACTCAGTAGTTTACACGATGTGTTCCACATATCGGTACTGCGGAAGGCAATGCAAGAGCCTACGCCATTAGTTACTTGGAGCAAATTTTGGTCGATAGTGGGTTGACGATGAAATTCAAGCCCATTTGTATCGAGGACACAAAAGTGAAATGCCTACGAAACAAAGAGAATAAAATGGTCAAAGTCCGATGGGACAACTGTGGCCGTGAGGAGCTGTCATGAGAGCGAGAGCAGACAATGCAAGAAGAGTTCCCTGAGCTATTCCTTTGAGGCACATTTGATATATTTTTACTTCTATGATGTTTCCTATTGAGTGTGGATTTCGGGACGAACTTAAAGGAGGGGATAACTGGAATACCCCAAAGTTCCTAAAAATAATAGGGAATTGGTTACTTGGAGTTACCACTAGACTGTAGAGCTAACACAAGCAGTATCCATGGTGTAGGCCTCTATCGAAGTCTCAAGTACGGGCTAGGGGAATAAACCGGACGCGACTAAAACTCCACTATCACACTCGCACAAGTTTTATTCGCACACACTCGCAAGCAAAATGACAGAGTTCACCAACGTACGGTAGCAACACCGCTAAAAGGTCGAACGAACGACGATAGGTCGACGTTCTTCCAAGTAAAAGGGACCTACCCGGTCCGGACAAGCGTGGTTGTACCAAAAGAGTCTACCCAAAATACGATCGAAAAATGGTGGATCTCTGCCAACAAAAATACGGGGCTCGCAAAGCCCTTTCGGAAATAACGCGTTATGATAGATGCAAATCAAAAGGAAAACCACGAAGAATCTAACGATTCAAATCCAACGCGAAAAATCTTTCCGGCCACTAGACTATCAAGAGAGAATCACACTTGAGTGGAATGGTTCGTTACCCAAGTCGGAATAGATGATTCCGACTACCTTCAAAGGATCACTCTTCCGCGGTTCCGCCGGAGTTGCGCCAGATGGAATGATAGATTGTCCGCCTTGGCCGCTTCACACCGATGTCCAGATTCTTTGTCGTGGAAGGAGACTTTCCTCGGATAAAAGTCCAAGTGAAGAGGGGTCGCCGTTTTCTTCTTAAAGGGGTGCTCGGGTGGAGGAGGAAGAAGGTTGGCCGGCTATGGAGAGTGGAGAAGGGTTGATGTAGAGGGAGAGGAGGAGGTGGCTATGGAAGAGTGAGGAGAGGGGCGGCCGGACTTGAAGTGGAAGAGGAAGGGGTGGCGGTTTTGGGAGAGAAGGATGAGGGAGGAGAGGGTTGGCCGAATGCTTAGAGAGAGAGAGAAGGAGGGCGGCGGCTAAGAGAGGTAGAGAGAGAGTGAGAAGTTTAGGAAAGATTAGGGTTAAGAGTTTTCTTCATTCAACTTGACTTAAACAAAACACTACATCCCTATATATAGGCTTAACTCCAAGTATTGGCTATATGTAGACCAAATAAAAATAACACACTTCATTGCTACATGCATCCCAAATAAACTAACATACACCAAATGATTAAATAAAACATGCTTAAAATATAAATGCTCTCAAGCTAATAATAGAAGAAGTTCAACTAGTTATTTGTCTTGCGCCGAGGGAGGAGATTATAGCGCCGCTCCATACAAACTCCATGGCGACGCAAGTCCTTTGTTGGAGACGAAGGAGGGTCGTCCGTTAGCGAGTCGTCATCAACAACTTGGGGGCCGTCGTCTCCACCAATCCTCCCCCGCTTGAAAGGACTCATCACCGATGAGTTGTCTTGAAGATACCATCGTAGAAGAACACCATCCAACAGAGAAATCTCCACTTCTGGGAGCCATGAGTCATAAGAGGCGGGGCAATCACGCCAACGAATTAAGTATTGGCGCACATCTCCATGTGCATTGGGAAACACGTCATCCTGGAGGATCCTGTCTGGCAAAAATGCTGTCCTGGCAAACCTGGGAAAAGCATTAGGCAGCAAAGGGGGAAAATCTATAGCATCAACATTTAGCGTACCTCCGTTTGAGACCGACGGAGAGAGCGATCCCTTACCCCACTCAACCCCATACCCATGAGAATCTATAGTGGAACTAAACGGATAGGAAGATAATTCTAGTGGCGGAGCAATATATGGCGTTAAATCTGAAACATTAAAAATAGGGGAAATACCCAAATCAGTTGGTAATTCCAAGAGAAATGCATTGTCTCCTAACCTCTTTAAAATCCGAAAAGGTCCCGCTCGCCGATCCGCTAACTTTTTTAAGGTGCCCGTAGGCAACCGTTCAGGGATGAGATGCACCATGACTAAATCGCCTACTTTCAAGTGAGACACTCTCTTATGTGCATTGGCATTAACTTGATAAGATGCGTATTGAGTGGTAAGCATTTCATTTATGTGCTTGTTCAGATCATGGATGTGAGAGGCAAAGTACTGTGCAAATTGACTTGACTTAAAAGATGGCGGTAACGGAATCAAGTCAAGTGGCACAGGTGCTTTATAACCATACACGATCTCATTCGGGGACAAACCCGTGGACCTATTTTTCGAATTATTATATGCTAACTGAGCATGAGGGAGGATAAGTTCCCATGTACCCTTGTGGTCTCCTACAAGTCATCGGAGCAAACTACCTAAACTTCTGTTTACAACTTTGGTTTGCCCATCCGTCTACGGCTGGTAAGC
This sequence comes from Platanthera zijinensis, assembly GCA_039513925.1. Taxonomy (NCBI): domain Eukaryota; kingdom Viridiplantae; phylum Streptophyta; class Magnoliopsida; order Asparagales; family Orchidaceae; genus Platanthera; species Platanthera zijinensis. The sequence continues at coordinate 86,297,125 of CM077086.1, forward strand.
TGAAGAGAATAGAAGTTTGGTGCCCATGATCCTCCACAGGGTCTTCCAAAAATAACAAGTAAACTTCACATCCCTATCGGTAACTATCGATTTTGGAACTCCTCGATGGCCAACTACCTCTTTAAAATATAATTGTGCAACGTGTGACGCATCGTTGGTTTTATTGCACGAGATAAAATAGGCCATTTTGGAGAAACGATCTACAACAACTAAGATAAAGTCGTGACGTCTAAATGTGATTGGGAGGCCGAGAATGAAGTCCATGTTAACGTCTTCCCAAGGGATAGAAGGAATCGGAAGAGGGGTATAAAGCCCCACATTTGTTTTGTTCCCCTTAGCCAATTGGCACGCTCTACAACTTCCCACGATCTTACTAACCATTGCATTAAGACCGGGCCAATAGAACTTATCTTCTACTAACGTGATCGTCTTGTTACGGCCAAAATGTCCACCTAGCCCTCCACAATGCAATTCCCACACTATGAAGTGTCGTAGGGAGGAACGGGGGATGCATAGCTTCGAATTGTTAAATAAATAGCCGTCACGAATATAAAAAGAAGTAATGGTTGTAGGCAAGTCGTCTTGAGTGGTGAAATAGATATCCTTTAAATCTGGGAAGTTGACGTATTCGTCCTTAATCCTATCGAAGCCAATCACCTTAACTTCTAGCGTGGAGAGTAACAACGAGTCACGACTAAGAGCGTCGGCTACGCGGTTGAGAGTTCCTTTAAGGTGTTTGATAATGAAAGTGTACTCCTGGAGATAGGACACCCACTTGGCATGCCTAGGACTAACCTTAGTTTGAGAGTTAATAAATCTTAGCACGTCATGATCGGATAGGATGACAAACTCTTTAGGAAGTAAATAATGCCGCCAATGTTGGAGGCATCTAATGACCGCGTAAAAATCCCGATCATAATTGGAATAATTTAATTTTGGACCCGCCAGTTTCTCACTGAAATACCCCACAGGGTGACCTTCCTGACTCAACACTCGGCCAATTCCCACTTCTGACGTTTACAACTCGAAAACATTGGTAAAATCCGGTAGTCGCAAGAGGGGGTTTCCGACATGCGCGATTTAATTAATTGGAACGCCCTAGCGGCCGAGTTCATCCATGTGAATTCACCCTTTTTCATGCACTCGGTAATGGGGTCCATAATACTACTAAAATCCTTAATAAATATCTGATAGAATGTAGCAAGCCCGTAAAAACTCCTAACATCCCGAATGTTGGCGGGCTCGGGCCAATCTCTAATGGCTTGCACTTTCTTGGGGTCTACATGGATCCCCTTCGAACTAACGATATAACCGAGGAATTCAACCGATGACACATGGAAAGTACACTTCTTAATATTCACGAATAATTTCTCCGATCTCAGCGTGGTAAAGATGATTTTTAAATGTGACTTGTGATCGATCGTGGGGTGCTAAAAACCAAAATGTCGTCAAAATATACCACGATGAATTTTCCCATATAGGGTTGGAAGACGTGGGTCATCATCCTCGAAAACGTGCTCGGCGCATTGGAAAGCCCAAACGGCATAACTAACCACTCGTAGAGCCCTTCCTTAGACTTAAATGCGGTTTTCCACTCGTCCCCTTCCCTAATTCGAATCTGATGGTAGCCGCTCCTAAAGTCCAATTTCGAAAAATTGTTGCACCGGCTAACATGTCCAATAAATCATCCAAGCGAGGGATGGGAAATTGATACTTAGTAGAGATCTTATTAATGGCTCTACTATCCACGCACATCCTCCAAGAGCCATCTTTCTTGGTGGCAAGTAAGGCGGGTACGGCACACGGGCTCATGCTGTGGCAGATAAAACCTTTTTGCAATAAATCTGAAATCTGGGTTTGTAACTCTAAGTGTGTGGAAGGGTTTAGCCGATAATGTTGGAGGTTGGGCAATGAGGAGCCCGGAATGAAATCAATGGCATGCTGGATATCCCGCATAGGGGGTAACTCAGACGGTAGCTCGTCCGGGTACACGTCCACAAACTCATCTAAGAGCTTTCTCAGTGCCGGCGGCAAGTTCTCAAATGTTGCTGCATCTTCCTTAACTTGTAGACTCACTAAAGTATAGAGGACACTGTCTACAAAGGTAGTACGCTTCAATTCTTTCTTCCCTATCAGACTCAACATTTTCTTCTCGACCGGGACGACTGTGCCTTGGAGGGGGCCGAAAGATCCTTTGGCGGAGTGGGTTTAAAGATAATGGTTCTGCCATTAAATTTAAACTCATAAGTGTTGGCCCGACCAAAGTGGGTAACGTCATGATCATACATCCATGGGCGACCCAGCAAGACGTGATAAGCATCCATAGGGATGACGTCACACCAAATCTGATCAGAATAAGCTTTGATGGTAAGGGGTACCAAGCATCGCTTCGATACGGGGAGGGACGACTTGTTTACCCATGCCACCTTATAAGGGTGAGGGTGTGGCTCGACAGCAAGTGACATACGCTTCACCACGGCTTCAGAAATAACGTTCATGCAACTACCGCTATCGATGATCAACCTACACAATTTTTCACCACTCTTAAAATTCAACGTGAAAATGTTCGTCCTATTCAGGTTGTCTAATGCTCGTGGGGTAGCCAGGATACACCTCATAAACATCATATGGGAGTCATCCTCCATATCACTTGGCACTCCATCCGACTCGCTCTCGTATCCCGCCTCGTAAGTAAGGTCGTCTGACCAACCAGTGGAATCTAACAAGGCTAATGGTTTGGGTTTAGTAGGATAATCACTAGCATAGTGCCCTTGGATCTCGCAAGCAAAATAGGTGGCATTCGTTCTGTTTACCCTACCCACTGGGACTCTCTCACTAGAGGGGTTTCTATTATTCCTAGCCGTTACAACTATGGAGGTCGAGTCGAAGGACTGATATTTTCCTTTGTCATTATAAGTGGAGGTGGGCAGTGGTCCTAAGATGGACTTGCCCTTTTGGAATGAGCGAGTCTTACCCTTAAGCATATTGTGCTTCTCAATATCTAAGGCAGCGTTGAATGTGACGTGCAAGTTAGTGTGACCATAACACAAAAGCTTTCCTTGGATGTCGGGGTTTAGTCCCTTACGAAACCTGGAGAGGGTGACCTTAGGCATCTTTTTCACGTCACACCTCACCATCATGTCCTTCAGCAGACTCATGTACTCAGAAACCGACCTAGTCCCTTGCTTAAGGGTGGCTAAATCATCGAACATCTGTGTACGATGGTACGTGGGGACGTACTTCTCTGTAAGCCTAGCCATCATGTCATCCCAACTAATGGGCAATACATCGTTCTCGATTCTCAAACGTCGTTCCTCATTCAGCCAAAATATTTTAGCATGCCCTAGCAACTTCATCCTCGCTACTCGCACCTTATCCGCGTCGTTCAAAGCATACCACTCGAAATAGCATTCGATTTCCATGACCTAGTCCTGGAAGACTTGGGGATCCCCCATGCCATCGTTGGATGGTGGCTTGACTCGGACGGCCCAAGTAAGATCAAACTCGTAAGGTGTGCGTGTAGCGTGCTCATTAGGAGGGTGGGGGCAAGGATTGTGATTGTCTCCCACACGTTGGTGAGCGGGTTGATTACGGGGTGCCCCTTGTGGTAATCCCATTCCGTGAAGTGCCTCCCTAATGGTCGTCATCTGCTCCATGAAATCCTGACGGAGTTCCTCAATCTCAGTGAGGGCACGTCCCTCGCCCCGGTCATCATCCATAGTAGAAGATGACGAAGGATATTCCGTACCAAGCCTTGTGCACATGCAACAGTGCTAACAACAGACTTAGACAGACCACAAAAAGATTTAATCCCTCTTAACGATTATAGAAAAATAATATAATTTTTTTGATTTTCTTACAGGAAATAAAATGAGGACTATTAAAAAAAACAATTTGATTTTTTTTCTGAGAAATAAGAAATCTACGCCGCTATTGGCAGACTAAAAATAATTTTTTTTTTTTAAAATTTTGACAACAAACGTGCATACAGCAGTGCGGGCTAACTAGCAAAAATAACAGGGGAGGGTGCCAATTAAAAAATTGACAATAACCACCTCTTATACCAAATTGGTGTAGGCCTCTAACGAAGTCTCAAGTACGGGATAGGGGAATAAAGCGGACGCGACTCAAAATCCACTATCACACTCGCACAAGTTTTATTCGCAGCACACTCGCAAACAAAATAACACAATTCACCAATGTACGGTAGCAACACCGCTGAAAGGTCGAACGAACGACGATAGGTCGACGTTCTTCCAAGCAAAAGGGACCTACCCAGTCCGGACAAGCGTGGTTATACCAAAAGGGGCTTACCCAAAATGCGATCGAAAAATGGTAGAACTCTCCCAACAAAAATACGGGGCTCGCAAAGCCCTTTCGAAAATAACGCGTTATGATAGATGCAAATCAAAAGGAAAACCACGAAGAATCTAACGATTCAAATCCAACGCGAAAAATCTTTCCGACCACTAGACTATCAAGAGAGAATCACACTTGAGTGGAATGGTTCGTTACCCAAGTCGGAATAGATGATTCTGACTACCTTCAAAGGATCACTCTTCCGCGGTTCCGCCGGAGTTGCGTCGGATGGAAAGATAGATTGTCCGCCTTGGCCGCTTCACATCGATTTCAGGATTCTTCATTGTGGAAGGAGACTTTCCCCGGATAAAAGTCCAAGTTAAGAGTTGTGGCTGTTTTCTTCTTCAAGGGGTGCTCGGGTGGAGGAAGAAGGTCGGCCGGCTATGGAGAGTGGAGAAGGGTTGATGTAGAGGGAGAGGAGGAGGTGGCTACTGAAGTGGTAGGAGAGGGGCAGCCGGACTTGAAGTGGAAGAGGAAGGGGTGGCGGTTTTTGGAGAGAAGGATGAGGGAGGAGAGGGTTGGCCGAATGCTTAGAGAGAGAGAGAAGGAGGGTGGCGGCTAAGAGAGGTAGAGAGAGAGTTAGAGGTTTAAGAAAGATTAGGGTTAAGAGTTTTCTTCATTCAAATTGACTTAAACAAAACACTACATGCCTATATATAGGCTTAACTCCAAGTCTTGGCTATATGTAGCCCAAATAAAAATAACACACTCCATGGCTACATGTAGCCCAAATAAACAAACATACACCAAATGATTAAATAAAACATGCTAAAAATATAAATGCTCTCAAGCTAATAATAGAAGAAGTTCAACTAGTTATTTGTTTTGCTCCGAGGGTGGAGATTGTAGTGCCGCTCCATACTAACGCCATGGCGACGCGAGTCCTTTGTTGGAGACGAAGGAGGGTCGTCCGTTAGCGTGCCGTCATCAACAACTTGGGGGCCGTCGTCTCCACCAATCCAGTTGAATTAAATCAACCCTTATTTTGGGAAGGTACCGTGCGGTGGTAGAGTGTTAACACACGACAATACAACTTGATGCTTTTGACGAATCGATTCGTTGAGTGCCTATCACACGACGATAGAATGATATCACGCGACAGTAGTCAAATTAAATCAACTTTTGACTCTGGAAAGTACTGCCCGACGGTAGTGGTAATGCCAGCGATAGCATGCCACTTGTCAAATAAGATTGAGGCAGTCTTGAGCGACAGAGCAGTTCCGATTGGGTTAAGAAACCACCACCTACGATACCGCACGACGGTAGAAAAGATACCGTGCAGCGGTAGGTCTCTGTTAGAGGCTTGTAATGAGAACATTTTATCATTTTTCTCGCATTCTCTCTCTATCTATGATTTTGAGGAAGAAGAAGGGAAAGGCCAGGAGAACAAGGGCAAGGTTGATCCATCCTTGTTGTATAGGCATTCATATAGTCGGATTTGCTAGTCAAAGACAAATCCGCAGAGAGGAAATTGTGGTGTTCAGTTCCATCCGGATGAAGTGCAAGCTCATGGCTACTAAGCGATCGACAAGGGTAACGATCGTTCTCCTTGGAAAAGTAAATTCCGCAGTTTGCATAAGTGCACAGAACCCCTCATCAAAGGGTGAAGAAAAGAGTGGTTTTTAGCGGGTAGATCGTTGTGATCCATGGTAGAAATTGCATATAGAATCCAGAATCGAAGTACGGAATAGGCCTGCTTTGTGAAGCCCATCTAAACAGGTTGCTCTGGATTGGTGGTGATTGTTTTGCATGTTGGAGAAGTCTCTGTGGATAAACATGTAGTTTCTAGGGTCAGGATATGTGTAAGATATTATAGTGAGAGTACTAGAGATTGTCTCTAGGAAAATACCCAAAGCGGGGGAAGAAGCAATATTCCATCACCTACTGCACGTCAATACACCCACCTCCTGCGGTAGCTACTAGTGAGAAATGTTTGAGAGGCCTGTCTCATGGAGACTTGGGGGCCAAATGATTGAGCAGAGAGCCTTTAGAGCTAGCAAAGGTTACTATGAGAGCCAGCCAGAATGTGGTTGCAAAGCTTGTGTCCATGAGACAAGGTGGGTAGCATGTAAAGTTATTAAGCCTGGAGAGCCCATCTGTTGTGGTTGTGAGAGCCCGGATTGTGATAATTGCGAGCCTAGGTCCTGGGGACAAGGTGAGGGGTAATTGAAGGTGTTGAGCCTAAACTGCCCAACTGTAAGGCCAAGAGAGCCAAATAGGAAAGGGGAGGCTGACCCGCATCCTGTCTCTCACCTTGATTTATTCGGCTTTCGACGTTGGATTGGGGATTTGAGAAATGAGAATAGATAACCTGTAGCTACATTGTGTCATTATGTACTGGATTTCCTAAAGTAATTGGCTTTTGTGTTGGCATAATGAGAGTCTTAGGCTGCAAGTTGGAAAGACTAGAATACTCAAGTTTGGACCATCAAGTCTGGGACTGTAGATGGTGGTTGGACCCTTGGTAATTCGGTACACCGAAATGTGCATTGAGTGCATAAGGCGTGTGTCCGATCATGCCTACCCCATTGGCGAATGGTGCTTAAATGCATATTTTGTTGCCAAAGAAATAAATATTACTGTTTGTAGGGAAGGAGAAGTGCCGCCCCGAGTGCGGGGTGGGGTCGTTATAATTTGGTCAGCTATTGCTCACCATTGCTTTGGTTTGCCACATTTTGGTGAGTCATGCTTATGCAGGTGCTGGGGAGACAAGTTGAAAGTAGCAGGACGAAGTCCCTTATGTTGCAATTGGCTAGCCCTCGAAGGCCCAAAAATGAATGTTTACTGTTTTTGTATGTGGCTGACCTGTGTGTCGATGTATGGAAGATATATTTGTAAGGAAAACAATTGTAAGTCCATAAGTCCAAATTATTTTGTGTATTAATGTCATTCATGTGTTTTAATAGTGGACATTCCTAGTATTTGGTTTCAAAAACAATTATACCTGCTTCCGCAAGAATGCACTCTGAGTTAGGATACGTGAATGAAATGGTTTCAATGAGTAAATCCATTGACTGTAAGTGAAATATAGTGTGGGGCCCCGGCCGAACCTTCTATTATATTTTACCAGATGGATGGGGGTGTTACAGCATTGCTGGCTTTAACGGTTGAATCTTCCAAAAATTACATGTCAGGCAAATATGGTGTTTTTCGTCTTTTAGCTTGCAATATGTGTCGATTTGAATTTTATATGATGTCAGCCAAATAGATAAGATGCTATCTGGCTTAAAATAATTTCTGAACTTCTGATACAGGCATTGAGTGTTGGAAGCAACATGACTTTGTCAAATTCTAGATCACTGAAGAATCATTGAGAGTCAGTACTTAACTGAGTACATACAACTAAGGCATTGCGTGATTTCTTGTATCTCGACGAATTTATACTTAAGTCAGCTTTTTTCCTTTTCTCTGAATCATTGATTAAAGTCTTTCTGAAGAGGTGTCGAGTGAAAGCAGTTAACTCACTGCATTCTATTTAGGCATTGAGTCAAGTCTTGTAACTCGATGCATTTGAACTTAGAAAGTTTTATTGCTTCACTGCTTATGCATTGAGTGAATGATCTTCACTCGACACATTTGAACTTAGCCAGAATTTCTGGTCTTTTACGAAAGCGTTTAGAGAGTAAAATTCAATCAACACATTAATCTTGAGCATCGAGTGATGTGAGATTACTTGACACATTTATATTTTTGCAGATTCTTTGCTTCTCTTCTGAGGCGCTAAGTGAATATAATTATGTCAACGCATATAGACCTTGAGCATCGAGTGATGTGTGATGACTCGATGCATTTGTACTTAGCAGATTTTCTTCAATTCTAGAGTGTGCTAACTTATTATTAACCTGTTAGTCAATCAAATATGTGTTTCCTACATAGGATAACTTAGAGGAAATGTCAAATATAAGTATGTGTATATTATTGACCTATGGGGCCTTTTCAATTCTAGGATATTATGGTCAATGTTCCTAACAATGTCCCAATGACCTTATGAAATAAAAATTGCCCTCATGTGAATACTCTAGTATTCAATTGTGAGAAATATGATTTTTGGAGTATTCACATATGGGCAATTTTTATTTAACAAGGCCTTTGGGACATTGTCTCAAATGGACCTTTATACGCTACAACAAGTAAAAATAATAAACTTCCAAAGACACAATACTATTAGAATAATAGAAATAGACAGACACGTGAGTTAGTTGTATGTTGTTTTAATGAGTTTTTGAATATGTATTCCAAGGTATGATGGCTGCTGTGATAGCTAAAGTAGCTTGGGATGGTTGAAAAGGAATAGAAATAAAGAGATAATTTATTAATTGCGTTAAAACTTCAAAATCTTTGTATTTTTTATAAACCTATCCATGAAATCAGGGGAGAAAGTAGAAGATCTGCTAACCAAAAATACGTGTTATTAACCAAATACACAGCTTTGGAAGTACAATTGAAGAAAAGAAAATAGTACCCAAATTGTTGCGTAATTTGCCATCTTGTGTTTATCTTGCAGTAACAATAATATAAGGGTGTAAATATTTGGGTCTCTCTCTCGCAATGTACTCATGGCTTCCCTAAAAACACATAAAGAAAGACTAATTGATATGAATAAACCTTTGGATCAAGCTCTCTAGTAAAGCTTCAGATATTAAAGCCCACTCCAAGGGATTACAATAACGGCTTACCTGTAAACAAAAGTTCCCCTAAATAGAAGCAAACAAATTAGTAAATTCGGAGCCAACTAACTTCAAAGGATAGCCATCAGTTAATGCTAATACCGAAAAAATTCCTTTGGGTGAAAAGTATGGTTATATAAGCAAAAACAAAAACCATTACTCAAATGACTGTTTTTATATGTAAAAACTGCCGAGTTCCAAGAGCGGATGATCCAAGAACACTTTAACATTGCACAAGATCGACAATCAAAGCACTTCAAAGTGCACAACAAGAATGTGGATTTTTCAGTAGGCGACATGGTATACTTGAAGAATAAGCCATTCAAATGTGTTGCGCAGATTCGACGACTAAAGAAATTGAGTACGAGATATTTGGGTTCGTTGGAGGTTATGGAGCACATAGGGGAAGTTGCCTATTAGTTAGCATTTTTCGAAGAGCTGAGTGGATTACATGATGTTTTCATGTCTTAGTGTTGAAGAAGGCTTTTGTAGAGTCGATTGAAGTGGTTGAGTCAGCAGCAGTATTGGTGATAGAAGTTTCGAGTAAGATGGTTCGTCTAGTTTTCAAGGAGGATTCTGAAACACGATGTTTGTTAAACAAAGAAGTCAAGCTTGTGATTGTAGCAAAGTTGGTGATGAGGAGTGGTTTGAAAATTCCTTATCAAGGAGGTCTCGGGTTCGATCCCCGGCCTCAACAACCCGCCTGTGGATGCAGAGGGGTTGTGGTGCATGGTCTGCAGACCTGGTTAGGATGAACCCTTTCAAGCATTATACAGGGGGTGTCGGCGGCCGACCTTTCGAGCCGTGGGTTGGGGAGGCTGTTACAAAAAGTGCACTTTTTTGTAACGGCCTCCCCATCCAACGGCTCGAAAGGACGGCCACCGGTACCCCCAGCATCAACCTCGAAAGGGTTCAGCCTAACCAGGTCTACAGACCATGCACCCCAACCCCTCTCCATCCACTGGTGGGTTGTTGAGGTCGGGGATCGAACCCAAGAACTCCTTGATAAGGAGTTTTCAAACCACTCCTCAACACCAACTGAGATGTATCTCAATTGGTGATGAGAAGTGAAGGAACTCTATAGTTAAGCGTGCTTGGGCGAGAGTTGTACTGGGATGGGTGACCTCTTAGGAAGTCCTCATACGGCCTAACTTAACTATCGAGTTCGCACATTAAAGGGAGGTTGTGGCCACCAACATCCCGCTAGAGGGCTGGAGAGGGGTTGAGGTGCTTAGGATGCAGCCCTGTAGCGTCGCCTCGAGTGGAGCCGTGACATTGTCACGTTGTATCGGCTAGGGACATTACAATAAAAAGTGCACTTTTTGTAACGGCCTCCCCAGCCCACGGCTCGAAAGGATGTTCATTGGCACCCCCAGCATCCAGCTCGAAAGGGTTCAGCCTAACACGGTCTACAGACCATGCACACCAACCCCTCTCCATCCACAGGCAGGTTGTTGAGGTCGGGGATCGAACCCGAGACCTCCTTTATAAGGAGTTTTAAAACCACTCCTCATCACCAGTTGAGCTGCAGCTCAGTTGGTAATGAGGAGTGGTTTGAAAACTCCGTATCAAGGAGGTCTCGAGTTCGATCCTCGGCCTCAACAACCCGCCTGTGGATGGGGAGGGGTTAGGGTGCAAGGTTTGCGGACCTGGTTAGGCTAAACCCTTTCGAGCTGGATGCTGGGGGTGCCGGTGACCGTCCTTTCGAGTCGTGGGCTTGGGAGGCCATTACACGCAGTAAGTGTGTTGGAAGTGGGGCCCAGTTTTAGGAGGAGACAGAATGCTCATGGTGGGTTAGGAAATCAAAGAGGGGGTGGTCGCTTCCGTTAGAACTTTAGGAAGTAGCGCCCGGCCCCACAGCAAGCGTTGCCTCCACCTCAGCAAGTTCAACGATATCAACAATCCAGATGGCCGTTCAGGCAGGTTTGTTTTTAGTGTAATCATTCGGCGTTGGGTATTGTATCCCTAATGACCCTGATTTGAAGAAGTGTCCCTTGAGCTAAGATGAATTGAGTTTGTATTTCATGTTGTTTCATTAGTTGTGTGCTTGCAGGAATATATTGCTAAGTACAACCCAATGTCAGGTTACAGTTGGTCATAAAACACAGGACTATACAATGTAATCCTTCATAGTGTAGGCCAACGTGGTGACTCACGTGTAATCTCTCTATTGGGGTGTACTTCTTATTCAAGTACACTAGGAGAAATAAGGAAGGACAAGTTGTTTCATTCAGAAGAACAGAATTTTTCTCCAAGAAAAATTCATCGAGTATAGTAGTGAATACTCGTCGAATTCGTCGAGTATACTCATGAATACTCGTCGAATTTGTCGTGTATACTTACTCGCACACATCGAATTCATCGTATTTACTTAGGGAATAATCTCTGAGTTCTTGAAAATCGGTTAATTTAAAATTGTCGGCAATCTTCACGTGTAATCGTCGAATTCGTCGAGTGTATCTATTGATACTTGTCAAATATAAATATATAAATATAATATATATATATATATATATATATATATATCAATACACGAAGAATTCATCGACACTTACTGGATATTCCTTAAGTTCTCGAATTGACTTATCTGGATTTCTCTAAGTCAAATTCATCGAATATCACTTTGCCCATGCGTCAAATGCATTGATAGTATATGCCTATACTCATCGAATTCGTCGAGTAAGCTAGTAGGTATTCGTCGAATTCGTCGAGTATCTCTATAGGAAAGCATTGAGTTATATCTTGGATCTATCTGGAATCATCTTAGTTATTTTTGTTGAGTTTCGAAGCAGTTCGACGAGTATACCCGTATTTACTCGACGATACTCGACGAATAATACTTAGGGTTTATTTTTATTTTTTCAACTTTCCGACTCGGATCGTCCAAACCGCCATGTACAATAACTCGTAATGTCTCGATATAGAAGGAATATTCTAGCCGTTAGAGAAGAGGAGTTCCTATAATTACCTAGGGTGGATTTCGAGAAACCCTAATCGTGCATTTCAAGGTTCAAATCGAGAAATTCCTAGAATAGCTTCTGTTAGCCTTCGTCTTCGTTCTTCATAATACTCTCGGCTGACAATGACGTGATGCACGATTCATTCTACAACAAGCGTGTCAACTAGATACTTGATATCTGAAGGTTCTCATACTACTAAGAACTAGTTGATCTGTGTGTTTAGATCAAGTCTCCAAAGATTTAAGATTCTCTTGTTTTCAAGACATTCAAGATCTACTTTTCAAAGGAACGGAAGACCGAAGATTTCAGATCTGAAGAAAATTATTTTTAATCTTTGTTTGTGTAGATCTTTTATACTATTGTAGGAGGTTTTTTCCTCCGAGTTGTAGATCCTTATTATAGGATTGAGTTAGAGGAGAGGTTGTTCTCCAAGTTGTAGGAGCGTTGTTCTCCAAGTGGTAGGAGATTTGTCTCCGAGTTGTAGGAGTTGAGGGTCTGATGTGTAAGATTGTGTTTAATCTGAGATAAAGGTGAAGTTGCCGAATCTAGACCTTCGTGGTAGATAGGCGAGGCAGGACAGTGGATGTACCCAACTCGGGGAACCACTATAAATTCTCTATGTTTCTGTATGCTATTTTTGTACAATTTTTATTTAGCTATAAGTTGAAGAACTCACCTATTCACCACCTCTTGTTGATTTAGGTTGACTACTAGACACTTTCAATTAGTATCAGAGGTAGGTTATTCGATATAAGGTTATCACCTTGAACAAGATCTCCGTCTAGTTGTCAAGAGAATCCGCTTAACTCCAATAGATAGAAGCAAGGATATGTCTTCGATGAAGTTGCATGTGTGCACTAAGGAGAACTTCCCCATGTGGAAGGAGAGAGTCAGATTCTACATAGAAGCTATTGATCCCCGCATATTTCATATTGTTGAAGAAGGACCTCACATTCCTATAAAGCCATCTTCCTTGAATCCTACTATTATAATTCCCAAGAAAATGATAAAATTGACCGAGGATGAAATAGCTCTAATCTCCTTGGATAAAAAAGGCAAAGAATATCATAGCCAGTGCAATGGACGATTCAATGCTGCAAAATCTATTCCATTACAAATCGGCTAAGGAGATGTGGGACTGTCTCGTAGTCCTCATGGAAGGAACTGAAGAAGTTAGAGATGATCTGAGATCTCTACTTAATCAAGAATACTTGGTGTTCAAGCAAGGCTCAAGTGATACAATTGTAGATAGTTTTGATAAATTCTTTAAGATAGTCAATGGACTCAGAAACTATGGTCATACATTTTCTAATGGTGTGCTCAACGACAAATTTCTAAGATCCCTGACAAAAAACTGGGACACCAAGGTGGTAGCCATTAGGGAATTTGGAAAGCTGCCTGAGATTGATCCCCAAAATATTTTTGGAAAGCTCCTCTCATATGTACTCCAAATGAATACTCGAAAGAAAGAGGAGCAGAGCAGCAAGACTTCAAGCAAAGAGAAGTCAGTAACTCTTAAGGACGAAGGGTCTAGAAATTTTAAAGTTGTGTCACCAGTAAGGACATGAGCTTCTTGATGACCAAGAAGTTTTTGAGCCAAGCACGCCAGGCTCTGAATTGTCTGATGTAGAATTCTCACTAATCTCCAACTAATTCAAAAGACTACTCAGCAAGAGGTGGCAAATGAAAAATCAGTCCTCCTCCTCCAACTTCAGAAGATCACATCGTGTTGTGATCTGTCCAAGAAAAATACAATAGAGATGACATGTATAAGTCTAAACCGAACAATACTTCTTCTTCTGACATAGTTTGTTATTGTTGCAATAAGCCAGGACACATGATTGCGGAGTGTCCAAATGAAATGAAGGAAGGATCCAAGAAAGAAGAGAAAAGATCCTTCAAAGGTAAGAGTAAGGAAGAGAAGAGCTTCACTGTAAAGAAGTCAAAGACTCTTAGTGACAGTGACTCAAGTGAGTCAAGCTCTAATGATGAAGAAGCTTACTTCAGGCTCATGGCTCAATTAGATGAGGAAGTTGGCGACTCCCAATTCAATGGGAAGGAAAACTCGCACACAATGCTTTCTGAATCTGAAACTTCTACTAATGCTCATGAAGACTATTCTTCTGAGGAAGATGATTCTGACTTGATGGCTCATCCTTAAGAACTTTTGAGAGCCATTGACAAATGCCGCAAGATAGTCAAAAAGTAATCAAAAGAGATTGCTTTTCTTAAGGTAGTGGAATCACGACTGAAGGAGGAAATTGCATAATTAACTCGTCTCAGAGATGAATTTCACTCCTTAAAAGAGGAATTATAATGCTCTGTTGAACATTTAAGTTAGAAGGAGAAATACTTACATGAGCTAGAAGAAAAGCTCTTGGTGGAAAGGAAACTTGTTGAATGTTACTCTAATACAAAGACAATTCTTCCTCTCATTGATGAACGACTCCTAAGAAGGGTAGTGGTCTGGGCCACATAGCTAATAAAGGCAAGGATATTATGAGAGCCGATACCAAAGGCAAAGGGAAGGTACCTAAATATCATCCCTCATTTAAGAAGATAATCTTTCCCTCAAATAAATATGACTTTGAGACGTCCTATGGTCACTTTGCGTGGCTAACTTATGTGGAGCCGAAAAAGCATTACCATAGATGGACCCATACCTGAGACTTTGGGGCTAGTGTTTTCAAGCCACCATATGAAGAAAGAACTCTTAAAGAGTATGGTCCCTATGTTCATGGACCAAATTTTAATAAAGATCTGAATGCCAAAATTGTTGTCCCGAAGGCAAAGGAGACAAAGAAGCCTTGTGTTTGTCTGTAATTATGAGGCTTCTTCCTCCAAGTCAGTTGCCCCTGCTAGACCTCCCGTTCACAAGGAAAATCAGGAGTACAAGAGAAAGTACAATAGATTTGATTGTTAGTGTTGCGACAAGATTGGTCATTTTGTCGTAGATTGTTGGTTTCATCCAATAAAAATTTAAACTCAGCGAGTTAACAATGCACGACCAACAAGACACAATGTTAATGTTCCTATTGGTGCTAAACTAACAAGGAACCAAGGACCCAAATCTATTTTGGTTCCTAAGGGAAAATGATCTATGATTGCAGGTATATTCAAAGGCCAACAAACCAATTTGGTATTTGGACAGTGGATTCTCTCGACACATGACAGGGTCAAGAATCCTATTATAAGACGGACCAAAAGTCATCTTTGGATGGTCTGACCAGGGAATCACTAAATTCTACGGTATGTCTAACACCCCCATCCATCAAATGGAATATAATAGAAGGTCCGACCGAGGCCCCACGCCATATTCCACAGACAGTCGATGGAGTTACATATTAATACCAAATTACTATAAAAAAATTTGTATCCTAACCCATAGCATACTAGCGGAAGCTTTTTAAATAGGTTGAATGAACCCATCAATAAACATGAATGTCCACTATAGTCCAAGACAGGAATAAAAGTAAAAATACACAAAGAGTCTCGGCCTTATGGCCTTGCAACTATTTACTTGAACAATAAGTGTTTTACAGACTTTGGCACGCAGGCCGACCACACATGTAAGTAGTAAAGAAAAACACTTCGCTTTGGCCTTCAAGGGCCAGCACAACAATAAGGGCTTCGGTCCACTACTTGCCACTTGGCTCACCTGTTCCTGCATAAGAACAGTCCACCAAACGGTGGCAAAACAAGGCAACGGTCAGCTAAATCTGACCAAATTATAAATACCTCAACCCTTACTTAGGGCGGCACTGTCCCTTTCCTACAATATACTAACAAAACTAAATATAGCAATGAAAGTGTAATTTAAGCACACTTCACCACAGGCGTAGGCATGAACGGCCACATACCCCGTGCTTTAGGGGCACATCCTCGATGTCCGGACAAAAATAAGGGACTCACCACCGTTTATAAGACGACAACAAACATGAGCTTTTTGGTAGTCTTTACCGCCTGCGCAAGGCCTAAGACCCGTAACTATGGAAGCGACAGGTAACACTACCCACGGACGCTCGGCTTAACTATTGGTAGGTTTGGCTCTTTCCCGTTGCTCACATCGCCGGGCGCAAAAATCCATGACGTGGGTTAGCCTCCCCCTTCCCATTTCTCCAAACATTTCATAATCACGTTATGATAAACGGATGGATGGCTCTCAGGCTACCAGGCTGGGCCCTCAAAGCTCTCAGCCCCACATCACTAGCCCCGAGTCTCCACAACACAGGCCTCAAACAAAGCTCTTAAGGTACTACCGCCGGCGGTACCACTATCGTCGTGCGGTACCTGGCTGAAATGCAATTCTACCCAGTTTTCTGAGTGCTCCTTGGAGTAAGTCCCCAAGGTTCCCTGCTGCAATCTACAGCGTAGAAAAACCCGAAAAACAAACATCACGGAGTCTTCTCCGATAATAATCAGCATAATGAAAAACATCACCAATCCAGACCAACCTGTCTGGATGGGCTTCACACACCATGCCTATGTTCGTACTTCGATTCTGAACTCTATATGCAAAACTACGGGGATACTCTGTATCTAACCGAAGGAAGACCTCACGCTCACCGCACACTCGCGGGAGAGGGTTTCCTATGCAAAAGGGAGAGGACTTCACATGTCCAAGTAGAGAATCGTTACCCTATGCAACCTCTTTGGTGTCATGCCAAAGATCCAGATAGATGAACGCGAGCATAACAATCTTACCTCCACAGATTTAAACCCATCTTGTGAATAAGAGCTTCAGAACTCCAACAGTGGTGAGTTCTCCCTTCCGGCACTGCTACTCCTCCTCCAAGAAAGTCAGGCCAAGTACTCACTCTAAAAGAAATGAAGTGAAAATGGCCAAACTAGGCTTATAAAAAAGGCTTCCGCTGCGCGGTAACTTGCTATCGCCGTGCGGTATCTTAATTCAACGCCTCGTTTCGAGTGCAACCGCCCAAGCCTTGCAATCACAGGCCAACACGTGGACACACTGTTATAGTGTCACTATCGTTGCGTGATTGGACGCTAACACCGTACGGTAGCTGTCGTCGGTTATGCCATGACACTTGTTTTTAATGCCACGTGCTACTGACTACCACCATGCAGTAGAATCTCAAGAGCCTTGTCAATTAAATTGACCTAGCTATCGCAGGCGGTATCACTATCATCGGGGGGTAGCTTCCTGAGAGCTCTGCCAAATTAATTCCCCAACTAGCTCTGCGCGGTCACTATCTACCACCAGGCAATAACCTCTTACCCGAGAACTCGGTGCTCTCGACAAAATTGGCGCTAACCCTGGAGCTACCGCCGCGTGGTAACTAGCTACCGCCGAGTGATAACCCCCAGAGAAGAGTTCCCCTCCTTAATAAATTTGGGGCATTACAGTATGATTACCAACGGTATAGTCTCCTTCACAGAAGTGGCCTATGTTAAAGGATTACACCATA
Organism: Platanthera zijinensis; assembly: GCA_039513925.1. Taxonomy (NCBI): domain Eukaryota; kingdom Viridiplantae; phylum Streptophyta; class Magnoliopsida; order Asparagales; family Orchidaceae; genus Platanthera; species Platanthera zijinensis. Next base: position 86,314,540 of record CM077086.1, read on the forward strand.
ATCAGATCAGCATAAGCCAATTATGTGATAAAGGCTATATAATTGAGTTCTACAAGGACAAATGTCTGATAATATCGTCTGCCAATTTGGATACAGTCTTAACTGGCACTCGAAGTAGAAATATTTTCTGCTTTAATTTTCTATGCATGGATAATTATACACTAGTGTGCTTTTTGGGAAAAGATAGTGCGTCTCTCTGTGAGCAATGACACAAGAGATTAGCACATATAAATTTCAAATATAGTAATATGTTATTTTCTCAAGACTTCACGTGATGCTCCCAGCATTAAGTTCCTTAAAAAGAGTCCATGCCACGCATGCCAAATGAGTAAGAAGGCAAGGGATACCTTTATGGGCATTACTGAAAATGATTCTTCTAGAAGTTTATACTTACTTCATATGGACTTATTCGGTCCTACGTCAGTTCACAATTTATGAGGTAAAGTCTACACGTTGGTTATTATTGATGATTACTCTCGTTCTACTTGGGTGTTCTTTGTAAAACATAAGTCAGAAACCTTCGAGGATTTAATTAATTTTATTAGGAAAATTTAGAATGAGTTAAACTGCTTCGTGGTCAAAATCAGAAGTGATCACGGAACAGAATTTGATTCTAGGGCCATGTCAGAATTCTATGGAATTTAAGGTAACTTTCATGAGTTTTCCTCTCCACGTACTCCACAAAAAAAATGGAGTTATAGAGAGAAGGAACAAAACCCTCATTGAAGCATATACAACTATGTTGAATGACGCTTCAATACCAGAGTACCTCTGGGCTAAAGCAGTCGACACAGCTTTCCACGCGCAAAACAGAGCATTAATTAACAAAAAGCCATCGTAAGACTCCCTACGAACTGTTGAAAAGCAGAAAACAGACTGTGTCCTACTTGAAGATCTTTGGCAGTAAATGCTTCGTACTTAATAATGGGAATTATTATTATATGAAGTTTAGTGAAAGTGTTTTGAAGGTATTTTCGTAGGTTATAGTAGCCATAGTAAGGCATATAGGATTTTAAATAAGAAAACACTGATAGTAGAAGAGTCTATAAATGTTGTATTTGATGAGATAAGTATACATTATAGCAACTCGTCTTGTATTATTAGTGTAGATGCAGGTACCAGGTTACATGAACTAAGCTTGGAATAAGCGGTCAAGGAAGATGCTCCAAGCTTAGTCAAGATCGTCTATCAAAGTGTATAGGATGAAGAACTACTTCAACCTACATAAGATGCAACTGATGTGGCAGAACCTGCTAGTGGTAGAGGAAGAAATCTAGTGTCATGACACCTAAGAGATCACCCAGTTGATCTGATTATTAAAAATCCAGGAGATATAGTAAGAATAAGAAGAGGTACTACTAGCGAAGTTCAACATCTTAGCTTTCTGTCTCAGGTTGAGCCAAAGAAATTTGAAGAAACAAATAAGGATGCCTCTTGGATAATGTCAATGTAAGAGGAGCTCAACTAGTTTTAAAGGTGTAAGGTTTGGGAGTTTGTTCGAAGGCTCAAAGGACAGAACGTGATCGGTACCAAATTGATATTCAGAAACAAGCTTAACGAGAATAAAGTAATTATAAAGAATAAAGTCAGGCTTGTAGCTCAAGGGTACAGACAAAAAGAAAGGATCGACTTCATTCAAACATTTGCACCAGTGGCCAGACTTGAAGCGAGCAGATTGTTCCTTGTATATGTTGCTCACAAAGGCTTCAAGGTCTATCAAATCGACGTAATGTAGGCATTCCTCAATGACGATCTAAAAGAGGAAGTATACGTACAACAACCCACAGGTTTTGTCGAATCTACATTCCCTGATTATGTATATTTTCTTAAAAAGGCATTATATGGTTTAAATCACGCTCCCCGAGCTTAGTATGAGACGATGTCTAGCTTTCTTCTTGAGAACAGGTTCGCAAAGGGAAAGATAAATAAGACATTATTTCTTAGGGAAGTAAAAGGCAAAATTTTGCTAGTGCAAATCAATGTCGATAACATTATTTTTGGCTCTATGGAGGACCACCTTTGCACGAAGTATTTTAAACTTATACAAGGGAAGATTGAAATGAGCAGTATGGAAGAGCTGAAGTATTTCTTAGGACTTCAAGTGAAACAATCTGAAGATAGAATTTTCATCTCTCAGACGAAGTTCACCCATGAGTTAAGTTAAGAAATTCGAAAAGGAGAATGCAACCTCAATGAGGACTCCAATGGGTTTAAATAGGTCTCTGGATAAGGACGAAAAAAGGAAAGCTTTTGATTAAACCAAGTACAGAAGCAAAATTGGGCACTTGCTCTATCTTACTTCTAGTAGACCCGACATAATGTTTTCAACATATGTTCGCTAGATTTCATGTGAACTCTAAGGAATCTCATTATGCCGATACAAAGATGATTTTGAGATACCTTAAGGGTACACAAAATCTTGTCTTCTGTTAACGAAGAAGTAATGATGTCGAGCTAATTGGGTTTTCAGATGCTGATTTTGTAGGAAGAAGGGATGATAGGAAAAGCACTTTTAGGACTTACCATTTCCTCGGAAGAAGGCTTATTTCATAGAGCAACAAGAAGAAAAATTATGTGGAACCCTCCACTGCTAATTCATAGTACATCTCAGCTGGTAGTTGCTGCACACAGCTTCTCTAGATCAAGAATCAGCTTGAAGATTACAATCTGAAATACAAGGAGATTCCGATATTTTGCAACTCCTCTAATGCGATTGCAATTGCAAATAATCCAGTCTCAGTCAACCAGACAAACAACGTTGAAATCAGATATCATTTCATATGGGAGCATGTGAAGAACTTGGACATAATTCTCAACTATGCCCCAACGGATAAGCAAGTCGCAGACATATTCATGAAGACGATGGACGAGGCCAAGTTCTCATTCTTCAAAATGGAACTAGGTATGCTAAACAAGGATTCTTGAAGATGGCTAAGGAGAGTCAATATTCTCTCAGTGAAGTACATCTCTAAGCAGTCAAAGTTTCCAAGCAAAATTCGTCGAGAAGTACGCATTGGAACTCGTCGATTCATCGAAACTATATGAACTTTTACAACGAAATTCAACGATATTCAATGATTTCTGCTCGACTTCTGTGGGATTTCGACGAATCATACTTAGGTCATTTTTTTTATTGGATCTAAAGAGTTATAGGTTTAAGGTATTCGTCGAATTATCATGTATTGAAACTTTATTTATATATATATATAAGGTTTCCAGGGCAAAATCTCTTCACATCGTCGAAAGAGAAGTCTGAATCCCATTGATTTCTCCTTTCAACGCTTCAGATTCCGAGAGTGCAGTCGTCATCCGCAACATCAGTTCATCATCTTCTTTGATTCCTTCAACTGTGCAGTTTTCATATTTCCTTACGGATCCTAGAGGTACTAGTGGCTTGCTCGTAGGGGGAGAATTGGTTCGAACAGGTTTCTCTACGGTCACAGATGAGTTCCGTAATGTCATCCTCGTGTTGGAATCGGTCGGCCTAACCATCGTCCTCTAATACCCTTGCAAAGTGTTGGGCAAGGAGGTTCTAGAGTTCTTCCAAAATGCCAAACTCCGCAGGGAAGATACAGTGATTAAGAGCAAAGTCAAGCAAATCAAAGTCAAAGTGAAAGCTTCTCTACTCATAAGATATTTATAGCTACCAGTGTGTGAAGAGGAAGATAAGTTAAAAGATAGTGATTTATCAAGGGCTCTATTATTTTGTGTACTACTAATAGGTACGAAAGCGGTCAAGCATAAAGGGATTAATGGCGAATGAAAACTTCTATCATATATCATTAGAAAAGTTCTGTTGTGCAAGACTTGAACTCATGATTACTTGTCCTAAGACATGTTCAAGATTTTGGTCGCCATCATATGCCGGAAGAGAATAGATTGGGGTGCAGTGTTATTTAAAAGGATAAATAATTGTTTCTGAGCACCTAACTTTGGAAGGATTATTAGCCTTTACTTTTATCCGTTGGACTGAGACACATTTGACATGACCAAAGGAGTTCTAATTCATCACCTGAAGAAAATTGATGCTTATATCTTCTCTAGATGGGAAAGAAGAATCCTAAGGCAAGGTGGTCTCCTACCCCCCCCCCCCCCCCCCCCCCCCCGTGAAATTTCAGAAAGCTTCTGTGCAGGAATCGAGGGGGAGTCTGCTAAAACCCATGTGGTTAATGATGTAGATGTGCCCTTGGTTTCTCCTTCTTCTATAGTTTCTGATGTTCTAGAGACAATGGTACTTATTTTAGTTGAAGTTATAGATGATCTACTCACAGAGATTGCTGATATTTGTAGGGCTATTGCTACTGAGGTTGTATATGTTGAGGCTGCTGATGAGAGAACTGCTGATGATACTATAGTTGCTCATGATGAGGTAGTTGGTGATGTTCTTGATGAGGTTGCTGATGATGAGGATACGGTTGCTGATAATGTAAATGATGCAGAAAAGTTTGGAATTGCTGTTAATGTAAATGGTTCTTCTGAGCTCGCTACCATAGATAATATGATCGTAAGTCTCCTTGAGATTTTTCTAGTAAGGACTGAGGGGGAGCAGATTTATCCTTCAATTTTGGTTCAAATAAAGTTGGACAAATTTGTGCGAAATCTTCAGAAAAGATATGCAAAAATTTTTGGTGGACCTCCAGTAGAGGAAGTACAGATTGTTCATCTCTCTAACGAGGAAGGAGAAGCTGCGATGCTTCCTCCTTTCCTAGAAACTCAAGATCTTGCTCAAATGCTAAAAGCCCATATTTCCATAATGGTAGAGTCGTCTAGTGACTCTAAGGACAGTATAGATATTCCAACTCTTCCTAGTGTTCCTGTTGTATAAATTCAAAGTACAAGTTAAGATCATTCCATTCTAAAGTCCATAGAAGCCATGATGGCAAGGCAGCAAGAAAAATTTGACTTATCTCTTTAAAAATTTCTCAAGAAAGTGAAAGAGATAGAAAGATCTGAACAACAACCTTGTAGAGATCAAGGTATGTTTTGATAAGTTGGAGTCGACGCTTAATAGTTGGTTCGTGTAAGGTGGGCAAGCCATTGTCCATACAATGGCTGGGCGGAAACGCAACCTAACTATTCTCCAAAATGTTGATGAAAATGCAAAAATAGTTATAGATGCACAAAATGCACGGATGAATTTTCTTGACGATCAAATGGTCTATTACAGTAATGTTATTGCATCAGAAGTGCTCAAAGAAGTCAAAGGGGGGAATTGAAAATTAAGGTAGATGCGCTTGAAGCTTCAATGAAAGAATAGTTCATGGCAGCAAACATCTACTGCTATGATAACTTCTATTAGCTGTATGGAGAGCTGTTTACAGGATCTACAGGGGTAAGGATGCCAGAATAGGTGATACCAGACCCTGTACATGACTATGTTCAGCCTTCTCAGGACTACACTCAATATTGAACAGAATCTCAAGATCAATCTATTGATGCTGCTGAACCAGAGATCCAAGTGGTTGAGGATATCTCCCAACCAGCTTCAAAGAGAAGGAGATATGGTGAAGGCCCTTCTTCTATCAGGTCTGATCCTAGTAGAGAACGGTGTGAAGTGTGACACCTTCACATTAATCGATGTAGGACATGAAGACAGGCATACTCACTATAGCAGGGAGGAGTGGAAGAAACATGAAATTGCAAATGTCAAAAGAAGGATTCACATCAGAAATTTCAAAAGAGATGATCCTATGGCGCCTCCTCCACTGGCCAAGTATTTTTCGAAGTTGAAGGCTTACTTTGATAGACAATTTCAGAACAGCCAGGGCAAATATGCTTCATATTTTAATTTGATGATTGTGAATACTATTTGCCCCAATAGAACTCTCATATATATAATTTAATATTTTAACTGAGAATGTTATTATTTCTTAATTTTAAATGTCCTTTCCATATCATGCTTTAAGATTATTGTGTGTACAATTCACTTAGTTTGTAGGGTTTTGAGTTCTTCAAATAGGGGGAGATTGTTAGGTATTATATCCACAATGACCCTGATTTGAAGAAGTGTCCCTTGAACTAAGATGAATTGAGTTTGTATTTGATGTTGTTTCATTAGTTATGTTCTTGCAGAACTATATTGCTACGGGAATCCAATGTCAGGTTACAGTGGGTCATGAAATACGGGACTATACAATGTAATCCTTCATTGTGTAGGCCAATGTGTTGACTCATGTGTAATCTCTCTATTGGGGTGTACTTCTAATTCAAGTACACTAGGAGAAACAGGGAAGGACAAGTTGTTTCATTCAGAAGAACAGAATTTTTCTCTAAGTAAAATTCGCCAAGTATAGTAGTGAATACTCGTCGAATTTGTCAAGTATACTCATGAATACTCGTCAAATTCGTTGTGTATACTTACTGGCACTCATCAAATTCATTATGTTTACTTAGGGAATAATCTATGAGTTCTTGGAAATTGGGTAAGTAAAAATAGTCGAGTATTTTCACGTATAATCGTCGAATTCGTCGAGTGTATCTATCGATACTCGTCGGAATTCGTCGATATATATATATATATATATATATATATATATATATATATATATATATATATATATATATATATATATGTCAATACATGATGAATTCTTCGAGACTCACTGGATATGCCTTGAGTTCTCGAATTTACTTCTCTGGATTTCTCTAAGTCAAATTCATCGAATATCACTTTGCCTATGTGTTGTATCTGTCGATACTCGCCGAGTAAGCTAGTCGATATTCGTCGAATTCATCGAGTATCTCTATAGAAAAGCGTTGAGTTATATGTTGGATATATCTGGAATAATCTAATTTATTTTAATCGAGTTTCGAAGTAGTTCGACGAGTATACCCATATATATTCGACAAATAATACTTAGGGTTTATTTTTCTATTTTCAAATTTCCGACTCGGATCGTCAAGACCGTCATGTACAGTAACTCGCAATGTCTCGAGATGGAAGGAATATTCTAGCCATTAGAGAAGAGGAGTTCCTATAAATACATAGGATGGATTTCAAGAAACCCTAATCATGCATTTCCAAGTTCAAATTGAGAAATTCCAAGAATAGCATCCGTTGGGCTTCGTCTCTATTCTTCATGATACTCTCGACGGACAATGATGTGACACATGATTCGTTCTTCATCAAGCGTGTCGACTACATCCTTGATCTCTGAAGGTTCTCATACTACTCAGATCTAGTTGATCTGTGTGTTCATATCAAGTCTTCAAAGATTTCAGATTCTCTTGTTCATCAAGACGTTCAAGATCTACTTTTCAAAGGAACAGAAGATCAAAGATTTCATATCTTAAGAAGATTATTTTTAATCTTTGTTTGTGTAAATCTTTTATACTATTGTAGGAGGATTTTGCCTACGAGTTTTAGATCCTTATTATAGGATCGAGTTGTAGGAAAGACTGTTCTCCGAGTTGTAGAGCATTGTTCTCCGAGAGGTAGGAGATTTGTCTCCGAGTTGTAGGAGTTGAGGCTCCGAGGTGTAAGATTGTGTTCAATCTGAGATAAAGGTGAAGTAGCCTAATCTAGCCCTTCGTAGTAGATAGGTGAGGGGGGATAGTGGATGTACCCAATTCAGGGAACCACTATAAATTCTCTGTATTTTTGTGTGCTTATTTTTGCACAATTTTTATTCTATTATAATACGTAGAACTCATATATTCACCCCCTTCTAGGTGATTTAGGTTGATTACTAGACACTTTCAACTGGGCCACATCTAGTGTTATTACCGAAATTTAGGTAGAGATGTTCCCCCTATTGTTCATCAGGCAGCTCAGCAATGACAAGGACAACTCCGTGGTCGAGGATGAGGACCACGGGGAAGGAATCCTAGACCTACTCGGGAGATGATGTTTTCTCTAGATATGACTCAAGAGTGGAACCCTAAAGACATGATTGTAGGTATTTTGAATCAAATAAATATGTTATAAGAATTTTCCCTTAGCTTGCCTGAGTTTGTGCTAGAAGTCTAGCCTTGAAATAGGTATACCTTAACATTTAGGCATCGTGACTGTTAGTGGGAAACAAGCTCATACTTTATTTTATACCGGTGCCACTCATTTATTCATCTCAACAGACTTTGTAAAGGATCTAAATGGTGTGCAATATTTCACCGGCATCACTCAGAGAGTGCCCCTCCAAGAGGGCTCCGAGATAACTTTGTCCGCCAAGTGCGACATGGAAGTGTATATTGGAGGAAACCTTTTTGAGACACCTGCAACGGTGTTGGAAATGCCCTAATTTGATCTTATTCTTGGCAAGACATGGCTAGATTGGCACCATGCCAGGATTGATTGTGTGGCAAATCAAATCACCTTGAGACACAGAGACTCTGAGATAATCTTTCAAGGTATTAGACTCACACACCGAATAATGTTTTCTTCCATTCAGGACATTAAGTCCCATAAACAAGGGAATGGGGTGTATATGACATGTTTTGAGTAAAAAGAGATAGTGAGTAGAATAGAAGATGTTCATGTAGTTTGAGATTTTCCAGAAAAGCTACCAGGATTAACCCATCTAGAGAAGTTGACTTTTAGATCAAAAAAGTACCGGGTGCCAAACTCGTCTCTCAAACCCCATACATGATGGCCCTAAAGGCACTAGCAGAGTTTCAGGTGCAGCTTCAGGAGTTGGTAGATTCCGGATTTGTTCTCCCAAGTTCATCGCCATGGGGATCTCTAGTGTTGTTCGTAAAGAAGAAGGATGGGTCACTTCTGTTGGTTATAGATTACAGGGAGCTTAACCGGTTGACCATTCGAAACACTTACCCTTTGCCTCGGATCGACGAGCTTTTCAATCAGTTGGTGGAGGTGCATTTGTTTTCCAAGTTGGATTTACGATCGGGGTACTATCAGTTGAGAGTTAGAGAGGAAGATATTCAGAATATGGCCTTTAGTTCAAGGTACGGCCTGTATGAGTTCACGGTGATGTTGTTTGGACTCAAAAATGCCATCTCCGTATTCATGAGCTTGATGAATAGGGTGTTTGAGCCGTATCTAGACATCTTCATCATCGTCTTCATCGACGACGTGTTGGTCAACTTTAAGATGGAGAAGGATCATGCGGAGCACTTTTTCCAAGCATTGGAGAAGTTAAGAGAGCACTCCTTGTTGGCTAAGTTCATCAAGTGCGAGTTTTGTATTCAAAACGTTACCTTATTTGGCCATGTTATTAGTGGTGTTGGATTAGCAGTAGACCCGGCAAGGAGCGTGCTGTGAAGGAGTGGTCTCCTTTGAGGTCAGCGGCCGACGTGCAAAGTTTTCTTGGACTTATAGGGTATTATCACAAGTTTGTTGAGAGATTTTCAAAGATCTCCCTTCCTCTCACTGCCCTGACAAATAAAGGTGTGTTATATGAGTGGACACATTAGTATGAGGTTGCATTCAAAGAGATGAAGGATCGACATACCTTCGCACCAATCTTATCCCTTCCATCCAGGAAGGAAGGATTCCAGGTTTACACTGATGCATCCTATCAAGGTATGAGAGCAGTGTTGATATAACATGGGCATGTGATTGCTTACGCTTCAAGACAGGTGAAGAAACATGAGATTAATTATCCAGTACATGATTTATAATTCGGGGCAATGGTCTTTACCCTAATGATTTGGAGGCACTATCTCTACAGAGTTCATTGCGAAATTTTCTCAGATCATTTGAATTTAAAGTATGTTCATACTCAGAAGGAGTTGAATTTGATCCAGGGGAGGTTGTTGAAATACTTGTGCATTTATGAGTTTATGTTAAACTACCACCCTGGGAATGCGTACTCCGCAGCAGGTGCATTAAGCAGAAAGGTACCAGCATTGAGCCCCGAGTCTCGAATGATGGGAATGGAATTGGCTCGAGTGCTTGAGGAGATGGAGACTACGCTGGTATGTAAGAATCATTAAAAGACGTATATGGAAAAATTGGCTGCCTTGATAATAGTATGTGACATCCGTGAGCTGATCCGAGCAAAGCCAGGGAAGGATGTTGCTCTGGCCCCTATATTTAAGGTAATTAAGAGTGGATCTGCTGAATAGTATACACTGAAGGAAGGCCTCATTCATTTCTGTGACAGGATCAATATTCTGAAGGGCGGTGGAATCTGGGAAGACATCTTGATAGAGGCTCATTGCGCCAAATATTTGGTGCATCACTAGATTTCCAAGATGTATAATGACTTGCAAAAGACCATGTTTTGGCCAGGAATGAAGAGAGCTATTAAGTATTATGTTACACACTGTAAGACTTATCAAAGGGTGATGGTGGAGTGTAAGAGCCCGGGAGGATTATTGCTCTCATTACCTATCCCCGAGTGGAAGTTCATGGAGATATCCATGGATTTTATCCGCGGGTTGGCTCGACCGCACTCTTGGAATGATTTAGTTTGGGTGGTTGTGGATCGCTTGACGAAGATTCCCAGGTTCATTCAAATGAGGAAGGAGTCGCATGTTGATGTTTTGGTGCGTCTCTTTGTGGAGTAGTTTGTGTGGTACCATGGGGTTCCCAATACAATCATCTCTGATCGCGATGGTTGCATAACTTCCAAGGAATGTAGGGAAGTTTAAGCATATATGGGCTCCCGCCTTACATTTAGTATGGATTTTCATCCTCATACGGACGGTCGGTCTGAGTGGAACATCAAAATCATGGAAGATTTTTTGAGATTATACGTGTTAGATAGGGGCGAGCCATGGGAAAGTCTTTTGCCGCTAGTGGAGTTATCAAGATAGCATCTGAATGGCGCCCTACGAAGCACTTTAAGGGAGGAGGTATAGAACTCCATTATCGTGGGTGTAGGATGAAGACACAAAGACTTTGGGAGTGGAATATATATTGGCACTAATACTATGGTTAGATTGATACGGGATCGCATGCTAGAGGCTCCGAGTCAGAAAGCAAAGTACTCTAATGTGAAGCACCGGATGGTGGAGTTCAAAGTGGGTTACAAGGTGTTCTTGAAGATTAGGCCAATGCATGGAGTGTCACGTGTGCGCGGTAGAAAGAATGTCTGCCTGAGATATGTTGGGCCTTATGTTATATTGGAAAGAATTGGACCTTTGGCCTATCGGCTGGACATACCACCTGAGTAATACAAATTGCACGATGTCTTCCATATGTCGTCACTTAGGAAAGCACTACTACAACCCGATTAGCATGTACCATCCACAAATAGAACAGTGGTAACTAATAGGTCTATTCGACTAGAGACGGTGCGGATAGTGTAAACTGAGACAAGAAGTTTATGGCAAAAGAGTGTTCCTTTGGTGAAGGTCCAATGGTCTAATCATGGGAAAGAAGAGTAAACGTTGGAGCCAGTGGACATGATGCCGAAGCGCTACCCAGAGTTGTTTTCCCAAGGTAAAGTTAAACGGATACCGTGTATTCTTCATACTTTGTTTTCCCCCCACAGACTTAGCCTGATTTCGGGGATGAATTTTTTTTTGTTAGAGGATTTATAACGTCCCGATACGTTCTAGTCCCCTGACACATGTTTTTGAGTCAAGAGAGTTAACTCAAGTTCAGGGTGTACTGGTGGGAAGGCATCGAGTGTTCATAACCCCTCTCGATGAGCGCTGGGTTCCTCGACTGGTGGGCAGGTGCCGAGCATTCACGATGCCTCTCGATGATCATTGAGTGCGTCGACTTGTGGGTAGGTGTCGAGTGTTCACGAGGCCTCTTGACAAGCATCGAGTGCATCGAATGGTGGTCAAGCGTAGAGTGTTCATGACATCTCTTGACGAGCGTTGAGTGCGTCGACTAGATTCAACGAGCGTTAAGTTATACTCGACATATACGACGGACCGACTTAGAGGATTATCGGCCAGTGGAATTTGAAAGATTCGTCGGAATGTTTAGCTGATTAATCGAGATGACATAGAGGATTCCTACAATATGCAGGATATCGTCGAGGATACTCAACACATAAAACAAATTTGACTTAGAAGAATTTCGGCCTAAGCTGTGTTTACTGATTAACACTTATAGGTTGAACCGGGTTTGGGATATGTGCTGAGTTACTCCTTATGACTGGTCTTTTCAACAAGACTTATTTTATTTAATAATGGGCGGTCCAATGATAAAACGACGCATGGAAAAGTAACCAAAACCCTAATGCTTCCTTATAAAAAGGAATGCACGAAAAACCCTTGATAAACTCTTCCTAGCCGAGTCATTCTTTTGGTGCCGGTCTTATCGAGGGCAAAAAGGTTGTTGTGGTTGATTTCTAGGAAGCACGACTAAAGAGCCGGTGCTAGACATTCCTGGAGGAACCCCGAAGTCATTTCTCTCGGTGTTCCTTGTCTCCAGGAGGGTGATTCGAAGAGGATCAGACATCGTCATGCCGCCAAGAAGAAGAACGAGATCTATGGTCGGAAATGAGGTGAGCTTACTACCCTCTCCCTTCGTGCTAGATCTTTAGATCTATTATAGTAGAGATGTCCTCTCATGAGAGCTTGACTTTGGTGCGTATTGAAGATCTTCTAGGAAGAGACCACGTTTGGACCTTGTCCTAGGGTGTTGTTGTCTTCAACCTTTCTTCTCTTCAATATGAGGATGATGGCCTTGGTTCCATGAAAAATGGTTGTCTATTAAGGGTTAATAAGGGAGGAGGAAGAGCTGAATGTATCTTTGTACGAATGGATAGAGGAACAAGATGAACGGATGACTTTTGTTCGACTTTAGGATGCGTGCAAAAATCTGATTTCTGTACGCAACTGGTTTTGTGCTCAATTTACGCCATGATTGAGTCACTTGTAGGTCTTGGGCTGAACACAAAAGTTGTAGCCCCCGGAAATACCTTTCCAACGGATTATTGCACGTTTTCTGGTGAGCAATGTGGCTCCCACAAAGTATGACAGAAGTTGTTTCATTAAACTAACAAAGGTTTTGGGCTGAACACAAAAGTTATAGCCCCCGGAAATACCTTTCCAACAGAATATGGCACGTTTTCTTGTGAGCAATGTGGCTCCAACAAAGTATGACAGAAGTTGTTTTATTAAACTAACATAAGGCCAAGACATATTATCTGTCTAAGTAGTTGATGTGTTAGCCTGGTGTTCGAATCATTTATTTGGTAGGAGGTCATAGCCTTGGATGATATCTTGCGTTGGGGGTATCTAGTTCAAGAAACTGTGATGAGCTAAGGCATTATGTATGCATTTTGATGGACCTTGTATGTACAAATGGTTTTGAAATACTTTGTTTTCATGATAGCTAAACACCTAGAGGGGTTGAATAGGTTTTATATGTCTTTTTGAGTAACCTTCTGCTTAGGTGAGTTGTGATTTAGATTTAGATTATATTTCAAGATCACACAACCTCACACAAGGTATTTATAATGGTTCCCCAGGGTTTTGGTGTATCCACTATCTCTCCAACCTTTCTAATAGTTTGTTAGACAAGGCCAACTTCTCCAAACTCGGCTCAATGAGCTTACAACACTGATCCATCAGGATCTCTCTGACTCCTCCAAGTCCAACCTCAGGCCCAAGGCCCTACACTGAAAAAAATATTCTCCCACAGCTCAGTGATCTGCTCCAAAAAACCTACCTCAGACTTTAACTCAATGTCCTACACTCAGGCTAGGAGGTTAGCCCTACACTCAGATCCACCACTGGATCCTACCTCAGAGAGAAACTCTCCTACAACTCAAATTCTCCACAAGAATCCAACAACTTAGGCACAAAGGCCCTACAGCTCATATCTATAGAAAAGATGCTACCTCAAACTTTATAGTTTAGGCTTACACTCAGATAATTTAAGATCATACAGAAATAAATATTGGTTTTTGATGTTGATTGACTCTAGAGAAATAAACTCTGAGTCTGCCACTTCCTAAACTGAGATGACTCAGTCATATCTTCTTTACAGCTCCAAGAATGAATCTTCAAGAATGTTCTGCTTGAGTTGTTAAGTGACTGTAGGTAGGGCTTGCTTTGTTCCTCCTTCTAACTCAAAGAGATAACTCCCTGATCTTGATGTTGAAGGTGTGAGTAACAACGGCTATTTATCTTGAACTTTCTGATCAATAGCAAAAGTAATTTCTTCAATCTCTGTAACTTTATTGAGAGGAAGAAGATGAATCTCTGGATTTCCAAAAGTTAATTTCTTTTTTCTTGGAATACCACTTTTGCATCCCGCCGTCCATTAGCTCTTTGAGTTGTGGGACGACCTAGAGTTGGTAGCTGTAACTTCTCTTTTTCATTAATTATTGTACAACATGCAAGCGGCGCCATTTGTCATGTATTTTTTCGTTCTCGCAACATTTGAATTCCTGATAATGTCATCATAACTCAACACTTGTGGACTTAGCCAAATACAGACAATTTTGCATAGGCGTTGAGTGAAGACTTGTCACTCAATGCCAAAACACTTAGGCAGAATTCTGCACTACCAGGCGTTGAGTGATCATTCATGACCCAATGAATATAGACAATCATAGTCTAATTAACTAGGCATTGAGTGAGGTTTCATCACTCAACGCATCTAGATTTGGTGGATTTTCTCTGTATTAAGGCATTGAGTGAGTTGTCTTCACTCAACGCTTTTTGCCTTTTCCTATTTTATTGAAGAGGAGGTTAGTGAATTTCCTTCACTCAACGCTTCTGTCCTTGGAATGATTTTTTTGAATAGGCGTTAAGTGAGTTGTCTTCACTCAAATGCATTTGTCCTTAGACAGATTTCCAAGTCAATCAACCCTGCGGCTCTAACTGAACAGTGTTCTGTCAACACTTTCTCTTCAGGGCGTTGAGTGAACTGCATTCACTCAACACTTCTGGACTTAGCCAGAATTCATGTCATCTTCTCTTTGGCTTTGACAGTTTTAGCTTTACTCAATGTTTCTTGCATTAGGCGTTGAGTGAACTGCCTTCATTGAATTCTTCTGGACTTAACTAGATTTCTACTTTGGCAATGCTGAGGCTTTGACTGCCTAGGCTTTACTCAACGCTTAAAGCCATCTGGCATTGAGAGAACTTCCTTCACTCAATGCATCTGGACTTGGCAGATTTTTTCCTTATCATCATCCTATCTTGTGTCCACCTATCATTGTTGCTTATACAACCTATTTAAACTATGAACAAAGAGCTATATGCATACATAGAACTTAGAGCATGCATCAAATATAATTATGTGTATACCATTTTCTTATAGGCCTTCTTCAAATATGGGACATTGTGATCAATGGACCCAACAATCTCCCTCTATTTGAAGAAGTTAAAACCTTAGACAATGATATGCACTAACACACATAAAAGTTAATCATACACAGAAAATTGAGAACAGAAATTGAAGCACACACAAACATATGAATATATATAAAGGCATTAATCATCAATATCAATTGTTATTAAAATATTATTCATATTCCAAAAGCCCTTAAGAAAAATTGCAAATACATACCATGTTTCTTGTTCCTTAATTACTGTCCCTCGATTTGACTTCTCTGCAATCATTGTTTTATCTTCTTTCTTTTCTTTCTGCCTATCAAAGTAGTTGTAAGGATTGGGGAAGTATTTACTGGGTTCTAATACATCTAGTGGCAGAACACCTGACCTCTTAACTCTTATGTACTTCCTTCTTATTTCTTCATTGCTTTCTAGCTTTGCCATTTCTAGGGAGCTGTAAATCTTTCCCCTCTCAGTTTTCTTGGACTTGATCTCATCCTAGGGAGACAATATGATAGTCCTAGATTGAGGACTCCATTGCTCAAAATCAGGCGTGGTTTCCATCTCATCTATGTATAATGGAGCCCGCACGCAGACTCTTATTTGGGTGGTTGGTTCGATGAGTCGACCGTCGCGGACTGGCTAAAAAATTGAAGTTTCTAACAAAAGAAGGCAAGTGCACCTATTGCATGTAGTACTCGATATTTGGGAGAATACCGAGGTCATATTGTTCTCGGGGTCGGGTTGATTATTCCTACTCCTCGAGGAGGACGATTATTTTACTGAAAGTAAGGTGGATTTTTTATTTGTCACTTAATAATGGAAATAAAAGAAAGCTGAAAATTACTAGATTAATTCGATGACGGGTTAATGCTCGGCATCGAATCGGATTAAGACTAAAATAATTCTTGATAATTATTGAACTTTATTTTCAAATTAATAAAAGGCAACTTGGCCGTGGAGGTTCCACAAGTAAGAGCACACTTATCTCTAGAAATATTTCTCACCTGAACGCTAAGACTATTCGACCGAACGTTAGTCCGATGAAGGATTCATCTTAACACCCGCTTTACGCTAAGAACCCTGCTATTGGGTGGGGAACCCAATCCAGTAGAACTACGCTTCTCCTCTCTCGAGGGTATGTATGTAGTTCTATTTACCCAAGAGGGATCGATCCATATGCACGGCCTCTCGGCAAGCTAGCATATGGATAATGGAAATAGAGCCCACACATCGATTATGTGGTCCTACGCGTCGTTTACCCGGAGAAAATCTTAAGTCCTTAAATTAAAATGAAAATAAAGAACTTTAATTATTTCAAATCATTTCATATGTCTCAATGCTCTTTGATGCCAAGGGCTAAAGATGATTAGCCACTCATCGGTATGGGGACGGCTTTATGATTTTAATGAGACGCGAGTTTGAAACTATACACTAAACGATTATAAGAAGACGACCTAAAATAACAAACATTTAGATAAAATTGAAAAGCTAATTAAAACGAGAACTCACGCACACTTCGAACCCATAAAATAAAGTAAAGACAAGTCCTACTCGAATGAGTAGGCGGGAAATGAAAACACGTCATTTAACTTTTAACGAGTAGGCAGAAATAATTGCGTGTACAAGTTCTACTAAAATTAGTAGACGGTAAATGACAAGTCCTACTCGAATGAGTAGGCGGAAAATAAAAACACGTCATTTAACTCTTAAGGAGTAGGCGAAAATAAATGTGCACATGCACACACTCTACATGAATTGACAGAAAGCAATAAAATTATCTCCTACACACACACACTCTACAAAATTGAAAAAGCGATAAAATAAATCATGAAAATTTATCTCATACACTCACACACTCTACATAATTGAAAGAAAGCAATAAAATAAAGTATGAAAAATTATCTCATAAACTCACACACACAACATGAAATTTACATGAACAAAATTAAAACCTAACTCATACACTCACACACGCAAATTAAAAACAAAATGAAAGTTACCTAAAAATTAAAACAACTACTTTCTATTCTTAGAATTCTTTAAAAACACATAAAAAAATGAAATAAAAATAAAAAGAGCAAAAGTTTTTGGAAATTAAAGTTAAAATCAAAGGTGCTCAAAAATTAAAATGATAACTTTTTCATTTTTAAGAGTTCATAAAAGTGATGAAAAAGTAAAAATAAAATTTAAAAGGACAAAAAGTTTTACAACTTAAACAAAGACTAAGTTAAAGAAAATTAAAATCACTTTTAAAATTTCTTTTACAAAAGTCATTAGGATGGGAAAGTTACAATTTTAAAGTATCATAAAAGCTTGAAGAAAAACTATCCTAATAACTATAATAAAATCTAACATAACAACAAATAAAAAGCTTGAAGAAATTAACTAGTTAAACTCATACACACACACACACACTTTTCATAAAGAGAAACACTAAGAAAAATATGAGAATAAAAAGAAGAACAAAGTGGGCACACAAGTTCATTCCAAAACCATTTAAGAAGATAAAAGCTAACATGTTTTTATTGATGAAAAAGAACTATTACATAGCTAATACAAAAATAAAAAGAGGTGGAGAAAGTTCTCCTTACATGGAAGTGGAACACACCAAGCAGTCCACAAAACACACTAAATTTGGCTCAAAAAAGTGAACCCTTGGACCTTATAGAAATTTTTCATTTATTGATAAAAGTTCGGGCATGACACAGCCTAAGACACGGGCGTGTCAGGGACCGTGTTACAGTTGTCGTATTTGACTTGGCGAAATCCGGCGAGCTGGCTTGTTTCTGGAAGCTTCGGGATGGGACACGTGTCTGACACGGGCGTGTCGTGCTTGGACACGGGCGTGACATGCTGGCATTGAGTGTCGAGTTGATGGTGTTGAGTGGCGTTGAGAGGTGAATAGAAAAAGCGTTGAGTGGCTGCCAATGTTGAGTGGCGTTCAGTGTCGACTAGCTGAAGGCGTTGAATGGCTGACACGACCGTGTCGATTCTACGGACACGGGTGTGTCCTGCTCGAGTTGATGAAGCATTGAGTGTCGAGTTAGGGTCGACAATGGTTGATCGTCAAGTGGCGACATAGGCGTATCGGTCAGCATGACACGTACGTGTTAGGTCAATTTTTGACCATTTTCTGAAAAATTTCAGAAAATCAAAATAAACTAAGTTAAATCAGTTTTTACAAAAAGAAGCATATTTATTAAAGAAAAATAATAGAAAAATAACTAAAACATTCTAAAACTACTTAAATAAAATACTAAAAAATGCGTATATTTATCTCATCAAGTACCCATGTCCTAAAAATGCGTATATGTTATTCTAGAGCAAAAGTTTTAGATGAACTTATAAGGAATAAAAAAAACTCTAAGTTTAGCTACCATTTTAAATTAATTATAAGAGAGATCTAAATAAATATACGTGGTATGAGAGTTAAGTCCTAAAATTATGTAGATGATTTAAATAGAGCGAAAGTTTTTGCTACAAGACTTCTTGATGTAATCAAATGGAAAGCAATAGTTGTAGTGGTTAGGTTAACAAGAATAGTTTGGAATTATATGAACTTTAGCTTATAGGAGTTTTACGGAAAATAATGCATTTTACAAATTATGCTCTCAAAAAGATTTTTTAATTAATTCTAGAGCTGTGAAATTTGTTAAGGGGGTTCGGCGGTTTATGAAGTGGTTTGGATTTTGAGGCGAGGTAATTTTTTTCTCGCACCTCCATTTTTGGTTTTCTTTTTGGATTATTAGGAAAATGAAATTTTATTTTCCTAATATGATTTTTTTTCTTTTTCAACTTCATAATAATAAAATTAACCCAATATATATGTGTAGGAGTAATGAATTTTATCCTCTTATTCCATAACATATAATCTTTTTAAATTACTGGGTACCTATGTTTACGGAACGAAATCTTATTTCCATTGACATAGGATCTTATAAGGGTAAAATTTTCATCATGCCAAGTTGGACATGATAAATAAGTGGAAGAAAAAAAAAACTAGATTTTTAATTAAAAAATTTTTGAGAGCAACCTTTATAAATTGTACGTTCTAATTTTCAGAAAGCTAAAATTAAGCATAATTGAATTCTATAGTCGTTATTTTATAACATGATACACGTGCTCCTATCTATGAAAAATTAGAAGCAGTGCCTAAAACAAGTTTGCTATTTTAAACAAAGCAAAAAAAATTCTTTAAAACTTAACACCGGTTATTTAAATTTTTCAATCTATAATTAACAAACGAATAATGAACAAAGAATTAATAAAATTCACATATAAATAAACTCAAAACAAAATTTTTGGATAGCAAGAAAATTAAGAATGGTATATTTAATTTATTTGTTTTGTAAAATATTTTTTTTGAATTTTTAAAGTTATTATCTCTTTTTTGTATTTTTGTATTTATTTTTTTAATATTTTCATACTAAAGAAAGGAAAATGCGAAAATAAAATAAAAAAATTTTAGATTTTTAAGTTTTGCAAAAAAAATTTGTATTTTTTCGAAAATTTTCATTCTATTTACAAAAATTGGGAGAAAAAGAGAAGTTATTTACAAGGATGAGAGAGAAAAGGGGAGAAGGGAAAGAGAAAAGAATATTTACAAAAATATATCTACAAAAAATATTTACAAAGTAAAACAAAATATTTTTGGAAATTTTTTTGTTTTTGTTTTGTTTTCTTTTTTCAAAATTTTTTTTTTGGTTTTTGTTTTGGAATTATAAGTGCAAAAAAGAGAAGTGCAGAAAAGAAAACAGGGAAAATACGAAAACACCAACATAATTAGTTCCAACATTATCCCTAATATTGTAAGATAAGTATGCGGAACGAGAAAAAATAAATGCTATATATATGTACAAAAAGAAAGACGGAGGGTAGAAACGTCCCTGATGCGTGTTCGGGGAAGCCCATTCAGAAACCCTGCATTATTAGAAAAAGTAGCAAACATGATAAATAAAGAGCGAAAAAGATAGACATGGGGTGCCTCCCAGGAGCCCTATGTTTATAGTCGTGTAGCTTGATTATATTGGCGGGTTATATATCGAGTAGGGTTATGGTTTCTTTATGCTCGATCACTGGGTCGCCCGCTATATAAGACTTTAACCGATGACCGTTTACTTTAAACGAGCCTTTTTCCGGGTGGGAGGCGAGTATGGTCCCATATGGAAAGACTTCTTCAACTATGAAGGGACCGGACCATCTAGATTTTATTTTTCCTACAAAAAGTTTAAGACGTGAATTATAAAGAAGGACAAGTTTGCCCGGAGAAAATAAATTTGGGGACTTTATTTTCCGATCGTGATATAACTTAGAACGCTCCTTATAGAACTTATTTCTCTCTTAAGCATTCGCACGTCATTCATCGAGCTCGTTTAGTTACAGTTTTATATTCTGAGCGGCTAAGTTAGCGTCGAGGTTTAAGAGTTTTAAAGCCCAAAGAGTGCGATGTTCTAGTTCCACGGGTAAATGGAACGCTTTGCCATAGACTAATCAAAATGGAATACAACAAGTTACGGTTTTGTATGTCGTACGATATGCCCATAACACGTCGTCAAGTTTAACGGACCAATCTTTCCTATTTAGTGAATCATTTTTTTCTAATATACACTTAATCTCTCGATTTACTACCTCAACTTGGCCATTTGTTTGTGGGTGGTAGGGGGTGGCAAGTTTGTGCGTGACTCCGTATTTATCTAACGTATTAGCCATAAGAGCGTTACAAAAATGCGTTCCCCTATAACTAATAATTGTGCAAGGCGTGCCGAAGTGAGAAAATAGTTATTAAAGAAATGTAACGATGACTCGTGCATCGTTGGTGGGGAGAGCGTGCGCTTCCGCCCACCTCAATATGTAGTCGACCGCCACTAAAATATACATATTTTTGAAAGATGGTGGTAGGGGGCCAACAAAATCTATTCCCCATAAATCGAAGACTTCGCATTCTAAAAATAAATTTTTGGGCATCTCGTCACGACGAGAGATGTTACCCGACCGCTGACAGCTATCTCATGCGCACACAAAATTGTGAGCGTCTTTGAAGAGAGTGGGCAAAAAGAAGCCCGCCTCTAGCGCCTTCCGAGCGGTCTGGTTGGCTTAATAATGCCCACCGACTGGACCCTCATGGCTGTGCCTAAGTATTTGCAAGCACTCCACACCCACAACGCATCTTCGGACTGCTTGGTCCGCGCAGATATGAAAAAGAAATGGGTACTCCCAAAAGAAATTTTTCAAGTCAGAAAATAATTTCTTCTTTTGATGACTCGAAAATTCTTTTGGAAGTACCCGCACGACTAAATAGTTCGCAAAATCTGCGAACTAAGATGAAGATGACAAAGTTAAATGAATGGCTAGGAGGCATTCCTCGGGGAATCTGTCATTTATTTCAGATTCGACGAGCGCTTCCGCACCCGGATTTTCTAAGCAGGAGAGGTGGTCTGCCTCTAGATTTCCCGCGCCCTTCTTATCTCGGATTTCTAAATCAAACTATTGTAGGAATAGAATCCATCGAAGAAGGCGGGGCTTCGCATCATTTTTAGCTAATAAATATTTAAGGGCGGAGTGATCGGTATATACGATAACTTTAGATAATGTTTAATACGAGCGAAACTTATCGAAAGCAAAAATGACGGCTAAGAGTTCATTTTCCGTCGTCGTGTAATTCACTTGTGCGGAAGTGAGCGTCTTGCTAGCGTAATAAGTTGGATGAAAATGTTTTTCTACGCGTTGGCCAATAATGGCACCTAAGGCAATATCACTAGCATCGCACATGATTTCGAACGGAAGGGACCAATTAGGGGCCACTAAAATTGGTGAGGTGATAAGTTTTTGTTTTATTAAATTAAAGGCAGACTCGCATTCATTACTAATGCTGAAACGTGATACCTTTTCCAAGAGGTGAGTTAGCGGCTTTGTTATTTTTGAAAAGTCCTGAATAAATCTTCGGTAAAAGCCCGCATGGCCCAAGAAACTCCTCATAGATTTTACGTTTGTTGGTTGCGGAAGTTTTTCTATGATTTCTACCTTGGCCTTATCTACCTCCATCCCCTAAATCGAAATCCTATGGCCGAGGGCCAAACCTCCTCAAAACATAAAGTTACATTTTTCCCAATTTAGAATAAGGCTTGTGTCCTCGCACCGTTGGAGGACATGATCTAAATTTTTAAGGCAATCAGGAAAAGAGCGTCCGAAAACAGAAAAGTCATCCATAAAGAATTCCATACTGTCTTCTACTATCTCGCCAAAGATCGCTATCATACATCTTTGGAATGTAGTTGGCGCATTGCAGAGTCCAAATGGTATTCTTCGATAGGCGAAGGTGTCAGACGGGCAAGTAAAAGTTGTTTTCACTTGGTCATCATGGGAAAAGGGATTTGGAAAAACCCCGCTAATCCATCAAGAAAATAATAATATGGATGACTAGATAAGCACTCTAAAATCTGGTCGAGAAACGGTAGTGGGAAATGGTCCTTGCAGGTGGCATCATTAAGTTTGCGATAATCGATGCACACACGCCAACCCGTAACAGTACGAGTTGGGATGAGCTCGTTGTGCTCATTCGCCACTACGGTTAGACCGTCTTTCTTGGGCACGACATGCACGGGACAAACCCATGCACTGTCCGAAATAGGGTAGATAATCCCCGCATCTAACAACTTAATGATCACGGCCTTAATGATATCTTTCATGTTTGGGTTAAGACATCGCTGTGGCTGAACTGTTTTGCAGCAATTATCATTAAGAAATATCTTATGGGTACAAAATGAGGGGTTAATCCCCTTTAATCAGAGATTTGCCACGCAATTGCGTGGCGATGTTTAAGTGAAACTTCCAATAAATCGGAAGTCTCCGAATCACTCAAGTCCGAAGAAATAATAACGGGAAGCGTATCGCCTTTTCCCAAAAAAAATGTATTTGAGCGATTCGGGTAAGGGTTTAAGATCTAGGGTGGGCGGTTCTTCTAGGGAGGTTTTAATTCCTATGTATTTCTTACCAATTGGTTCAAAAGGAAATTCTATAGAGGTATCCTCATCGCAATAAAAATTTTCGAGCACATAAATATCGTCGTTTAAAAATACGGACTCGAAAACGGGAGAAGAACGATCTCCAAAAGTGGTATCTAAAGAATAGAAGAAATCGTCACTCGATGACAAATTGTCCATGGAGGGATTAATAGAGATAGTAACTTGATCATTTCCTACCCGTAGGAGAAGATGACCATTACTAACATCTATTAGTGTGCGGGAGGTTGAGAGAAAAGGGCGACCGAGTATTATTTGTACCTCAGCGTGCTCTTCTATGTCTAAGATGACGAAGTCTACCGGAAAGGTAAACTTGTCTACTCAGACAAGGACGTCCTTCACAACCCTGATAGGGAACTTAACTGAGTGATCTTCTAATTGGATGCGCATATTCGTAGGACTAGGAGTACCCAAACCTAAATGTTGAAAGAGCGAGAACGACATCAGATTAATGTTAGCCCCTAAATCTGTTAAGGCGTATTTTACTAATATATTGCCAAAAAGGCATGGGCTGGAAAACAATCCCGAGTTGTTTTGTTTTGTGGGCAATTTATTAGTAAGAGCTACCGAGCAGACAGCGTTGAGAGAGATATGCAAAATATCCTATAATTTACGTTTATTAGAAAGTATTTCTGTTTAAAATTTCGCATATTTGGGCATTTGCGAGATAGCCTCGAAAAAAGGAACATTAATATGAATTTGTTTTAACAATAAAATAAATTTTCGTATTGTGTGTCCTTACACTCGTTTTCTAACCTAAGTGGATACGGCAAGGCCTTGTTTAAAATAATTTTTTTGTTTAAAATCGATAAAGACAGCGTAATCGAAGAAGGGGGAAGAGGGGTCATATGAGAGATATGTACCTGAGGATCGATCCGTTTTGGATCGACCACCTCCTTACCGCTACGGAGGGTTATAGCATTGAGGTTCTCCTGTGGGTTGGGCTTTGAATTCCCTGGCAGTGCCCCATGCTCGCGTTCCGACATGAGTCGCGCCAACTGTCAAACCTGTAATTCTAAATTTTTCACTGATCTGGTTATATTCCGGATATTGGACTCGTTTGACGCGACGTATTTGTAAAACTTTTCCTCAACCGGCGAAGGTTTCGGAGGAGGAGGCAGAAAAAATGCGGGCGCAGAAGAAGTAGGGGGATGTTGCGCATTGTTTGGGTTGCTCCATGAAAATTTCGGGCGGTTCCTCCATCCCGGATTATAGTTATTACTATAAGGGTTGTTGTGGGGGTTGAAGGAAGGGCGACCTTAATTTCCTAAGAATTCCACGAACTCTTCAGCCATGCAGACGTTAGGGGGAATAAAACAAGGCGGAGTGGAGGAGGCATTAGTCATCTCCGCCACCTGCTTTGTTAACCGTTCAACTTGAAGGGTTAACAGAGCATTGGAATCCACTTCAAAAAGTCCATCCGCCGACTTCAGGCGTCCCCGCAGGACGATCCATTGATAGGCGTTCATATCCATCTCTTCGAATAAAGTCTTGTCAGCCTCGGGGGTCTTATTATTAAGGGTGCCCCTGACAGCCTTGTCAATCATTTGATGCGTCTGGGAATTAAGGCCGTTATAAAAAATTTGTACCTGCAACCACGTTGGAAGCATGTGGTGCGGGCACCGGCAGAGGAATTCCTTAAACCATTCCCAAGTCTCATATAGAGACTCAGAATAATTTTGCACGAACGAAGAAATGTCCGCCCGCAACTTTGCTATTTTTGCTGGCAGAAAGTACTTCTTTAGGAACCGTTCCTCGCGGGAGGGAATTCAATCACGCCTTGGCTTTGGATTTTAGGGAGAAGGGAAATAAGCGTAGAAAAATGGTTTCATAAGTGACGCCATTAATTTTGAAAGTGTCGCAAATCTTAAAAAAGTTGGACAAGTGGACATTAGGGTCCTCATCCGGCAGTCCATAAAACTATATGAAATTTTGGATCATTTGGATTACACTTGACTTTATTTCAAAATTGTTATTCACCACCGTAGGGCGAATAACAATCGACCCGGTATCGTCCAAATTTGGTCGGGCGTAGTAAGACTGAAAGTGATGATAGATACAACTCTAGAGGGGGGGGGGGGGTGAATAGAGTATTCAAAAATTAGAACACCCAACTCAACTCCCTTAGAGTTAATTTGCGGAATTAGTTTATAGATATTGATAACCCTAGAACCTATCACAAAGTGTAGTGCATAAGAGAGAGCTAACTGTAATTACAGTTAAGCTCGGAATCCTTTCACAGTAACTAGCAATCCTAGTTAATTCTACTCACAACCACAGTACAATGAATTAAATAAACAGCTCAGACGACACAAGGAATTTTATAGTGGTTCCCTCTAAATAGGTACGTCCACTCTTCTACCACCCTGGTAGGAATCCACTACAGGTTTTTGTTCAGGTGCCCTGCCACCAACTAATCTGCTTCAGGTAGATCAAGTAGACCCTTTGAGCTTTTGATCAGGAGCTCAATATCCAACACAGGTTTTTGATCAGGTGCCCTGCCACTAAGGGTTCACTTTTGAAGGGAGTAATAACCCTTTATACAGGAGGTTGAGAGAGTTAAGGCTTCTTCTCTATTGTTAAACAGATTAGAGAAGCTAGTGGATTGCATAGAGCAAGAAGCTCTAAAGAATCAAGGCTCCCCCTGGCTTAGAGAATATCCATGAAAGAGTCTTGCTTTAGGGTGCAGGAACACTTCTGAACTAAGACAAAGAATTGTCTTGAAGTTCTGAAGGAGAAGCTGGAGAAGATTCTTGATATGGAACAGGTGTTCTTCTTCAAACAGCTTCCTTTCTTCTTCTTCTTCTTCTAAAGGCCTCTAAGTGAAAGTCTTCCTGTAAGCAGGATGAACTCAGGATGAAGAAGAATTCAGAAGAGCTTTGATCTTCTCAGTTGAATAAGAAATGCTGAGTGTTGTAGAACTTTCTTTCTTTCACTCTTTTTCTATGCTGCTGAGTGTATATGATATGGGTACTGTGTTGCAGTTCTTGTTATCTTCTTTCAAAAAGAAACTCTTTTTATATGAGCCTTTGCAACGGCTTTAATTTGAGTTTGAGGCTCCGTTTGGTTGGGCTGTTGCTGATGGAAAGCTGCTGATGAGAAGCTGCTGATAGAGAAAGTGTTGATTCTGGAAAATAGAGTTTTGTTAAAAAACTGTTTGGATGAAATGGAGTTTTGAAAACAGAGTTTTGAATAAGTTGTTTGGATTCAAAACGGAGTTTTGAATTAAATTTTTTTTCCAAAAAAAACAACAGGCTAAATAAACACATAACACAAGAAATCCAGGTACACCCGCAATCTCGAGCTATGCTCTCGATTCATACAACTGATCCGCTATACTATCACGTAGCGCGATCATCTCCTCTACTCCACCTGCAGTGTCAGAGCAGGTTTCTTGTCGCACTTGTGAGGCCACCCTATTATCTTGATGCTCCTGCTCGCACTCATTGAAATCTATATCATTGCGGGAAGGGTGTCGGCGAATGAAATTATGTAAAGCCATCGTGGCCATCACAATATCTGTCTGCTTCACAAAGCTATAACTCGGCATGTCCCGCAGTATGACCCATTTTTTCTTCCAAACGCCGAACGATCGTTCTATCACGCTCCTTAGCGATGAGTGAGCATGATTGAACATCTCTCGATGTCCCTCTGCTCGACGACCACCGCGTGCGAAGTCTGGCAAATGATACCTTGTATCTTGATATGGTTTCAAATACCCTCTCTGCAAAGGATATCCAGAATCGACCAAGTAATATTTTCCTGATAATGTGTTAAAAATTAATTAACCACTCAAATAAATTAAAGTAAGAAATAGATAAACATAATTGTTAACATTACCTCGAGGCGGATGTGGAAAATTATATTGAGGGTAATTTAAGGCATAATTGAAAATCCGGCTATCGTGTGCAGATCCCTCCCAACCGGCCATGACGAAAGTGAAGCACATGTTGAAATCGCAAGCAGCCATGACATTTTGAGTTGGATTGCCCTGTCTCCCAATATAGGGTATCTGCTATCCAACTGCTACGCACGCGTCAACATGTGTCCCATCTATAGCCCCAACGCAATCTTTAAAGAATGGCATATAATGTCCGTCGTACATAATTTCTTGTGGAGTGCTCCCGAAAGACCTATCTAATGGCTGGATAACTTCCTCCCCTAGCCGCAACAAAGCACAAATACCTTGAGAGAAAAATCGGCTAGCTGTCTCTATTGAATGCTGAAAGCGATCAATTGTTTTTCTCATCGATTCATTGTGCGACAATATGTATACGGTCAAGGCTAGCACTTCTCTGGAGGCTGTCCTTCTTGTTCCCTGGAGCCCACACCTTTCCTCCAAATAATGCAGTAGATCGAGAAATATTTCTTTACTCATCATGAAAGAGTCATGAAATCTAACAGTAGATCCACGAAGTATCTCTCCAACCCATTTATCACCTGTCTGCTTCGAAGTCATGCGTGCGACTCGACTGTTTAATAGAGAGGTGTGTGCAGAGGCCAAACATGCTGCTGCTATTATAGTGTGTTGTTGAACAATAACACATTTTCTTCTAGCTCCCTCGTACTGCTCGATGGAATTATCAGAGTCCTCGCTCGACATATTCTGGAATAAACAAGTAAAGATATCACAATAGAAGTCATACATATTCTGGAATAAACTAGTAAGCATATAAATCATCCACATATCAATGTTCATACTAGTGCGGTAAAAACATAAAAAAGCTGATAACATGTTAATGTTCATACAAGTGCGGTAAAAAACATAATAGCATGCACTGACAAAAAACACACAGAAATAAAGAAGATGGACACAACTACACGCCACTAGTGTAGCGACTACGAAGCCACTGAACATTCAGACTTTCTGGCAGGCACATGAATGTCTCCCTATGATTTTTGTCCATCAGATAGGTGATGGCAAAGAAGTGGAATTTCCTATCTGATTGCACTTCATGGTAAGTTGCTAACTTCTCAAGTGCTTGGGCAATGGTGAAGGAAGACTTGCTCTTTGGTGGCTCCTGTATGAATAGACACATGCTCCTAGAAGATTCTGCCATATCCTCTAACACTGATGTAATATCTTTCTTCTGTCCTTTCCTCTTCTTTTGGCCAACCTTAGATGTAGCTATGTTCTCAGTTACAGGAGGAACACCATTGACGCCAACCTCTTCTTGTCCACCGTCTGACAATTCTCTATCACCAGTAGACTCGGGGCCAACATTCCTCGAATGAGGGGTGCAAGCATGATGCCCAGTCGCAACAACAGAGCTGAACATCATGTTCAGTTTCTCCTCTAATTCTGGCTGTATTCCGGAATAATGAAACTTCTTTGCGGCAGGGACAACCTGAAATATTATTCAATTATTTAAAACATGCATACAATAATTAATTGAGGGAAATAATTGAATTCAAACTTTAAATACCTTCAATCGCTCGTCCCACCACTCATCCGAGGCGTCTATTGTTTTTCTTGATGTGTTCCAACCCAAGCCGGTCTCACCTCGTTTCAACTCCGTCCAAAGTTTCCACTCCTTCTTCAGATGATCCCATTTGTTTTTGAATTGTACTTTATCGTATTTCTTTCCATTCGACTCTTCAAATGCCTTCATTATATTGGACCACCCCTCTTTACTAAAATGTGTTGTAGGATGATTCCCACGTTCTATCTCTTTTATGCAGATATCACAAAAGAGGAGAACATCGGAATTGTCCCACATTGCGGCCACCCCACCGTCTTTTGTTTTGCCCATCTTTATAAGGCAACACATACAAAAGAGAACAATATTAAAAAACATTACACACACATATACTCACACACACATATACACACACACACATATACTCACATATATATACACATACACACACACACATATACACTCACACACACATATACTCACACACACACATACACTCACACACACACATACAAGACACACACATATATACACATATACACACACACATATACACTCACACACACATATACACACATATACACACACACACATATACACACACACTCATATACACTCACACACACACATACACACATATACACACACACACACACACATATACTCACACATATATACACATACTCACACATACATATACACTCACACACACATATACTCACACACACACATACACTCACACACACACATACACTCACACACACACATACAAGACACACACATATATACACATATACACACATATATACACATACACACACACACATATACTCACACACTCATATATACAAATACAACACACACAACACACACATACACAACACAATACACAACAAATTATAACACACACAACACACACATACACAACACACACCAACACAATACACACATACAACAACCCACCAACACAACCCACACAACACAACAACACAACACACCAACACAACACACACACACACACACACACACACACACACACACACACAAACAAATTATAATACACATTCAAATTATACCAACACACACCTACAAATTATAACAACACATTCAAATTATAACACATTCAAATTATAACACACACATACACAACACACACCAACACAATACACACATACAACAACCCACCAACACAACCCATTCAATACCAACACATTCAAATTATAACACACACAACACACACATAGACAACACACACCAACACAATACACACATACAACAACCCACCAACACAACCCACACAACACAACAACACAACACACCAACACAACACACACATAAACATAACACACACACACACACACAAACACAACCGGCCAACACATCACACACATACACAAAACACACATATATCACAAAAGAGAAAAATACACAACAATAGGGTACCTGAAAACTGAAGAAGAAGATCCTGTGTTGGGCTGTTTGCAAGTAGGTGTACCTGAAAAAAACAAAGCATCGAGTACTCAGCTTCGGACAGGAGTTTGGGGCTGAAAAAAACAATGCATCGGGAGCAATAGGGTTGCAGCTGGAGGAAGATGGATGGGGAGATGAAAGGTGTTGCGCGCTAGGGTTCGAAGAAAATAAACGCAACCGAACTAGTAACCCGATGAGGCAAGTATACCTATCGAATTATAGCAAGGGGACACAAGTGTCGTATTAAGATCCGGGAACTGTTGGCTAAGCTTACTCACACGAACGCTATTATCTTATCGACGGAAAAACTAGGGTTTTAGAAAATCTAAGTGCAGGGGAGAAAGTAAAGCTATTCTAGAAAAAGAAACACTGCAATTAAGAGGGCTATTAAGTAAACAACTAAGCTAGAAAGGAAACTACTGCAATTAATTAAAGAGCACAAGACAGGTGATTACTACGAAAGGTAGAAAATATGAAATGGAAATGCACCCGATCAAGATTCACCTCGGCTAAAGACGATTAAGAAAATGCGATAAAAATCTAAACTTAATAGGATAAGGGTCCTTGACCGTGGAGGTTCCTAAAGCTTGAACACGCTTCTCTCGAAGTCGTGCCCAACTGAGTTTAGGAAGGTCCGACCGACTCTCGTCTAAATCGGAGGCCTAAAACTCGCTTTACGCGGTGAACCCCACTATTGGATTTTACTCCAATCCGGGAGATTTGGACGTCTGCCTCTCTCGAGGGATGCGTACAACTCCCTTTACTCTTGAATGCTCACTTCATTCTTTCGGCCTCTCGGCTAGCCCAGAATGAAAGCAAAGGCGGAGAGTATATATCGAAAATATACCTCCGACCCGTGATAAATCAAGAGTAATTCAAGGCCCTAACCTAAAAAGAAAAGATTAATTAAAACATCATAACATAATCGCTCTAACCTCGGATCATCAAGATCGAGTACAAGGAGGATTAGTTAATCATAATGGAGTGGAGGGGGGAAGATGAGTAGAAAAGCATAAGAAGAACACAAGCTAAACAAGAACACTTTTATTAATAAAAAGGGCAAGTTACACTATTGAAAATTAAAGTTACAAGTGCATGAAAATTAAACCCTATTCTAGCCCTACATTAAGCACTAAGCAAGAAGAAAATTACATTAAAAGCTAGCATAAACTAAGATTAAACTAGGGTTAACCAAAAAGTACAAAGAGAGGGGGGGAGAGAGAGAAAAAAAAGCATGAAAAAGGATCAAGAAACAAAGGGGCAGCACCTCCCCCACTCAACCAAAGCTTGCTGAAATGGGGGGGAGGGGGGCTCAATTTATAGATTTTTTCTCGGGTTGGTCACGCCCTCTGACACGCCCTAGGGGGGGCGTGTCAGGGGGCGTGACAGGTACGGATTTGACCTCGGGCTCTGGATTCTGGCGGGAGGGATGATTGCTTCGGTACGTCGGTGGTCACGCCCTAGGTCACGCCCGTGACAGGGGGGCGTGACAGGCATGTCATGTCCAAATCATTGGTCGGAAATCCGTCAGTCACCGAAAAAGGAAGGTGTCACGCCCATGTCACGGGCGTGACATGGGGCGTGACAGTACTATTTGCGTGCTGAGGCGGAAGGGCATTTAATGCGGCGACAGCTTTGCGGCAGAGGGCGACACGCCCCTGGTCACGCCTTGTGACACGCCCAGGGAGGGCGTGACAGGGGGGCGTGACAGCGGTTTTGACCGTTTTCTGTCCCTTCCAACAGGTGTCCTCGGGATCGGGTGACACGCCCTGGGTCACGCCCAGGGAGGGCGTGACAGGGGGGCGTGACATGCCATTTTGGCAATTTTTCTGAAAACCTGCAAAAAGACAGGAAAAAGTTAGTGGCAATAATATTTACATAAAAAGGATAAAAATAAACTAATAATAGACATTATTTGTACACTATAAAATAAAAAAAACGATAATAGTTTAGGCTACAAAACGTATTATCAAATTCCCCCAAGCTTAAGCCTTGCTTGTCCCCAAGCAAAAATATAAAAACTAGATATTTATAAAAAGGACTAATCAAAAAGTTCTAATTATGCCTACACAAGTACTATGCGAAATTCTTAGTAGGGAAAAGGTGAAATGTAAGTCTAAAACAATTATTTAGATATGGTAAAACTTTTATAAACTTTACTTAATAAAAACAAATCATCCAAAATTTTAACGAGATTTTTTTAAATGGACTTAAGTAAAGCAACGAAAATGAAAAACACGCATTGAGTTGTTACTAGATCCAAGCAACGTATTATAATTATATCAATTTAATTATCAAAAATCTAGGTTTAAATCCAAAACTAAAACTGATTTACTATTTTTCTTTTCTTAGTTGTTAAATAAAAAACAAAAAGCGTGAATCAAAAGGACTTAAATAGGACAGAAACGTTTGGTTTAGGAAAATGATTAGGAGTGGAATTCAAAGATAAACGTGAAGGTTTAAAATCACACTAAAGCAAAGCAAAGAGTTTCAAAAACTTTCATAAAAATATGTACACATTTTTTTTTCTTTTTCTTTTTCTTTTTTATTTTCATTTTTTTTTCTTTTTTCAAAACAAAGGCCATAAATATTTTTATTTTCCTTTTTGAGTTGGCCAAACAAAAATAAACATCACTTTTGAACATACTTCCTTTTTTTTCGAAAACCTTTCTCCACAAAAATCACAAAATACCCTATCAAAAATCGTCAAAATAATTTATGAAACTCAAAAAGGCTAGTGCGATTCGATAGGTTGGAAATTTTGGCTTTGGTGAAACTGAAATGAAGAGAGAAGCTATCAAATGAAATCGGAAAAAGGCTCAAAAACGGCTAACTAGTGGTAAAAGTTTTTAGGTTGGCAGGAAAGCTCAAACGAAAACAAAAACGGCCTAAATCATTTTCACGCTTTTGAATTTATTTAAAACAAAGGTTTGAAAAATTTTCAAAAAGCGAGTCCTAGATAATAAAAGAAGATTGATGAAATTAACTTGAAAATAGAAATAATAGGTGACTTGGATCGTTCACATCTACTACGTTATTCAAAAGTTGACTTTACAAAAATTATTCAAAAACGAAAAAGAAAATAGTGGATGATGAATTTTTAAGAAAGTAAA
The DNA here is from genome assembly GCA_039513925.1 of Platanthera zijinensis. NCBI lineage: Eukaryota > Viridiplantae > Streptophyta > Magnoliopsida > Asparagales > Orchidaceae > Platanthera > Platanthera zijinensis. The sequence continues at coordinate 86,347,714 of CM077086.1, forward strand.
GGAAATAAACAACAAAAAACCATAATAGAAATGCGAGTTTTAGAAAAATATTTCACCTTAACATGCTACCGTGAATTAGAAACACAGCATGGCCAACATTTTACTTGTGAAACATAATTAAAAAGGACGATTAGAAATATTATAATTAACTAAGTTGTTTATAGGAGATTTTGAGTAAAACAAAACTAAAAACTAGGGGTACTATTGAAATACCAAAATGTCTAAACTATTCAAAAACACATATAAATTTTTTTAATTTAATTTTGTGGAATATTCTCTTTTTTTGGATTTTGGAATTTTAAGATATTCATTTTTTTTTTGGAAATATTTACAATATATACAAAAAGAAGATTATTTACACTACGCAAAAATGAAGGAGGAAATCCTCCCCCAAGCTTAAAACAGACATTGTCCTCGATGTCTAAAGAAGGGGATTGGAGAAGGAGAGAAAAATAAAGTACAGAATTGAAAGACAGAATTGAAATACAGGTACTTCCCCGGATTTATTTGCTGCGAAAACTGAGTGATGCCGCTCCCCGAATGTCTTCTTTGGACTTTGTGATGGATTCAGCAATGTTGGAGCAGGCGATCGCAGAAGCTTCAGCTTGTCGGAGCCGTCCGAGGCAAAAATTGTAAAATAAAGAAAACAGAAAAAGATAACTTGGGTTGCCTCCCAAGAGCGCCCTTTGGTTAAAGCGTCGTTGAGCTCGACGCATCAAAAATAATATTGTCCAAAAATATTGTTGTCCCGAAATAAAATTGTTTTTAGTAAAAAAAATAAAAAGTTCAAAGTTAGAGTTCGTGAAGCAGAAACTTAATAGTGTTTGGACTGATATCATCATCACCAGAGAAATACAGTTTAAGACGCTGACCATTCACTTTGAAATTACCCTTATCAGGGTGAGAAATTAAAACAGTTCCATAAGAAAATACTTCTAAAACAGAAAACGGGCCAGACCAGCGAGATTTTAATTTGCCCGGAAATAAACGTAAACGAGAATTATATAAAAGGACTTGGTCGCCCGGCTTAAAGTTTTTAGGGTGCCTTAAGTGTTTATCGTGCAAACGCTTCGTCCGCTCTTTATAAAGTTTATTATTTTCATAAGCATAAGAGCGCCACTCGTCGAGTTCATTTAGTTGAAATTTTCGAAGGTCACCGACTGAGTGGGGATTGAAGTTTAAAAATTTTAAGGCCCAAAAGGCGCGGTGTTCTAACTCTACGGGCAGATGACACGATTTTCCATAGACCAGCCGATACGGCGTACATCCGAGGGCGGTTTTGTACGCTGTTCGGTAGGCCCATAGAGCATCGTCAAGTTTGGCTGACCAGTCTTTTCTAGAAGTTGAAACAGTCTTTTCTAATATTCTTTTTATTTCTCTATTAACTACTTCGACTTGACCGTTAGTTTGGGGGTGGTAGGCAGTGGAAAGCTTATGCGTAACGCCGTATTTAGTAAGGATTTTGGAAAATTGCGCGTTACAGAAATGGGAACCCCTATCGCTAACGATTGCGCGAGGCGTACCGAATCTAGAAAATAATTTTTTTAAAAACGTGACTACAACTCGGGAGTCGTTCGTAGGAAGAGCTTGGGCCTCAGCCCATCGTGAAACATAATCAACAGCAACTAAAATATATTTGTTTCCGAAGCTAGAGGGAAGGGGGCCAACAAAATCAATTCCCTAGAGGTCGAAAATTTCGCACTCTAAGAAATAATTTTGCGGCATTTCATTTTTATTAGAAATATTGCCCGACCGTTGGCAACTATCACACCTGCTCACAAAGGCTTGCGCGTCTTTAAACAGGCTAGGCCAGTAAAAACCCGCGCAAAGCACCTTATGAGCGGTGCGAGCAACTTGATAGTGCCCACCTGTCGGACCTTCATGCAAATGTTTTAGAATATCAATTCCTTCATCAAAAGAAACACATCTCCTTATCACTTGATCCGCACAAATTTTGAAAAGATGCGGGTCTTCCCAAAAGTAGTTCTTCAGCTCAGAAAAGAATTTCTTCTTCTGCTGAGAGGAGAACTCTTTTGGGAGCACCCGGGCCACTAAATAGTTGGCGATGTGCGCGAACCAAGGAGAAGTAGATGTATTAACTAAAAGCAGCTTCTCAAAAAGATTTTTCATTTAATTTCTCTATAAAGGGGTTATCTAATCTTGATAAATGGTCGGCGGCCAAGTTCTCAGCTCCTCGCTTATCACGGATCTCTAAGTCAAACTCCTGGAGGAGTAAGACCCAGCGAATCAAGCGAGGCTTGGCATCCGTTTTGGCAAGAAGGTACTTGAGGGCCGAGTGGTCCGTAAAAACAATGATTTTTGAAAGTGTAATGTAAGGGCGAAATTTATCAAACGCAAATACTACAGCCAAGAGCTCCTTCTCGGTTGTGGTGTAATTTTCTTGTGCAGATGTGAGGGTTTTACTAGCGTAATAGATGGGGTGGAAGTTCTTAGATATGCGTTGACCTAATACGGCTCCCACCGCAAAACTACTCGCATCGCACATAATCTCGAAAGGAAGGTCCCACACCGGAGCTATCATAATCGGCGCGTTAATTAACTTTTCTTTAATTAATTCAAAGGCAGAAATACAAGAGTCATCAAAAATGAATGGAGCGTCTTTTTCTAAGAGATGGGTGAGGGGCTTAGTGATCTTGGAGAAGTCCTTTATAAAATGACGATAAAAACCAGCGTGGCCTAGGAAACTTCTTATAGCTTTTATGTTTGTAGGTGGCGGCAACTTCTCAATAACTTCTATCTTGGCAACGTCTACCTCAATACCTTTAGCAGAAATTTTATGACCCAAAACTAACCCTTCCCTCACCATAAAATGGCATTTTTCCCAATTTAGGGCAAGGTTAGTTTCTTCGCATCGTTCTAAGACTTTTTCGAGGTTTTCTAAACATCTATCGAAGGAGTCGCCGAACACGGAGAAATCGTCCATGAATACCTCCATAATGCTTTCTACGTACTTGTCAAATATTGCGAGCATACATCGTTGGAATGTAGCCGGCGCATTGCATAATCCAAACGGCATTCTTCGGTACGCGAAGGTGCCGAAGGGACAAGTAAACGTAGTTTTCTCTTGGTCCTCGGGAGAGATGGGTATTTGAAAGTACCCCGAGAGGCCATCGAGAAAACAATAAAAGCTATGGCCGGAGAGACGTTCTAAAATCTGGTCGATAAACGGTAGAGGAAAGTGGTCCTTACGGGTGGCGTCATTTAACTTACGGTAATCTATGCACATACGCCAACCCGTCACCGTCCGTGTCGGGATTAATTCATTATTCTCATTACTAACTACGGTTATCCCTCCCTTTTTTGGAACTACCTGAACGGGGCTAACCCACTTACTGTCCGATATAGGGTAGATAATTCCTGCGTCTAATAGTTTCATAACCTCGCCCTTAACTACTTCTTTCATATTCGGGTTTATACGGCGCTGAGGTTGAATAGAGTTACGCGAATTATCTTCCATTAGAATTTTATGTGTACAGAAAGATGGGCTTATGCCCTTGATATCAGAAATTTGCCAAGCAATAGCCCGGCGATGCTTACGTAGAACTAGAAGAAGTTTATCGTTCTGCGTATCCGTGAGGTAGGCCGAAACGATAACTGGTAACTTGGAGTCTTTTTCTAAGAAAGCATACTTTAGGTGTTCAGGAAGTTCTTTAAGTTCTAGGGTAGGGGGTTCTTCATAAGAGGATTTTGAGATTCTTTCTTTTTCAAAAATAATATCTTCATAAACTTTTTTATAAGGAACGTAATAAGGGGTGGGGCTAGCAGCCAAGACGGCTTCTTGTACAGATTCAGTGGTAAGAAAAGAGGAAGAACAAAAATCAGAAAACTCTTTTTCAAAGTCGGAAAGACAATAAGAAGATTCATCACTTCCTTGCAGTGATTCTGTTGTAAGAGAAGAGGAGCAAAAAGTAGAAAATTCTTTTTCAAAGTCGGAGAGGCAGTAGGAAGAATCATCACTCACGGCGTCTACGAAAAAACATGAGTCATCGTTCGCTAAGGTGTTCTTCATCGAAGGGGTGATAGGAAATGTGACTTCGTCGTCGCCTACTCGAAGAAAGAGCTTACCATTGCTTACGTCAATGATGGCTCGGGAGGTGGCAAGGAAGGGTCGGCCAAGGATCAGGGGAACCTCGACGTCTTCTTCGATGTCCAAAATGACAAAGTCCACCGGGAAGATGAACTTGTCGACTTTCACTAGAACGTCCTCCACTATTCCTAACGGATATTTGACGGATCTATCGGCTAGCTGGATACTCATACGCGTGGGGTTAAGGCTACCAATCCCTAACTTTTTGTACAACGAAAAGGGCATTAGGTTTATACTTGCGCCTAAGTCGGCTAACGCGTGTTTAACAAAGAGATCACCGAAGACACACGGGATAGAGAAACTACCCGGGTCACTGATTTTCTTCGGCAAACCGTTTGTTAAAACGGCGGAGCACTCGGCGTTAAGCGTGACGTGCGAAAGATTCTCTAACTTCTTCTTGTTTGTGAGGAGGTCTTTAAGATATTTGGCGTATTTCGGCATTTGCGAAATAGCCTCGTGGAAGGGAAGATTAATGTGGATTTGTTTGAAGATTTCTAAGAAGCGGGAGTACTGATCATCTTGACGTTGTCTATTAAGTTCAGAGGGGTATGGAGGAGTTGAATTATTTTTGAAGATGGGTGGTGGAGTGAGATTATTTTCTAAAGTGGGGGTGATTACTTCTTCAGCAGAGGGTGGAAGCGGAGCGGAGCTTTGATTTTTAAAAGCGGGAGCGGAGCTTGCCTCGGGCTCTTCACTTACCATACCGGAGACTTGCTTCCCACTCCGAAGAGTTATAGCTTTCGCTTGCTCTCTCGGGTTGGGTTCGGTATTGGAAGGAAGAGACCCTGCGGGTCGCTCAGAAATTATTTTCGCGAGCTGTCCTACCTGATTTTCTAAACTTTTTACGCTTCCGGTTAAAGTTCTTATGGTAGCGTCATTTGTGGTGATATATTTAGAAAGTAATTCCTCCAAGCTCGGAGGTTTTGGGTAATTTTGAAGAAGTGGTGGTGGTGGTGGTGGTTGTGCAGAAAAATCATTTTGCGGAGGTGGGCGCATCGCATTCGATGGATTACTCCATGAAAAGTTCGGGTGATTTCTTAAAGCGGGGTTATAACTATTCGGAAAATTAAAACCAGGCGGATGAAAATTCGCAGCAGAAAAATTATTAAAAGCAGTTCTAGGCAAATTATTAACATAATCTAAATGTTCTGGAGTAGGGGTTGCAGATTCCCATACCTGAGGGGCGGAGGCAGCAGTCATCTCCGTGATTTTTTTGCTTAGGATTTCTACTTGCAGAGCGAGCTGGGAGACGTTGTCCACTTCATAGATACCTGCAGGCTTGTTCGGGCGGGACCTAGGCACATTCCACTGATAAGTGTTCATGGCCATATCCTCAAAAAGCTCAAGAGCGGCTTCCGGGGTCTTATGATTTAAAGTACCGCCAGAAGCTGCGTCTATCATTTGCTTCGTGCTTTGATTTAGCCCGTTATAAAACGTCTGCACTTGTAACCATACAGGCAGCGCGTGATGTGGGCATCGTCTTAATAATTCTTTAAATCTCTCCCAGGTTTCGTAAAGGGTTTCAGAGTCTATTTGTCCAAAGGCAGAGATGTCGTTCCTAAGTTTTGCAGTTTTAGCTGGCGGAAAATACTTCGCCAAAAATTTTTCAGTTAATTCATTCCAAGTGGTTATGCTATTTTTCGGAAGTGTGTTAAGCCACTGCTTAGCTTTAGTTCTTAGAGAGAAGGGGAAGAGTCTTAGCCTGATCGCATCATTTGTGACACCATTTATCTTGAAGGTGTCGCAAATTTCAAGAAAGCTAGCTATATGTGCGTTCGGATCTTCATCTTGAAGTCCGTCAAATTGCACATATTGCTGCACCATTTGAATTATGCTAGGCTTTAGTTCAAAGTTATTATTTGCTATAGTAGGGCGGACTATACTCGATTCTGTTCCCTCGAGGTTCGGTCGTGCATAATAGGACATAGTCCTTTGAACGGCCTCATCTACGTTGGGTTCTTCCATTCTTAAAGTATTAAATGACTCGGAGTCCTCAACCGGCACTTGGATAGTAGGACCTTGAAATCGCGATCTTCTCCGAAGAGTACGCTCAATTTCGTGGTCCAAGTCCAAAATAACCGACGGACTCCCGCGGGTCATGCACTAAAAGAACAGAAAAGAAGAAGAGAAAGAGAAAAAGGATAAACTAGAAAGAAAAACTAGATTCAGAAAATTAAATTAAAATTTTTTTCTTTTTGAAATAGATTTTTTTTTATTATAAATTAACTCCCGAACTTCCCAAGGACTACCCCGTGAAGGGTTCGCAAGGTACTAGACAAGACAGTGGCGCTTAAAGCCCTTTGCCCTTTTCGAGAGAATTAGGTGGCGTAGAAAAATTGTGAGGTTGGTTTCTATTAAGAGCGGTGATAATTTTTTTGATTTTTTTTTTTTGAAACTTTAAAGAAAAGGGGATGAGAAAGAGTAGTGATAAAATTAATAGGTTCGTGTTTTCAAAATATCAACGGAAGTTGGGTCCCCGGCAACGGCGCCAAAAACTTATTGCGCGCTAGGGTTCGAAGAAAATAAACGCAACCGAACTAGCAACCCGATGAGGCAAGTATACCTATCGAATTATAGCAAGGGGACACAAGTGTCGTATTAAGATCCGGGAACTGTTGGCTAAGCTTACTCACACGAACGCTATTATCTTATCGACGGAAAAACTAGGGTTTTAGAAAATCTAAGTGCAGGGGAGAAAGTAAAGCTATTCTAGAAAAAGAAACACTGCAATTAAGAGGGCTATTAAGTAAACAACTAAGCTAGAAAGGAAACTACTGCAGTTAATTAAAGAGCACAAGACAGGTGATTACTACGAAAGGTAGAAAATATGAAATGGAAATGCACCCGATCAAGATTCACCTCGGCTAAAGACGATTAAGAAAATGCGATAAAAATCTAAACTTAATAGGATAAGGGTCCTTGACCGTGGAGGTTCCTAAAGCTTGAACACGCTTCTCTCGAAGTCGTGCCCAACTGAGTTTAGGAAGGTCCGACCGACTCTCGTCTAAATCGGAGGCCTAAAACTCGCTTTACGCGGTGAACCCCACTATTGGATTTTACTCCAATCCGGGAGATTTGGACGTCTGCCTCTCTCGAGGGATGCGTACAACTCCCTTTACTCTTGAATGCTCACTTCATTCTTTCGGCCTCTCGGCTAGCCCAGAATGAAAGCAAAGGCGGAGAGTATATATCGAAAATATACCTCCGACCCGTGATAAATCAAGAGTAATTCAAGGCCCTAACCTAAAAAGAAAAGATTAATTAAAACATCATAACATAATCGCTCTAACCTCGGATCATCAAGATCGAGTACAAGGAGGATTAGTTAATCATAATGGAGTGGAGGGGGGAAGATGAGTAGAAAAGCATAAGAAGAACACAAGCTAAACAAGAACACTTTTATTAATAAAAAGGGCAAGTTACACTATTGAAAATTAAAGTTACAAGTGCATGAAAATTAAACCCTATTCTAGCCCTACATTAAGCACTAAGCAAGAAGAAAATTACATTAAAAGCTAGCATAAACTAAGATTAAACTAGGGTTAACCAAAAAGTACAAAGAGAGGGGGAGAGAGAGAGAGAAAAAAGCATGAAAAAGGATCAAGAAACAAAGGGGCAGCACCTCCCCCACTCAACCAAAGCTTGCTGAAATGGGGGGGAGGGGGGCTCAATTTATAGATTTTACGCCCTAGGGGGGGCGTGTCAGGGGGCGTGACAGGTACGGATTTGACCTCGGGCTCTGGATTCTGGCGGGAGGGATGATTGCTTCGGTACGTCGGTGGTCACGCCCTAGGTCACGCCCGTGACAGGGGGGCATGACAGGCATGTCATGTCCAAATCATTGGTCGGAAATCCGTCAGTCACCGAAAAAGGAAGGTGTCACGCCCATGTCACGGGCGTGACATGGGGCGTGACAGTACTATTTGCGTGCTGAGGCGGAAGGGCATTTAATGCGGCGGCAGCTTTGCGGCAGAGGGCGACACGCCCCTGGTCACGCCTTGTGACACGCCCAGGGAGGGCGTGACAGGGGGGCGTGACAGCGGTTTTGACCGTTTTCTGTCCCTTCCAACAGGTGTCCTCGGGATCGGGTGACACGCCCTGGGTCACGCTCAGGGAGGGCGTGACAGGGGGGCGTGACATGCCATTTTGGCAATTTTTCTGAAAACCTGCAAAAAGACAGGAAAAAGTTAGTGGCAATAATATTTACATAAAAAGGATAAAAATAAACTAATAATAGACATTATTTGTACACTATAAAATAAAAAAAACGATAATAGTTTAGGCTACAAAACGTATTATCAGAAGGTGATGGGGAGATCGAAGAAGGCCAAGGTTAATAAAAGAGGGATCGGGACATACCGATATGTTCGTTGCTTGCAAAGTCGGCTTGCGATGAAGACGGAACGATGGCCGCTGTTTGCGCAGATGGCGAGGGGAACGATGGTCGCTGCTTGTGAAGAAGAGGGCGACGGGAACGATGGGTTGTTCGCCGGCTTGCGTCGACGCCGATAGGGAACAATGCGGATTCGTTCCTTGCTTGCGAAGAAGACGGAATCGGGAGCGATAGGGTTGCGGCTGGACTGCGGCTGGACGCAAAATAAACACGCGGTCGTTGACTTATGTTATTAAGCGGAAATTTCAAAACAGAGTTTCCCAAAAAAGCCCAACCAAACGACGCTTATGCTCATAATAGCAGTGCGTTTCAACCGCACCGGAGGCAAAAAGCCCAACCAAACGGACCCTGAATCTTTGTCTTCTTCTGGCATCAGCAAACTGGGCTGCAAAAAGCATAAAGCAAAAACAAAGCCTGTAGACAGACATACTATAAGAGGATAAAGCTTTCTAAGAAGCTGCATAACCAATCAGATAAGAAGGGGCTAGAAAAAGTCACATCAGAAAGAACTCTTTACAGCCTGAAAAGACTTTCTGAGTCAAACGGCTATAAAGGACAGCCTGGCAGATAAAGCAGAAATTACATTTCAACTAATAAGACAAAATACTTTGTCAGATAAAAATTAGCTCATACATAAAAAATGGAGCAGAAATTGTATGGAAATAATATCACAACTTTACAGAAATAATATGCCAAATAAATATGAAATAAATCATAAAATAGAAGAGGACAAAATTATTAAAGACATACAGCAAAACGTCGAACGACCCTCGGAGATCGTCGAACGAAGCAAAGAGATCGTCGACCTATCAGACAAATAGTCGAACGATACAGATAGTCAAACTACCAAAGAAGATAGTCGAACTACCACAGCAGATAGTCGATCTATCAGAACAGATAATCGAGCTATCAGATAGTCGATCTATCAAGACAGATAGTCGAACTACCAAAGAAAGCAGATAGTCGACCTATCAAACAGATAGTCAAACTATCAAAGAAAACAGATAGTCGACCTATCAAACAGATAGTGGAACTATCAGATAGTTGAACTATCCAAACAGATAGTCGAACTATCAAGCAATACAGATAGTCAACCTATCTCACAGATAGTCGAACTATCAAAGAAAACAGATAGTCGACCTATCAAACAGATAGTCGAACTATCAAAGCAAACAGATAGTCGACCTATCAAACAGATAGTCGAACTATCAAAGAAAACAGATAGTCGACCTATCAAACAGATAGTCGAACTATCAAAGAAAATAGATAGTCGACCTATCAAACAGATAGTCAAACTATCAGATAGTTGAACTATCCAAGCAGATAGTCGAACTATCAAACAAAGCAGATAGTCGACCTATCAAACAGATAGTCGAACTATCAAACGAAATAGATAGTCGACCTATCAAACAGATAATCGAACTATCAAACAGTTGAACTATCCATGCAGATAGTTGAACTATCCATGCAGATAGTCGAACTATCAAGAAATCTGTCTGGTCAAAAGATGTCGAGCTGGGTTCGACGATCGGCGAGGCAGATTCCACAGAACGTCGAGCTAACAGGAGTTGAACTAACTCAGAGATAGACGATCTGCTGACAGACGAACGTCGAACAACTGATAGACGATCGTCGACCAATCGATAGACGATAGTCGAGCGGCGTTCGACCATAGTCGAACAAAAAACAACTTAACCAAATTTACATCTGGAAAAGTGACAACTCTAAAACTAGAGCAAACTAACTAAACAACCAACCTTTGACCATAGATAAATCTTGGGTCAAGAGACAGAAGGAGAGGACTGAACTCAAATCAAAACTAGGGTACCAACAATCTCCCCCTATTTGAGTTAAGTCTCTCAACAACAAATAAACACAAAACTAATTACTGAAAATAAATAAAGTGCATGAAGGGAAAAATTTAAGCAGATAACATCAATCAATCAGATAAGTAAATAATTGTCAATCAATGAATTTTAAGAGGCATCAGAATTAGGTTTAGGAACAAAAGAACTAGGAATAAAAGTAATTTTTCTAGAAGGATCTAGAGCTTCTTTCCTTGACTACTTTAGGTCTTGTTCTCCAATGATTTTAGATTCAGATGCCCTTGGAACAACTGCCTCAGGATGCTTTTCCATGTATTTTGAAAGGTCAAATACCTCCGGTCTAACCTGGAATTCATCAAGCTCCTTCATTCTGAATTTGGACATAGTTGTTAATCCTGCAGTGTCTTTACCTTCAGCTTTGGCTTTCTTGATTTGGGCTGATCAAACAAGTTCAAGAAATCGAGCCATCCTGAAATCAGGATCAAGCTCTTGGCTTTCACACACATTTTCAGAGGTTGTATCTACAGGTTTCACAGCTTTAAATTTAATAGACATAACTAGCAGACTTTCAGCTGGCTCTTTATCCTGAATAACTAGATAAGAAGGAGGAGCAAACTCAGCAAATTTCTTGCTAGATTTTTCAGAGAAAATAATTCTTTTACCTTTTGAAACAGCTTTCACTGCATGATCTGTCTTTGGAGAGGATGTGCTCTTGAGTTCTTTGGAAGGAGGAGGAGAAAAAGTTGGACTTTGATAAACCACCTCCTTCACTTGTTCCTTTACATCAGCATCATTTCTTTGATAGCCAGATTGCGTTCTACCTTGATATCCTTGAGAATTTTCCTTTGAGATGACTGAGATGGGTTAAACCTGTCAGACTTAGCAGAAGGATTTGCAGATAGGTTTCCAGAGGCTCCTGCACTGGGAGGTGGTGGAGGAGGACCTCTAGGAGTCCATCTTGGGGCAGGACTGTCATACCTCTTTGACTTCTTTCTTTGCTTCTACTGATTCTTAGAAAATGCCATCCAGTGCTGGAATTATTTAGATTTAGGATCAATGCCTTTCAAGATATAATAGGGAGTATCATTATCAGGATTTGGAGGAGGAGGAGCCACAGCTTTCCTTTTCTTCTTAGCAGATCTCTTTCTCTTGGACTCATCAGATTCATCATAATCAATCTCATCCTCAGAATTTGAAGAAGGAGGAAGATCATACGGATCATACGCCTCTTGCACAGCTCTTTCCTTCTCTTTTAGGGCAGCTTTTTCTAACTCTTCTTCCATGGCATCCTGTGCCAGGAGAGTATCTAAATATAATCCTGGGGAATCATCCCAGACAGTAGACTTTTCTATTAGAGTTTCTGAAGCCTTTTCTTATTCATCAGTAACTGTCATAGGGACCAGTTCTTCTTGTACTGCTAACTAAGCTGGCTGAGCAGCCTCAGGATCTTGAACAATTTGTTCTGGTTCAGTTTGAACTTCTGGAGTTGGTTGATGATCAAGCTCTTGGACATCTAATACTTCTTCCATTATATCTATAGTATTATGAACAAAAATTTTCTAAATTACATCGTATCATTCCTTCTAGGTATTCCCATACTAGCATATGAGTTATCAAGTCTAGAAAATGAGTAAAAGGGATACCTTCAGAATTTTCTTTTGAATGTCCTAACTCCCATAATTCATCTAGGAAGGAAGTAATAACTCCTTCTAGGTAGAGGGCAACCAAGGGAGTGGAGCATTCTTCTAGGCATACTTTGACAATAAACTCAGACTTCATTATGGCATCAGAAATCTCTTTTTCAAACAATGGAGGAGGGGTTGATTCTTCTATCTCTTTCTCTGCAACTGCAGGAGGATCTGCTGGAAGGGAGGCCAAGGGCAACTCAGAGGCATCTTCATAAAGCATCTCCCCCTGCCTGGTTTCTGTGGAAACTGAGACCAGGCCCCTTGATGAAGAGGGCTCAGCAGATTTTGACAGTTCTTGGATGGCAGCAGTCAAAGAAGAGATGGAGGAAGCAAGGGGAGCAATTGCCTCTTCAATCATGATTTTGATTGAAGGAGTAATTAACTCCAGGATGCTAGAGATGAAAGCTGGGGTGATTTCAAATGAAGGTGGGGGAATCACAGAAGATGGATGATCAGCAGGGATGGTGTATTCTTGATGAGATGGAGAGTGAACTGGAGAATGATGGGTAGATGCAAGAGGATCAACATGATCTGAATGAAGAATTGGAGACTGAGGAGGAGTGGATAGCTCAGAAACTAATAAATCAAAACTAGGATGAGATATCCTAGCAAGATGATGAGGGAGAGGGGATGCTGGTGGTGATGCATGGAGAATTATAGATGAATCAGGAAGATGAGAGGCAGAAGGTCGTACTTCAATTGAAGTTGATGGAACTTCAACTGAAGTAGACGGTAATGCAGATGAAGAAGATGGAGCGGAGAGAATGGCTGAGCCTGCTTCTTGAAGGAGGGGAGCGACTGAAGCAGTCCGGGTGCTCTCAGATGCAGCTGGAGCAGCCCCTGCAGGAGCGGGCTTCAGAAAACTTCTCTTCCACTTGACGAACAGGGTTGGGTCCATCTTTTTGCTGGCATTTGTTGAAGTAGAAACAGAGACCAATAAATGGGGATATTTCTCCTTTAGAAAAATCCCAACCACCCTACCCAGGGTGACTTCCTTCTTGCTACTCTTTTTCCTTATTAAATCAAACAAAACTCCTGCCCAATTAATCTGCTTCTTGTTCACGATGGCACACATCAGGGCAAACTGTTGCCTGGTAATATTATCATGGGCAGAGTGCTTTCCCAGTAGAACTTTTCCGACAAGTTCAGCAAGAAACTTAATCTTCAACGGAAAATTTACCTTAAGCAGCTTAGAGGGAATGCCTTCGGCATGTCCCAGTTCAGTTAACATCCTCCCAAACTCAGGGGTATCTTGCTCATAATCTTCTTCCCCATTCAACAATCCAAATATTTCAGTTAAAACGGCGGGAGTCAAAATTACCTCTTCTCCTCCAATTATTCCGGTCATAGAGTCATCATTTGAGGACGAAGTGAATGCCCATTCCTTAATCTCGGGAATGTTTATCTTAATTCTTGTTGACATGAGCCTTTCCAATCCTTGATCTTTGCACAGGTTGAGGATTTCCACAATAGCAGATTCGCAGCAACTGAAAGAATCGAAATCCACACTGAAGCCTGCATCAAACTTTACTACGGATAAGAGGGCTGGAGCAATCTCCATCGGAGAGGGTTGGATAAGGCGGCAAAGATGGCGAAGGCGAAACGACAGAAATCGCGAGACGGGGAGAAAGCAGAAAGGCGGAATGCGAGAAGACGCTCTTCGTCGACGATAAAAAGAAAGATCTCTTAACCTAGATCGACCATCGGTTTTATATTAAACCAGCGATGGTCGATCTATTTAAAAGATACTGGAGACGATGGTCGAACGGTCGTTCGACGATCGTTCCTGAAGCAGAGTAGTCGATCAATCATTCGACTATTTCTGTCTTCACAAACAACAAGCTATCGTCAACCATAGATCGACGATAAGCTTGACCTGTTCGACGATCTTCGAACGTCGATCGAAGATCTTCAAGCAGATAAGCCATCATCAACCATAGGTCGACGATAGGCTCCATCTGATCGACTATCTTCGAACGTCGTTCGACGATCTTCAAACATGTTTCAACAAAGGCAGACGTCACACTTAGTCTTTTCCATTGATCATGCCTAGTTGAACCAAAAAGAACAGATGCTTCTATTCATCTAAGGGCTTGGTGAAAATATCACCTCTCTGAAGGTCAGTGGATATGAACTCAAGACAGATCTTGTTCTTTTCCACACAATCACTCAGGAAATGGTGTCTAATCTCAATGTGTTTGGTTCTAGAGTGGTGCACAAGATTTTGTGCAATGGAGATAGCACTGGTACTGTCACACATGATTTTTGTGTTCTTGTGTGTGTACCCATAATCCAAAAGCTGGTTTTGAATCCATAGGATCTGTGAACAACAACTAGCAGCTGCTATATATTCAGCCTCTGTAGTTGAAGTTGAGACAGAAGTCTGCTTCTTATAGAACCAAGAGACCAATCTCTCTCCCAGGAACTGACAAGTTCCTGAGGTACTTTTCCTGTCAACTCTACAGCCAGTATAATCAGAATCAAAGTATCCAATTAACTCAAATTATGACTCAGCTGGGTACCATAGTCCTAGATTTGGACATCCCTTCAGGTATCTCAAGATTCTCTTGAGAAGAATCAGATGAGATTCCTTGGGGTTGACCTAGAACCTAGCACACAGGCATGTAGCAAACATTATATCTGGCCTACTTGCAGTAAAATACAATAGGGAACCAACAATGGCCCTATAATTCTTTTGATCAACAGGCTTTCCCTGATCATCAGAATCTATAACTACATTAGTAGCCATAGGTGTATGCATTGCTGAAGCATCATCCATCCCAAACTTCTTTACCAATTCCTTGGCATATTTGGATTGGGAGATGAAGATGCCATCAGCATCTTGCTTAAGTTGGAGACCAAGAAAGTAAGATAGCTCACCCATACTACTCATCTCAAACTTGGAATGCATCAAGTCAGAAAACTTTTTGCACAGTTTGGGATCAGTGGAACCAAAAATAATGTCATCTACATACACTTGAACTAACAGGATTGTGTCCTTGTGGTGCTTGATGAAGAGGGTTCTATCAACTACTCCCCTAACAAAGTTGTGCTCTAATAGGAAACTAGCTAGAGTATCATACCAGGCTCTGGGTGCTTGTTTGAGTCCTTAAAGAGCTTTTTGCAACTTGAAAATATGTGAGGGTTGAGTTGAAGAAACAAACCCAGGTGGTTGTTCAACAAATACCTCTTCCTTTAGCTCACCATTTAGAAAGGCACTTTTGACATCCATCTGAAAGACCTTAAACTTCATATAGGCTGCATAGGCTAGAAAGATCCTTATTGCTTCTAGCCTTGCAACAAGAGTAAATGTTTGGTCATAATCTATACCTTCCTCCTGTCTATAGCCCTGAGCTACAAGCCTAGATTTGTTCCTTACAATGATTCCATTTGCATCCAACTTGTTTCTAAACACCCACTTGGTGCCTATGATCAGTTGGCCTTTAGGTCTTGGAACCAAAGTCCATACTTTACATCTTTCAAACTGATTGAGTTCCTCTTGCATAGTAATGATCCAGTGGGGATCTAGCTCAGCATCTTTAATGGTGAGGGGCTCAATCTGTGAAAGGAAACAAGCATGCATCACATCCTGTCTTAATTGATGTCTTGTTTGAACACCAGCTGATATGTCTCATATCACTTGAGATGTAGGATGATCTCTAAGTGTGACAACATCAGCAGGTGGGATGTGATCTTCAGCAATAGTTGGGATTAATTCCTCAGGAGGAATTTGATCTACTATTGGTGGAACAACAACAGCTTCTGCAAGGTCTTCATTACTGTCTGATTCAGTGATATGAAGAGTTGATAGATGGAGAATCTCTTGAGTGACATCTTTATTAGATTCTGGTACCTGCAATGAACTTGAGGAAGGGGAAGTTTCCTTCTCCTTGTAAAACATCTGAGATTCATCAAAAGACACATGCACAGATTCCTCAATTTTAGAAGATGATTTATTAAATACCCTATAAGCTTTGCTTACTTGGGAATATCCAAGAAAAATTCCCATTGAAGCTTTTGCTTCAAACTTTCTAAGGTATTCTTTATTATTATTATGAATGTAAACTACACAGCCAAAAACTCTAAAATAATTTATTTTAGATTTCTTTCCTTTAAGCAACTCATAAGGAGTTTTACTCTTAAGCTTGTGTATAAGACTTCTGTTCAGCACATAATTAGCTGTGCTAACAGCTTCTGCCCAATAGGAAAGAGGCATGTTAGCATCTGCCAATAATGTACTAGCAGCTTCAATCAGGGTTCGATTCTTCCTTTCAACTACCCCCATTTTGTTGGGGAGTTCTAGGAGCTGAGAAGCTATGTTTGATACCTTCTCTCTCGCAGAATTCTTGCATTAGAAGAGAGTCAAACTCAGTACCATGATCACTTCTGATCAAGGCCACATGAGTAGAGTACTCAGTCTGCACACATAATAGAAAATCTGTAAGGGCTTTGAAGTTATCAGCCTTAGTTCTCAAAAAGAACACCCAAGTGAACCTAGAGAAGTCGTCTACAATTACTAAAGTATAATACTTCCCTCCTAGACTCTGTACATTTATTGGGCCAAAGAGGTCCAAATGTAATAAATACAGGATTCTAGGTGAATCACTTTTATTTACTGACTTAAATGAATTCTTTGTTTGCTTGCCTAATTGACAAGCCTTGCATAGGCTCTCCTTCTTGTAGGGGCAAGAAGGTAAACCTTTAACAAGGTTGTATTTAGATAACCTAAATATGTTCTTGAGGTTAACATGGCTAAGCCTTTTATGCCATAAAGTGTTGTTATTTGTTACTTCATTAAATAAGCAGATTTCAGAATGGGTTGAATTAAAATCTACTAAATAAATATTGCCTTGTCTAATACCTACTAACACAACATTACTATTTAAAGTAATATTACAAAGAGTGTTAGTGAATGATACCTGGTATCCTGCATCACATAACTGACTTACTGAGATAAGGTTATGCTTCAGTCCAGTTATATATGCAACCCTTTTGAAAGTTACTGCTCCAATGGTAATCCTACTATATCCTTCAGTTTGACCACAGCTTGGCCTTGAACTTTGACAGATTTTCTCTATTCCCTGTCATATGTTTGGAGCAACCACTATCCAAATACCACTTGTCCTGAGTGATAGGATAGGTCTTCACCTACAGTGAGTTAAGTTAAACATTGTGGACCCAGGTAACCTTGGGTCCATTACTCTTTACATAATGAAAGCTTGAAATGAAAGAATAAGCAGGTTGGGGTTTATAACCTAAAGGGTAAGATCTCTAAGGTGGGGTGCTCCATGTAGTTAATGGGTCCACAAACCTAGGGTTTCTATTCATATTCAGGTTTCTAGGGTTCTAATTATAATTTTGAAATTCATGTTGAAAACGTCGATCGGCGTTCGACGATGGATGCACAGATCGTCGAGCTTCGTTCGACCACTGAGCATGCGATTGTCGAGCAGCGTTCGACGCTTTTTGTATTTCCTTAAATTTTTGTTTCCTTTTCTCTCTCTTAGCTTTATTTAAGGCTTGATTAACTTGTCTTACTTGCTCAGTGTTCTTTATCCCATCAGCTGAGATAAAGTTCACTGGTGTTGAAAGTTGATTTTTAAGGATAATTGGGGGTTCACAAGATGAAGCTCCTAAGCCTAGCTTATTATTGCCTGACCTAGTGTTTGACATGCTGGTTATTTCAAGCAACTTAAGGCTTCTACCATTCAGAGATTCTTCTAACCTTTTGGACTTACCTAATTCATTCTTAAGGAATTTTATTTCTTCACTAGAATTAGTGAGTTCTGCTGTTAACCTAATGTTTTCATTAGAGATAAATTCAGATTCAGCAAGCTTATTTCTAAGGTCCTTAATTTCCTTTCAGAACTAATTAAATCTAAACACAAAGGTTTAAAATCTGATTTAAATTCAGCAGATGTAAAATCGTAAGAAGACAATACCTCATCTTCTGTTGGCATTTCTTCATCAGAATCTGAACTCTCTGCAGCTGAGTGATTGCTGCAGGCATCAATTTCCATCAGGCAAACTTCCTTTGCCTTCTTTTCTTCCTCATCCTCACTGGAGCTTGAGGAGGAAGATTCCTCATCAGAATCGCTCCAGGTTTCAGCAACGAAACCTCTTTCCTTCTTTTTGTTTTTGTAGGAGGAGGGCTTGGAATGCTTCCTGTGCTGTTCTTTTTCCTTTCTTTTCTCTTTATTCTTTTCCTCTGGACACTCTGGTAGAATGTGTCCAAGCTTCCTGCAACCATAGCAAATTATTTCTTTAGCAGGACAACGATCATACCTTGGTTTATCTTCATATCTTGAAGATTTCTTTCTGAAGTCTTTCCTTCCCATCTTGAGAAACCTCTTGGCAAATAATGCCATTAGTTCCTCATTGGATTGGCTTCCTTCAGAAGCTTCAGCAGCTTTGAGAGCAAGAGATTGCTCTTTTCTTGTTGGAGTTGGAGTCTTTGCTTCAGCCTCAACTTCCCTGGTCTTCAGCACTTGCTCAAAAGACTTGAGCTTGCTAAGGAGAGCTTCTGTTGAGATTTCAGTTGTACTTCTGGCCTCCTTGATAGGTCAGATCCTCAGATCCCATGTGCTGGGTAAGCACATCAGAATCTTATCATTGACCTATGTCAATGATATATCCTTGTCAAGAGTCCTCAGCTCATTGATGATTGAGCTGAGCCGGGTGTACATTGCTTCAACTGATTCAGCATCAGTTTTCTTGAAGTTTTCATACTGGGAGATAAGGTTGGACCTTCTGCCCTTCCTTTAATCAGCTGAACCAACTACAATCTGGTTCAGTGTATCCCACATTGCTTTTGCTGAGGGACAGTCAGCAACTTTCTAGAATACTTCATCAGACATTATCTGAGCCAGAATATTCATTGCTTTGGCATCTGCTATGTTTGCCTTTTTGTATTCATCGTTGTAATCTGGAGGAGGCACTGCACTCATATCAGTTGATGATGAAGCAGTAGCTGCTGCAGGTGCTCTTGGTGGTCCTGTCAAAATAGAAGCAAAAATACTCTCATCAATAGAGTTCATATATAATTTAATCCTTGCCTTCCATATGCTAAACTTAGCTAAGTTGCATGCTGGAGGTCTGGTGCTAGAGTAATCCTTGGACAGGGCCATGAAGTGAAAATCTATAAGCTTGGTATCTATCAGGATCTTGTGACTTAGGTGTTAGCCTATACAGTCAGTCAACCTCCCTCTGATACCAATTGAAAGTGATAATAGATACAACTCTAGAGGGGGGGTGAATAGAGTATTCAAAAATTAGAACACCCAACTCAACTCCCTTAGAGTTAATTTGCGGAATTAGTTTATAGATATTGATAACCCTAGAGCCTAACACAAAGTGTAGTGCACAAGAGAGAGCTAACTGTAATTACAGTTAAGCTCGGAATCCTATCATAGCAACTAGCAATCCTAGTTAATTCTACTCACAGCCACAGTATAACGAATTAAATAAACAGATTAGATGACACAAGGAATTTTATAGTGGTTCCCTCTAAATAGGTACGTCCACTCTTCTACCACCGTGGTAGGAATCCACTATAGGTTTTTGTTCAGGTGCCCTGCCACCAACTGATCTGCTTCAGGTAGATCAAGTAGACCCTTTGAGCTTTTGATCAGGAGCTCAATATCCAACACAGGTTTTTGATCAGGTGCCCTGCCACCAAGGGTTCACTTTTGAAGGGAGTAATAACCCTTTATACAGGAGGTTGAGAGAGTTAAGGCTTCTTCTCTATTGTTAAATAGATTAGAGAAGCTAGTGGATTGCACAGAGCAAGAAGCTCTAAAGAATCAAGGCTCCCCCTGGCTTAGAGAATATCCAGGAAAGAGTCTTGCTTCAGGGTACAGGAACACTTCTGAACTAAGACAAAGAATTGTCTTGAAGTTCTGAAGGAGAAGCTAGAGAAGATTCTTGATATGGAACAGGTGTTCTTCTTCAAACAGCTCCCTTTCTTCTTCTTCTTCTTCTAAAGGCCTCTAAGTGAAAGTCTTCCTGTAAGCAGGATGAACTCAGGATGAAGAAGAATTCAGAAGAGCTTTGATCTTCTCAGTTGAATAAGAAATGCTGAGAGCTGTAGAACTTTCTTTCTTTCACACTTTTTCTATGCTGCTGAGTGTATATGATCTGGGTACTGTGTTTCAGTTCTTGTTATCTTCTTTCAAAAAGAAACTCTTTTTATATGAGCCTTTGCAACGGCTTTAATTTGTGTTTGAATCTTTGTCTTCTTCTGGCATCAGCAAACTGGGCTGCAAAAAGCATAAAGCAAAAACAAAGCCTGCAGACAGACATACTATAAGAGGATAAAGCTTTCTAAGAAGCTGCATAACCAATCAGATAAGAAGGGGCTAGAAAAAGTCACATCAGAAAGAACTCTTTACAGCCAGAAAAGACTTTCTGAGTCTAACGGCTATAAAGGACAGCCTGGCAGATAAAGCAGAAATTACATTTCAACTAATAAGACAAAATACTTTGTCAGATAAAGATTAGCTCATACATAAGAAATGGAGCAGAAATTGCATGGAAATAATATCACAACTTTACAGAAATAATATGCCAAATAAATACGAAATAAATCATAAAATAGAAGAGAACAAAATTATTAAAGACATACAGCAAACGTCGAACGACCCTCGAAGATCGTCGAACGAAGCACAGAGATCATCGACCTATCAGACAGATAGTCGAACGATACAGATAGTCGAACTACCAAAGAAGATAGTTGAACTACCACAGCAGATAGTCGATCTATTAGAACAGATAGTCGAGCTATCAGATAGTCGATCTATCAAGACAGATAGTCGAACTACCAAAGAAAGAAGATAGTCGACCTATCAAACAGATAGTCGAACTATCAAAGAAAACAGATAGTCGACCTATCAAACAGATAGTCGAACTATCAGATAGTTGAACTATCCAAACAGATAGTCGAACTATCAAGCAACACAGATAGTCGACCTATCTCACAGGTAGTCGAACTATCAAAGAAAACAGATAGTCGACCTATCAAACAGATAGTCAAACAATCAAAGCAAACAGATAGTCGACCTATCAAACAAATAGTCGAACTATAAAAGAAAACAGATAGTCGACCTATCAAACAGATAGTCGAACTATCAAAGAAAACAGATAGTCGACCTATCAAACAGATAGTCGAACTATCAGATAGCTGAACTATCCAAGCAGATAGTCGAACTATCAAACAAAGCAGATAGTCGACCTATCAAATAGATAGTCGAACTATCAAACGAAACAGATAGTCGACCTATCAAACAGATAGTCGAACTATCAGACAGTTGAACTATCCAAGCAGATAGTCGAACTATCAAGAAATCTTTCTGGTCAAAAGACGTCGAGCTGGGTTCGACGATCGGCGAGGCAGATTCCACAGAACGTCGAGCTAACAGGAGTTGAACTAACTCAGAGATAGACGATCTGCTGACAGACGAACGTCGAACAACTGATAGACGATCGTCAACCAGTCGATAGACGATAGTCGAGTGACGTTCGACCATAGTCGAACAAAAAACAACTTAACCAAATTTACATCTGGAAAAGTGACAACTCTAAAACTAAAGCAAACTAACTAAACAACCAACCTTTGACCATAGATAAATCTTGGGTCAAGAGACAGAAGGAGAGGACTGAACTCAAATCAAAACTAGGGTACCAACAAAGACATTATACGCTCCGCGGCCACATTTGGAACATGGTCGGCCATAAAAATAGCAGGGGGTTCTCCGATAGATACTTCGGGTTCTAAAGTTTGATCTTAGCATTGAGATCGAATGCGCGCAATGGTGCGGTCGATCTCAGGATCAAAATCAAAAGATTCAGAATCCGAAGGCTGTCCACGGGTCATACACCAAAAAAATAGAAGTAAAGATAATTAAGACAAGGGTGGGAATTTTTTGTTGTTTTTAAGTAGTTTTTAAGTAAAAAAGAATTTTTTTTTATTTTTGTGTGTTTTATATGAAAATAAAGTAAAAGTAATAGATTCTCGGATTCGAAATAACAATAAGGTTGGTCCCCGGCAACGACTCCAAAAACTTGATTGAGCCCGCGCACAAACTCTTATTTGGGTGGTTGGTTCGATGAGTCGACCATTGCGGATTGGCTAGAAAATTGAAGTTTCAAATGAAAGGAGGCAAGTGCACCTATCGCATGTAGTACTCAATATTCGGGAGAATACCGAGGTCGTATTATTCTCAGGGTCGGGTTGATTATTCCTACTCCTCCAGGAGGACTATTATTTTACTAAAAGTAAGGTGGATTTTTTGTTGTCACTTAACAACGGAAATAAAAAAAAGCTAAAAATTACTAGATTAATTCGATGACGGGTTAACGCTCGGCATCGAATCGCATTAAGACTAAAATAATTCTTGAAAATTATTGAACTTAATTTTCAAATTAATAAAAGGCAACTTGGTCGTGGAGGTTCCACAAGTATGAGCGCACTTATCTCTAGGAATATTGCTCACCTGAACGCTAAGACAATTCGACCGAACGTTAGTCCGATGAAGGATTCCTCTTAACGCCCGCTTTACGCTAAAAACCCTGCTATTGGGTGGGGAACCTAATCCGGTAGAAATACAATTCTCCTCTCTCGAGGGTATGTACGCAATTCTATTTACCCAAGGGGGATCGGTCCATATGCACGGCCTCTCGGCAAGCTTGCCTATGGATAAGGGAAATAAAGCCCACACATCGATTATGTGGTCCTACGCGTCGTTAACCTGGGGCAAACCTTAAGTCCTTAAATTAAAATGAAAATAAAGAACTTTAATTATTTAAAATCATTTTATATGTCCCAATGCTCTTCGATGCCAAGGGCTAAAGACGATTAGCCACTCATCGGTATGGGGATGACTTTATGGTTTTAATGAGGCGCGTGTTCGAAACTGAACACTAAATGATTATATGAAGAAGACATTAAATAACAAACATTTAGATAAAATTGAAAAGCTAATTAAAACGAAAACACACGCACACTTTGAAACAATAAAATAAAGTAAAGACAAGTCCTACTCGAATGAGTAGGCGGGAAATAAAAACACGTCATTTAACTCTTAATGAGTAGGCAGAAATAAATGCGTGTACAAGTTCTACTCAAATGAGTAGACGGTAAATGACAAGTCCTACTCGAATGAGTAGGCGGTAAATGAAAACACGTCATTTAACTCTTAACGAGTAGGCGGAAATAAATGCGCACACGTACACACTCTACATGAATTTAAAGAAAGCAATAAAATTATCTCCTACACACATAATCTACAAAATTGAAGAAAGCGATAAAATAAAGCATGAAAATTTATCTCACACACTCACGCACTCTACATAATTGAAAGAAAGCAATAAAATAAAACATGAAAAATTATCTCATAAACTCACACACACAACATGAAATTTAAAAAAACAAAATTAAAACCTAACTCATACACTCACACAAACAAATTAAAAACAAAATGAAAGTTACGTAAAAATTAAAACAACTACTTTTCTATTCTTAGAATTTGTTAAAAACAAATAAAAAGATGAAATAAAAATAAAAAGAGCAAAAGTTTTTGGAAATTAAAGTTAAAATCAAAGGTGCTCAAAAATTAAAATTATAACTTTTTCATTCTTATGAGTTCATAAAAGTGATGAAAAAGTAAAAATAAAATTTAAAAGGACAAAAAGTTTTAGAACTTAAACAAAGACTAAGTTAAAGAAAATTAAAATCACTTTTAAAATCTCTTTTACAAAACTCATTAGGATTGGAAAGTTACAATTTTAAAGTATCATAAAAGGTTGAAGAAAAATTATCCTAATAACTATAATAAAATCTAACATAACAACTAATTAAAAGCATGGAGAAATTAACTAGTTAAACTTATACACACACACACACACACACACACACACTTTTCATAAAGAGAAACACTATGAAAAACATGAGAATAAAAAGAAGAACAAAGTGGGCACACAAGTTCATTCCAAAACCATTTAAGAAGAGAAAAGCTAACATGTTTTTATTGATGAAAAAGAACTATTACAAAGCTAATACAAAAATAAAAAGAGGGGGAGAAATTTCTCCTTACATGGCAGTGGAACACACCAAGCAGCCCACAAAACACACTAAATTTTGCTCAAAAAATTGAACCCTTGGACCTTACAGAAATTTTTTATTTATAGACAAAATTTCGGGCGTGGCATGTCGTACAACACGGGCATGTCGGGGGGCGTGCCACAATTGCCATGTTTGACTTGGCGAAGTCCGGCGAGCTGGCTTTTTCTGGAAGCTTCGGGATGGGACACGTGTCCGACACGGGCATATCGTGCTTGGACACGGGCATGAAACGCTGGCGTTGATTGTCGAGTTGATAGAATTGAGTGGTGTTGAGAGGTGAATAGTAAAAGCGTTGAGTGGTTGACAGTGTTGAGTTGCAGTGAGTGTCGACTGGATGAAGGCGTTGAGTTGCTGATACGTCCGTGTCGGGTCTACGTACACGGGCGTGTCTTGCTCGGGTTGATGAAGCATTGAGTGTCGAGTTGGGGTCGACGATGGTTGATCATCGAGTGGCGACACAGGCGTGTCGGTCAGCATGACACGGGCGTGTCAGGTCAATTTTTTATACCATTTTCTGAAAAATTTCAGAAGATCAAAATAAACTAAGTTAGATTAGTTTTTACAAAAAGATGCATATTTATTAATGAAAAATAACAAGAAAATTAACTAAAACATTCTAAAACTACTTAAATAAAATACTAAAAAATGTGTATATTTACAACTCATCAATGTACCTCTTCTTTCTGAGCCTAACCTCTTCTTCTTCAGTAATTGACTTGCCTTTGGCCCTGAAAATCTTCTCAATAGTGGGGCAGAATGTAGGTTTTACATCAGCAGTTGAAGGTTTTGTAATGCCCCTGATTATTTTTATGTTTATTTTAATTCCTTTAGTGGAGAATTTTTAACGTCAGGGCGTTAAGTTTACGCGTAGTTCATGGGTACCGTTGCTGGAGCGTGACTTTTGCTCAATGGTATCTGAGGTTTTGACTTTGAATATTAGCTTGGCTAATTTCTAGTGTGTTTTTGAGATATCCCTTGAGAGTCGGGTTTGTTTTGGAACTCAATGGTGCCTTTTGGGATAGTTGGTGTTTTGGGTATTGGGGAGTTTTTAGCCGAGTTTGGTTTGTCAAATTTTGATTTCGACTTCGTCGTTTGATTCGTAGCATCGATATTTAGCCACGGTTCGATTTTCGTAGGATTCCAAGTTGGATTGAGTTTCAGGTCGTTTGGACGTTTATTTTGTAATTAATTTTAATATTATATTATATTACTTATATAAGTATAAATAGTCTTTCGATGTGACGAAATTCCTATTCATCGTCTTCCTCCCGAGCCGTTGCACAATTTTGTGAAAGAAAAGAACGGTGGATAATTCTAGTCTTTCGACCGCCAATTGCAAGAGCTTTGGTGCTCGAAATCATCATCGAAGAGTAGATTAGGATTACTCTCTCCGAGATCTACGTGCTTGTGGAAGTGTAGCCCAGGTGTTCTTACGACCGGATCCGTGAGGAAGAGCACTTGTGTTGCCGAATTTCTGGAGTTAGAGGCAAATGGTGATTTCTTCCCCTTGCCAAGTCCTTTTTTCAAGTGGTTTCTTGTTGTTTTCTTCTTCCCTCCTTAACATTTAGGAGTAGTGAAGGGTTCAAACTAGGTCGATCTGCTGTGTAGTATTGGATTTCTAGTTAAGGGCCATCCACCGATTAGAGGCCAATTCGGCACAGTTAATTTCGTCGAGTTTGATTGTTGGTCTGGTTAATTTGTCGATTTATGGTGGTTAATCTAAGTTCAATTCATCGTAAATAACAGCCCGTCTAACCATAAGTTCATCGTATAAGAGTGTTTCTGTATTCAACGAGTATTGTGCGTTGAGTTTGTTGACTATCTGATGACTACTTTTTAGTCATCATTTTTAGTATAATTTAGTAGCCTATTTCCTAAGTATCATTATAATTTTATGCTTTTGAAGGCTTAGATGTTGTTATTCTATGTTATGTTTTTATTATAAACTTATGTTTTATTTTATGTTATGTTCTTATTACAAAACTTATGTTATATGTCATGTTTTGTTTTATTTTATTTATGTTTGGTTATTTTTATCTTTGTGTTATTATTATATCTAATGTTATTTTTATAACTACTATTATAAATTTATGTTATGTTCTATCTTTGTTTTTATAACTAATGTTTTAATGAATAAATGTGTGTTTTAATATTATGTTTTAATGTTTTAATGTTTTGTTATTTTACTGTTTTAATGTTATTAATATTTTATTTATGTTTTGTTGTTTTATAACTTATGTTTTGTATTTCTTTTTGTTGTTGTAGGATCAAACCAAGCAAAGCCAAGCCCTCATGATGCAGCCCGGCCCCCTCCAACATACCTACCCGAGCACACCATCACAAGACCAAGTGCAGCCCGGCCTTCTACAAGCAGCCCACTTCCTCCCCATGCAGCCCACCAAGCAAAGCCGAGCCCTCAAGAGCAGCCCACTAATATCCCCATTCATGTGGCCGACCACTCTCATGCATGCACCTTGCCACCTTCCTTCTCTTTCTCTCTTCATTATTTCATCCTCTCTCCTCATTATTGCATGCATGAATTATTCATCCCCTTGAAATGGCCAAACCCCCCTCTCTTTATCTCTTCTTTATTCCATATTCACTCCCCCTATCCACTTTACATTTTTATTTGGCATTCCCTTTATTATCATACATGCATTTAGCCTTTTTCTCTCTCCCTCATTTAATATCATGCATGAATCCTCTCCAACACATGTGGTCGGCCACCCCCTTGGCTCCCTCCTCTTTATTTTCATCTAGAATGTTCTCCCTCTCCTATAAAAGGAACCCCTTCCCCTCTTGTTGAAGTTAAGTAGTTTTAGTCTAAAATAGTTTAGAGTGAAGTTTTTGTAGAGAGTAAGAGTGAGTTCTTTCCTTGTTGTTGTTGTTCTCTTCCTTTTAGTAGATTAATTGTCTTGTTATAATTTTTGTACCTCTTTTATTTAAGTAATGCAAATGTCATTTCCTTCTCTTATTCTCATTTCCTTTTTCATTATGCTTAGCTAGTTCTTTTTTTGCTCGATCGCGATGATCTTTGCAATGAAATAACATATCTTCATTTTTATGTTTGCATTTGTTTCTTTCTATTTTTGATCCTTCCTTGATTTATTTTGTGTCGACTCCGTATTCTGGTATACGGTAGTAGGCATCCGATCTCAATTCATAGAAGTCGAGAGACTCATTGATTTGGAAGATCACTCAAGGAAGGAAGGAGTTGAACACACCCCTAGAGATAGGATGACATAAATCCTCCGGATTGGAGTCAAATCCAATAGTGCGGGTCACTTCGGTAATGAGACTTTAGGCCTTTTTGACTTGTAAAGAGATTTCGGTCAAAACATCTATAAGTTAGGGGATTTAATGCTCTAGCGAGATTACTTCCTAATATCGGATCCGTCACGGTCTTAATAGAATTACAAATGTTAAACTAATTTATTCGGTTATTTTATTTCAAGGTGAATCGTCAATCGAGCACTTTTCTCGTAATAGTTTATTTTCTCTTTTTAACTTAGTTTATTTTCATTCTCAAAACTCATTTATCATTCGGCAGAATAATAGAGTCGTTGTGAGTAATAGTACTTGCCTGCCCCGAGTTTTTATACGACCTTGATATTTTTCATATCCTATGCTATATTTCGATAGGTACACTTGCCTTAATCGAGTATAGATTGGAGAATACGATTTTCTCTATCAAGTTTTTGGCGCTGTTGCCGGGGATTTTTTTGGCAATATTAAGAAAGCTTCGAGTTTATTACTTCTACTAAAATTTAAAAATTCAAAAATTATTATTATTATTATTATTATTAGTATTATCCACCCACCTCATCTTATTTCTACCCAACCTAAAATCTCTCGAAAAGGGTAAGAGGCTTTAAGCGCCACCATTTTACCTAGTACCTTGCGAACCCTTCACCGGGTAGCCCTTGGGAAGTTCGAGAGCCAATCCACTAAAAAAAAATCTATTTTCAAAAATATTTATCTAAAAAAAAAAATATCAAAAACAAAAATTTTTGCTTTTCTTTTTCTTTTTGGTAAATAGTTAATTTTTCTTTATGGAATCATCTATTTTTTGCGCTTTTTGCGGGTCGCCCGACCACTTTTATTCTGAATGCCTTTCGGGAACCCCTTCCTCTTTTGATTTTAATTTTTCTAGGGAAGGTCAAAATGGCCAATTTGACCCATACCCCAATTTTTATCCTACTTGGGAGGCGGGAAACCGGTATTTTTCTTATGATTTTGCCCCGCATAGCGTCGCGCCTCCTACTTTTAATTTTAATTCTCTCGATAATGGGTATTTTGAGTTGTAAACTTCTCTTAATAATATTAATTCGCATCTCAAAACCATTATGGATTCTTTTTCTCATGAGGCCGCTTCTTTTTCTTCTTCTTCTTCTCCGTCTCCTCCATTTTCTTTATGTAATGAGTCACCGGATATCCCGGCTTGTCTTGTTCCTCTCGAGGAGGATAACTATTCGGATATCCCGGATTGTTTCCTTCCTCCTTTGGAAGACGCCTCTATGGATATTCCGGTGTGCTTCTTACCCGTTGAGGATGACGAGACGTCTCTTATTTCTCCATCTGAAGACGTTGGTGATTCCATTACGCTTTCAAATTCAACTGTTCCAAATTTTTCTAGTTTTAGCGAGTCTTCTTTTTCTTCTTTTATTTTAGATGACTCTCCTTTAGTTTTTTCTTCCCTTTCTTCTCCCGAAATTTCACAAGACTCTCCTTCTCCTTGTGAAATATCCTTTTATGAAAATTCTTTTTTACTTCTTTTATTCCTCTTTCTATTTCTTCATCTTTTTATTCTCCTTCTTTTGACGACCCATTCTTTCCCATTTTACATACGGCGGAGTACTTCTATAACTCTGTCCGTTCATTTTTGGGTGTCACTCCCTTGAAGATTCCACTGCATATCGGTGCGATTCTTCAATTTTTATTTTTTTTAGTTTACTCTCCTAAGCGCATACTTAGGGAGTTACCACTTCATTTCATTTTTTATTTTCTATTTAGCTAACAAATAACGTCGGGCTCAGCAGACGTTAAACAGAGAGCTCTCTTGGGAGGCACCCCTTGCTTATCCTTTTTCTTTCATTCTTTTTCTTTTTTGTTTTGTTTTGCAGGAATAAAGCCCCCGGTGGTTCGTTTGGCTCCATCATTTCATCTCTTCCTTAGGCCCGAGCCGGTGTCCAGCTCAAGCATGGGGGAGCGACATCTGTATTCGGCCTTACGACTCCGGGGAAGTCGTTTTTTTTAAAATTTATTGTATCCCCCCTCCCCTTTTTTATTCCTTTTTCTTTCTTGTTTTTATTTTTCATTGAGGGCAATGAAAGGTTTAAGCATGGGGGAGGGTTTAGTTGTTTTATTTCTGTCTTTCTTTTCTAGAAAATGTTCTAAAAAAATTATTGTTTAGTATAGTTTTATTAAGTTTTTTTTAGTACTGCTTTTATTTAGCTTTATCAAAAAAACAAAAAAATTAGAAAAATAAAAAAATCCAAAAAAGATCATATTTCAAAATCCAAAAAAAATGAAAAATGTCAAAAAAATCAAAAAAAAATATAATAAACCTCATGCTTAGCTTTTTGTTATTTTCAGAAATTTAGTTTGAGTTTGTTTATAAGCATTTTTATTTGCTAATCTTTATTTCATCATATTTAGTTAAATTTAACATTTAGTGATTTAGTTTTGAGGATAATCTTATGATTTTAATTTAATTAGAGTAATTTATTTAGCACCTTTTCTCTTTTATTTTAAATAGTTTCAATTTTTTAGTAATTTTGCTAAAACAATTTTGGATTCTAATTATTATTACTTCACGCTTTTAGATTCTTAGGAAATCTCAATTTACTAGTAGTTGCTCTCTACTATTTTAGTTTATTTTCTAAAATCTTGATTAACCCCACCATTTTTCCTTTTATTTGTTAGATCATATGTCATGGGAATAAGGAGATGTTAGTTCCTTATTCTCTGGTACACATATGCAACCCAAATGAAGAGAGGAATAAAAAGTTTATATATGTCGAGGGAAGTGATAGGATGTTAGTCTATCATTTTCTGGTATTACATATATATTATTCAAAAAAAACAATATTGTGTGTGGTGTGAAAAAAAATGATGATCACCTCCAATCAAAGACCTCTTCATGTTTAATTTCCTCCCCAAACCCCTTAGCCAATATCATTGTCTTAGTTTTTAAATTAAAATATGTGGAGAGCATAAGTAGTAGGTTGTCTTCTTCCTTAAGTTTCTTTTAAGTTAAGGTTATTATAATTTCAATCTAACTTTGTTTGCACTTTACTCCATTTTGAATGCTAGTTAATTTATTAGAGAATTTTTGGCTAAATTCTTCTCTCTTGTCACTTTAATTTCATAATTTAGGACTTAATTCTTAAATCCCTAAATTTTAATTTTTTCTAGATTTTGATGTTAATAAATTTTTAGTTTAATTGAAATTTTATAATGTCTTATAAATATTTCTCTTTCTTTTGCTCTGGAATAGCAAAAGTCTAAGCATGGGGGTGTTTGATGACTACTTTTTAGTCATCATTTTTGGTATAATTTAGTAGCCTATTTCCTAAGTATCATTATAATTTTATGCTTTTATAGGCTTAGATGTTGTTATTCTATGTTATGTTTTTATTATAAACTTATGTTTTATTTTAAGTTATGTTCTTATTACAAAACTTTTGTTATATGTCATGTTTTGTTCTATTTTATTTATGTTTGGTTATTTTTATCTTTGTGTTATCATTATATCTAATGTTATTTTTATAACTACGATTATAAATTTATGTTATGTTCTATCTTTGTTTTTATAACTAATGTTTTAATGATTAAATGTGTGTTTTAATATTATGTTTTAATGTTTTAATGTTTTGTTATTTTACTATTTTAATGTTATTAATATTTTATTTATGTTTTGTTGTTTTATAACTTATGTTTTGTATTTCTTTTTGTTGTTGTAGGATCAAACCAAGCAAAGCCAAGCCCTCATGATGCAGCCCGGCCCCCTCCAGCATACCTACCCGAGCACACCATCACAAGACCAAGTGCATCCCGACCTTCTACAAGCAGCCCACTTCCTCCCCATGCAGCCCACCAAGCAAAGCCGAGCCCTCAAGAGCAGCCCACTAATATCCCCATTCATGTGGCCGACCACTCTTACGCATGCACCTTGCCACCTTCCTTCTCTTTCTCTCTTCATTATTTCATCCTCTCTCCTCATTATTGCATGCATGAATTATTCATCCCCTTGAAATGGCCAAACCCCCCTCTCTTTATCTCTTCTTTATTCCATATTCACTCCCCCTATCCACTTTATATTTTTATTTGTCATTCCCTTTATTATCATACATGCATTTAGCCTTTTTCTCTCTCCCTCATTTAATATCATGCATGAATCCTCTCCAACACATGTGGCCGGCCACCCCCTTGGCTCCCTCCTCTTTATTTCCATCTAGAATGTTCTCCCTCTCCTATAAAAGGAACCCCTTCCCCTCTTGTTGAAGTTAAGTAGTTTTAGTCTAAAATAGTTTAGAGTGAAGTTTTTGTAGAAAGTAAGAGAGAGTTCTTTCCTTGTTGTTGTTGTTCTCTTCCTTTTAGTAGATTAATTGTCTTGTTATAATTTTTGTACCTCTTTTATTTAAGTAATGCAAATGTCATTTCCTTCTCTTATTCTCATTTCCTTTTTCATTATGCTTAGCTAGTTCTTTTTGTGCTCGATCGCAATGATCTTTGCAATGAAATAACATATCTTTATTTTTATGTTTGCATTTGTTTCTTTCTATTTTTGATCCTTCCTTGATTTATTTTGTGTCGACTCCGTATTCCGGTATACGGTAGTAGGCATCCGATCTCAATTCATAGAAGTCGAGAGACTCATTGATTTGAAAGATCACTCAAGGAAGGAAGGAGTTGAACGCACCCCTAGAGATAGGATGACGTAAATCCTCCAGATTGGAGTCAAATCCAATAGTGCGGGTCACTTCGGTAATGCGACTTTAGGCCTTTTTGACTTGTAAAGAGATTTCGGTCAAAACGTCTATAAGTTAGGGGATTTAATGCTCTAGCGAGATTACTTCCTAATATCGGATCCGTCACGGTCTTCATAGAATTACAAATGTTAAACTAATTTATTCCGTTATTTTATTTCAAGGTGAATCGTCGATCGAGCACTTTTCTCGTAATAGTTTATTTTCTCTTTTTAGCTTAGTTTATTTTCATTCTCAAAACTCATTTATCGTTCGGTAGAATAATAGAGTCGTTGTGAGTAATAGTACTTGCCTGCCCCGAGTTTTTATGCGACCTTGATATTTTTCATATCCTATGCTATATTTCGATAGGTACACTTGCCTTAATCGAGTATAGATTGGAGAATATGATTTTCTCTATCACTATCCGTTGAAATCTATCGGGTAATGCTTTAGCGTTGAGCCAATTCCAATTCATCGAGTGATCTATAAGTCTAAGTAAGATACTTCGAGTAATCTCGACGAATTCACTGAGTATTAGCCTTTGCCATTGAGTGTAGTCTTAGCGTTGAGTGATTCTTGAGACCAAGTATCGCAACCCGCATTTTCTCCATATTTAAACGACATATCAGAGAAAGAGAAAATACACATCGTGATGCCACGCCGTGCAGGGGATAAATACAGACGCTCAGGCAAGACTCCAACTCTACATTTTATATGAAATTCATGAGTTTTGTGAAGAAAATCTAGTTTAAGTTTAATTAGTTAGCCGTATCCCTCGGATCACTGGATTAACTAGTCCACAAGTAAAGATATAATTATACGCTATGGAAAATAGTTTGTTTATAATGGTTAACACCCTGCATGAGCATAAACATCCATATAGGACAACTCATGTTAATCATGACTATAAATTTAGTATAAGCATAGAAAATAGTTTGTACGTTCAATAAGATATAGTGACTTTAGCTTTTAAAAGATGGCATGTGCATAAGATAGTAAAAACGATACTTTTTATAGTTAAAGTAACTAACATGCAGTCCGAGCATAAAACCTTCCCAGAGAGCAAGTAAAAAACAAACAAGTCATAAAGGAATAGACTTAGCAGCTAGTAAGTACTTAACACTTTAAAAAATCTAGTGGGTGTATACAACCTGACACGAACCCACGAAAAGAGTATGCATGTCTGAATAAGAATAAAACAACACACTACCTCACAATTAGTGAGGAATAGGACAGCTGCAGCCACTGCATAACACAAGAGAGCACCAAACCTAGCCGCTCAACATGCTACTTAACCAAACCTGAGGCAATTAAAGAAAGAAGTCCTCAGCAAGAAATAAAAATACAAGTGGTGAGCAAGGTAAAAAGGTTCGCCAAAAACCAAATGGAACCAAGGGTTACCAACCCAAACAAGAGAAAGAAGCTGTCAAACCTCAACAATTAAGCAAAAAGACTGAGACAAATGATTAACCTATAAAGTCCAAAAGTACGTAATTTTCACCAAGTGCGATAAAGACCTAATCTTTAAGAAACATGTAAATAAAGAACTGCAGAATAAGAAATTAATTAGCCCATAACTTGGTGAACAAAAACACTGGCAGCAAATCTTGCACCTGCGGTGGTGGGAACCTACCCAACTCACCAATAACAAAAACTTCTCAAGGGCCCAAGGAAAGGTGGTCATATACCATGACACACCCAAAACTGGGGAAAAACCAGCACCTGCGGTTGTGGGAACCTACCCAACACACCAACAGTCACATACCCACACCGGGCAAACCCACCAGGGCAATAATTCTCAAAAAAGACATCAGGTTGGTGGTCCTTTATCCACTGTCAACCTAGCCATAGACATACAACCAAAACACCGACAACCATAGTCAAACACAAAAAGAACACAACCAAAACACTGGGCCTCTCCAATAATAAATGGAGGAATAAATCCCAGAAATTGACCTAGGGCCAAAACAGACGAATTAGATACAATTCGTCGAGTATACTCGATGAATATAATAGGCTCTAATTTATTTTTACATAGAAAAACTAGTCCACTAGTGATACACAACGAGACGGAAAAAAAATCTTAAGTCCACGGAAAAGCGTCGAGTACACTCGATGTCGCATATAAGACGAAATTAACTTAAGCTAACAACTAAACCCGACGAAATCCACCCACATCCATATACGGTGAATTAATCTTAGGCTAACTAACCTATAATTGACATATCTATACCTATGTTAATCATTCAAACACGACGAAAAAACACATCCCACCAGAAAAATTTACCCTATGCAGCAGGTCGGTCTTGGTTGAACCCTACCCTATTCCTAAATTCTAAGAAGGGAAAGAAAAATAATAGAGAATACAAGGAATGAAAGCTTGGCAAGGGGAAGAAACCTACAATTGCCTCGATCTTGCTGAAATCCGGCCGCACAACCACTCCTCTTCACGGATCTGGCCGCAAGAACACCTAAGCAACAATTCCTGAAACCTTTTAGGATGAAGGAGGGTCAAAACAAAATTCCTTAAACCAAAAATTTCATGAAACGGGAAAAAGTAATCGCACAAACGTAGATCTTGGTAAGAGCTATCCAGATCAACTCTCGGATGATGACTTCGTGCACTTGAGCTCCTACAATCGACGGCTTAAGGCTTGCAAGGATCGCCGCTCTCGCTCTTCCGCAATACAGTTCTACCGTTTTAAGAAAGATGATGAATAGTATTTCCATCTTATCGCAAGGCTATTTATAGGGGATAAATAATATAATATATTATTATTATAATTAAAACGTCCAAATGAACAAAACTCGTACTAACTCGTATTTCTACCAAAATCGCACCTTTGCTAAATATCTAGGCTACAAATCCAACGGCGAAGTCGAAATCAAAATCTGACAATTAACACTCGGGCAAACACTCCCCAAAGTCGAAACATCAAATATCCCAAAAACGCTCTGTCGTGTTCCAAAACAAACCCCGGCTCGCAAGGGAATATCAAAACACAAAAAAAATTAGCAAAGCTAATTCTTCCTAACCAAAACCATAGATACCAATGAGCAAAAGTCACGCACAGACAATGGTACCCACCAACTTTGCATCAACGTAATGCCCTGACGTCAAAATACGTCACAAAAGGGGTTTTAAATAAACGTTGGAAAATTAAGGGCGTTACAGCCACCCCTCCTAAAAGAAAGTTTTGTCCCAAAACTCTACACACAAAATATTCCATTATGGAAGGAAAATAATCAAATATTATAGAATGGAAATACATATTGAAAGAAACTAGGAGAATAGATGAGGATGTGCCTCACTCATAGCTGACTCCAAATCCCAAGTCTCACTTTCCACGTCTTGGTTCTGCTACAAAACTTTAACCATGGGTATGGTCTTCCTTCGCAACACTCGAACTTGAGTATCCAGAATGCAAACAAGCATCTCAACATAAGAAAAGTTAGGCTCAAATTGGGGCACAGAATCAAGAACCTGCCGGCCGCTAAGCATACACTTCCATAATTGGCTTACTTGAAACACATCATGCACACCAGGAAAAAAGTACGGGAAAATCTAGCCTATAAGCTGACATTCAAATACGTTCAAGAATCTCGAAGGGTCCCACATACCTAGGATCCAACTTATAGTTCTAACCAAACCTCTTGACACCAGACATCGGGGAAACTTTAAGAAACACCATGTCCCCAATGAAAATTCCAAATCAGTCCTTCGCTGATTAGCGTTCTTTTCATTACACTTCGGAGCTATACAAAGCTTTTCTCTAATATGAGTTACAGAAGTACTCATCTCTTCTAAAGCTTTCGGACCCAACAATGGTCCTTCACCAACCTTGGTCGAAAACAAAGGAGTTCTACAACGTCTACCATATAAAGCCTCAAATGGGGTTATCTACAAACTCTCTTGATAACTGTTATTATAAGCAAATTCCGTCAGTCTCAAACACTCATCCCACGCTCCTCTATTGTTCAATATGTAACATCTTATCATGCCTTCCACAATCTGATTAACTCTATCTATTTGATAATTTTCTGCTGATGATATCCGGGGGAATACCTCAGATCGGTATCCAATCCTTCCAGTAAACTTTTCCAAAAATGAGACGTAAACCTGGAGTCTCGATCTGACATAACACTAACAGGCACTCCATATAACCTGATAACCTCATCCAAGTATAGCTCTGTTATCTTTTACATGGAGTAATCAATCTTGAACGGCATGAAGTGAGCACACTTTGTCTGTCTATCCACTATAACCCATATAGAATCATGTCCTCTGGGAGAATTCAGCAAACCGATAATGAAGTCTTTTGAAATACTCTCCCACTTCCAACATGTATCTCTAATGACATCAACTTACCACCAGGCCTTCCATGATTGGCCTTAACTCTCTTACAAGTGAAGCACTCAGACACGAACTTGGCTATATCTTCCTTCATTCCATACCACCAAACGATCTATTTCAGATCTTTATATATCTTTGTAGAACCAGGTGTAACACCTCCATTTGTTTCATGAAATATAATAGAGTGTCCAGTCGGGGCCCCACAACATATTCCACAAACAGGCGGCGGGGTTACGGGTTAATATCATGGACTACTCACATCTTAACTTAGATCATGCTAACGGAAGCTTTAAGGTTACTTGAACTCAAACTCATTAAAATGTCCACAATAAATAAACTATCATTTATATATATAAACCATAGTAGTGTCACTTACAAATACACAAAGTTTATGCCTTAAGGCCTTATAGTTACATTTGACCAGTGTGGATTACAAACATCGGCAGGCAGACCGACCACACATGAATACAGAAAAATTCTACATTCGGCCTTCGAGGACCAGTAGCAGCAGCAAGGGATTCAACCGCTATTTCCAGCTGGCTCTCCAGCACATTCACGAGGACAGTCCACCACAACAGTGGCAAATAAGGCAACGGTCAGCATTCCGCTAACTAATTTATAACGACCCTACCCATTTCCCATGACAGTGGTATTCCTTCTCTGCAGTCATAGCTTTTTCATAAGCAGATATATCACAAAACGTGCACTCACGAACAGTTAAATATATCTCAAACGTCGACCGCACGGCCCGACGCTCAATGCACTTAGGGAACATTATCAGTGTACTAGAAAACCAGGGTCCCACCACCATTCAAAGGTCTAAGACCCAACGGTAAACAATGAGCATTTATGCTCCACGACCCACGGCCGGAGAATTCAGTCTTGATGGTTTACAGCCGAATACTCTCATTATATGATCCTAACGAACGTCAATAACTTAGGCACTCAAGTTATACATCCATAACGTAGATACATTTCAGCCCTTGCCCGTTGCTCAAATCGCCAGATAAATGTCTAGACTGATGCGGGTCGGCCTCCCCTTGTCCGTTCGTCTCGATGGCCTTTAAGAGCTCGCAGCTCACAATAGCCACACTGTCCTCCAAGGACTAGCTTAACAATCAAGAAGGGAGTTAGTCCAAGCGTTCGTCACGATTTCTTGGCGGGGCCAACGACAGCTTTCTTTTTGTGCCAAAACTCAACCCAACCCCTGCAGCATCCTGCAGCATAGGCTCGACTTACGTCGAGCGCCGGCTCGACTTACGTCGAGCGCCGGCTCGACTTACGTCGAGCGCCGGCTCGACTTACGTCGAGCGCCGGCTCGACTTACGTCGAGCGCCGGCTCGACTTACGTCGAGCGCCGGCTCGACTTACGTCGAGCGCCGGCTCGACTTACGTCGAGCGCCGGCTCGACTTACGTCGAGCGCCGGCTCGACTTACGTCGAGCGCCGGCTCGACTTACGTCGAGCGCCGGCTCGACTTACGTCGAGCGCCGGCTCGACTTACGTCGAGCGCCGGCTCGACGTTCGAGCGCCGGCTCGACGTCGAGCGCCGGCTCGACGCCCGTCGAGCGCCGGCTCGACGCGTCGACGACGCCCGTCGACGCTCGACGCGTCGAGCGCCGCTCGACGCCCGTCGAGCGCCGGCTCGACGTCGAGCGCCGGCTCGAGTCGAGCTCGACGCGTCGAGCGCCGGCTCGACGCCCGTCGAGCGCCGGCTCGACGCCCGTCGAGCGCCGGCTCGACGCCCGTCGAGCGCCGGCTCGACGCCCGTCGAGCGCCGGCTCGACGCCCGTCGAGCGCCGGCTCGACGCCCGTCGAGCGCCGGCTCGACGCCCGTCGAGCGCCGGCTCGACGCCCGTCGAGCGCCGGCTCGACGCCCGTCGAGCGCCGGCTCGACGCCCGTCGAGCGCCGGCTCGACGCCCGTCGAGCGCCGGCTCGACGCCCGTCGAGCGCCGGCTCGACGCCCGTCGAGCGCCGGCTCGACGCCCGTCGAGCGCCGGCTCGACGCCCGTCGAGCGCCGGCTCGACGCCCGTCGAGCGCCGGCTCGACGCCCGTCGAGCGCCGGCTCGACGCCCGTCGAGCGCCGGCTCGACGCCCGTCGAGCGCCGGCTCGACGCCCGTCGAGCGCCGGCTCGACGCCCGTCGAGCGCCGGCTCGACGCCCGTCGAGCGCCGGCTCGACGCCCGTCGAGCGCCGGCTCGACGCCCGTCGAGCGCCGGCTCGACGCCCGTCGAGCGCCGGCTCGACGCCCGTCGAGCGCCGGCTCGACGCCCGTCGAGCGCCGGCTCGACGCCCGTCGAGCGCCGGCTCGACGCCCGTCGAGCGCCGGCTCGACGCCCGTCGAGCGCCGGCTCGACGCCCGTCGAGCGCCGGCTCGACGCCCGTCGAGCGCCGGCTCGACGCCCGTCGAGCGCCGGCTCGACGCCCGTCGAGCGCCGGCTCGACGCCCGTCGAGCGCCGGCTCGACGCCCGTCGAGCGCCGGCTCGACGCCCGTCGAGCGCCGGCTCGACGCCCGTCGAGCGCCGGCTCGACGCCCGTCGAGCGCCGGCTCGACGCCCGTCGAGCGCCGGCTCGACGCCCGTCGAGCGCCGGCTCGACGTTATGCCTGTTTCTGCCTACACCTTTTTGGGGTATTACAATCCTCCCCTCCTTACAGAAATTTCGTCCCGAAATTTGCATACCACACAAAAGAAGCAGTAACAAATATGTTACAATACATATCCTCTATACAACAAAAATATTATATTATTTTAAACAAACAACTCGGGAAATTCAGCAAGCATGGATTGCTCCCGCTCCCATGTTAGCTCCTCACGGCCACAGTTGTCCCACCGTACTTTGACCATCCCAATTGTTTTGTTACACAGCTGCTTAATTGTCTTATCCTCGATCCGAATGAGCCTAACCTTCATCGTTAGCCCCGACTCGACCGGTACTAGATCATTCACAATCACTTGAGCTGAATCTTTCATAACTTTTCAAAGCACGGATATTTGGAACACATCATACAATCCACTCAGTTCTGTCGATAGAGCTAGCCAAAAGACAGCTTCTCCATCTCGCTCCACTACTTCGAACGGACCAAGATACCTCGAACTAAACTTTTTCAAGCGTCGAATCCTTGAGATGCCCTTGAATGGTTTGATTTTCAAGTATACCCACTCGCCAACCGCAAACTCTACGTTTCGGTGCCTTGCATTTTAGTACTTTGCCTTCCTATCTTGGGCTATCAGTAGCCTCTCCCTGATAGAGCGTATCGTTGAATTAGCTTATTAGACTTCCTTACACTTATACAACTTAGACTTGCCTGTTTCCGCCCAAGCTAACAGTGTACGGCATTTCCTACCATACAAATCTTCAAAAAGAGCCATATTTATGCTAGGTTGATAGCTATTATTGTAGGCAAACTCTATCATATAGAGATGGTCTTCCCACCTCTTTCTGAAATCCAAGGCGCACATTCGGAGCATGTCCTCCATCATTCTGTTGGTCCTCTCAGTCTGTCCATCCGTTTGTGGATGAAAGGTCATATTGAACGTTAATTTTGTCCCCAACAACTGATGGATTAGCCTCCAATCATTTGAAGTGAAGCGCCTGTCTCGGTCACTCACGATGCTACGGGGTATACCGTGCAATCGTACTATTTGCTCAACATAATGATTAGCCAAGATTTCCACTGGGTCGTCCCTCTTATTCGGAATGAAGTGAGTCACTTTCGTCAACCAGTCCACGATTAACCAAACAGAATCGTTCCCGCATTGAGATCTCGGCAAACCGTGCAAAAAATCCATCAAAATGTCATCAAATTTCCATTCCGGAATAGGTAGCGAATTCAGGAAACCTCCAAACTTCTAACATTCTGCTTTCACTAAGGCACAGGTTTGACATTTAGACATGTAATGTGTTATATCTTTCTTAAGTCCCGACCACCAAAACAGCTTTTTCATATCCTTGTACATCTTGGTGCTCCCTGGGTGAATTGAGTATTTCGTTAAGTGAGCCTCATACATCAATTATTCCCTTAGCTTACCCATAATTGGGATGCACAAACGACCGTCTTTTCGTAAAAGGCCATCATCCCAGGAGAATTGGGCTTTTGACCCATCCGTTATAAAGCGTTGTAGACTTGCATCAAGTTCCATTGCTCACCGAACCCTGTCAGCAAGGTCATATTGTACCTCCGTCAAGTTTAGGTATGCATTTACAGTGGAATTCTTGTCAACACAAGAAATCTCTAAAGCTTCAAGCTCTTGGACAAGAAGATCATCATGCATCTGCAACCAATTTGCCCTTGTCGGTGTCCTACGACTCAAGGCATCTACGACAACGTTTCATTTCCTGTGAGTGTAAGGAATATCAAAGGTGTAGTCCCCGAGGAACTCCATCCACCTTCGATGTCACATATTGAGATCCTTCTGATCAAATATATAATTCATGCTCTTATGGTCCGTGAATATATCCACTTTCACGCCATATAAATAGTGATGCCATAGTTTAAGTGCAAAAATCACCTTTGCCAACACCATGTCTTAGACAGGATAGTTTCGCTCATGCATTTTCAACTGTCGCGAGCCATACACTATCACTTTTCCAAATTAAAGAAGAACGCAGCCTAAGCCGCTCCCTGATGCATCACTAAATATCTCATAACCGTTTGTACCACATGGCGACATCAAAATAGGTGTTGTCGTCAAGCGACTCTTCAACTCTTCAAAAGCTCGCGGGCACTCCGGCTTCCAAACAAACTTCTGATCCTTCCTCGTTAGTGTGGTAAGAGGCAAGATAATTCGTGATAAGTTTTCTAAGAAACATCTGCAGTAGCCCGCCAGTCCAAGGAAACTCCTGTCTTCAGCTACAGAAGACAACACCGGCCACTCCCGTATGGCTACAATCTTTGATGGATCCACCGCAATGCCTTCTCCACACACCACATGGACAACAAAAGCCACTGATTACAGCCAGAACTCACACTTTGAGAACTTAGCGTAGAGCTTGTTCCTTCTCAGGGTATACAATACTATCCGTAAATGGTTCGCATGGTCTTCTTCAGATTGAGAGTACACCAAGATGTCATCAATGAAGACGATCACAAATAAATCCAAGTACTCACTAAAAGTGCGGGGAATTACATCCATGAACACCGATGGCGCATTGCATAGCCTAAATAGCATCACAGTGAACTCGTAATGACCGTAGCGTGTTCCAAACGCTGTCATGGGAATATCGCAATCCCAAATCCGCAACTGGTAGTAGCCAGACTTCAAATCAAGATTTGAGTATACCATTGACCCATCCAGTTGATCGAACAAGTCATCAATCTGCGGAATCGGATACTTGTTTTTCAACGTCAACTTATTAAATTCACGATAGTCGATAAACAACCGCAGACTACCGTCCTTTTTCATAAAGAGAACAGGTGCGCTCCAAGGTGACATACTTGGGTGTATATATCCCTTTTCCAACAACTCTTGTAGTTGAACTTTCACCTCTGCCATTTCCTTTGGCGCTACACAATATTGCGAGCGGGCCACAGGTTTCGCACCTGGTACCAACTCGATAGCGAAGTCAATCTCCCACTGGTGCGTTACCCAAAAATATCTTTAGGAAACACATCAGCATACTCTGATACAATCAGAACATCACTCACACTGGCCTTTGGCTCGATAGCCTGAATAAGCGTGAAGAATAACTCTGTGCCCTTCCGAGTAACATTGACGACTTGGATAGCAGAAATCAAGATCCCGCTCGAACCCCTCATACCAGCAAATTTAGTCTCAAGCTCGGTATTCTAACCCAGTATGACTTCCTTTGAGTTGCAATTAATACAAGCACGCTGCTCCGAAAGCCAGTCCATACCAAAGATCACATCAAACTCAGATATCAGCAACAAGGATGCATCCAACCTAAAATCTTGACTTCCTATCCGCACCTTCACATAGAAAGCCCTAACCGCACGCATTACGCATCCGTTAGGCAACACCACCTTCACACTATCTGTCGTCATACGAATAGGCACTCTGATTCGTGCTACGAAGTCCTTAGATAGAAATGAATGTGAAGCACCCGTTTCAAAAAGTGCCCTCGCCGGACAGTCCCGAATTAGGAAAAAGCCTAAGACAAACACATCATACACAGGCTACACACAAGGTATGAAGTATGAAAAGAAATAAACCAATAACTTAACTAGTACCTGTGACGATGTCACTTTACTTTATGGCCTCCTGTTGGCCAATGTTATACACTCGGGGTTGCTCCTGCGATGCAGAGGACACCACCACTGCCTTTCCCTTATCAACATATGACACTCATGTCTTCTTTTCAACCTTTGACGGACCAACCCGAAAATCACTGGCTAGATGACCCACCTTACCACATGTATAACAGGTACGAGGATCTTACCTCGAAATTGCTCTAGACGTAACTGTAGACGGAGCCTGTCCAGAAGACTTGGATCTCTTACCCCATTTGCTTCGATAGTTCAATTTCCCCTTGTACGGTGCTTTAAATTCGGACTTTATCATAGCCAAGTCCCATTTTCCCTATACCCGCTTCATATCTTTCTCCAACGCACAAGCCGTATCCACCAACACTTGAAACCCTTAGTTCACCAAACTCGAGAGCAAGAATCTCAACTCATCCCGCAACCCTTCGTAGAACCTATTGGTTTTACGCTCTTCATCAGCGAAGATAGACCCCCCATAGCATCCCAACCGTGTAAACTCATGTAAGTAGGTATCGACATTACTTTCTCCCTGAGTTAGACGCTGGAACTAATTTTCCATGGCGATGCATTGTGTTGATGGCAAGTGCTTTGCCAAGAACAGTCTTGAAAACTCCTCTATCGATACTTCAGTTAATTTCCTACCCGCTAAGTGGTGTAACTCTATCTCATCCCACAATAGCCGAGCCTCTCCTTCTAGCAAGAAGTGGCCAAGGTGACTTTCTATTCTTCCTCCGTCCTTATCGTTGTCAATATTCTCTTAACGCTCGACAATCAATTCTTCGCTTGCATTGGGGATCCCACACCTGTAAACGTAGGGGGATTGAAGATCATAAACTGCTTCAGTTGCCGTTCAGCTGCTCGTGGATCTACAACAGTCTCAACAGGTACGGGCCTTACACCAACCTTTCTTGGCACCACCGCAGGCTCTGCCTGAATCATTGCAAACAAT
Source organism: Platanthera zijinensis (assembly GCA_039513925.1). NCBI lineage: Eukaryota > Viridiplantae > Streptophyta > Magnoliopsida > Asparagales > Orchidaceae > Platanthera > Platanthera zijinensis. Next base: position 86,391,348 of record CM077086.1, read on the forward strand.
GCCTCAGCAACTAAGCATACTGTCTCCACAGAAGGAGGAGGTGTAGGCACCTCAACTGGTGTCGTACTCTCATCAGAACGTTGGGGCTCAGACTTCCCTGTACCACTTCGAGCCACCTATATGTGTAAAAGACACACTTTAGCGACTTTGCAAAAGTAATAAAAACTTTATATGAATGCGCAGGTTCCTCAAACAGGTGTATTTTCATTCCTTAGTGGACATTCCTGAGTTCATTTATGTTATGATGGGTGGCATGTACACGTGCTCGCCACCCAACAAAATAATTTGACCATGAATTTGCCAGTAGACCAAGACAAGCTGATACCAAATTGTAACACCTCTATCCGTTTCATGAAATATAATAAAGGATCCGGCCGGGGCCCCACACCATATTCCACAAACAGGTGGCAGGGTTATAGGTTTATATCACGAACTACTCGCATCCTAACTCAGAGCATGTTAACGGAAGCTTTAAGGTTACTTGAACTCAAACTCATTTGAATGTGCACAATATATAAAATACCATTTATATATAAAAAGCATAGGAATATCACTTACAAATACACAAAGTTTATTGACTTAAGGCCTTACAGTTACATTTGACCAGTGTGGATTACAAACATCGGCACACAGGCTGGCCACACATGAAAACAGTAAAATTCTTCATTCGGCCTTCGAGGACCAGTAGCAGTAGCAAGTGCTTCAGCCCGCTATTTCCCGCTCGGCTCTCCAGCACCTGCACGAGGAAAGTCCACCACAATGGTGGCAAACAAGGCAATGGTCAACATTCAGCTGACCATTTTATAACGACCCTACCCCTTTCCCGGGGCAGTGGTATTCCTTCCCTACAGGCATAACATTTTCACAAGTAGATATATCACAAAACGTGCACTCACGCACAGTTCAATATATCACAAACGTCGGCCGCACGGCCCGATGCTCCGTGCACTCAGGGCACATTATCGGTTTACCGTAAAACTAGGGCCCCACAACCATTGAAACCCAACGGTAAACATTAAGCATTTATGCTCCACGGCCCACGACCAAAGACTTCAGTCTTGATGGCGTACAACCCAAGACTCTCATTATGTGATCCTAATGAATGCCAATAACTTAGGCACTCAAGTTAGACAACCACAACGCGGATACAGTTCAGCCCTTGCCCATTTCTCAAATCGCCAGCTCAATGTCTATACTGACGCGGGTCGGCTTCCCCTTGTCTGTTCGGTTCGATGGCCTTTAAGAGCTCGTATTTCATAATAGCCACTCTATATTCCAAGGACTGGCATCACAATCAAGAAGTTTGTTAGTGCCAGCGTTCGTCATGATCGCTTGGTGGGGCCAATAGTAGATCTCTTTCTGCGCCCAATCTCAACCCAAACCCTGGAGCATCCTGCAGTGCCAGAAACCGTAGTCTTTCCATGGAATACAACATATGAATTCCTAGGGTGTTTTTCCTGGAACTCCACTCCAGTACTTCTTGTTACTCCACTTCACATGCACAACCCACAGACTCCATAAAATACTCATTTATACGCAGAGTCTTCTCCGGTTCACAAAATAAAGCATCACCAATCCGGACCAACCTGTCCGGATGGGCTTCATACAACATGCCAATTTCATACTACACATTTTCGGATCTATATGCAAATGTAATTGGGGATTACTCGTATCAACCCACAGAATTCTCTTAATAATTCCACCTTTTGGTGGAGGATTCCATGCACATGCAAAATTAGGACTTTACTTGTCCAAGCAGGAAGATTGTTACCCTTGGAGTTCTCTTCGGAGCTATGGCATAACTTTACACTGCAGAGGGAAATGAGCGCCTCACTTTCCCCTATGTGGATCTAGCCTCAGATCCCGCTTCCGATGAGTAAATCTCCTCCAACACCTTCACAAAGATCTACCCAGACCCTAGCTCCAACCGTGAGTTCTTTACTCTAGAATTGGGAGGAAACGAAGAGAGAGAGACAGAGAGAGAGAGAGAGAAGTGCATAATAAGTTCCTCCTCCCAACCCCTCTATATAAGTGGCCTCAGGTAAACCCCAGCCACACGATCTTTTCTTATCCTAAAGTAACAGTCACCATTTTGTGCGTTCTTGGGCATAAGCTTAGTCAGCGGCACAGATATTGTAGAAAATCCTTCCACAAACCTCCTATAATACCCTGCCAACCCTAGGAAAATCCTTATCTTTTTGGGTATGGTAGGTGTATTCCAATCCATTACGATAATAATCTTCTCTAGGTCAATGGAAATTCCATCCTTATTAACCACATGACCCCGAAAGGAAACCTGAGGAAGCCAAAACTCACACTTGCTTAACTTGGCAAAATACTTATGTTCCCTCAAAGCAGACAAAACCAAACGCAAGTGTTGGGCATGCTCTTCATAACTGCGAGAATAAACCAAAACATCATCAATAAAGACAACTACAAAATGGTTCAGAAAATCCCTAAACACTATGCTCATCATGTCCATGAAAGCAGAGGGTGCATTATTCAAACCAAAGGACATTACCAAGAACTCAAAATGTCCATATCGAGAATGAAAAGCGGTCTGTGGAATATCCATCTCACGAATCGTCAACTGATGGTAGCTTGAACGAAGGTCAATCTTCGAAAACACTGTACTACAATGCAACTGATCAAACAAATCATCTATTCACGGCAAGGTATACCTGTTCTTGATATTTACCTTATTCAGTTCCCTATAATCAATGTATAGACTCATGGATCCATCCTTCTTCTTTACAAATAACATGGGAGCACCCCAAGGTCAATAACTCAGCCTAATAAATCCACACTGCAAAAGCTCATCCTGCTAAGTACGCAACTCTTCCAGCTCTCGACGGTCCATACAGTACGGTGCCTTAGCAATAGGACGAGTAACTGGCTCAAGATCTATAACAAACTCCACATCCCTCTCAGGTGGAAGACCAGGAAGACTATCTGGGAAAACATCAGGAAAATCATGCACCATGGGAATCTCCTCTACATGCGGCAAACTACAAACGGTCTCCAACACTGAAACTAAGTAGGCAAAATAACCGGAATCTAAAAGCTTCCGAGCACATACCGCCAAAATAATCAGGAATCCTGGCGCGAAAAACCATAAACACTCCTGGGTTGATCGTTGTCCATCTTGAAGTAAAAATTCTTGACCTAGCATTGGAGAACCGCATCATATCTAGACAACTTGTCTATGCCCAAGATCACATCGAAGTCCTCTAGGTCTATCACCTTCAAATCAGTAATAGCTAGGAAATCGCCTAAAAGAATCGGATAACCTAGGATACCATGGTCTGACACCACCAAATCACCAGAGGGAAACTTAAAAAGAATCGAATCGCCAATTTGATCGAGATTCAAACGATGGCGCTCTACAAAGTCCCTAGCCCCAAATGAGTGGGTAGCACCAGAATCGAAAAGAGCGCGCGCCCAACGGTTCTTTACCTTAAACTTCCCTATAAAATCATATTCATGACTAACCGAGCAACATCAAAACTATAACTATGAGTTGAAATCAAAACTAGGTTAGGATCTAACCTGAGATCACCTGGGTGGACGTCTGCTCTTCCTCCAAGGTCACAACGTTAAACTTGCCCTTCCCTTTGTCCAAATACTGCGGTGCTATCAAAGCCTAAAGTGGAACTGGCTACAACGTTGGCTGAGACTGCGGGCACTTCGACTTTAAATTTCCTTTCTGTCCGTACTGAAAGAAGACCCTCTCCTTACCCCAATAATTAGCAGCATCATGCCCCTTTTGTTTGCACAAAGCACAAACCCGTTCTCCTTTGGGAGCACTCTGAATCGCATGCACCTATTCTTGCTTTTGAGCTCCTAATCCCTTAAAACATTTCTCGAATGGATAGCCTGGCCAGCCACAAAAATTGCACACCTCCTTGCTTCTTTTCTTCGAAGCAGAACAAGATTCCCGAGAGTTCTTAACCTCATCAGACTTCCTCTTATCTTTTTTCATCTACTAGCCTCGATTCTTAGCATTCTTGATCGCTTCAACCTATAAGGAGGCTTCTACTACTTCAGCATATCTTTCAGATCCATATGCACTGGCCAACTACTTGATGTCATTCCTAAGACCACCCAGAAAATGCTTAACTCTACTAGATTCTGAGGATACCAGATCTAGGGAAAACCGTCTCAATTTACTAAACTCCACCTCATACTCACTAACCGTGAGTTGCCTTTGCTTCAAGTGCAAAAAATTATTCATCAAGCGGTCTTGCTCAACCGATGGCAGAAAATTCCTCATCAATAACTCCTTGAAGGCTTCCCATTAACATACATCCTTAATGTTCTCCTTCTCTCTCAACCACCAGCCCTTTACAAGGACTTTAAACTGGTATGCTGCAACCATAACAATCTTGTCTGCAGATATTCCTAAGTATAAAAACATCTCCTCGATTGCAATAATCCAATCGTCCAAAGGCATAAAGTCAGCTCTACCATCATAAGTAGGGGGTCCTAGTCGCTGAAAATGCGAGATAAAGTTCATCTCTGATGGCAACACAACTAGGGGCACCAGAGGAGCAGGACAAATAGGAATGGCCGGACCCACAGCAGGGTCCTGCACTTTAAGGGAATGCTCGAAAACAACTGATAATAATGTATGGATATGCGATTGTATCTCCAACATCTGCCTGGACAGAGCCTCATTGCTCTGTCACAGTCCTTCAATCACTGCCTCACTCTGTGCCTTAAATGACTCGCCCTTAGACTGGGGAGTCGACCTTATCACAGGATGCTTCGACGACATTTTAATAACACAACAAACAACTAATCAATACCTAGCTTACCGCTAGAACTACACAACTTAGTTCAGACAATACATGTACAAATACTTGCTCAAGCTGCTAACTTGCTCTATGAATTTCATTAATGATGTCTTGCTTAAATTTAGGATGATATATTGTCATCCCACTGACTGTTATGCATAGACCATAAATGCATGAATTATTACTCCTTTGACTTAAAATCATGTGTTTATATATGTCATCATGTAAATCTTTAGCTTGGCACGTGTGCTAATACAATGATATGTCATGCATGTTGTATTATGCAATCTACTAAAGGCCTTAGTGCATGTTATGAGTGGAGTACGCATGAAATATTATGCATCTCATACTACATAGTATCGTGTGCAACGAAAAGAAAAATCTAATGTGCTTTCATGTGATGATTGCTATGCATCCCATACTACATAATAGTCACATGTTGACTCCTATGAGGATTTATATACAAACACATATTATGCATCCCATACTACATAATATGCCCCGTATACTTCTGGTCATACTTATGAGTGTAGTGTTCATGCTTCATCCAAGACGTACTGATGACACATCAGTGTGTGTATGTAATGGAACAAAACAACTACAATTATCCCGAGATGGTTGCTCGACCAATTGTCAAACAACCTCCCTCTAATTCCAACTGTCACAACCCGCATTTTCTCCGTATTTAAATGACATATCAGAGTAAGAGAAAATACGCGTCGTGATGCCACGCCTTGCAGGGGATAATTGCAGACGCTCAGGCATGACTCCAACTCAACATTTTATATGAAATTCATGAGTTATTTTGAAGAAAATCCAGTTTAAGTTTAATTGGTTAGCCGTATCCCTCAACTCAGTTGATCAACTAGTCTACAAGTAAAGATATAATTATACACTGCAGAAAATAGTTTGTTTACAATGGTTAACACCCTACATGAGCATAAACTTCCATATAGGATGACTCATGTTATACATGACTCTAAATTTAGTATAAGCATAAAAAATAGTTTGTACGTTCAATAATATATACTGACGTTTATTTTTAAAAGATGGCATGTGCATAAGATATTAAAAACGATACTTTTGATAGTTAAAGTAACTAATATGCAATAGTAGCATAAAAACTTCCCAGAGAGCAAGTAAAAACCAACAAGTCATAAAGAAATAGACTTTGGAGCTAGTAAGTACTTAACACTTTACAAAATCCAGTGGGCGTCAACAATCTGACACGAACCCACTAAAAGAGTACATATGTCTGAATAAGAATAAAACAACACACTACCTCAAAATTGGTTAGGAAAGGGATAACTGCAGCCACTATAGAACACAAGTGAGCACCAAACCTAGCCGCTGAACCGGCTACTTCTCCAAACCTGAGGCATTCAAAGAAAAAACACCACAACAAGAAATAAAAATACAAGTGGTGTGCAAGGTAAAAAGGTTAGCAAAAAACCAAACTTAACCATCGGTTACCAACCCAAACATGAGGAAGAAGCTGACAAACCTCAGCAATTAATACAAAAGACTGAGACAAATGATTAACCTATAAAGTACAAAAGTACGGAATTTGCACCAAGTGCGATAAAGACCTAAGATTTAATAAACATGTAAATAAATAACTGAAGTATAAGGAATTAATTAGCCCATAATGTGGTGAACAAAAACAGTGACAGTAAATCCAGCACCTGCGGTGGTGGGAACCTACCCAACTCACCAACAACAAAAAAATTCACAAGATCCCAAGGAAAGGTGGTATTATACTATGACACACCCAAAACTAGGGAAAACCGTCACATGCGGTGGTGGGAACCTACCCAACACACCAGCAGTCACATACCCATATCGGGCAAACCTACCAGGGCAATAATTAAAGAAAAAAGGCATCAGGTTGGTGGTCCTTTATCCACTACCAACCTAGCCATAGACATACAACCAAAACACTGACAACTATAGTCAAACATAGACAAACCACAGCCAAATCACTGGCCTTCTCCAATAATAAATGGAGGAATAAATCCCAGAAATTGACCTAAGGCCAAACCCGACGAATTAGAAACAATTCGGCCATGAAATACCAAGTCCATACTATTTCGTCGAGTATACTCGATGAATACATTTGGATTTAAACGATTTTTACTTAGCAAAACTAGTCCACTAGTGATACACAACGAGTCGTCGAAAAAATCCTAAGTCCACGGAAAAGCATCGAGTACACTCGATGCCGCGTTAAGTGCATTCAACGCACTCAATGCCAACTAGCTAACTCAATGATTCTTCCTTAACTCAATGTCATGTTGAGTTCACTCAATGTCACGTTGAGTACACTCAACCTTTTCGACTTAGTCTCAAAACTACTCAACGCCCAGACTACAGTCAACGCTATATCACTCAATGCTAAGGCTTCACTCAATGCCGCATTTAGTACACTCAATGCCTTTGCCTTAGCGCCAAATTATCACCCAATGCACTCAACGCCATACTGGCATTACTCGACGATTCTGACTTAGACTCAAAGATCACTGAACGCTTTCAGCGCTAAGTCTAATTCACTCAACGCCAAGTCTTAAATTCGACGAACTCAACGCCTAATACTCGACGAATACAGTAACACCCAACGCCAAGCATTATACTCGACGAACGCAATGCCTAATATTCGACAAATTCAATAACTCTCAACGCCAAACATTATACTCGACGAACACATTGCCTAATACTCGACGAATACAACAACACTCAATGGCAAGCATTTGACTCGACGAACGCAATGCCTAATACTCGATGAATACAATAACACTGAACGCCAAGCATTATACTCGACGAACTCCAAACCTAATACTCGACGAATTCAGCAACACTCAATCTCTCGCATTACCCGCCGAATTTAAATAGATACCGAACGAATTTGACTTAGGCTAAGACTGATTTTCGATGGTTTTGACTTTTGTCAAAATCGGCTAATTTTACTAGACTTATCAGCCATATAAGACGAAATTAACTTAAGCTAACTACTAAACCCGACGAAATCCACCCACTGCCATACACGGTGAATTAATATAGGGCTAACTAACCAATATTCGAGGGATCTATACCTAGGTTAATCAGTCAAACACGACGAAAAAACACATCCCATCGGAAAAATCTACCCTATACAGCAGGTAGGCCTTGGTCGATCCCTACCCTATTCCTAAATTCTAAGAAGGGAAAGGAAAATAATAGAGAATACAAGGAATGGAAGCTTTGCAAGGGGAAGAAACCTCCACTTACCTCAATCTTGCCAAAATCTAGCTGCACAACCACTTCTCTTCACGGATCTGGCCGCAAAAACACCATAACAGCAATTCTTAAACCTTTCAGGACGAAGGAGGGTCAAAATGAAATTCCTAACAAGAATTTCATGAAATGGGAAAAACATACCGCACAAACGTAGATCTTGGTGAGAGCTATTTGGATCTACACTTCGACGACTATTTCGTGCACTACAACTCCTACAATAAACTATCGAAGGCTCACAAGGACTGCCGGTCTCGCTCTTTCGCAATATAGTATGACGGTTTTAAGAGAGATAAAGAATAGGGTTTCTGTCTTATTGCAAAGCTATTTATAGGGGATAAATAATATAATATATTATTATAATTAAAACGTCATAATGACCAAAACTCGCACTAATATGGATTTCTATGAAAATCACACCTTAGCTAAATATCGACGCTACGAATCCAACGGCGAACCCAAAATCGAAATCCGACAAACAAAACTTGGGTTAACACTCCCCGAAGTCAAAACATAAAATATCCCAAAAATGCTCCTCCGTGTTCCAAAACGAACCCCGGCTCGCAAGGAATATCAAAACACAAGAAAAATAAGCCAAGCTAATTCTCCCTAACCAAAACCTTGGATACCAACGAGCAAAAGTCACACTCAGAAAATGGTACCCACAAACTACACGTCAGCGTAACGCCCTGACGTCAAAATACGTCATTGAAGGGGTTTTAAATAAACCTTGGAAAATTAGGGGCGTTACACCAAGGCAAATTCGTCAAGTATTCACGACTAATTCGTCGAATTCCCATCTTGGCGTTGAGTTAAGTAGACATGGCGTTGAGAGCGTCGAGTTATTTTTTAGTCCAAATCAAAAGTATCGTGTTAACTCGACGAATTCGTCGAGTATAGCTGGTTTGGTGTTAACTCGACGAACCGTTTTACCATAATGGAACGCAAGAATGTCCACTAGGAATGTGCGCGTGTGTATTTTGTATGTTTGCCGTTTTGGATTGGAGGTTGATTATTGATATCTTGTTCACATATAAGTGACAAGGAGTGGTGTTGGGCAGTCTGAGCCCCAGCGTTCGGATGAGAGTGCGGCACCAGCCGAGGTGCCCACACCTCCTCCTTCTACGGAAACTGTACGCCTAGTTGTGGAGGCGGTATTTGCCATGATTCAGGCACAACCTGTTGGGCAGGCAAGGCCTGTAGTGGATCTAGTTTGGATTGGTGTAAGGCAAGAGCATGTGAAAGCTCGAGTGGACGAGCGAGCGACATACGAGCAATTGAAGTGGTTTATGGATTTTCATCCACCTACGTTTGTCGGGGCGCATTCCCCAATGCATGTAGAAGATTGGCTTTAAAGAGTGAAGAGGATCCTGACAGCGCTCAAGATTGATGAGGAGCAGAGAGTGACGTTAGCCACTTTCCTACTGGATGGAGAGGCGAGACTATGGTGGGATGACGTCGAGATGAACCAGTTGGCAGGCAGAGGCCTGGGAGAGATTTCGATAGACGAATTCTCCTGATTGTTTTGGGCAAAGTATTTGCTAGTATCACGGAGGATTGCTATGGAGACCGAATTCCAACGTCTGGTGCAGGGTGAGAAGACTGTAGATGAGTACCTGCATGAATTTACCAGGCTGGGGCGTTATGCGGGGTCGACATTTGCGGAAGAAGTACGGAAGATGAACAGAGTTTATGAGAGACTCAGAGATGAGTTGAGATTGGCGCTTCCGAGTTCAGTGAACCAAGGCTTCCAAGCTTTAGTCGATACTGAAAGTTATCTAGTATCAACTAACTTAACCTATGGGGGGTGGGAATAGGTGATTTGCAGTCTTTTGCCGAATTTAAAATAACCTGCACAAGAAAACAACCACAACATAGAAAAGCACAAAAGCAATTATAGTGGTTCCCTGATTTGGGTACGTCCACTCTCCCCCTTCGACCTATCTCCCAACAAGGGACGACTCGGTCACTTCACCAAATGGATTGAAATCCAATCCTCACACTATGGAAGAAACCCTTCCACCCGAAGGAGTCACTACTCCTCCACCACGGGTTGCACCCAACCCTTACAACGAGAAATCACTATTCCTTTAAAACAACACGAAAATTAGAATGTATAAAAAATACAAACATCAAGTATGGAGAACCTGATGTCCCTCTTAGTTCGTTGAAGCGTTCTTGATGAAGACGAAGAGTTCACGACCGGAGCACTCTCTTGGAGAGGATTTTCCCGAGACCAGCGGCTGCAAATGATTGCGGCGGAGATGTTTTGTAGATCCAAACTTCTTGACGAGTCAAGCAAGGTCTACCAACGATCTCAATCGGATCGGTCGTCTCAATCGATTTAGAAAGAAGATCTAACTTCGTTCAATAAATCAAGAGACATGGGATCTCGAGAGAGAAGCGTGAGACGCACTACTTGGCCTCGGTCCTGTTGACGAGCGATCAAAGAAGGTCTCAGATCGGCGGCAGCGATAACTTTGCGAGCGGCGACAGCGACGGAAGATGATTCGCGATCCGCTAGGTTACGCTCAGCGGCCGTATGCCTTTTTCGCTTTCTCTATTTCATACCTTCGTAACTTCAAAATAGGCGGGTATATATACTGTAGATCAACCCTACAAGAACGTTGTGGGCACCTATTAGTACCCTAGTTTTGATTTGAGTTCAGTCTTCTCTTTCTGTCTCTTGACCCAAGATTTATCTATGGTCAAAGGTTAGTTGTTTAGTTTGTTGCTCTAGTTTTAGAGGCGTCACTTTTCCAGATGTAAATTTGGTTAAGTTGTTTTTTTTTTCGACTATGGTCGAACGCCGCTCAACTATCGTCTATCGACTGTTCGACAATCGTCTATCAGTTGGTCGACGTTCTGTCTGCGTTGATAGTTCGACTATCTGTTTGATAGGTCGACTATCTGTTGTGTTTGATAGTTCGACTATCTGCTTGGATAGTTTAACTATCTAATAGTTCGACTATCTGTTTGATGGGTCGACTATCTGTCCACTTTGATAGCTCGACTATCTATTTATAGGTCGACTATCTGCTTTTTGTGATAGTTCGACTATCTGTTTGATAGGTCGACTATCTGTTTTTCTTGATAGTTCGACTATCTGCTTGGATAGTTCAACTATTTGATAGTTCGACTATCTGCTTGGATAGTTCAACTATCTGATAGCTCGACTATTTGTTGATAGGTCAACTATCTGTTTTCTTTGATAGTTCGACTATCTTTTTGATAGGTCGACTATCTGTTTTGTTTGGTAGTTCGACTATCTGTCCTAATAGATCGACTATCTGATAGCTCGACTATCTGTCCTGATAGTTCGACTATCTGTTTTGGTAGTTCGACTATCTTCTTTGATAGTTCGACTATCTGGATCGTTCGACTATCTGTCTGATAGGTCGACGATCTCTGTGCTTTGGTCGACGATCTCCGAGGGTCGTTCGACGTTTTGCTGTATGTTTTGAGTAATTTTGTCATCTTCTATGATGTGATTTATATCATATTTATTTTGGCATATTTTATAAAAGATTATTTGAATAAATTTATGATATTATTTCCATGCAATATCTGCTCCATTCCTTATGCATGAGCCAATCTTTTTCTGACAAAGTTGTTTGTCTTATTAGCTGAGATATGATTTCTGCTTTATCTGCCAGGCTGTCCTTTATAGCCGTTAGACTCAAAAAGTCTTCCTTGGCCATAAAGAGTCTCTTCTGATGTGACTTTCTCTAGTATTATTTTATCAGAGTTATTTGCAGCTTCTTAGAAAGCTTTATCCTCTTATAGGATATCTGTCTGCAGTATTTGTTTTTCTTTATGCTATTTGCAGCCCAGCTTGCAGATTTCAGTAGAAGACAAGATTCAAACTCAAATTAGAGTCATTGCTGCTGCTGTTATATAAAGAATTCTTTGGAGAAAGAAATCAACTAGTTCACATAGCCAAAAACCAGTTCATTCAGGAAAAGGAGTTCAAAAGCTAACAGCAGCATTCAAGCTTACAACTTACAGTTTACAACTGCTCTCAGCTCGTTCACATCCAACTGGAAAGAAGTTTTAGCTCTTCACTCTTCTTCAACCTGAGTTCTCCTTCCTCCAGGAAGATCTTCACTCAGAGCTTTTTGAAGAAGAAGAAGAAGATAGCTGTCTGAAGAAGAATTTTCAATTCATATTCTTTATCTTCTTGTAGCTTTTTCCTTCAGATTTTCTGAAGTGTTTTCTGCACTGAAGCAAGACTTCACCTGGACGTTCTTTTAGCCAGGGGGAGCCTTGACTCTTTAGAGCTTTCTAGCTCAGTGCAAGTTCTTGTGCTTGTCTAATCTATTGTAAAATAGAGAATACATCTTAACCTCCTTTCCCCCTCCTGTAAAGGGTTATTACTCCCTTCAAAAGTATACCATGGTGGCAGGGCACCTGATCAAAAACCTGTGTTGGTTTTTAGACACCTGATCAAAAGTCTAAAGGGTTTCTGGATCTACCTGAAGCAGATCTTGTTGGTGGCAGGGCACCTGATCAAAAACCTGAGTGGATTCCTACCTTGTTGGTAGAAGAGTGGACGTACCCAAGTTGTTTGGGGAACAACTATAAATTCCTTGTGTCGTCTGGATTGTTTAATTAATTCTCTGTGCTGATTGGCTGTGATTAGATTTTAACTAGGATTGCTAGTTGCTGTTTAGGATTCCAAGCCTTAACTGTAATTACAGTTGGCTGCCTCTTGTGCACAACACTTGTGTTAGGCTTTAGGGTTTCATCTCAAATATCTATAACCTTTATTCCGTAATTAACTCCAAGGGAGTTGAGTAGACAGTCAACTTTGCTAGTGCAATTTTTGATTACTCTATTCACCCCCCCCCCCCTCTAGAGTAGTATCTATCCCTTTTCTTTCAATTGGTATCAGAGGGAGGTTGTCTGACTGTATAGGCTAACACCTACGTCATAAGATCCTGATAGATACCAAGGATTATAGATATTCACTTTCACTATCATGGCCCAGTCTAAGGATTACTCTAGCTCCAGACCTCCAGCATGCAACTTAGCTAAGTTTAGCATCTGGAAGGCAAGGATTAAGTTATATATGAACTCTATTGATGAGAGTATTTTTGCTTCTATTTTGACAGGACCACCAAGAGCACCTGCTGCAGCTACTGCTTTATCATCAACTGATATGAGTATAGTACCTCCTCCAGATTACAATGATGAATACAAAAAGGCAAAGATAGCAGATGCTAAGGCAATGAACATTCTGGCTCAGACAATGTCTGATGAAGTATTCCAGAAGGATGCTGACTGCTCCACAACAAAAGCACTGTAGGATACACTAAACCAGATTGTAGCTGGTTCAGCTGATGAAAGGAAGGACAGAAGGTCCAACCTTATCTCCAGTATGAAAACATCAAGAAAACTGATGCTGAATCAGTTGAAGCAATGTACACAAGGCTCAGCTCAATCATCAATGAGCTGAGGACTCTTGAAAAGAATATTTCATTGACAGAGGTCAATGATAAGATTCTTATGTGCTTCCCTAGCACATGGGATCTGAGGATCTGGCCTATCAAGGAGGCCAGAAGCACAACAGAAATTTCAACAGAAGCCCTTCTCGGCAACCTCAAGTCCTTTGAGCAAGTGCTGAAGTCCAGGGAAGCTGAGGCTGAAGCAAAGACCCCAACTCCCACAAGAAAAGAGCAAACCCTTGCTCTCAAAGCTGCTAATACTTCTGAAGGAAGCCAGTCCAATGAGTAACTGATGGCATTATTTGCCAAAAGGTTTCTCAAGATGGGAAGGAAAAAATTCAGAAAGAAATCTTCAAAATATGAAGAAAAACCAAGGTATGATCGTACTCCTACTAAAGAAAAAATTTGCTATGGTTGCAGGAAGCCTGGACATATTCTTCCAGACTATCCAGAGGAAAAGAATAAAGAGAAAAGGAAAGACAAGGATCAGCACAAGAAGCATTTCAAGCCATCCTCCTACAAGAACAAAAAGAAGGAGAGAGGCTCTGTTGCTGAAACCTGGAGCGATTCTGATGAGGAATCTTCCTCCTCAAGCTCCAGTGAGGATAAGGAAGAAAAGAAGGCAAAGGATGTTTGCCTGATGGCAAATGATGCCTACAGCAATCACTCAGCTGCAGAGAGTTCAGATTCTGATGAAGAAATGCCAACTGAAGATGAGGTATTGTCTTCTTACGATTTTACATCTGCTGAATTTAAATCAGATTTTAAATCTTTATGTTTAGATTTAATTAGTTCTGAAAAGGAAATAAAAGAGCTTAGAAATAAACTAGCTGAATCTGAATTAATTTCTAATGAAAACATTAGGTTAACAGCAGAACTCACTAATTCTAGTGAGGAAATAAAATTCCTTAAGAATGAATTAGCTAAGTCCAAAAGGTTAGAAGAATCTCTGAATGGTAGAAGCCTTAAGTTGCTTGAAATAACCAGCATGTCTAACACTAGGTCAGGCAATAATAAATTAGGCTTAGGAACATCTTCTAGTGAACCCCCAATCATTCTTAAAAACCATCTTTCAACTCCAGTGAACTTTATCTGAGCTGATGGGATAAACAACACTGAGCAAGTTAATCAGGTTAATAAAGCTTTAAATAAAGCTAAGAGAGAAAAGAAAACAAAAATTTAAGGAAATACAAAGAGCGTCGAACTCTGCTCGACGATCGCAGGCCTAATGGTCGAACGGAGATCGACGATCTGAGCACCCATCGTCAAACGCTGATCGACATTTTCAACATGAATTTCAAAACTTCAACCTGAACCTTAGAAACCCGAATGTAAATAGAAACCCTAGGTTCATTGACCCATCATCTGCATGGAGAATCCCACCTAAGAGATCTTACCTGTTTGGTTATCATCCTCAACCTGCTTATTCATTTATTTCCAGTTTTTCTTATGTGAAAAACAAGGGACCCAAGGTTACCTGGGTCCACAATGTTTAACTTATTTTTCTACAGGTAAAGACCTATCCTATCACTCAGAATAAGTGGTATTTGGATAGTGGTTGTTCCAAGCATATGACAGGAAATAAAGAACATCTGTCAAGGTTCAAGGCAAAGCTTGGCCCAAAGGTGATCTTTGGAGATTCAAGCTGTGGTCAAACAAAAGGCTATGACAGTATGAAAATTGGAGCTGTAATATTCAAGAGAGTTGCTTATGTAACTGGACTGAAGCATAATCTCATTTCAGTAAGTCAGTTATGTGATGTTGGATACCAGGTATCATTTTCTAACACTCTTTGTAATATTACTTTAAATAATAATGTTGTGTTAGTAGGTATTAGACAAGGTAATATTTATTTAGTAGATTTTAACTCAACTCACTCTAAAATCTGCTTATTTAACGAAGTAACAAATAATAATACTTTATGGCATAAAAGGCTTAGCCATGTTAACCTCAAGAATATATCTAGGTTATCTAAACACAACCTTATTAGAGGTTTACCTTTTTGCCCCTACAAGAAGGAGAGTCTATGTAAGGCTTGTCAATTAGGCAAGCAAACCAAGAATTCATTTAAATCAGTAAATAAAAGTGATTCTCCTAGAATCCTGTATTTATTATATTTGGACCTATTTGGCCCAATAAATGTACAGAGTTTAGGAGGGAAGTATTACACCCTAGTCATTGTAGATGACTTCTCTAGGTTCAGTTGGGTGTTCTTTTTAAGAACTAAGACTAATAACTTCAAAGCCCTTACAGATTTTCTATTATGTGTGCAGACTGAGTACTCTACTCATGTGGCCTTGATCAGAAGTGATCATGGTACTGAGTTTGACTCTCTTCTCATGCAAGAATTCTGTGAGAGAGAAGGTATCAAACATAGCTTCTCAGCTCCTAAAACTCCCCAACAAAATGGGGTAGTTGAAAGGAAGAACAGAACCCTGATTGAAGCTGCTGGCACATTGTTGGCAGATGCTAATATGCCTCTTTCCTATTGGGCAGAAGCTGTTAGTACAGCCAACTATGTCTTGAATAGAAGTCTGATACACCAGCTTAAGTGTAAAACTCCTTATGAGTTGTTTAAAGGAAAGAAACCTAAAATAAATTATTTTAGAGTATTTGGTTGTGTAGTTTATATTCATAATAATAATAAAGAATACCTTAGAAAATTTGAAGCAAAAGCTTCAATGGGAATTTTTCTTGGATATTCCCAAGTAAGCAAAGCTTATAGGTTTTTTTATAAATCTTCTTCTAAAATTGAAGAGTCTGTTCATGTGTCTTTTGATGAATCTCAAATGTTTTACAAGGAGAAGGAAACTTTTCCTTCCTCAAGCTCATTGCAGGTACAAGAATCTAGCAAAGATGTTACTCAAGAGATTCTCCATCTTTCAACTCTTCATATCACTGAATCAGAAAGTGTTGAAGACTATGCAGAAGTTGTTGCTATACCACCAATAGTAGATCAAATTCCTCCTGAGGAATTAATCCCAATTATTGCTGAAGATCACATCCCACCTGCTGATGTTGTCACACTGAGAGATCATCCTACATCTCAAGTGATAGGAGACATATCAGCTGGTGTTCAAATAAGACATCAGTTAAGACAGGATGTGATGCATGCTTGTTTCCTTTCACAGATTGAGCCCCTCACCATTAAAGATGCTGAGCTAGATCCCCACTGGATCATTACTATGCAAGAGGAACTCAATCAGTTTGAAAGATGTAAAGTATGGACTTTGGTTCCAAGACCTAAAGGCCAACTGATCATAGGCACCAAGTGGGTGTATAGAAACAAGTTGGATGCAAATGGAATCATTGTAAGGAACAAAGCTAGGCTTGTAGCTCAGGGCTACAGACAGGAGGAAGGTATAGACTATGACCAAACCTTTGCTCCTATTGCAAGGCTAGAGGCAATAAGGATCTTTCTAGCCTATGCAGCCTATATGAAGTTTAAAGTTTTTCAGATGGATGTCAAAAGTGCCTTTCTAAATGGTGAGCTAAAGGAAGAGGTATTTGTTGAACAACCACCTGGGTTTGTTTCTTCAACTCAGCCCTCACATGTTTTCAAGTTGCAAAAAGCTCTTTATTGACTCAAACAAGCACCCAGAGCCTGGTATGAGACTCTAGCTAGTTTCCTGTTAGAGCACAACTTTGTTAGGGGAGTAGTTGATAGAACCCTCTTCGTCAAGCACCACAAGGACACAATCCTGTTAGTTCAAGTGTATTTGGATGACATTATTTTTGGTTCCACTGATCCCAAACTGTGCAAAAAGTTCTCTAACTTGATGCATTCCAAGTTTGAGATGAGTAGTATTGGTGAGCTGTCTTACTTTCTTGGTCTCCAAGTAAAGCAAGATGCTGATGGCATCTTCATCTCCCAATCCAAATATGCTAAGAAATTGGTAAAGAAGATTGGGATGGCTGATGCTTCAGCAATGCATACACCCATCGCTACTAATGTAGTTATAGATTCTGATGATCAGGGAAAGCCTGTTGATCAAAAGAATTATAGGGCCATTGTTGGTTCCCTATTGTATTTAACTACAAGTAGGCCAGATATAATGTTTGCTACATGCCTTTGTGCTAGATTCCAGGTCAACCCCAAGGAATCTCATCTGATTCTTCTCAAGAGAATCTTGAGATACCTGAAGGGATGTCCAAATCTAGGACTTTGGTACCCAGCTGAATCAGAATTTGAATTAATTGGATACTCTAATTCTGATTATGCTGGCTGTAGAGTTGACAGGAAAAGTACCTCAGGAACTTGTCAGTTCCTGGGAGAGAGATTGGTCTCTTGGTTCTGTAAGAAGCAGGCCTCTGTCTCAACTTCAACTGCAGAAGCTGAATATATAGCAGCTGCTAGTTGTTGTTCACAGATCTTGTGGATACAAAACCAGCTTTTGGATTATGGGTACTCACACAAGAACACAAAAATCATGTGTGATAGTACCAGTGCTATCTCTATTGCACAAAATCCTGTGCACCACTCTAGAACGAAACACATTGAGATCCGGCACCATTTCCTGAGAGATTGTGTGGAAAAGAACAAGATCAGCCTTGAGTTCATATCCACAGACCTTCAGACAGGTGATATATTCACCAAGCCCTTAGATGAACAGAAGCATCTGTTCTTTTTGGTTCAACTAGGCATGATTAATGGAAGAGACTAAGTGTGACGTCTGCCTTATTGAAACCTGTTTGAAGATCGTCGAATGACGCTCGAAGATAATCGATCAGATCAAGCCTATCGTCGGCCTATGGTTGATGATAGCTTATCTGCTTGAATATCATCGACCGGCGTTCGAAGATCGTCGAACAGGTCTAGCCTATCGTCGATCTATGGTTGACGACAGCTTGTTGTTTGTGAAGACAAAAATAGTCGAACGATGGATCGACTACTCTGCTTCAGGAACGATCGTCGAACGACCGTTCGACCATCGTCTCCAGTATCTTTTAAATAGATCGACGATCATTATTTTTAATATAAAGCCGATGGTCGACCTAGGTTAAGAGATCTTTCTTTTTATCATCGACGTAGAGCGTCTTCTCGCATTCCGTCTTCCCGCTTGCTCTTTGTCTCGCGATTTCTGTCATTTCACCTTCGCAGTCTCCCTCGTCTTCTCCAGCCCCTTCAATGGCGATAGCTCCGGCGCTCCTGATAGTGGTGAAGTTCGATGGAGGCTTCAGTGTGGATTTCGATTCCTTCAGTTGCTGCGAATTAGGAATAGTGGAAATTCTCGATCTATGCAAAGATCAAGGTTTGGAAAAGCTCATGCCCTCCAGGATAAAGATAAACATTCAAGAGATCAAAGAATGGGCATTTACTTCGTCTTCAAATGACGATTTTATGACTGGAACAGTTGGCGGAGAAGAGGTAACATTGACTCCCGTCATTTTAACTGAAATTTTTGGATTGATAAATGGTGAAGAAGATTACGAGCAAGATACCCCAGAGTTTGGGAGAATGCTGACAGAGCTGGGACATGCCGAAGGCATTCCCTCTAAGTTGCTTAAGGTGAATTTTCTGTTTAAGATTAAGTTCCTTGCTGAACTCATTGGAAAAGTGCTACTAGGAAAGCACTCTGCCCATGACAACATTACAAGGCAACAGTTTGCCCTAATGTGTGCAATTGTCAACAAAAAGAAGATTAACTGGGCAGGAGTATTGTTTGATTTGATCAGGAAAAAGAACAGCAAGAAAGAAGTCACCCTCGGTAGGGTAGTTGGGATTTTTCTGAAGGAAAGATATCCCCATCTATTAGTTTCAGCTGCTACCTCCATCAATGCCAGCAAGAAGATGGATCCAACCTTGTTCGCCAAGTGGAAAAGGACTTTTCTGAAGCCTGCTCCTGCAGGGGTTGCTCCAGCTGCATCTGAGAGCACCAGGATTGCCTCAGTCACTCCTCCCCTACAAGAAGCTGGCTCAGCAAACCTCTCCCGTCCATCTTCTTCATCTGCATTGCCATCTACTTCAGTTGAAGTTCCATCAACTTCAATTGAAGTACGACCTTCTGCCTCTCATCTTCCTGATTCATCTACAATTCTCCATGCATCACCTCCTACATCTCCTCTACCCTCTCATCTTGCTAGGATATCTCATCCTAGTTTTGATTTGTTGGTCTCTGAAATTTCTACTCCTCCTCATTCTTCAATTCCTTCTTCAGATCACATTGAGCATCATGCATCCACTCATCCAACTCCAGTTCACTCTCCATCTCTAGTTCACTCTCCAGATCATCAAGAATACACCATTCCTGCTGATCATCCATCCTCTGAGATTCCCCCATCATCATCATCCTTTGAAATCACTCCAGCATTCATCTCTAGCATCCTGGAGTTAATTACCCCCTCAATCAAAATCATGATTGAAGAGGCAATTGCTCCCCTTGCATCATCCATCTCTTCTTTGACTGCTGCCATCCAAGCACTCTCAAAGTCTGCTGAGCCCTCTTCCTCTAGGGGCCTGGTTTCAGTATCTACTGAAATCAAGCAGGGGGAGATGCTTAATGAAGATGTCTCTGAGCTGCCTTTGGCCTCCCCTCCAGCAGATCCTCCTGCAGTGTCAGAGAAAGAAATAGAAGAATCAGCTCCTCAAAGTTTGTCTGAAAAAGAAATTTCTAATGCCTTATTGAAGTCTGAATTCATTGTCAAAGTGTGCCTGGAAGAATGTTCTACTCCCCTAGTCGCCCTATACTTAGAAGGAGTTATCACTTCCTTCCTAGATGAATTATGGGAGTTAGGACACTCAAAGGACAATTCTGAAGGTATCCCTTTTACTCACTTTTTAGACTTAATAATTGATATGCTTGTATGGGAATACTTGGAAGGGATGATTTGATGTCATTTAGCAAAATTTTATTCATAATATTACAGATAAAATGGAAGAAGTATTAGATGTTCAAGAGCCTGATCACCAACCAGCTCCAAAAGTTCAAACTGAACCAGAACCAGTTGCTCAAGTTTCTGAGGCTGCTCTGCCAGCTCAGCTAGCAGTGCAAGTAGAACTGGTCACCATGACAGTTTCTGATGAACAAGAAAAGGCTGCAGATGCTCAAATTGAAAAGTCTACAGTATGGGATGATTCCCCTGGATTGGATTTAGATGCTCTCCTGGCACAGGATTCCATGGAAGAAGAATTAGAAAAAGCTGCCTTAAAAGAAAAGGAAATAGCTGTGCAAAAAGCAATTGATCCATATGATCTTCCCATTTCTTCAAATTCTGAGGATGAGATTGATTCTGATGAATCTGATGAGTCTAAAAGAAAAAGATCTGCTAAAAAGAAAAGGAGAGCTGTGGCTCCTCCTCCTCCAAATCCAGATAATGATACTCCTTACTATATCCTGAAAGGAATTGATCTTAAATCAAAAGATTTCCAGCACTGGATGACATTTTCTAAAAATCAGCAGATGCAAAGGAAGAAGTCAAAGAGGTATGACAGTCCTGTCCCAAGATGGACTCCTAGAGGTCCTCCTCCTCCACCTCCCAGTGCAGGAGCCTCTGGAAACCAATCTGCAAACCCTGCTGCTCAGTCTGACAGGTTCAACCCATCTCAGTCATCTCAAAGGAGAAGTTCTCAAGGATATCAAGGTAAAACTCAATCTGGCTATCAAAGACTTGATGCTGATGTTAAGGAACAAGTAAAGGAGGTGGTGTATCAAAGACCAACTTTTTCTCCTCCTCCTTCCAAAGAACTCAAGAGCTCAACCTCTCCAAAGCCAGATCATGCTGTGAAGGATGTTTCAAAAGGTAAGCGAATTATTTTCTCTGAAAAATCTAGCAAGATATTTGCTGAGTCTGCTCCTCCATCTTATCTAGTTATTCAGGATAAAGAGCCAGTTGATACATCTTCTGAAAATGTGTATGAAAGCCCAGAGCTTGATCCTAATTTCAGGATGGCTCGTTTTCTTGAACTTGTTGGTTCAGCTCAAATTAAGAAAGCTAAAGTTGAAGCGAAAGACACTGCAGGATTAACCACTATGTCAAAATTCAGATGAAGGAGCTCGATAAATTCCAGGTTAGACCTGAGGTATTTGATCCTTCAAAATACATGGAAAAGAATCCTGAGGCAGTTTTCCCAAGAGCGTCAGAATTGAAAATCATTGGAGAACAAGACCTGAAGTTGTCGAGAAAAGAAGCTCTAGATCCTTCTAGAAAAATTACTTTCATTCCTAGTTCTTCTCAACCTAAACCTAATTCTGAAGCATCTTAAAATTTCATTGATTGACAGTTATTTGCTTATCTAATTGATTGATGTTATCTGCTTAGTTATTTCTCTTCATGCATTTTATTTATTTTCAGTATTTAGTATTTAGTTGTTACTTAACTCAAATATTGTTGGTTAGTTTTGATTTGAGTTCACTTATTTATCTATGGTCAAAGGTTAGTTGTTTAGTTTGTTACTCTAGTTTTAGAGGCGTCACTTTTCTAGATGTAAATTTGGTTAAGTTGTTTTTCGTTCGACTATGGTCGAAGACTATCGTCTATCGACTGTTCGACGATCGTCTATCAGTTGGTCGACGTTCTGTCTGCGTTGATAGTTCGACTATCTGTTTGATAGGTCGACTATCTGTTGTGTTTGATAGTTCGACTATCTTGGATAGATCTGATAGTTCGACTATCTGTTTGATGGGATCTGTCCGCTTTGATAGCTCGACTATTGTTGATAGGTCGACTATCTGCTTTCTGTGATAGTTTGACTATCTGTTTGATAGGTCGACTAGATAGACTATCTGCTTTAGTTCAACTATTTGATAGTTTATCTGCTTGGATAGTTCAACTAGATAGTTTATCTGTTGATAGACTATCTGCTTTGTCGACTACTGTTTGATTCTAGTAGTTCGTGATAGCTTGACTATCTGGTTCGACTAAGTGATAGTTCGACTATTGGATCGTTCGACTATCTGTCTGATAGGTATCTCTGTGCTTCGGTCGATCTCCGAGGGTCGTTCGATGTTTTGCGCTTCGATTTATTTCTATTTTTCGTGCAATATCGATTCCTGTCTGACGTCTTATTAGCGATTTCGCTTTATCTGCCAGGTTGTCCACCGTTAGACTCAAAAAGTGGCCGAGTCTCTTCTGATGTGACTATCTCTAGTCTGCAGCTTCGTATGATATCTGTTGCGCTTTATGCTATTTCTGCAGATTTTGATTAGAGGAATTCGAAATCAACTAGTTCATATGTTCATTGTTGTTTGATAGTTTCTGAGCTCGTTATTCTGTTTTGACCTGAGTTCTCCTGCCTCCAGGAAGATCTTCACTCAGAGCTAGCTGCCTAGTCTTGTAGCTTTTTCCTTCAGATTTTCTGAAGTGTTTTTTGCACTGAAGCAAGACTTCACCTAGACGTTCTTTTAGCCAGGGGGAGCCTTGACTCTTTAGAGATTTCTAGCTCAGTGCAAGTTCTTGTGCTTCTCTAATCTATTGTAAAATAGAGAAGACATCTTAGCCTCCTTTCCCCCTCCTGTAAAGGGTTATTACTCGCATCAAAAGTATACCTTGGTGGCAGGGCACCTGATCAAAAACCTGTGTTGGTTTTTAGACACCTGATCAAAAGTCTAAAGGGTTTCTGGATTTACCTGAAGCAGATCTTGTTGGTGGCAGGGCACCTGATCAAAAACCTGAGTAGATTCCTACCTTGTTGGTAGAAGAGTGGACGTACCCAAGTTGTTTGGGGAACCACTATAAATTCCTTGTGTCGTCTGGATTGTTTAATTAATTCTCTGTGTTGATTGGCTGTGATTAGATTTTAACTAGGATTGCTAGTTGCTGTTTAGGATTCCAAGCCTTAACTGTAATTACAGTTGGCTGCCTCTTGTGCACAACACTTGTGTTAGGCTTTAGGGTTTCATCTCAAATATTTATAACCTTTATTCTGCAATTAACTCCAAGGGAGTTGAGTAGACAGTCAACTTTGCTACTGTAATTTTTGATTACTCTATTCACCCCCCCCCCCTCTAGAGTAGTATCTATCCCTTTTCTTTCAGCCCCACAAGAAGAAACCCTAAGCCCGGTCTAATCAGCGCCTATTATCTTTGTTCGATCCAGCGAGCAGATAAAAATCGCCTAAGGCAAATTCGACTGGAATCATTGGTGATTCCCGTCGAAGTCTACGGGAATCATTCCTGATTCTCGTCGAATTATCCTTGGTAGAGTTTCAGTTGAAAAGCTTGCCATCCGGAGGGAATCAGCGAGAATCAAGACCTTTCTCGATGAATCAGCGAGAATGCAAAGTCATTCTCGACGATTCGGCGAGAATCAGTTAATGATTCTCATCGATTCTTACTTAACATAATTCTTTAAGGTGAACTGTCAGCCGGATTAAGTTGGCGGGAATCGGTGAGTGATTCTTGACGATTCGGCGGGAATTCCCGTCGAATCAGCGAGAATCACTTAGTGATTCCCGTCGATTCTGACTTAGCTGATTTTTCTACTTTCTTCCCATGACTTGGTCTTTGACCCATCCTTGCTCCTCCTCTGCTCTTGAATTATCTCAACCCTGTACTTAGAAAAAAAAGTACACTCCAATAGAGAGAGCACACATGAGTCAACACACTAATCTGCTCAACGAGGGATTATATTGTGCAGACCCGTGTATATTAACCCACTGCACCCTGACAATTGTGTGTACTTAGCATAGAATAGTTGCAAGAACAATCTTGAAGAAATATCGTCAAATACATTGTCAATTCACCTTATCTTGTTCAGGGGCTTCTTCAAATCAGGTACATTGTGGATACAATACCCAACAATCTCCCCCTATTTGAAGAAACTTAAACCCTAAAAGCTAAGGTGAATAAAACAGATGGGAATAAAACATAAACTGAACAATTCAGTTGAGAGTGAAATTCATTACCATTTTCTTGAGAGCATACTTAACGTTGGCAGCCACCTTAGCCTTAGCCGAGCGGGTATTCTCCCCCTTTTCGGCTTCTGCAAATCTGGGACTTCACTTGGAGCCACCTGCTCCCCCTCAGATCTTGCATCCGTGCTCGAGCTTGAGTTCCTTGCCGATCTTCCCCCATGATCCAAGAGCCTGGAGCCTTACAGTTTTTAGTCTTCATAGTTCAGCATGCCGAGTTAAGTTTTGAAGAAACTGAACTTGGCCTCGTAAAGGGGCTTTGTGAAGATATCTGCAACCTGCTTATCTATGGGGACATAGCAGAGAGATATGTCTTTGTTCCCCACATGCTCCCGAATGAAGTGATAGCGCACTTCCATATGGTTTGTTCTACTGTGCGACACAGGATTGTTCACAATTGTTATTGCGCTCGAGGAGTCGCAATATGTTGGAATTTCGCTGAACTGCAAGTCATAATCTTTGAGCTGATTTCTGATCCATAGAAGTTGTGCGCAATAGCTGCCCTCTGAGATGTACTCAGATTCAGTTGTGGAGGTTGCGACACAATTCTGCTTCTTACTGTTCCAAGAAATAAGTCTTCTTCCGAGGAATTGGCACGTCCCGGAAGTACTTTTCCTATCATCCCTGCTTCCTGCAAAGTCAGCATCTGAAAAGCCTATCAGCTCGACATCATTGTTTCTTGGGTACCACAAGCCAAGATTTGGTGTACCTTTAAGTTATCTAAGAATTCGCTTTGCAACGACATAATGAGATTCCTTAGTGTTCACCTGATATCTGGCACATACGTATGTGGAAAACATAATATCCGGTCTACTAGCAGTAAGGTAGAGCAGGGATCAAATTATGCTTCTATATTTGGTTTCATCAAAAGGTTTCCCTTTCTCTTCCTTGTCCAGAGACACAGTGGATCCCATTGGAGTCCTCATAGAGGTTGCATTCTCCATTCCGAATTTCTTGAGGAGTTCATTTGTGAACTTCTTCTAAGAGATGAAAATTCCATCCTCAGACTGTTTCACTTGAAGTCCCAAGAAATACTTTATCTCTCCCATGCTTCTCATTTCAAACTTTCCTTGCATAAGTTTAGAAAACTTTTTGCAAAGATTGTTGTCCGTAGAGCCGAAAATTATGTCATCGACATAGATTTGCACCAGCAAGATCTTGCCTTTGACTTCCCTAAGAAATAATGTCTTATCTATTTTTCCTCTCGAGAACTTGTTCTCAAGAAGAAAACTAGACAGAGTCTCATACAAAGCTCGAGGAGTTTGTTTAAAGCAATATAATTCTTTATTAAGAAAATAGACATGATTAGGGAAAGTAGGATTAACAAAACTTGGGGGTTGCGCGACATATACTTCCTCTTTCAAGTTTCCATTTAGGAACGCAGATTTCACGTCCATCTTATAGACAGTGAATCCTTTATGAGAAACATACGCCAGGAACAATCTGATTGCCTCGAGCCTTGCAACTAGTGCAAAGGTTTAGTCGAAGTCAATCCCCTCCTCCTATCTGTAGCCTTGAGCCACCAGCCTTGCCTTATTCTTTATGATGACACCGTGTTAATCCAGTTTGTTTCTGAAGATCCACTTGGTGTCGATCACATTCTACTTCTTTGGAATGGGAACAGGCGTCCAGACGTTGCATCATTCGAATTGATGCAGTTCATCTTGCATGGACAATATCCATGCTGCATCTTTGTTCGCTTTTTCGAACTTCTTTGGCTCAACCTGTGACAGAAAACTAAGGTTCAAAATCTCATTAATTGTACCTATCCGAGTTCTGACACCGTCACGAGGATCTCCTATGATCTTATCTCAAGGATGATCCGTTACATGTCGGAGCTCTAGGAGTCTGGCATCAAGAGCTCTAACATTTTCTTGGGCTCCTCCCTCTTCTTGGATGATTTCTCCATCCTGACCATCATTATCTCCGGTTGACGTTGAGGTGGAGACCTTGACGTACTTGGGAGTTGCATCTTTAGCGGTCTCATCGAGACTTAGCTGTTCAAGTCTTGCACCTGCATCTTCAAGAATGCCACTGGAAGAATTGCTGTTAAGCAAGCTTCCTTCATCAAATACAACATTAATGAACTCTTCTACCACTAGGGTTTTCTTATTGAAGACCCTATATGCCCGACTATGGTTACTATAGCCCATGAAGATGCCTTCGAAACATTTTTCTCCGAATTTAGTACGTGGGTACTTCCAATTATTGAGTGTATAGCATCAGTAACCAAAAATCCTCAAATAGGACATTGTCGGTTTCCTGCCTTTCAATAGCTCATAAGACGTCTTACGATGATTCTTGTTGATCAACGCTCGGTTATGCACATGACAAGCCATGTTGACAGCCTCTGCCCAGAAGTATTCTGGAAGAGAGGCGTCATTCAACATTGTCGTACATGCTTCAATGAGCATTCTATTTCTCCTCTCCGCAACTCCGTTTTGATGCGGAGTACGCGGGGAGGAAAACTCATGAAAAATACCAAGTTCTTCACAAAATTCTGTCATACCACCAGACTCGAATTCTGTTCCATGGTCACTTCTGATTTTGACCACTGAGCAGTTAAGTTCATTCTGGATCTGCTTGACAAAACTCGTGAAGATATCAAACGTATCTTACTTTCGTTTCAAAAGGAACACCCACGTAAACCGAGAGTGATCATCAACAATCACTAGCGTATACGATTTGCCTCCTAAGCTATGAACTTGCACTGGACCGAACAAGTCCATATGCAGAAGATAAAGACATCTGGAGGAGTCTTTGTCTACAATGCCCTTAAAGGTAGCCCGAGTTAATTTGCCCTTCTGGCATGCAGGAAAAGGGTTTTCATTGATGCACTTAATAGTAGAGGCATCCCTTACTAAGTTCTTAGAAAACAACATATTAATTGTCTTGAAATTAATATGTGTTAATCTCTTATGCCATTGTTCACAAAGAGATGCACTGCCTTTTGCTACTAGGAACACGGGGGTAGAAGAATCTACGCTAAGAAAATCTAAACAAAATATATTTCTGCTCCAAATGCCAATTAATACCGTCTCCGAAGAGGCACACGATATTATCAAGCACTTATCCATGCATAACTTAACGTCATAACCTTTATCACACAACTGACTTACACTGATCAGGTTATGATTTAACCCTTCAATATAGGCCACGTCGGTGATAGAGATTATACCGTTGGAAATCATACAATAACCTCTGGTGACTCCTCGATCTGATCCTCCAAAGATGACTTTGGGTCCATTTTCGACTGGAGAGTACTCACGCAGCAGGCTTCTTGTCCAAGTCATATGCCGGGAACATCCACTGTCCAAGTACCAGATAGGCGTTTTGGTGGCCTTTGGACATACCTGCAAAATAGAATCAGTTTCCCTTAGGAACCCAATCGAACTTGGGTCATAGATTCCTTGTTAGCATACTCCCCTCCGGGCGGTTAACCCTACGAGTGGTCGGCCTCGCATTGCTAACATGAGGAGTCTCGTTGAATCTTGGATTAAACCAGCAATCCACGGCAAAGTGACCAACTTTGCCACAACACCAACAGTCAAATCTTTTGTACCTTTTCCTAGGCTCCTGCTTCACCCTTGGAGCGTTGGGTCCAGCCGGGGCCTTGGATCTGGAGGTGGAGGCATCATGATGACAGCAGTCACATGGTTTCTTCACTTCCTGTTCCTTCAGTATAACAGGCTTGTCTTTTGGTGCCTGCTTCCTATTATGGCCGCTAGAGAAGTTGCCATAATCCTCCACTTGGATTTCCTCATAAGGTGCCTTAAAGACACTCTCACCGTAGTTTCGGGGGAAGGCCCAACCATCATACCAGCTCTTGGGCTTTTCAACCGAGGGCCGGAAGAAGTGGTCATAGGTTGACTCAAAGTCCTGTTCATTGCAGGGAAAGCCAGGCTTCCTGAACACAACAGGGTTGAGTGGGGCCTTTCCCTTTTCTGCTGCAGAGGCCTTCTTAGCAGCCTTATTTTTCCTCTGCTTTCTGTTTCTCTTGGATGATTTACCAGGCACACCCTCATACCCCAAGCCAGTCCCTTAAGCCTGAGCAGAGAAGGTATCAACCAGTAGAAGAACAGTCTTTGGCATAGAGAAGCTTTTGACAATCTTTCTTTTCTGCCGCAAGTTGTTCTTCCAACTTGTTGATTTCTTCCTATTTAAGGTCAAGGAGCCTTAGAGACTCTTAGTGCTCAGAAGTCAGGCCCAGGTGTTCTTGTCGGAGAGAGATCAAGCTAGTGATCTCTTTTCTTAGAGACACACCCTCAGCCTTAAGTAATTTGACTTCCTTTTTCTGAGCCCTCAACCTCTTACGGCATTCCTCAAAGGTATTGAGTAGATGCTCATACTTTTCGAGGAGCTCAGCTTCACGGGCAGATGGGTTGTCCTCGAGATCATCATCAAGAGACTCATAGTCAGAGTCAGAGAGGGGGGTACGAGCTTTTACCTTCCCAGTAAATGGGGGGCAGTCTCCTTCTGAGTCAGAGCGACCCACTACCCGAAGTAGGCTTCCTCATCATCACTGGAGTCTGAGGAATCAGACTCACTCAGTGTCTTTGGCTTTTTGGCTATATAGCTCCTCTCCTTTATCTTATCTCTAGAGGACTTGTGCTCCTCTCCCTTCCCCTTATCTCTCTTGCCTTGGTGGCAATCGGCGATGACGTGACATGGCTTATTGCATCCAAAGCAAATTATGTCATTAGAGCGATGTTTGTTCTGTTTGGATTCATATCTGTCAGAAGAATAATTCTTCTTCTGATGTCTGGAGGAGGAGCCGTCTCTCTTTCTTTGATTCCTCAACTTGAGGAACTTCTTGAACTCCCGAGTGATGAGGGAGAAGTCTTTTTCAGATAGCTCTGAGCCGGAAGATCATGGCTCAGAGTCTTCTTCCTCATCCATTTTTCGAGAATGGGACGAGGCTGCACCCTTGCCTTTCCTTAAGTGATTGGCTTTTAGGGCCACAGTCTTCTCTCGGGCAGCGGCTTTCTCGGCTTCTTCTTCAGCTTTTCTTGTGTTCAGCTGAAGCTAATTGGACAGAAGTTTCCCAAACAGAATCTGGGGATCTGTTTCTTCCAGCCTGCAAAATTCTCTGATGGCGCAGATCTTGGTGTCCCATTCCTTAGTAAGGGATCTAAGTAATTTGTCATTTAGTTCACCATCGGTTAACACTCTGCCATAGCCCTTCAGGGCATTGACGATCTTCAGGAAGTTCTCGAATGTCACTCAGATTTCTTCCTTGGGACCTTGCCTGAAGGCCTCATACTTATGGTTCAGAAGGGATCTTCGATCATCCCTTACTTCATTAGTGCCTTCCATCAGGATGATCAGGCAGGGCCAAATGTCCTTGGCAGTCCTGCAGTTGCAGAAAACCTGCATCATGGAATCATCGATGGCGCTTACTAGAATGTTCTGAGCTTTCTTGTCAAGTCCGACAAGCACCATCTCATCCTTATCCATTTCAAAAAGTTTCTTGGGCACTTTATTTGTTGGATTAATGGTGGAGGCCTTAGTGGGGATATAAGGTCCCTACTCCACTATCATGAAGAGTCGTGGGTCGACTGCTTCCATGTAGTACCTGATCCTTTCCTTCTAGATAGGAAAGTTCAGCTTGGTGCACACTGTGATCTTCCCTGAATACTTGAGTCCTTCCATTTCAGAGATCTTCTTTCTTCTTGACACTAAAACCAGGATCTTACTCAAGGTGTTAACCTTAATGACGAGAAACCTCCCTCTGATACCACTTGAAAGTTATCTAGTGTCAACTAACTTCACCTATGGGGGGGGAATAGGTGATTTGCAGTCTTTTACGGAATTTAAAATAACCTGCACAAGAAAACAACCACAACATAGAAAAGCACAAAAGTAATTATAGTGGTTCCCCGATTTGGGTATGTCCACTCTCCCCCTTCGACCTATCTCCCAATAAGGGACGACTCGGTCACTTCACCAAACGGATGGAAATCAAATCCTCACACTATGGAAGAAACCCTTCCACCCGAAGGAGTCACTACTCCTCCACCACGGGTTGCACCCAACCCTCACAACGAGGAATCACTATTCCTTTACAACAACACGAAAATTAGAATGTATAAAAAATATAAACTTCAAGTATGGAGAACCTGATGTCCCTCTTCGTTCTTTGAAGCGTTCTTGATGAAGACAAAGAGTCCACGACCGGAGCACTCTCTTGGAGAGGATTTTCCCGAGACCGGCGGCAGCAAATGATTACGGCAGTGATGCTTTGTAGATCCAAACTTCTTGACGAGTCAAGCAAGGTCTACCAACGATCTCAATCGGATCGGTCGTCTCAATCGATTCGGAAAGAAGATATAACTTCGTTCAACAAATCAAGAGACAAGGGATCTCGAGAGAGAAGCGTGAGACGCACTACTTTGCCTCTGTCCTGTCGACGAGCGATCAAAGAAGGTCTCAGATCGGCGGCGGCAAAAACTTTGCGAGCGACAATGGCGACGGAAGATGATTCGCGATCCGCTAGGTTACGCTCTGCGGCTGTATGCCTTTTTCGTTTTCTCTGTTTGATACCTTCGTAACTTCAAAAAAGGCGAGTATATATATTGTAGATCAACCCTACAAGACCGTTGTGGGCCCCACAAGAAGAAACCCTAAGCCCGGTCTAATCAGCGCCTGTTATCTTGGTTCGGTCCAGCGAGCAGATAAAAATCACCTAAGGCAAATTTGGTGGGAATCATTGGTGATTCCCGTCGAAGTCGGCGGGAATCACTCATGATTCTCGTCGAATTATCCTTGGTAGAGTTTTAGTTGAAAAACTTGCCATCCGGAGGGAATCGGCGAGAATCAAGACCATTCTCGACGAATCGGCGAGAATGCAAAGTCATTCTCGACGATTCGGCGAGAATCAGTTAATGATTCTCGTCGATTCTGACTTAGCAGAATTCTTTAAGGCGAACTGTCAGCCGGATGAAGTTGGCGGGAATCGGCGAGTGATTCTCGATGATTCGGCGGGAATCGGCGAGTGATTCTCGACGATTTGACGGGAATCACTTCAAATCGGCGAGAATCACTTAGTGATTCCCGTCGATTCTGACATAGCTGATTTTTCTTCTTTATTCCCATGACTTGATCTTTGACCCATCCTTGCTCCTCCTCTGCTCTTGAATTATCTGAACCATGTACTTGAAAATAAGTACACTCCAATAGAGAGAGCACACATGAGTCAACACACTTATCTGCTCAACGAGGGATTACGTTGTGCAGACCCGTGTATATTAACCCACTGCACCCTGACATTGGTGTGTACTTAGCATAGAATAGATGCAAGCACAATCTTAAACAAATATCGTCAAATACATTGTCAATTCATCTTTGCTGGTTCAGGGGCATCTTCAAATTAGGTACATTGTGGATACAATACCCAACAGATACAGCCTGTGCGCTGGAAAAAGATTTGAAAAGAGTACATGACAAGAAGAACTTTGTGGTGGACAAGTAGGAGTTCAAAGTTCCGCAGTCCGAACAGTCGAAGTTTAGGAAACGGGATAAGAAGAGGTTCAGGCCTGCTGAACAAACGTCTTCGGATGTTGCTTCGGGCGCGACGTTTGGTAGAGGACGTGTTGAGTCGCGTACCTGTTTCAATTGTGGAAAGCAGGGGCATATAGCCTGTTACTGTTGGGAATGCCCGTCAAAGAGTGAGCAAAAGTCATGCGCGTCCTATGAGGAAAAGGGTAAGGAAGAGGCGGAATCATCTGCATCCCGGGCACAACCGCGAGTGTACATTCTCGGAGTGAAGAAGCCGCAAAGCTCACATAATGAAGTGCAACAGCCTCGAGTGTTTAACATGGAGTTGCAGGAGGCTGTTAAGAAGCTGCTTAGAGACTCAGATAAGCAGAAATAAAGTGGAGGGTGCACTTTATTGCTTATAGGTTGTACTTTGTATATATTTTATGTATGCGTGTTTGTGAAAACACTTTTGTTGGTGCGAGGACGTGGGGAGAGTAACCCTTGATCATTTTGGTTAATAGTGCATCGATTGCATTGTTGTATTGCTATTGTCGTTGCGCTAAATTTCGGGATGAAATTTTTATAAGGAAGGGAGGATTGTAACACCCCAAAAACCCTAAGTCCCAAAATGGGTTCAGGCTAGGTGACACGGCCTGGGACATGGGCATGTCCCAGGGAGTGTCCGGTGCACACGGCCTAGGACCCAGGCGTTTCCCAGGGCATGTCCTTTGCGGTGTGTATGTCGAGTTGAGTTCTCAAGACAGCACGGTCGACGTTCATCGAGAGGCGACACGGCCTGGGATACGGGCATGTCCCAGGGCGTGTCCTTCTCGGGTGGCATTGAGTGGAGTGGCGTCTAGTGGCGTTGAGTGTGGTATACGGCCTGTGACACGGGCGTATCATAGGGGCGAGTTGAGAACACGGCCGAGGAAACGGGCGTGTGCCTTAGCCATGTTCTTCTCGAGTGTTTCAGCCTTGTGATTGATGAGTTGA
Organism: Platanthera zijinensis; assembly: GCA_039513925.1. Lineage (NCBI taxonomy): Eukaryota > Viridiplantae > Streptophyta > Magnoliopsida > Asparagales > Orchidaceae > Platanthera > Platanthera zijinensis. The sequence goes on from CM077086.1 coordinate 86,424,182, forward strand.
CACAGCCAGCCACACGGCCGTATAGTGGTTGACACGGGCGTGTCAGGAAGTGACATGAGCGTGTCGTAGCCCGTGTTCTGTTCCAGATTGAGTCGGTTCATGAACCACTCAAGGAACACAGCCTGTGACACGGGCGTGTCATAGGCTGTGTCAGATCTATTTATATGCTTTTCAAAGAAATTGAGGTCGTTCGTTCCCTTCTATTTGGATCCTGTGGTCCAAGTTCATCCCTGCTCTTATAAGGCAGAGAATGGAGATGAATATCTCATTCTCATATTGGCCATTCTCTTTCTAAAGTGAAGAGAGAGAGGAGAGCAAGGAAGGAAGAAGGAGAAGCTTTCCGATCGTCGGTGGAGCTTCAGCAGCCTGAATCGAGAGTCGAGTTCAGCGTTGCGGAGGCAAGGTCGCTGCAGGGACTTCCATCCGGCTAGTTCTTTCATGGCGTCGAAGCGATCGTCAAGGGTAACGGTCTTTCTTCCTTGGGCAGGTGAAGCCCTTTATTTATGCATGTATATCTGTGGAATCCTCCATCAAAAGATGGAAGAGCGTATGTGATTTCAGCGGTTAAGTCTGCATATAGAGCTAGAAATATGTAGTACGGCATAGGCATATTGTGTGAAGCCCATCAGGATGGATGTCTGGATTGGTGATGCTGCAAACCGGATAAGACTCTAGGTATACATCGGTTAACCTACGGAGATGGTGAGAACGATTGTGATGGTGAGAAAGAAGCTTTGTATAGCTCCTATGGTTGTATGATCAGCACGAGCTGTATTGATGGAATGGAAGGCAGCACTATGTGCCGGTGTTGGGAAGGAATGCGAGAACCTCTGAGTGGGTAGGGCACCCACCAAGTTCAATGATCGAATTGTTATAAGCGAACACCTCTGAGTGGGTGGGTACGAGAGGCCTCCAACAGGGGTTTTGCGGCTGATGCCAATAGCCAAAAAGTTAAGAACCTCTGAGTTGGTGGGCCACCCAACAAGTTAAGTGGTAGGATCGGGTGAGTGGTCGATTGGTAGCAATGCAGCGGGGCGATTTCCCTAGGCTTATTGAACTACGGGGGTAGGTCGACTGATAGTGCTCACAGTTTGCTATAATGTGCGTGCCTCTGAGCGGACGGGTGCGTGAGGTCTCCAACAGGGGTTTGGAGGCTGATGCCCGGCCAACAAGTAAACACCTCGAATCGGCGGTGAAACCCTGAGAAGCTTGGTACACCGTAAGTGTGCCCTGAGTGAACGGAACGTCTGGCACGAAGGCCAGCATTTGTGATGATATTGTGTATTGTATATATGTGTTGAGACTGAAATACATGCAGGGAAGGAACCACTGCCCCGGGTAAGTGGTAGGGCCGTTATAATTGGTCAGCTGAATGCTGACCGTTGCTTTGTTTGTCACCCCTGGGGTGGATGTCCATATACAGGTACTGACCTTGTGGATGCTGAAATGGATTGAGCGGGCTGAATCCCTTTTGCTGCTGCTGCTTGTAGGCCCTCGAAGGCCATGCTAAGCTTTGGATTTCATGTGTGGTCGGCCTGCGTGCCGATATATGAAATCATATTTTGTAAAGAGAAACTTGTAAGGCCTTAAGGCTGTGAGCGGTGTGTGTTTGTAAACATTCCTAGTGGTATATATATAAATGCGGTTTATATATGTAGTGTACATTCATTGTTGGGTTCTTATAAGCTTTAATCTTCCGCTAGAATGCTCTGGGTTAGGATGCGTTGGTATTTTGGAATTAACCTGTGACCTCGCTGTCTATTTGTGGCATATAGTGTGCGGCCCCGGCCGGACATTCTATGATATGTTATTTAACGGGTCGGGCTGTTACACGAGCGTCAGGTGAAGGCGTTGAGTGACGTAAAATCGTGAATTTAAGTCCAGGCGTTGAGTAGACTCCGTGAGGAATTGGGTAAAATCGATGAATTTCCGTGGACTTTGTTAATTTCGCCGATTTGTCAAGTATCATTTGTTGTTGGTCGATTTCATCAGGTCTGACTTAAGTTTGTCGAATATCATTATTTATATTAAATTTTTTACTAACTTCAAATCGTCGAGTTTAACCATCGAATTGAGTCTCATTCGTTGATTGGACCATGTGTTTGCCGAGTATTATCGACAAATTTCCGTGTACTTAGAAACTTTTCAATGGGAAACTTTCCAATTCATTAAGTATGGCCTTAGGGCGATGTTTGGGGTTTTCTACCTTATTTTCATTGGAGTAAACCTGTGTTTTGGTTAAGGTTTTTACCGGTTTTGTGGTTGTTTGAGCTATTTGGAGATGTAGGTATTATTGGAATGTGCCACCGCCACAGTAACCAGTTTTGTGAATCTTTGCCCTGGTGGGTTTACTCGGTGTGGGTTAGTGACTGTTGGTGTGTTGGGTAGGTTCCCACCACTTTAGGTGCCGTTTTTCCTCGGTTATGGGTGTGTCAATAAATGAGAATACCTTTCCTTGGGCCCTTATGAAGTTTTTACTGTTGGTGTGTTGGGTAGTTTCCCACAACCGCGGGTGGCGGATTTTGCCGGTGTTTATGCTCATTCAAAGATTAGCTTGCAATTCTTTTGTATATTTTCCCTTACTTATATAAATATTTTATAAATCATACATCTTTATCGCACCTTGTGCAGCCTGGGATATCTAACCCTTGTGAGTTCTCTCTCACTTTTTACCTTATGGTTGAGTGTTGGTATTTTCTTTTCAGATATTCCTGTTTGGGGTTGTAACCCTTTGACTCTTTTACTTTCATTTGAAATTGATCTTTCTTTGCTACTTGTAAATTCTTGGTGAGGTATTCTTTTATTTGGAATGCCTCAGGTTTGGAGTTGTAGCCAATTGAGCGGCTAGGTTTGGTGGTAGCTGGTTTTCTACCGTTATTGCAGACGTCTTCTCTTCACCAGTGTGAGTTAGTGTTATTGTTCTATTGATTCGTTCAAACATACATGATTTTCCTTTTGGTGGATTCATGTCAGGTTTTTGATGCCCATCGGGGTTTTTATATTGTTAAGATACCTACTAGCTGCTTAGTCTTTCTTGATGACTGCTTGGTTTTACTTGCTCTCTGGGAAGGTTTTATGCTATTTCTGCATGTTAGTATCATTTTACTACCTTATGCATAGCATCTCTTTAAACCAAAGTCATTATATTTTAACTAATGTAAAAGCTATTTCTATACTTATATTAAATCTAGAGATATGCTTTTCATGAGTTGTCCTATTTTGATGTTTATGCTCATGCAGGATTTTAAACTATATAAAAAAAGTATTTTTCGCAGCGTATATTCATATTTATACATGTGGATTAGTTGATCCACCGAGTCGAGAGATATATCCATTAAAAATTAACTTAAAGTACAGTTTTCTTCATAATAAACTTGAGGATTTCTTATAAAGTGTTAGGTTTGAGTTCTCGCCAGAGCGTTTGCAGTTATCCCCTGCATGGCATGGCATCACGACACATATTTTCTCTTACTCTGATATAATAATTAAATACAGATAAAATGCGGGTAGTGATAGTTGGTATCAGAGGGAGGTTGTTTGAGAATTGGTCGAACGACTATCTCTGGTTAGTTTAAGATTATCTTGTTCCATTTCATACACACACCGATGTGTCATCAGTACGTCTTGGCTGAAGCAAGAACACTACACTAATATGCGTGATAAGAAGTATACAGGGCATATTATGCAGTATGAGAAGCATAATATGTGTTTTTATATAGATCCTCATAAGAAGTAACATGTGATTATTATGTAGTATGGATGCATAACAATCATCACATGAATGCACATTAGATTTTTCTTTTTGTTACATGTGATATTATGTAGTATGGGATGTATAATATTTCATGGGTACGCCGCTCATAACATACATTAAGGCATTTATTAGATTGCGTAACACAATATTCATGACATAACATAGCATTAGCACATATGCCAAGCTAATATTTACATGATAACATATGTACACATATGGTTTTAGGGCAAGAGAATAAGAGTTCATTAATTCATGTTTTATGCACATGAGTCAATAGAATGATGGTATATCATCTTAAGTTTAAGTATGACATCATTAATGAAAATCCAAACCAAGTTAGCAGCATGAGCAAGTATTTATACATGTATAGTCTGACTAAGTTTTGTAGTTCTAGCGGTTAAGATAGGTTTTGATTGGTTGTAGGTTATATTCTTAGGATGTCGCCTAAGCATGTTGTGACGAGAGCGACTCCCTAGTATTAGGGCGAGTCATCTGGTGCGCAGAGTAAGGCAGAGATTAAGGGACTGCGGTATAGCAATGAGGCTCTGTCTAGGCAGATGGTGGAGATGCAGTCGCAGTTCCAGACACTATTTACTATCGTTTCTAGACAGCAACCCAGAGTGCCGGACCCTACTGTGGGTCAATCTATTCTCGTTCCTCCCGCTCCTCTAGTGCCTCCAGTTCTACTACCACCAGAGATGTACTTTTCTCTCATTTTCAGCGATAAGGATCTTCTACCAATGATGGTAGAGCCGATTTCATGGCGTTGGACGATTGGATTATCGCAATCGAAGAGATGTTTTCGTATTCAGGTATTTCTACAGACTAGAGAGTTATGTTCGCTTCATATCAGCTTAAGGGCCTTACAAAGAGCTGGTGGTTCAGAGAGAAGGAGAAAATCACAGACGGATGCTCGTGGGAATCCTTCAAGCAGTTATTGCTGAAGAAATTTCAGTCGTCAGTCGAGCAGGACCACTTGATTACCAACTTCATGCATCTAAAGTAGAGATAACTCACGGTCAGTGGGTATGAGATTGAGTTCAGCAAGTTGAGCCAGTTTGCCTCGGATTTGGCTTCTTCTGAAGCTAGTAGAGTTAAGAGATTTATGAGAGGTCTTACGAGTGACATCCAGCATCTGGCTAGCGCTTATGGATCTGAGAACTATGTCGAGGAAATTGAAGCTGCTCTTAAGTTTGAATTTATTGATAAAGCCAAGAATCGATGAATGTAGAGGATAGGTGGAAGTCCAATGATGGTAAGAAGTCTTGGGATTCTGGATCCGCTTCGAAGAAAAGAAGCAAGGAGGTGTGTAATTTTGGTGTCCAACTAGGCCATCCATTCGATAAATTTTTCAAGAGGTTGGGAGCTCAAAATCAACAGTAAGTGCATGTGATCCAGAGCATACCCAAAGGAGATATGGTTTGTGCTTCATGCAAGCGGAAGGGGCACAATATTGCCCATTGTTTGAAAAAGTAGAAGACATGCTTCCAATGTGGATAGAAAGGACATTTTATGTCAAAGTGCCCATAGTCTCAGCATACACTGTAGCCAGTTCCACTTCAGGCATTGTCATCGCTGCTGATTTTGGGTAAAGGGAAGGTCAAGTTAAATGTGATGACTATGGAGGAAGCATAGACGTCCGCCCATGTTATCCCAGGTTAGATTCTAATCTAGTTTTTAGCTTTTGGCTTTGGTTCTATATTTGTTTGTCTAGTTACGAATGCGACCTTATAGGGAAATTTAAGGTAAAGAACTGTTGGGCATGCGTTCTTTTCGATTCTGGTGTTACCCACTCATTCGTGGCTAGGAACTTCGTAGAGCGTCGTCGTCTAACTCTCTATCATATTGGCGATTTGTTGCGTGTTAAGTTTCCTTCCGGTGATTTGGTGGTATCGGACCAAGGTATCGGGAATTGTGTGATCCTTTTAGGAGATTTCCTAGATTTTGCTGATTTGAAGGTGTTGGACCTGGAGGACTTCGATGTTATCTTGGGCATGGACTGGTTTTTCTGATATGATGCAGTTATCCAGTGCAAGGTTAAGTGCTTGGACTTCAAGATGGATAACGTCCACCCCAGGTGTGTTTATGTTTTTCCACGCCAGGATTCTCCGATTATTTCTGGGGTACATGCTTGAAAACTTTGAATTCTGATTGTTTTGCTTGTTTGGTTTCTTTTTTGGAAACTGTTAGTAGTTTGCCACGTGCTGAGGATGTTCCTGTGGTGCGAGAGTTTCCGGATGTCTTCCCAGATAGTCTTCCTGGTCTTCCTCCTGAGAGGGATTTGGAGTTTGTTAATGATTTGGAGCTGGGTACTTGCCCTATAACTAAGGCCCCATACCGTATGGCCTGTGTAATCTAGAAGAGTTGCGTACCCAGCTGGATGAGTTATTATAGTGTGGATTTATTAGGCCAAGTACTTATCCTTGGGGTTCTCCCGTGTTTTTTTTTTAAGAATAAGGATGGGTCAATGAAGTTGTGCATTGATTATAGGGAACTTAATAAGGTGACTATCTAGAACAGATATCCCTTGCCGTGAATAGATGATTTGTTTGATCATTTGTGTGGTAGTACAGTTTTTTTGAAGATTGACCTTTGTTCAGGCTACCATCAGTTGAGAATATGTGAGTCGGATGTTCCGCGGATAGTTTTTTTTTCGGCATGGGCATTTTGAGTTCTTGGTGATGTCGTTTGGATTGATGAATGCACCCTCAGCCTTCATGGACATGATGAACAAAGTGTTCAGGGACTTTTTGCACCGTTTTGTGGTTGTGTTTATTGATGATGTTTTGGTTTATTCCCAGAGTGCTGAGGAGAAAGCCCATCACTTACGGTTAGTTCTATCTACTTTGAGTGAGCATAAGTTGTATGCCAAGCTGAGTAAGTGCGAGTTTTGGCAACCACATGTTTCCTTTTTGTATCATGTGGTGAATAAGGATGGAATTTCTGTTGTCTCAGAAAAGATAGTTGCCATAATGGATTGGAAAAGACCTACCACACCAAAAGAGATAAGAAGCTTCCTATAATTTACAGGCTATTATAGAAGGTTTGTGGAAGGAATTTCTACATTGTCTGCATTGCTGACTAAGCTTACGTGGAAAAATGCAGTGTTTTTGTGGAGTGATTGATGAGTCCTCTTTATATACCTATTTTCGGACTCATCTAGGCTTATTTTCTTATCTTTTGCACACCGTTTAGCATCATTTGCACTTCTTTTGGTTCGCTACGGTTATTCCACGTCTTGTGCACTTTATTAGCCTATTTCTGTGCGTGTGTGTATTTCCCTTTTTGCTTTGCTTAATATTTATGTCTGTGACTGCCATGTCGACATCCCGTCCAGTTTTCCTGCAGGTTCTGGGATCGTGTGGGCGTCCGGGATAGGACATTCACCATTTTTGGCAAAGGAGTCAATGGTCGTGCGTTTTTACCCACGCACGATCATCGACCTCTTTGGCGCACGATCACTGGTCGTGCGCAGTCATGACCTCTTCTGTGAAAGTTCTGTCCCGGTATATCGCACGATCATCAGCCATACCGCGCACGATCACTGCTCGTGCGTTGCCGGTCGTGCGCAGTCATGACATCTTTTTCCACTTTTCTGCCTCCATATCGCACGATCACTGACCATATCGCGCACGACCACTGGTCGTGCGCCGGTGATCGTGCGCGCTGTTTAATTCTGTTTTCTATAAATAGCGCAGGTCCGCCCTAATTTCGGGAGACGATCCAAATCCGCGATTTTTCCGCCGTTCTTCGTCTCGGACGAGGGTTCCCTCCGTCCCCCTTCATCCTCCACCTTAGGGAGGGTCTCCGGGCAAGCTTTCAACGCCAAATCAACGCCGGAGCATCCTCTCGGCCTCCTCCTTCATCCTCAAGCCTCAAGCGGAGTTTTGACCGAGCTTTCTCCATCAAGCAAGGAAGGGCCGGAGCCGCAATCTACGGATCATTTCAACGAAGAAGACGGGTCCATTGGGAGTGAGTGACACCTCCTCTACCCCGGACGCAATTGAGGACCGAGCTTGGACTCGGATTGACAACCCGGGATTCCAACCGTGAACCCTCAACAAGGCTTCGGATTCGGTCGATTCGCACACCTCTTTCTCTTGTATTTGATAGCTTAGTTTAACTCTATGTATTGATGAAGTAGTTTTATTGATTAGCATTTTCACTTATTCATGTCTATGTGAGTTATTGTGATTTTGTTATTATTGCTTGAGGTGCGCCTTGTTATTCCGCCATCCATCCACCCTTGCCGCACTAGCAATTGCTAGTGGCGTGCGTTGCGAAGAGGTGCTCACGACCCTCATTCCGCCATTCTCACCACCTCATCCGCTAGCCTACTCTTCCATCCGCCAAGCGATTCGGTGCATAGCGGCCCGTGTAGTTTCCATCCCGCCTGGCGAAGCAGTGCATAGCGGCCTGCATAGTAGGATTTCCGCCGTTCTCTCCACCTCATCCGCTAGCCTACTCGTCCATCCGCCTAGCGATTCGGTGCATAGCGGCCCGACTAGTCTTCCATCCCGCCTGGCGAAGCATCGCATAGCGGCGTTGCATAGGAGTAGCTTGTAGCTTTTATTTTCTGTTTCCGCAACCATCACAAAACCCCCATCGTTACCTCCGACCCGAGGACTTCAATCTCAAGTCCTCCTCGACATTAACTCATCCCTTACTGTGTTCCTCAAGAGACCGACACTCGGGGATTTATTCCCAAACTTTATTACTTGTGCGACCGGTGCGCTTGCCGTTTTCCACGCATCAAGTTTTTGGCGCCGTTGCCGGGGAACACAGTCGTTTGAGTTTTTGAAGAGGTAGATGCGAGATAGTCGCCCTTGTCCATTTGTTCATACCCTATTTTGTCTTTATTTTAGTTTTTGAAATTATTTACTTTATTTTTCTTGTCCCTTCCTTGTTTTCTTTTTTTTTTTTTATATATTAATATTGCAGATCCGAGTTATTTTATTCTTGTGTGTAGTAATTTCCGGTAAATATTTCTGTTCGCGATGGATTCTGCTGCCGAGTGCCGTATTATTGACGCTTTGCGGAGATGCATCGATGCCATGGCTGTTTCTAATGCCGAGCACTGTTTTCGGTGTATTCTATGTCAAGGTGTGGGCCATATGTTGAAGGATTGCCCTCGCTTGTGCAAGCCTTCTCCCTCTGTGGACGCATCCGTAGCAGTCCCCTGTTCGCGGGAGACTACTATGGATAGGCCTACTAGGGTGTTGCCTGGCCCATACACTGACATGGCGCACCTTGCTCGTTCTTTGCCCGTTGAGATTACGGAAGAATCTCTCGCCGCATATAGTTCCTTCATGGGTTCCTCAACCCCTTTTTACGAGCTTCCTTTGAGTGATCATTCTCACTCGGATGTTAGCTCGCAAGGAGTGGATCGGGTACTCATGGACGATCCTGTATGGGATGATGAGAGTGTTCCGATCGTCGACGGGGTGGCATCTGCGGATGATGCTGCGATGGGGCCTGCGCATTCTATGCCTGATTTTGTGAGCAGCTCTGCCCCTACGCAGTATTTGCCGGAGTTTTCTACTCCTTTTTCTTGTGAGTCGGCTGATGAGGCCGTTAGTGTGGATGATTCGGTGCCCGAGGTTGCGCCGAAGTGGGATGACGATTCTGCTATCTCCGATGGAGAATGTGGATCTTCGGACCACTATGACGCACCCCGGTGGGACGAGGAGTATTACCTTTCGGATGCGGAGGTTTGCACCTCCCTATCTGACGAGGAGGTCCCCCTTTCCACCGCGGACCTCGAGTTGTCGGATTCCCCCCGATACGACTCGTATGATACCGACGATGATCTTTGTTTGGATCCTGCTGAGAGTGAAGCCGGAGTCACTCTCCCATTTTCTGATTATTTTAGTTCTTCATCCTTTTTAGTCCTTGACCCCCCTTCTCCTTCTGCGCCTGTGCGGGTTGATTCCCTGCAGGTGAGTTGGGTTTACATTGAGCCTTGTGCTCAGGTTGTCGGCGAGTGCCTCAGCTTGCGTGAGGAGTTTCCTACTCCTTTTGCAGTTGAAGCCTCTGCCTACACCTTCGCCCCCAACGAGCTTGTGGTGGGCGATACCTTGCTAGGCAAGGATTTGTTTTGTGGTGAGATGAGTGAGGACCAGGCCTCCTCATCTTACTTCCTATTTCCTCTACCTGTGCGTCGCAGGTATTATTATCTAGGTAGAGGGGTAACTGTGCTATCACCGTATCGGTACCCGTTACCGACACGGATATTAGGACAGTTGCCTGTGCACTTTTCTTTTCATAGGCCCATTAGCTAGAATTTTTCTTTTGCTAAATAAGTCGTGCTGGGATGACAATAACCCCAGTGCTTATCTTTCATTTTCTGCATTTTTCTTTTTTTATGTCTAGCTTAGTTTAGTATTTCTTTTTGTATATTTTTCTTTTGTTTTGCGGAGCTCACCCCTGCAGGTATTCATGGATACTACGCATTGGCGGGGTTGTGATTCTTCGTATGGCGGACCTGCTCCTAGTTTTCACGCGTCTCCTGGTATGCTCACTAGCTGAGCATTGGGTAACCTCTTCCCTTAGCTCTTTTTGATTTAAATTTCTCTATCATTTGATGTGTTGTTTAGTTTAAGTCTGGGGGAGAGTCAGTTTACCTTTTGCACGTGCACATTTCTTTTGCATACTAGAAGCTTTTACATTATTATTTTGTTTATGTTCATTGCATCGCACACCACTGCACCCACATGAGCGCGAGCTTAGCGGTTTGCGTGTCATGAGTTGAACCTCATTCTTTGTTAGATTTGGGAAAATTATGTTGCTGGCTTAGGATTGTGAGACGGAGTAAAATGTTGGCCTTGCTGTGTTTCTAGTCAACTGCTCTCGTCTCGTGTAGAAATTTGAGTAGATTTAATTTTTCTGTATGCTTATAGCTTTATATTTTTCTATCTGCGTAAATTCTTTTTATTCTACTCAAAAGTTGGTGAATCCGGTGTGAATCAAACGGTAGCGTAGGAATGTGTGTAGCCGCCACTAGACTCGTATTGCTTGAGTCGGGAGGAAGGATTATCTTTCTCGGTTGCTAAGAACTTGCCCCAAGCTATTCTTGAAGCATTGGTACACGGTTAGTCTAGCGTGAGAGTGATGTAGGCCACCTTTTGGCCCGGTTGAGCTTTGTACCCATTCCTAACATCGCCCTTGCTAGCCCCTTTGTGCCTACCCTTCCTTTTGATTCAGCTCCACTATATTCGCCAAAGCCTCATAGCCGATCCTAGTCGCACACCCAAGTCGAGCTTAGTGTTTTATATTTTCATGTTGGGTTGTGATGTGGTGTTATTATTTGTGAAAATGTGGAAGTGTTTCCATGTTATATCTGCTGAAATTGTGAAAATAAAAAGATGAAAAAAGAAAAGATAAATATTTGAAAAAGAGAAAAAGAGAAAAGAAAAAGAGAAAGAAAAAGTTGATTGAAAATCTTTATTTGAGATGATTTGAATTTGGAGTAGGCGGTGCACACACCCATTTAGTAAAAGTTCAGTCTGGGGGTGTGGTGCACCCGTGTTTATTTTGTGGGCAGCGGGTACTAGTTTTGTACGTTAGCTCATTTGGGTTAGGTGCATACCCTTCATGTTTATCCTTGTTTTCCTCACCTAATCCCAAGCCCCGTTATTATCCTAAAGTCCTACGGACTTGCGCTTGAGTTGACTAGTGCCGTGGAGAGAGTGCGAACGGGCAAGCTTATGGTTTCCGACATTGGTGGATTCCTTTGGAGGTAATCTTGAGCCCCGGTCTTCGGCAATGCTCACCTTAGTGGCCTGTCTACTTTCTTCCTGCGTAGGACCGGATGATTCACCGTGATTCTACTTTTGAGTAGTAATAACTTTTTGATACGCATTGTGAAAAATATAAAATATTTTGTATACTTAAGAATTTCCTCTACTTTATTTTTATGCACGCGAGCATGCGACTTCGCATGGTACTCCGTTTTGCAATTTCTTTGTTAGCTAGTTCATTTTTCCCTGTCTGCTTAGGTTTTGTTTGCTCGGGACGCGCAAACGGTTAAGTCTGGGGGTGTGATGAGTCCTCTTTATATACCTATTTTCGGACTCATCTAGGCTTATTTTCTTATCTTTTGCACACCGTTTAGCATCATTTGCACTTCTTTTGGTTCGCTACGGTTATTCCACGTCTTGTGCACTTTATTAGCCTATTTCTGTGCGTGTGTGTATTTCCCTTTTTGCTTTGCTTAATATTTATGTCTGTGACTGCCATGTCGACATCCCGTCCAGTTTTCCTGCAGGTTCTGGGATCGTGTGGGCGTCCGGGATAGGACATTCACCATTTTTGGCAAAGGAGTCAATGGTCGTGCGTTTTTACCCACGCACGATCATCGACCTCTTTGGCGCACGATCACTGGTCGTGCGCAGTCATGACCTCTTCTGTGAAAGTTCTGTCCCGGTATATCGCACGATCATCAGCCATACCGCGCACGATCACTGCTCGTGCGTTGCCGGTCGTGCGCAGTCATGACATCTTTTTCCACTTTTCTGCCTCCATATCGCACGATCACTGACCATATCGCGCACGACCACTGGTCGTGCGCCGGTGATCGTGCGCGCTGTTTAATTCTGTTTTCTATAAATAGCGCAGGTCCGCCCTAATTTCGGGAGACGATCCAAATCCGCGATTTTTCCGCCGTTCTTCGTCTCGGACGAGGGTTCCCTCCGTCCCCCTTCATCCTCCACCTTAGGGAGGGTCTCCGGGCAAGCTTTCAACGCCAAATCAACGCCGGAGCATCCTCTCGGCCTCCTCCTTCATCCTCAAGCCTCAAGCGGAGTTTTGACCGAGCTTTCTCCATCAAGCAAGGAAGGGCCGGAGCCGCAATCTACGGATCATTTCAACGAAGAAGACGGGTCCATTGGGAGTGAGTGACACCTCCTCTACCCCGGACGCAATTGAGGACCGAGCTTGGACTCGGATTGACAACCCGGGATTCCAACCGTGAACCCTCAACAAGGCTTCGGATTCGGTCGATTCGCACACCTCTTTCTCTTGTATTTGATAGCTTAGTTTAACTCTATGTATTGATGAAGTAGTTTTATTGATTAGCATTTTCACTTATTCATGTCTATGTGAGTTATTGTGATTTTGTTATTATTGCTTGAGGTGCGCCTTGTTATTCCGCCATCCATCCACCCTTGCCGCACTAGCAATTGCTAGTGGCGTGCGTTGCGAAGAGGTGCTCACGACCCTCATTCCGCCATTCTCACCACCTCATCCGCTAGCCTACTCTTCCATCCGCCAAGCGATTCGGTGCATAGCGGCCCGTGTAGTTTCCATCCCGCCTGGCGAAGCAGTGCATAGCGGCCTGCATAGTAGGATTTCCGCCGTTCTCTCCACCTCATCCGCTAGCCTACTCGTCCATCCGCCTAGCGATTCGGTGCATAGCGGCCCGACTAGTCTTCCATCCCGCCTGGCGAAGCATCGCATAGCGGCGTTGCATAGGAGTAGCTTGTACCTTTTATTTTCTGTTTCCGCAACCATCACAAAACCCCCATCGTTACCTCCGACCCGAGGACTTCAATCTCAAGTCCTCCTCGACATTAACTCATCCCTTACTGTGTTCCTCAAGAGACCGACACTCGGGGATTTATTCCCAAACTTTATTACTTGTGCGACCGGTGCGCTTGCCGTTTTCCACGCATCAGTGATAAGTGTGACGTAGCTTTTAAGGAATTGAAAAGGAGATTGTCCACTGCTCTAGTGTTAACTTTGCCTACCAAAGGATTGTAATATGTCATTTATGTGGATGCATCGCATGTAAGGATTGGATGCATTTTGATGCAAGAAGGCAAGGAAATTGCGAATGGGTCAAGGCAGTTAAAGATACATGAAAAGAACTACCCTACTCATGACTTAGAGTTTGCGGCAGTAATTTATTCCTTGAAGTTGTGGAGACACCTTTTGTATGGCGCACTATGCAAAATTTACACGGATCACAAGAGTTTGAAGTAATTCTTCACTCAAAAGGAATTAAAATTGCATCAGCGAAGATGGTTAGAATATGTCACGAATTACAATGTCGAGATCCAATATCATACAGGCAAAGCTAATTTTGTAGCTGATGCCTTGAGTAGAAAGACTGCGCAGATCTTTGAACTTTCGGTGGAAATTTGATGGAGGAGTATTTGTTAATGGGTATCTCGGTCAGAAGTAGCGACTCGCCAAGCAGCTTTGAAGTAGTAGAGCCTTCATGTATTACGCTTACAAGGCAATATCAAAAGGACGGTCCTGATTTGAAGCACCTTCATAGAAGAACTGAGAAAGGAGAATTACCAGACTTTTTTTAATGATGATGCGGGTATCATGAAGTATCACGGTAGATATTGTATCCCCGCAGTTGAGGATATTCGAGCTAAGTTGTGCAGTGAGGCGCATGGTTCTAGTGTTGTCTGCCACCCTAGTTCTTCTAAGATGTTTAGAGATTTGAAACAGATCATTTAGTGGTTTGGAATGAAGAATGATATAGCCAAGTTTGTGTATGAGTGCTTCATCTGCATGCGTGTTAAGGCAGATCATGGACGTCCAGGTGGCAATCTAACGGCTTTGGAGTTTCCAAGTAGGAAGTGGGAGAGTATTTTGATGGATTTTATAACTGGTTTATTGATATCCCCGAGGACATGATTCAGTGTGGGTCATAGTTGACAGACTTATAAATTAGCTCTCACTTCGTGGCATTCAAGATTGATTACTCGATGAATAAAATACCAGAGTTATATTTGGATGAGGTCATCAGACGACATGGAGTGACTATTAGTATTATGTCAGATCGAGACTCCAGGTTTATGTCTCGTTTTTGGAAGAGTTTACAGGAAGGGTTGGATACCGACCTCAGATATTCAACTGCTTATCATCCACAGACCAATGGTCAAACAGAGGGAGTAAATTAGATTGTTGAAGATATGAAAAGATGTTACATCCTTGACCACGGAGGAGCATGGGATGAGCGGATGAGATTGATGGAATTATCTTACAATAGTAGTTATCAGGAGAGCTTGTAGATGGCACCATTTGAGGCTTAGTATGGGAGACATTGCAGGACTCCCTTATTTTGGGCCGAAGTTGGTGAAGGACCATTGTTGGGTCCAGAATCTTTGGAAGAGATGAATACTAACGTGACGCATATTCGAGAGAAGCTTCGAATAACTCAGGAGCATTATAATAAGAGTGCTAATTAGAGAAGGATTGATCTAGAATTTGTAGTTGGAGACATGGTGTTTCTCAAGGTTTATCTGATGTCTGGTGTTAAGAGGTTTGGAAAGAACCATAAGTTGGATCTCAGGTATGTGGGACCTTTCCATGTTGTTTAACACATCATAGTGTTAGCTTATAGGCTGTATTTTCCCACAAATTTTGCTGGTGTGTACGATGTGTTTCTTGTGAGCCAGTTGCGAAAATTTGTGCTTAATGACTGGAATGTTCTTGATTTAGTTCCCCGGGTGCAGCCTAACCTTTATTATGTGGAGATGCCTGTTCGCATTCTGGATACTCAAGATCAGGTGTTACGAAGGAAGACAATACCCATGGTCAAAGTTTTGTGGCGAAACCAAGACGTAGAAAGTGTGACTTGGGAGTTGGAGTCAGCTATGAGGGAGGCTCATCCTCATCTGCTCTCCTAGTTTCTTTGGTAAGTTTTCTATTAAATAACCCTTGGTTATTTTCCTTATTTAGCTGATTCTTTCATGTATCAAGTTTCGGGATGAAACTTCCTTTTAGAGGTAGTGGTTGTAACACCCCTGATTTTTTCGATGTTTATTTTAATTCCTTTTGTTGCAAATTTTTTATGTCAGGGCGTTACGTTGATGTGTTGTTGAAGGGTACCGTTGCAGGAGTGTGGCTTTTGCTCTTTGGTATCTAAGGTTTTGACTTAGAACATTAGCTTGGCTAGTTTCTAGTTTGTTTTTGAGATATTCAATGCGAGCTGGGTTTATTTTTGAACTCGGTGGAGCCTTTTTAGTATAGTTGGTGTTTTTTGAATTAGGGAGTTTTTACCTGAGTTTGGGTTGTCGGATTTTGATTTATACTTGGTCGTTGGATTTATAGCTTCGATATTTAGCTATGGTGCGATTTTCTTAGGATTCCGAGTTGGTTTGAGTTTTGGGTCGTTTGCACGTTTATTTGGTAGTTAATTATAATACAATATTATATTACTTATATAAGTATAAATAGTCTTTCGTTGTGACATAAACCCTATTCATCGTCTTCCTCCCGAGCCGGCGCACTATTTTGCAAAAGAAAAGAACGACAAATGTTTCTAGGCTTTCGGCCGCCGATTGCAAGAGCCTTGGTGCTCAAAATCATCATCGGAGAGTATATTCGGATTTCTCTCGCCGAGATCTACGTGTGTGCGGAAGTGTATCCCAGGGGGTCTTGTGGAAGTGTATCCTAGCGGTATACATGTCATGAGTTATCTTTTTTGGATGTTTATGCTCATGTAGGATGTTAAACCATATAAACAAAGTATTTTTGGCAGCGTATATTCATATTTTTACTTGTGGACTAGTTGATCCGTTGTGTCGAGGGATACAACAATTAAAATTTAACTTAAATTATAGCTTTATTCATAATAAACTTGAGGATTTCTAATAAAGTGTTAGGTTTGAGTTTTCGCCTGAGCGTTTGTAGTTATCTCCTGCACGGCGTGGCATAACGGCACGTATTTTTTCTTACTTTGATATATTAATTAAATGCGGAGAAAATATGGGTTGTGATAGGTTCAGCCCAATGAGCACCACTCTGTTACGCATACTGGCCATCACTCTGATTAGCCCCATATTGATCACTATACAGAATTTTAGGAATTGGAGTAGGGTTTATGTTATCATATTGGTGTGTCTCAAGACCCATTAAGCCTCTGATTACATTAGTAATCCACACAACATTTTTAGTGTTTGCCTTTTTCACTTCATTCTACCCCTTTTTCACTTCTTCAGAGACACCTATAGTCAGGGAGGTGCTAGCCTTTTTTAGATATTCATCCAATAATTTTATTCCTTTAGTAACATGGTTCTTGACCTCAAGCATATGGTCATTCAGATTTTGTGTGCAGGTATCCATTCTCATTTCAGTTATGATCCTGTGATCATTCATCAGTTTCTTTCGGGCATTTTGAACCATCTCCATATTGCTTGATGTGATGTTCTAGTTCATTAGAATGTCATTTTGGGTTTGCCTGATCTCTTGTAGTTTGCTTTTAGTGAATGTGACAATAGGTGTGGCCTTATGGAAGAATGCAGCAGTATTGGCCTTCATCATATTTACTTCAAATCTGATTGACTTGATCTCTGTTGTAAAATCTTTCCTTATGTTCTTAATAGGGTCATCCAAAAATTTCTCTAGTTGCCTTCTTTCATCATCTAGCAATCCTCTCAGTTGGGCAAGAAGGAATGGTGACATCGAATCAGTCTGATGAGATGTCCCATCATTAAAGTTATTTGGTTGTAGTAGCCTTTTTTCTTCTTTGACAACTGAATCAGCCATTTTATACTCTGAGGAATATGCATCATCAGGTACATCAACAGCAGTATTGTCCCTGTTAGACTCAGAGGAGTCTATCTAAACTATAGTACTTGGATTAGGGAGTTAAGAGTGAATATCCCCCTCAATCTATGCAATGTCCAAAAGTACATTCAGATATATAACAGTGTTGATTAGATGTTCTTCTTCTATTGTTTCAGCAGGCTAATAATTCTCAGTAGGAATCTTATTACTCTCCTGCATGAGCTGGATTTTCTCCCCCTCAGCAAGAGCATCTTCCATAATTCTCTCAAGAAGTTGCTCCCCCTCACTCTGAGGACTGAAGCCACCATGTACTTCTTGAACTGAAGGTGCTGCTTCTTCTTCAGTAGGAGCTGGTTATGTGGATGTCTCCTCCTCCATAGCAGCAGATATCTTGTTCACTATATCCTCCTCCATCTTCTCAGCAACCTCAGCTGGAGGTATTTCCATAGTATCAACTGGAATCTCTTTAGACTGAGTTCGACTCACTTAGATCCTTTCTGTAGGTTCAAAGGAAATTAATACATGAGCACTTGTATCCCTTCTAGTCTCTTCAGTAGACACAGATAGATTTGGGTCATGTGGCTCTTCTTAACTATTCTCAGATGAACTTCCATCTATGCTGAGATCTAGAACTGGGACTGCCTTCTTCTTTTTCATGTCAGCACACTGAAGGTGTAGCTATAGAACTCTCTCCCATTGGTCAAACATTTTAGAGTCCATTCTCCTCATGTGATGGATCTTAGTCCCTAGCCTCATGTTGAGGATTCCTTGGACTGTACTGTGTAGATACAGAGACAAGATTCTGCCCAGGTTAGGTTCTGGGATGCATTCCACTATTCTATCAAACAGCAATTTGCCCTGTTTTGTTTTCTTTGATAGAATAATCCTAGTCATAAGTTAAAACATTTTCATATATATCTTATCATGTGAACCTATTTTGCAAAGCAGAGCTTTTCCCACAATGTCTGGTAGGAACTTTCCTCTATTGTTCATCTCTTTTCTTAACATAGAACCAGTGGAATACTTGGAGAGTCCACACCACTTCAGTGTTGTCTTAACATCATTCTGAAATAAGTTTGTATCTTCATCAGACTCCTTTACCTTGGGTAGATGCAATGCCTTGCATAATCTCTTGGGATTGATCTTAATCTTCTTCCCACTAATTAAGGATTTAATTTTGTTTGAAGATGAGTCCACTATGGCATTTGAATAAAGTTCCAGAACTTCTCTCTTCCAAATCAGGACTGGCTCGGACAGGACGAAGCTTAGGTGAGCGATCTCCAGTAAGTACAGAACCTGCATTACCTCCTCAGGAGCATCCTTGAAATCCATTCCTTTTGGAGCCATTGATTTGCTGAGTTTCTGAAGAATTGACCATCTTTCGCAGCAGAGAGATAGTAGTTCGCAAAGGGCCAAGAATTGTGTTTATTATTCTATGCACACTTAGGTCTATTTATACTTGCATCTAAGTAGAGAATATGGAGAGGCGCGTACCTTTATTATGATCATGGAGTGATCAACGAATGTGATTAATCCTGATATTTAGCCACAAATAAACAATCTTGGGAGTATGCGTTGAGTGGAATCGACACATTCAACACTCTCAATGTTTGTAGTTATCTCAACGCACTCGATGCCGGAGTACTTAGACTCAGCGCACTCAATGCCTGACATGTCTCAGCACACTCGATGTCTGGACACTTAGTCCATTTCTTCTTTGTTATCCTGTAAGGATTAACACTACGTACAACAGGAGTATATGAATTGTTATTAAAGCTAGACTAAGTTCAACATACCCAGTTCAAATTTGAAGGTGTTGAACTTGGCTACATCTAGTGCCTTAGTGAAGATATCAGCTACTTGCTTGTTTTTACTCATAAATTCAAGAATGATGTCTTCACATTCCACATGCTCTCTAATGAAGTGATACCTAATCTTTATGTGCTTAGTCCTGGTGTGAGACACGGGATTCCTAGCAATAGAGATAACATTAATGGAGTCATAGAACATATGAGTTCTGCTTATCTAAATATTATAGTCCTGGAGCTGATGTTGGATCAATAGTATCTGTGCACAGCAACTTCCAGCAGATATATATTCTGACTCTACAGGTGATATTGCAACACTTGTTTGCTTCTTGCTTCTCTAAGATACAAGTCTTCACAATGGAAATCGACAAGATCCAGAGGTTCTTTTCCTGTCATCTCTACAGCCTGCAAAATCTGCATCTGAATACCTTATTAGTTCAAAATCACTATACCTAGGGTACCATAAGCCAAGATCAGGTGTGCCCTTTAGATATCTCAGAATTCTTTTAGCTGCAGAATAGTGAGACTCCTTAGGGAAAGCCTGGTATCTAGCACAAACACATGTAGCATACATAATGTCTGGCCTACTAACAATAAGATAGAGGAGGGAGCCAATTATGCCTCTATACAGGGTTTCATCAACAGGTTTTCTTGTCTCATCCTTGTTTATTGACACACTTAAACCCATAGGAGTTTTCATTATGGAGGCACTCTCTATTATAAATTTTCTTATTAACTCCTTAGTGAACTTAGACTGAGAAATGGATAATCCATCCACAAACTGCCTTACTTGGAGGCCCAAGAAGTACTTGAGCTCACCCATACTGCTTATTTCAAATTTCACCTGCATAAGTTAGCAAACTTCTTGTAGATGTTATCATAAGTAGACCCAAAGATTATGTCATCTACATAAATCTAGACTAGGATGATCTTGCCATTGACAGACCTTAGGAATAATATCTTGTTTATCTTTCCCCTTGAGAATTTCTTCTCAATAAGAAAGCTAGACAGGGTCTCATACCAAGCCATAGGTGCTTGCTTCAACCCATACAAAGCTTTCCTAAGCTTATAAACATAATCAGGTGAGTTAGAATTGGCAAAACCTTAGGGTTTCTCAACATAGACTTCTTCTCTTAGGTCACCATTAAGGAAAGTTGACTTGACATCAATTTGGTAGACCTAAAATCCCTTATGTATAGCATATGCAAGGAATAGTCTAATGGATTCCAATCTAGCTACTAGAGCAAATGTTTTATCAAAATCAATACCTTTTTCTTATCTATATACTTTGGCTAACAATCTAGCTTTATTCTTTATTATAACACCATTTTCATCAAGCTTATTCCTATAGATCCACTTGGTTCCAATGTTATTATGTCCTTGTGGTCTGGGAACCAGCTTCCAAACCTTGCATCTCTTGAACTAGTTCAGTTCCTCTTACATAGGCCAATATCCAAAATGGATCAAAGTTGGCATCTTCAAACCTTTTAGGTTCCACCTGAGATAGGAAGCTGAAGTACATTGCAATGTTCAGGCTTCTACTCCTTATTGTAATCCCTTTGTTAACATATCAAAGTATCTGATCTCTGGGATGATCCCTCAAGTACCTGACTACTGGAGGCATTTGCACATCAGCATCATGACCTTCATTGGCTTGATCTTACTGATCTTCATCCATATCAGGTGCACTTTGATCTCCTTCTTGAATGCATACTCCATCATCTTCTTCTACGATAGTTGGAGAACTATCTTTGATGGTTAGTTTGTTTATCTTCATCTCTACACCTGCAGATCTAGAGGAGCTAGGCATCTCACTATTAATCATTAATGGCTCATCAAAGACTACATTAATAGACTCTTCTACAATTTGATTGTTCAAGTTATAGATCCTATAAGGTTTTCTATGATTATTGTACAAAACAAATATCCCTTCATAGGATTTGGCAGCAAACTTTGTCAAATGGAACTTTCCATTATTAAACACAGAGAATTTACTACCAAAGATCCTGAGATAAGCTATATTTGGTTTTCTTCCCTTTATAATCTCATAGGGAGTCTTCTTGTGGTACTTGTTGATAGAGGCCATATTTAGGACATGACATACAGTGTCACTGAGAAGTATTCTGGGAGAGCAGTGTCACTAAGAAGGGTCTTGCCAGTCTTTATGAGAGTTCTATTTTTCCGCTTAGCAATCCCATTTTGCTGGGGAATTCTAAGTGAAGAAAATTCTTGGTAAATTCCTTGATCTTCACAGAACTTTTTCATGCCTTCAAACTGAAATTCAGTACCATGGTCACTTCGAATTTTGGCCACAGAGCTTCCTTTTTCATTATGAACTTGCCTAGCAACGGTCACAAAATTTTCAAGGGTTTCTGACTTTTCTTCAAGAAGAACACACACAAGCAAACCTTGATAAGTCATCAACTATCACAGGTGTGTAGACTTTTCTTCTTAGACTATGAACTGGCATAGGACCAAACAAGTAAAAATATAGGAGGTATAAGTACCTCACAGAATCCTTGGCACCAATGCTCTTAAAGGATACTTTGGTATGCTTGCCATTTTGACATGCAGAGCAAATGCCCTCCTTGGTGAATCTTATGGTGGGACCATTTCTGACTAGCTCTTCACTAAAGAGCTTACTTATTGACTTGTAGTTCAAGTGAGCAAGTCTCTTGTGTCATTACACATAGTATGAGACTTTATCATTTGCTGCCAGACATATAAGAGTGTCTGAACTCAAACACAAGAAGTTTAAACAGTAAATATTCCAACTCCTAGTGCATGTCAAATTGACCTCTTGGTCACTTGAATTTTTAATTTGGCAATCATCCTTGTAGAATACAATGACATAGCCAAGATCATATAGTTAGATTATATTAATCAGGCTGTGTTGCAACCCTTCCACATAAACCACTTTTGTGATTGTTGAAAGATAATCCTATGGGTAGATATTCACCTAGAGGGGGGTGAATAGGTGACTTTTAAGTTACTTTATCAGATCTTTATCACTTAACTAATTTTTTCAGTTACAAAAACTTAGATCACAACACAAGCAAAAGTAATCCACAGCATACAGCACACACAGAATTTATAGTGGTTCTCCTATCTAGAGTACATCCACTTTCCCCCTTCTTCCTCACTAGCAATGTTCTAGATGAGGTTATATCTACTCCTGTTTAACTCAGATCCAAAGAACATATAGGCTCAGTTTCTGTTAAAAAACCAAAACTCATACCAATAGGTCCTACCTCAGAGATTCTCCCAATCTCCTACCTCAGGTCCCTCAAGAACCCTACCACAGCCTTTATAAATTAGGCTTACAACTCAGTGATTCACCCAAACCACCTACCTCAGGTCCCTCAAGAAGCCTACCTCAGCCTTTATAAAATAAGCCTACAACTCAGAGATAAGATATCCTACCCACTCAGATCTCAAGGAGATCTTAAAAAATATAGAGGTAAAATGAAAAATGAAATTCTCAGAAAACAGATAATCTGTAATCTGATATATCTTTTAGCACAGATTCTTCCCTTCGGCAGCAATGAATGTCTTCTTGATAAATTGGCTGGCTGAAAAGTTGCTTCTCTAGATCTGCAATCTTATTGATGTTGATCGGCTTGATAACCTTGAAGAAATTGTAGATCAGATTCATCTTAATCTTCAGATCGACTTTGATAAAGTATCTGGAGATATTCTTGAAGACCTTCGCCTTCTTCCTCCTTCTCGGGTTGAGAATAGAAATAGAATTCATGTTTGCTTTTTTGATTCTTTGTATATCTCTTGTTGGTGGAGACAACCCCTCTATTTATAGCCTTCATGGATGGCTGGTTTCTGGATGATGAAAACAGCATCTGACATCATTCTTCAAATTCTCCCCTTAAACAGTTTCTGTTGAAGTATCACATTACTGTAGCTGAAGTGACAATTCAAACTTATCTTGACACTTCTTTATTGACTCTGCACATCTTCAGAAACATAAGTGTCGAGATGTCCAAAGTGTCTCGACACTTGTGTCAAGACATCCTAGCAGTCTCGACACAATTCTACTTGGAAGAATTTTCATCTGAACTTGAAACTGTCGAGACAGTTTACTTGCCTCGACACAACCATCTTCTGTGTAAACCTCTTTAATTCTACTTTGTATCGAGACAGTTAGATTGTCTCGACACAACTATCTACCTGATGTCTACATATTTTAACTTTGCTTAGTGTCGAGACTTCTATACTTTAATCCTTCATTGTGTCGAGACATTTGGTTTTCCTTGACACAATCTTACTTAGTAGAATTTCCTGTCTTCTTTGTGTCGAGACAGCTGTATTGTCTCGACACAACTGTCTTCAATCTTCTATGTGTCGAGTTAACCAACTTATCACGACACAACTTCTACAAAGGTGTCAACACAGTTGAAGTGTGTCGACACTTTTATACTTAACCATTTTTCTGCACTGCAGGTTGCTTAATATCGACTGTGCTGACTTCACTCAGCACTATGCTGACTCCACTCGACGCTTTTGTACTTGGACAATTTTTCTTCCAAAAAATCAGTCAGCTTCTTGTTTCTACCTGTCTAATCAACATGAAGTAGGCAATATGTATACATAAACTGAAACATATATCAAATACAAAAATGTGTATATAATTGAGTTTAAAAGGGATTCTTTAAATCAAGTACATTGTGTCCAATGTACCCAACAATCTCCACCTATTTGGAGAAGTCATAACCCCAATTCAATGATATGCACTTCAATACTAAAATATTAAAAGTAAAATATATGGGAAAAGTATATTGAGTTAAACATAGATGTACACACCAATAATAACACATATATCACTAAGTGCAACCAAATCTTTCATTTAAGTTTGTTCAAGGAATTCATTTGTTTGATTTGTTTCATTGTTATAAAAGCAAAGTTGTAAAATGATTAGAAAACCAATTCTAAGAATCCCCAGGCTCTTTGATGACTATGCCTTTTCCATATTGTATTATTGCTTTTACTTCAGGCACTTTGTCATCTACCATCTTCTTGCCTTTGTCATTCTTGGATTTGATGATCTGTTTAGCCTTGAGCCTTTGTCTTTCAAAATAGTGGTAAGGCTTTGGAAAATATTTGCAGGGTTCAATTGAATTAGGTGGAATCACCCCCTTCTTTCAGATCTCTTCTAAACTTGTAGATGACCTCCTGTTGCTTGGTGTGCTTTTCCCATTCTTGCTCAGAGTACCATTTCCCCCTATCATATTTATTGTTGTTAATAGACTGCCATGCACTGAGTATAATGTTTCTTAAGTTTGGACTCCACTGCTCAAAGTTTGGCTTTGCTTCAGCCTGCTCTTTGAATCTCTTCTTTGATAGTTGTGCTTCCCATTCCTTGAGTAAAGCAGCATCAGTCATCTCCACCTCTTCACATCTCACATTTTGAACATCAGGTGGAGGACTGTACATGGCTTGAACTGCATTATAAATATCCTCACACTGTGGAGGTGGATATATGATCTGTTCAGCAGCAGGGTGAATACCTTCCAATTGAGCTAGTTCGTAGCCAGACTCAGCTGTTTGATCATCATCACACAGGGGGTAATAGCGTAGAGGGGCTCTGATGCTATTGGAGATCCACTTAGCATGTTCAGAGCTTGCTTTTATCATTACTCTCTCCACCTTTATGACTTCTCTTACAATATGATCTCGCAAATGATTCCTCTAAAATCTTACTTGATCAACAGTATGATGTAGTCCTGAGGTAAGATGAGTCTTTACTTTGGTCAAGTTATCTGTGAGGGTTTTGGTAGAATCTTTGACAGCTTTAACCATAGAATCTTACTATGTGGAGATCTTGGATTCAACAACAGTAGAAGTTTTATCTATCTTTGCTTCTAGAGTTGTAGTTTGTTCTTGTAGCTTATTCTGGGTAATATCATGTATTTCTACTAAATTTTCATTCATTCTGTTCTGATTTTCAAGGATATAGCCTTGTTTGACTGCCTTGTCATCTTCAGTCTTCTTTGAGTCTGCTTGCTATTTTGGCATGCATACTACAACATGTGCTCCTCTTTGGAAGTAATCAGTCATATCCTTCTTTAAAAGGTTGACCTCAAATCATATTGATTTGATGTCTTGGGGCAGCTTAAACAACAGCTCCGTATTCCTTTCATCTATATATTACTCAAGTTTAGTTCTCTACTAGTCTAACATAATCTGCATTTGAACTAGTAGTGATCTTGAGTCCACTGGAGGAGCTGGAGTTGGTTTAGAATGAATAAACCTTTTATAGCTCCTACTTATCTTTTTCATTTTAGATAATTGCCTTTTCTACCTACTTCTTCAACTGATGTTGTCTCTTTGGCTTTGTCAGTATTTGGGGCCAACTCCCCCTCAACCCTTACATCTTCCTTATCAATATTGATTTCCTCCAAATGAGCTTCATCTTGCTAAACTTCAGCATCAGGAACTTGGTTCACTGAAGTTGCAGCTATCTCCCCCAGGATGTCATCTTCTATATCCAAAAGCGTTTCTTCTTCAGTCTCCTTATAGACTCATTTCCAAAATATTCATTTGTTATTTGCAGATCCTGTGCAGTAGCATTATTCAGTCTTTCCTCTTTATTCAGGTCATGGATCACATCCATCACTTTTTTGCCAGCAATTTCACTTTCTAAAGTTGGAAGCACATTGAGGTTTTCTTCATCAATGTGTTCCTTCTCTGGTAATATCTCCCCCTGCATCTATTCCCTAGTTCCAGATGAGGGCCTAGGAGAAATTTCTGGGGCCGGAACATCTTGGTCATCTGATCTTGAACTCTCTTGTCCATCAGATTCACAGGAAGAAACTTCTTCCACAACTAAAGCCTTCTTCTTTTTCTCTTTCTTCTTTACCACTACATGCATCTCTTTGGATAGAACTCTATCCCACCTGGATAAAATCCTCATATCTATTCTGCGCATGTGGTTGATCTTTGATCAAGTCTTCTAGTTCAGACAATCAGGAATGCCCTGTACCAAGTAGAGGCTTATTATTATGCCCAGATTGGGCTTCTTAAGTCATTCTGTAATCTTGTCAAAGACTACTTTGCTCCAGTCAGTCATGACTTTGAATATTACTTCAGCCATTAGCTGAAACATATTGGATGATATCCTGTCACGTGCTCCTGTTTTGTACAGCAGCACCTTCCCTATTATTTCTAATAGGAATTTCCCAAGATTATTCATACCTTTGCAGAACAGGGTACTTCCCACCTTGGTTGTTGGATCCAATCCACACCATTGTAATGCATATGTGGTCTTGGCAGAGTCTAAGTCTTCTTCTTGGTCAATTTTAGGTAAGTGGAATACCTTGGCCAGTCTTCTTGTTCTGATTTTCACTTTTGCTCCATTCACCTTTGACTTAATTTTTGTTGAACTTGATTCCAGTGATGAATTGGAGAAGAATTCTAATACTTCTCTTTTCCAGATATTTGTTGGTTCAGAAAGCAAATACTCCAAGCCAGCTTCATCGATTAGGTTTAACACCTTCTTGATTTCGTCATCCACTGACTGGAATCCATTGCAAACAAGCTCATATCCTTCGAAGATGTTATTGTCATTCTTAGGAGCCATTAAAGGTGAATGAAAGGAATGACGAGGGTCGACTAATCGGAATTATAGGTCTCGACACTCAGGGATCAATCTCTCAGGATTTCAGGTAAGCATAGACGACAACTTCTTTTAGACCCTATTTATAGTAGTTATCGCAGAAGATGAAAAGGCGCGCTGCAATTTAGCCTTTTCTGAATTTTTGGGTCAATACCTACTGTCAACACAAGGATATATTGTCTGTCAAGATGTGTCGACACAAGTCGACACATGTACCTTAGGGTCTCGACAGCCATATGTCTTGACACCCACTTTAGTGTCTCGATACTTAAGGTTATCCTACATTGACACACTTTCATGTGTCTCGACACATCACTATCTATAGTGTCGATACACTCTCTGGTGTCTCGACACATTACTACATACAGTTTCGACACACTTTCTTATGTCTCGACCCTGACTTGTCAAAATTTTGTTTTTCTTAAGTGTTGATTCTTGACACTTTTGAAGTTTATCCATGAAACCTAAATGAGTGGACTTAATTACTGATTAATCAGTTTTATACTTATGTTATTATTGTTTTACTCAAGATTTAACATTCTAAGTTCAAATTTAAAGAAATTAAATTTCTCTTCTTCCAGAGGCTTAGTAAAGATATCAGCAATTTTTTAATTTGTGGGAACAAAGTCTAAGCTAATATCTTCATTCTTTGCATGTTCTCTAATAAAATGATATCTAATTTCAATATATTTTATTCTACTACGTGACACGGGATTGTTTGCAATAGAAATAGTACTAGTAGAATAACATTATAAAGGAATTTTACTTAGCTTGAAATTGTAATCTTGTAACTAATGCTTAATCCAAAGTAATTGTGCACAGCAACCACCAGCTGAAATGTACTCAGATTCAGGTGTGGATATTGCTACACAAGTTTTCTTTTTGCTGCTCCATGACACCAGCCTCCTTCTAAGAAATTGACATGAACCTGATGTGCTTTTCCTGTCTTCTTTACATCCTGCATAATCTATATCTGAAAAGCCTGTCAGTTCAAAATCACTATTCCAAGGATACCATAGGCCAAGATTATATGTGCCATTTAGATATCTCAATATTCTTTTAACTGCTATATAATGAGATTCCTTAGGGAATGATTGATACCTAGCACAAACATAAGTGGCATACATTATGTCTGGTCTACTGGCTGTTAAATAGAGCAGTGTTCAAACTATGTCCCTATACAAGGTGATATCAACTGGCTTCCCAGCACCATCCTTGTCTAGAGACATACTTAACCCCATGGGAGTTCTAACTGAAGTGGTTATTTCCATGTCATACTTCTTGATTAACTCCTTGGTGAACTTAGATTCACTAATGAACAGTACATCTAAAGTTTTCTTAACTTGGAGACCCAAGAAAAACTTGAGTTTGCCCATGCTACTCATCTCAAACTTTCCTTGCATTAATTTAGCAAACTTAGTGCAAAGTGACTCATCAGTATATCCAAATTTAATGTCATCAGCATATATTTGTATTAGAATGGTCTTGCCTTTAACTTCCCTTAGGAATAATGTTTTGTCTATTTTCTCTCTTGAGAATTTATTCTCTAGAAGGAACTTAGACAGAGTCTCATACCAAGCCCTTGGGGCTTGTTTTAAACCATAGAGAGATATTAAAAGCAAATAAAATGAATAGGTTTATGAGAATCAACAAAACCTGAGAGTTGCTCAACATATACTATTTCTTTAAGTTTACCATTTAGGAAGGTTGACTTCACATCCATTTGGTAAACTTTGAAACTTTTGTAGGCTGCATTTTCTAGGAAAAGTCTTATAGCCTCCAATCTAGCCACTGGTGCAAAGGTTTGATCAAAGTCTATTCCCTCTTCTTGTCTATATCCCTTTGCAACTAGTCTAGCTTTATTTCTGACAATAAAAGCATCCTCATCCAGTTTGTTTCTATATATCCATTTGGTTCCTATGATGTTACAGTCATCTGGTCTGGGAACTAGCTTTCAAACATTGCATCTCTTGAACTGGTTCAATTCTTCTTGCATTGCACCTATCCAAAATGGATCCACATTAGCTTCTTCAAATTTCTTTTATTCTATTTGTGACAAAATACTTGAGTACATCACAGTGTGGTTATGTTTGCTTCTTGTGTTCACACCCTATGCAACATCTCATATAATCAATTCCCTAGGATGATCCTTTAGATGTCTGATAGCAACATGTTATGTGACTTCTTCTCCTGGACCACCTACATTATGCTGAGTTTCTTCTCCTTGTTGTTCTTGTGGAAGTACTTCCTCAATAATGTTGACTCCATCTTACATATACTGACTTGCTGGAATAATATCTTCTATAGTCAGCTCCTTAAGCTTCAAGTATTCACCTGTTGTGTTTGATGAATCTTGCTTAACATTACAAAACATAGAACTTTCATCAAATACAACATGAACATACTCCTCCACAACTTGATCCCTCAAGTTGTTGACCCTATAGGCCTT
This sequence comes from Platanthera zijinensis, assembly GCA_039513925.1. Taxonomy (NCBI): domain Eukaryota; kingdom Viridiplantae; phylum Streptophyta; class Magnoliopsida; order Asparagales; family Orchidaceae; genus Platanthera; species Platanthera zijinensis. The sequence goes on from CM077086.1 coordinate 86,453,347, forward strand.
ACTGTGGTCACTATAACGAACAAATATGACATCATAGGACTTCTCAACAAACTTGGATATGTATGTTTTCCCATTATTTAGGACATAACATCTACATCTAAAGATTCTGAAATCGGCCAAGTTTTGTTTTTTTCCCTTCATAAGTTCATAAGAAGTTTTATTCAATCTTTTGTTGACAAAAGCTCTACTAAGAACATGACATGTTGTGTTGATAGCTTCATCCCAGAAGTATTCTGGAAGTGAAGAATAACTCAACATGGTTCTTCCAGCTTCAATGAGAGTCTTATTCTTCCTCTCAGCAATCCCATTCTGCTGGGGTGTTCTTGGTGAGGAAAACTCTTGTTGAATCCCCACTTCTTCACAAAACTTTGTCATATAATCAGATTAAAACTCAGTTCCATGATCACTTCTAATTCAGACCACAGAGCTGTTCAATTCATTCTGAATTTGTTTGACAAAATTTTTGAAGACATTAGGAGTTTCAGACTTTTTCCTTAAGAAGAAAACCCAAGTGAATATGGAATAGTCATCAACAATTACATAGGTGTAGACTCTCCTTCCTAAAATATGAACTGGCATAGGACCAAACAAGTCCATATGCAAGAGGTATAAACACCTCACTATGTCTTTGCATTCAATACTTTTGAAGGAAGCATTGGTTTGCTTGCCTTTTGGCATGCTGAGCATATGCTATTCTTGGAGCATTTAATGTTAGGGCCATTCCTAACAAGCTCTTTACTTAAAAGTTTTCCTATGGCATTGTAGTTCAAATGAGCTAGCCTCTTGTGCCATTTTACACATTATAAGGCTTTCTCATTTGCAACTAGACATAAGAGTGAGTCTGACTTTAAACAAAGAAAATTCAAACCATACACATTCCCACATCTAGTGCCTGTCAAGGTGACCTCTTGGTCACTTGACTTCTTTATTAGGCACTCATCTTTGCGGAATGAAATGTTATAGCCAAGATCACAAAGTTGGCTTTTGCTTATAAGGTTGTGTTGCAACCCTTCCACATAAGCTACTTTGGTGAGAGTGACTAAGCCATTTGTGATCTTACCATAATCTTTGGTTATTCCTTTGTCAGCTCCACCAAAGATCACATTTAGTCCATTCTCCATGGGGAAAAATTCTCTCCAATTGCCTCTTATTCAAGTCATGTGTTAGGTATACCCACTATCCAAGTACTAGTTTGGTCTATCTCTGGTGCTTGGACATTCCTTCAAAATAAGAATTTATTTTTCCTTAGGAACCCAAGTTATTTTTTGTCCTAAGTTCTTATTAGTTGTGGCTCTATTAAAACCACCAGTGAGTTTCTTAACTAGATATCTTTTCTGAATATGAGACAAAGTGTAATTGAACCAGCAGTCCAAGGCAAAGTGTCCTACCTTTCCACAACAACAGCATTCATACATGTTGTACCTCCTCTTTGGAGGAACAGAAGGAACTTTGTGCTGACATTCATTAAGACAAGAATCCGCACACTTGACAGTTGTATTTTGACTGGGAGCAAACAAGATGTTTTTAATCTCAGTTACAATAATCCTCCTTGGAGCACGTATATTTGGAATAGCTTTCCTATTCACATATGAACTTGGTCTGACTAGTCCAGACTTCTGGGTTTCATTTCCCTTAGTCTGAAACACAGGCTGTGGAATGACTGGACCCTTTTGTCCTGTCATCTTTTTTCCTCTTTTATTCTTGGGTAAACATACCCAAGACCACTTCCAGGTGTTCTTGATAAGGTTTCTATAATAGGCAATATTGTTTTAGATTTAGAGAATTGTTGTACTAATCTTTTCTCATTCAAGAGTTTGAGTTCCAGCTCCTAAATAGTTGCATCCTTCTACTTCAGCAATAAGATTTGATCATCAATGATCTTAGTCAGCATTGCCAACTTAGAACTTTGAAGACCAATTTTTTGAGTATCCATCTTATGATGATACTCAAAACCTTTTAGTGATGTTATCTCTACGGCTTGTTCTTTGACAAGCATCTAATTACTTATAAGGGCTTCGAACAGCTTTCCAAATTTGACAGTTAACTGCTGTAGTTCAGTCACAGAGTTAGTCTCGTATGAATCAAACTTTGAGTCACATGAGTCTAACTCATCCCCAGCCTCATAAATAGAAGTTTTGGAACATGTTGAATTATTATAGATTACCTAAGCCTCCTGACAGTCAATAACTTCTGTTTCTGGATCATCAGATAGTGCCATCAAATTGATGTCCATATCTTATTTAGAATCACCATAGTGCGACGAAGTTGTGGAGCTTTTCTCTTTGTATATGGTCTTTCTAAAGAACTCTTCTTCATAGGAGAACAGTCCAGTAAGTTCTTCCTCTGACTCAGTTGAGTCAGTATCACCATCAAATAAGGTCTTGGATTTCCTTGCCATCAGACCCTTCTCTGATATCTTATTCTTATAGAAATTATTTTCTTTTGACTTTTTGTTCTCCTTTCTTTTATTAGACAGTCAACAATGACATGCCCAGGCCTGTTATAGCAAAAGCAAATAATGTGAGACTTAAATTGTTTATTCTGATGAGAATCATACCTGACCATAGATTTGTCTCTGTGATTTTCTTTGCTTTTCTAGAGCTTGATCCAGAAGGATTCCTTTTATTCCGTTACTTCCTTCTCCTTAGTATTTTCTTGAATTGCCTGGTAAATAGTGCTAATTCATCATCTGATAGTTCTTCTGATGAAGAACAGGCTCTAGTGCTATCTGTATCTTCATCCCTTCTGGGCGATGCTGGGATTTCTCTTCTAGCTTTCTTTGATGTACTACTTTGATGGCCACAGATTTAGTCTGAGTTGATCATTTGGCATATTCTACTTCAGCTTTTCTAGAATTAAGCTAAAACTCATGTGACATTAACTTCCCATACAAGTCTTGGGGTAACATATTTCTTAGATTCCACATTTATCTTACAGCACAAATCTTGATGTCCCATTCTTTATTTATGGATCTCAAGAATTGGTCATTCAGCTCATAATTTGAGAAATTTCTGTCATAGTTTCTCAAGTCATTTACAATTCTAAAGAACGTTCCATAGCACAGTTCGATAGAATCAATCTATCCTTGTCTGAAAGCCTCATACTGTTCATTGAGGAGAGATTTTATGTCATCTCTTACTTCTTCTATACCATCCATGTATATAATAAGAGTAGCCCACATCTCCTTGGATGTATTACAGTGCACAAGATTCTGAAAGGTTGAATTTTCTATTATTCTAACTATATTTTGTGCTCTTTTGTCCATGGTGGCAAGTACCACCTCATCCTTTGTCATTTTTGACAATTTCTTAGGGGTTTGAACATTTGCATCTAAGACAGATATTTTCATTCGTACATATGGTCCTTTTGTACAGTGACAAAGATTCTTGGATCTGAGGCTTCCATGAACAGTCTCACTCTCTATTTATATATAACAAAGTTGTCCTTAGTACAAATAGGCAGTTTCATATAACTGTGTTCTCTATGAGAATCAAAAGCCATAGATCTGATATTTTTCTAATACCCTTTGGATCTTTTTCAGACTGTTAGGTCTTTCTTGAAAAACCTCCCCCTGATACCACTTGAAAAATAATCCTATGGGTAGATAATCACCAAAAGGGGGGTGAATAGGTGACTTTTTAAGTTACTTTATCAAATCTTTATAACTTAAATAATTTTGTAGTTATAAAAACTTAGATCACATCACAAGCAAAAATAATCCACAACACACAACACAGACAGAATTTATAGTGGTTCCCCTATCTAGGGTACATCCACTTCCCCCCTTCTTCCTCACTAGTAATGTGTTAGATGAGGTTATAGCTCCTCTTTAACTTAGATCCAAAGATCCTACAGGCTCAATTTCTATTAAGAAACCTACACTCAGACCAATAGGTCCTACCTCAAATATTCTCCTAATCTCCTACCTCAGGTCCCTCAAGAACCCTTCCTTAGCCTTTATAAATTAGGCTTACAACTCAGTGATTCACCCAAACCACCTATCTCAGGTCCCTCGTGATCCCTAACTCAAACTTTATAAAATAGGCCTACAACTCAGAGATAAGATCTCCTACCCACTCAGATCTCAAGGAGATCTTACAAAATATAGAGTTAAAAATTAAAAATGAAATTCTCATAAAATAGAAAATCTGTAATCTGATATATTTGTTAGCACAGATTCTTCCCTTCAACAGCAATGGATGTCTTCTTGATAAATTGGCTAGCTGAAAAGTTGCTTCTCTTGATCTGTAATCTTTTTGATGTTGATCGGCTTGATAACCTTGAAGAAATTGTAGATCAGATCCACCTTAATCTTCAGATCGACTTTGATAAAGGATCTAGAGATATTCTTGAAGACCTTCGTCTTCTTCCTCCTTCTCGGGTTGAGAATAGAATGAGAAATTCTGTTTACTTTTTTGATTCTGTGTATATCTCTTGTTTGTGTAGACAACCCCTCTATTCATAGCCTTCGTGGATGGCTGGTTTTTAGATGATGACATCAGCATCTGACATCATTCTTCAAATTCTCCCCTTAAATAGTTTTTGTTGAAGTGTCATATTACTGTAGCTGAAGTGATAGTTCTGACTTGTCTTAACACTTTTGTGTTGACTCTGCACATCTTCAGAAACATAATTTTCGAGATGTCCAAAGTTTCTCGACACTTGTGAAGAGACATCTTAGCAGTCTCGACACAATTCTACTTGGAAGAATTTTTATCTGAACTTGAAAGTGTCGAGACAGTTGACTTGTCTCGACAAAACCATCTTCTGTGTCAACCTCTTTAATTCTACTTAATATCAAGACAGTTAGATTGTCTCGACATAACTGTCTACCTGATGTCTACATATTTTAACTCTGCCTTGTGTCGAGACTTCTATACTTTAACCCTTCATTATGTTGACACAGTTGGTTTGCCTCGACACAATCTTACTTAGTAGAATTTCCTGTCTTCTTTGTGTTGAGACAGTTGTATTGTCTCGACACAACTGTCTTAAGCTTTATTGTGTCAAGTAAGCTGACTTATCACTACACTGCTTACTCAGTCTTCAAGTTATCGAGACAACTAACTTGTATCGACACAGTTGTCTTGAATCTTCTATGTGTCGAGTTAACTGACTTGTCTCGACACATCTTCTACAAAGGCATCGACACAGTTGAAGTGTGTCGACAATTTTGTACTTAGCAATTTTTCTGCACTGCAGGTTGCTGAATGTCGACTGTGCTGACTTCACTCAGCACTATACTGACTCCACTCGATGCTTTTGTACTTAGATAATTTTTCTTCCTAAAACTCAGTAAGCTTCTTGTGTCCACCTGTCTAATCAAGATGAAGTAGGCAACCTGTATTCATTAACTGAAACATATATCAAATACAAACATGTGTATATCATTGAGTTGAAAAGAGCTTGTTCAAATCAAGTACATTGTGTCTAATGTACCCAATAATTGTGACAATGTTATTGGTGATCATACAATAGCCCTTGGTGACTCCTTTGTTTGAGCCTCAAACGATCACCTTAGGCCCATTCTTTACAGGAATGTATTCCTTTATATGACACTGTATTCCAGTCATATACCTAGAACATCTACTATCTAAGTACCATATGAGTGCATGGGTACTTGTACCAACCTGCAACCATAATTTAGTTTACCTTACAACCCCAAAAGGGATTGGATCCTTGGTTTTGGTTAGTATGAAAATGAGCATGTCTGCCTATAGCTTTTCAAACAGGTAGACTTGACCTAGCACTAGGCACACTGGGGTTGTGCCAATAATCTGTGGAAAAATGACCCACTTTGCTACAGCACCAACACTCATGAATATTATATCTCCTATTTTGAACAACTCTTGTAGACAAGCTGAAAATAGCTGACTGTTCAGAAAGGAGAGCAACAACCCTCTTTATATTTCTTTCAGTAAGGATCTGACTGAAAGTCAGTCTGCTAGTAGATATACTTGGCTTACTGTGAATTCCACTAACAACAGTCTTATTTATAAAAGACAAGTTGTTGATTGTATCAGGCACAGCCAAATCAGGCATACTTACTGACTTACTTTTAGTATGAGTCTTTGATGGAGGAGCTTGACTCTTGGCCACTGCAATATTCTTGAGAGTGGGGGCTGGTGCACTAAAAACAAATGGTCCATAACGGGCCATCTGAATTTCCTCATGGGGATAATTAAAGGCACTCAAACCCAAGCCTTCCTTCCAATACAATTGTGAACATTTTTGTTCACACCAGCGAATCTTCTATTCAACCAGTGATCAAATATGCTTTCTTGGTCCTACCTATTGGATAGCCGCACAACTTTATCAAAGGAGATAGCGGGCTGAATAGGGTCCTTGAACTTCCTCCTATTTCTTCTTCCAGTGCTCCTCTCAATGTACCACAGTCCCATCTTATTTGTTTGGGAGATAAAGGTATCACTGAGTGGCAACACTAATTTAGGCTTGGAGTACTGAGCCACTAGCATCCTCTCTTTGATGAACTTATCTTCCAACTCATTAATTAAAGATCACTTACCATTAATGGTTGTACCTTAGATAATTGTGATGGTTTTAAGTAGTGATATCTCTCTACTCATCTGGCTCACCAATGTGGCTGACTCAGTGTGGAAAGAGAGATCTTTCCTTAAGGAAATTATTTTCTTGGCTTGTATTTTGACAAGCTTCTTGCTCTTTTTCAGAGCATCCAAGATCAACCCATAATTGTTAATCAATTGATTGACATCTTCCTCATATTTTGAGCCATCTTCATCACAGGATGAAGGAGCCTCAGAACTGGGGCTAGTCTCATAGTAAGATTCAGAGGAGGAGATAAACAAAGATTGTACCTTATCTTGACAAGGCTGATCCCGGCTTGATTCTCCATCTGTCCTGGCCATGAGTCCATAGCTGTTATTATCATCTTCATCCAGCTCAGTGTCACTGTCTGAGTGTGACAGAGGGGCCCTGATATATATCCTTAGAGCAGGATAGTTCACATCTTCTTCATCAACAACAGCAGCAAATAACCCAATATAAGCTTCTTCTTCTTCAGAATCTGAAGACGTTGAGTCACTCTAACTCCAACTCTTTTCATTCTTGGCAATGAATGTCTTTTCCTTCATGCACTTAAGATGGTGATTCTCCTTCTTGTTGGGTTTCTATTTTAGGATGGCACAACTCTTGTGCACGCAGCGGAAGTAATAAAAAATCAAGAACAACCCAAAGAGATTAGGATCGGGCCATGAATGTTGAATCAAGAAGTTAACAAAAAACTAGGTAAAAGTTACCTTTCCGGTGTTGAGTCAAAACTCAATAGAGATGCTCCGAGCTTTGAGTCCTTGTCGGTGGTGAGTTCTACGTAGAATAACGTCTACGTCTCTGCAGAAATCCACACGAGCAGGAGAACACCGAGCTTCGTCGCACGAATGGTCGGGAAGGAGATCAACCGCACCTTGCACTTCCACGGACTGCTTGGTCCGCGCCAGGAATAGCAATACCAGCGACTGTCGCCGGAGAGGAGGAGGTCGGTGGAGCGAACGATCGGTGGAAGCGAAACTTATCCATCGGCAGAACACTTCCGTCGGTGGAATCGACGGAACTCTTCCGTCGGGTCGAGGAAATTCTTCGTATGTTTCGCTCAAAACCTAAGTGTCTATTTATACCCAAAGCATAATTAAACCTAGGTAAAATCGATATTCGTAGACCACAGCAAAATAGGGTCTCTGGGAAAAATTCGACGGGAATCAGCATTTGTCGAGAATCGAACATTTCGATTCTCGACGAATCTCGACGATCGTCGAGTATCGTCAAATTCGACGGGAATCAGCATTCGTCGAGAATCGAACATTATCGATTCTCAACGATCGTCGAGTATCATCAAATTTGACAGGAACCAGCATTCGTCGAGAATCGAACATTTCGATTCTCGACAAATCTCGACGATCGTCGAGTATCGACGATCGATACTCGACGATCGAGACTCGACGATTCTCGACAAATCTCAACGATTCTCGACGAATCTCGACGATTCTTCCTTGGCAACATTTGCCGGACCCCATTCTCTATGGTGATTAGTAACCATTACCAACACAGTCAATCTTCCAACTTCTCCACATGCTCTTATGTGCGACCCTACAGGCTCATATCGCGTTGGCAGTGAGATTACATGTTTGACCACTTCTAGATCACCATGGTAACTCCAACAGTCTCCCACATGATCTTGAAAGTATCAAACCAAAAACCTCACAAACAATGAGCGGCATCTAGCAATGCATCATTGCTACCCAAGAAATAAGAGTTCATAACTCATAAGCCTTATGAACAATGTCCCAGCGTTGTCTTTGTCCCTTTGTCCCTTACATACGGAAAGAACTAGAGGCATGGACCGTGTCACCCTCATAATAGCTCAATCCATGTTTCTTGATCTAGAACGGACTTCCAGAGAATGGTGAGTCCAATATCACATATTGACTCAACCAAGCATGGCCATGCATTTCTCAATCCAGTTCCATCAAGGGGCCCATGGATGCAACTCCTGTCATATAGGAGGACAAATCCCATATCTGCTCACACACAAACACCCAAATGATTCGTAACGTGCCCAACAACTACCCTTATCATCAACCTTTCTAAGGGAAGACTTTAGATTGCATCAAAGCACGCTCTTCCTCACTTGATGAATGTTGTGACTTCATGTCAAAGGACTACAACACCATTGTCAATTTAGACCTACTCGTGAAACGTTTATATAACAATTTATAGAGTAGTCTCAGGTTAGGTCTGTCCAGTACAACTTGTTCATTAACAAGTACCCACATGATGACTTGATATCACAATATCATGACCTATGAGAACTGGTCATCAGTCAACACACGTGTTAATCTTAATGTATCATCATCACCCTTAGTTGCTATGATGATACAACGACCAGGGACCTTTTAAGAATGAAGCTTCAAATAAATCATAGGCTCTCACATTCAAGTCACGTACTTGATTTCCTATGGAAGCAAACATTCTAAGGGTATTTATTATGTTAACATTTAACTATCGCATAGAGAAACCATAATAAAAGAACATGCCATTAATTGTAAAAGAAAAATCTAGGTACATAATTCATCATATGAATAAACAATAAACAACCAACAGAATATATGTTTACATACAACCCACAAGACTCTCATTATAGTTGATCATTTAGGTATCGCATACCCATTGATCTAGTATGACCATCATGCTTTCTCTGCATGAGAGGCTTTGTCAGTGGATCTGCAATATTCTCCTCAGTCGGCACTCTACAAATGTTCACATCTCCTCGTTCGACAATCTCACGAATAAGATGGAACCGCCGAAGTATGTGCTTGGAGAGCTGATGAGATATAGGTTCCTTAGATTGTGCAATTGCGCCATTGTTATGATAGTAGAGAACTACAGGACCAACAATGCTAGAAACTACATCAAGCTCGCCAATGAATTTCCTAATCCATACAGTCTTCTTCGCTGCGTTAGCTACAGCGATATACTCGACCTCTATTGTAGAATCAGCAACTGTCTTTTGCTTGGAGCTCTTCCAGTTCACAGCTCCTCCATTAAGGCAAAACACAAAACCTGACTGAGACTTTGAGTCGTCCCTATAAGTTTGGAAGCTAGCATCCATGTAACCATTTACAACGAGCTCTTCCTCTCCACCATACACCAAGAACACATCCTTTTTCCTTCTCAAGTACTTCAGGATATTCTTGACTACAATCTAGTGACACTCACCGGGGTCTGACTGATACCTGCTAGTCATCCTCAAAGAAAAGGAGACATCGGGTTGACTACATAACATTGCATACATGATTGATCCAATTTCCGAAGCATATGGAATCAACTTCATGTGGTCCTTATCGTCACAAGATTTTGGACACTGTTCCTTAGAGAGATTCACACCATGAGACATGGGTAAAAATCCTTTATTGGACTCAAGCATGTTGAACCGCTTCAACACCTTCTCAATGTATGTACTCTGGGTCAAACCCAGCAACTTATTCGATCTATCTCTATAGATCTTAATACCGAGTATGTAAGTCGCTTCACCCAAGTCCTTCATAGAAAAGCAGTTCCCTAGGTTGTTCTTAACAACTTTCAGGGTAGGAATGTCATTCCCAATCAATAGTATGCCATCTACATACAATATCAGGAAGACAACAATGCTCCCACTGATTCGCTTGTAAACACAAGGCTCATCTTCATTCTTGATGAAACAAAACTCTTTGATTTTCTCATCAAAACGAAGATTCCAACTTCGAGAGGCCTGCTTTAGTCCATAGATGGACCAATTCAGCTTGTATTTTCTAGTGGCTTCATTTGGGGATACAAAACCCTCGGGTTGTGTCATGTACACTTCCTAAAAGAGGTTTCCATTAAGGAAAGCCGTTTTGACCTCCATCTGCCAGATCTCGTAGTCATAATACGCAGCAATAGCAAGCAATATCCTTATGGACTTTACCATGGCAACAGGGGAAAAAGTCTCATCATAGTCAATACCATGAATTTGTTTGAAACCCTTAGCCACCAGTCGCCCTTTGAATGCCTGTACATTCCCGTCCATGCCGGTCTTCTTCTTGCAGTCCCATTTGCACCCTATGGGTCGTACCCCTTCAAGTGGTTCCACCAAGTTCCAAACTTGGTTTGCATACATGGAGTCCATTTAAGATTTCATAGCCTCAAGCCATTTGTCGGAGTCCAGTCCATTCATAGCCTCTTGGTAGGTTACTGGTTCATTATCATGATCCATAAGCAACACATTACCTATTTAATACATGAGAAATCCATATCTCTCAGGCTCAAATCTAATTCTACCAGATCTACGTAGGACTTGTGTTTCTTGAGCAGGTTCTCTAGCTACAACATCTTGTAGTCCTGTCTCAGAATCCAATTCTAGTTCATTCACTACTTGTGGTTCTTGAACTTCTTCAAGTTCTATCTTTTCAGTCTTTCTTGATAAGAATTCTCTCTCCAAGAAGACGACAGTCCTTATGACAAACACTTTGCCCTCATACGTTAGGTAAAAGTAATACCCTTTCGTTTCCTTAGGATATCCCACCAAATAACATTTATCTGATTTGGGTTCTAGCTTGTCAGGCGTTTGACGTCGCACGTATGCCTCACAGCCCCAAATTTTAATGAACGACATACTAGGACGCTTCCCAGTCCATATCTCATATGGTGTCTTAAGAACCGTTTTCGTTGGAGAATGATTCAGTGTTATTGCAGCAGTCTCTACAGCAAAACCCTTAAAGGAAACAGGTAAGTCTGCATGACTTATCATCGAACGTACCATGTCTAATAGAGTACAATTTATCCTCTCAGACACACCATTATGTTGTGGTGTTCGAGGTGGAGTGAGTTGTGATACAATACCACACTCTTTTAGATGATCATGGAAATAATGACTCAGGTATTCGCCACCTCGATCAGATCAGAGTGCTTTAACCCTTTTACCCAACTGGTTTTCTACTTCATTTTTGAACTCTTTGAACTTTTCAAAGGTATCAGATTTGCACTTTATAAGATACACATATCCGTATCTACTGAAATCATCAGTAAATGTAACAAAGTAGAAGTACCCACCTCTAGCCATGGAGCTCATGGGTCTGCATACATAACTATGTAAAATACCCAAGAGATCCTCAGCCCTCTCAGTATAACCAGTGAAAGGGGCTTTAGTCATCTTGCCTAACAAACAAGATTCGCATCGCTCAAATGATTCATAATCAAATGAGTCCAAAAGTCCATCTTTATGGAGCTTGGATATGCGCTTCTCGTTTATATGGCCCAAACGACAATGCTAGAGATATGTAGGGTTTGAGTCATTTGTTCTTAGTCTTTTATTATTTTCTACATTATAGATCAGATGGTCCAAGTTCAAAACATAAAGACCATTAAACAATTGGGCTATAGCATAACAAACATCATTCTTAAATATAGAACAACAGTTGTTCTTAATTATAGAAGAAAATCCAATCATGTCCAAGAATGAAATGGATATAATGTTTCTAGTTATGGCCGGAACAAAATAACAATTATCTAATTCAATTACAAGCCCACTGGGTAGAGAAAGACGGTAAACCCCTACGGCTACAGCAACAACTCTTGCTCCATTGCAGACGGGCAGGTCCACCTCCCCTTTACTCAGCAATCTTCTCCTTTCCAGTTCCTACACATTTGTACAAATGTGTGAACTACATCCGGTATCCAATACCCAGGATGAAGGAGCAGAAAGGTTTATCTCTATAACGTAAATATTTGAAGCGGAAGTCATACCTCCCTTCATTTTCTGCAGACCCTCAATGTAAGAAGGATAGTTCCTCCTCCAATGACCAGCCCTGCCACAGTGGTGACATTTCACTTCCTTCACTATGCTCTGATTTTTCTTCAGTGCAGAAGACTTGGGCTCAAGATATGACTTAGGTCCCACCTTTGTCTTTGTAACGCCCCGTTTTTTTTTCAGCGATTATTTTTATTCTCGTTTGGCGTTACGATGACGCGTTTCCGTGGCTTGTGCCATTTGTGGAGTGTGGTTTAGCTCCTTAGAACTGAGTGCCCTATTCTGTAGCCTGTTGGCAAGATCTCCCTAGCAAGCCGAGTCGTTTTGGGTGACCCGGTGTGGCCTATCGGGGGGATGTTGGTGTTTGGCTTTATTTGGGTATAACTCGAGTTCTGTTCGTCGAAAATTAATTTCGACTTCGCCGTTGTGTTCGTAGCGTGGGTATTTAGCTACGGTGCGAATTTCGTCGAATTCCGAGGTAGTTCGGTTTTCGCGTCGATTTGGTGCTTTATGTAATTTTGTAATTAATTATATAATTATATAATATATATATATATATATAGTATGAAAGAGCCGCTCATCTTCTTCCCCGTTTGGAAACCGCCGCCTGTACGAGAGAAAGAAAACCGCCGGACTACCCCTTCCCTTCGGACGCCGATTCCCGGAGCGTTTGTGGACGGAATTCGATTCCGAGAGTGGATTCGGATTGCTCTCGTCAAGACCTTCATTCCTACGGTAAGAAATTCGATTTTCGTGGCATTTTGGGAGGATTGGAATTTCCGGTTTTGGAAGTTTTCCGCCATTAATGGCCGAGTTTTTGTTCTAGGTGTTGCGGCCGTTTTGATCCGTGCGAAGAGGAGGAAAGCAGTCCAAAGCTTCGCTGTGATTGAGGCAAGTGGTATTCTTGCCCTTGCCAAGTTTTCTTTTTGATTTTACTTGCTGAAATTGAAATCCCGGTTAGCCCAGGTTAGAGGCCTTGTTGTTCTCATTTTCTTGCTAACTATAGGGCTTAGTTCTTCCTACTGAAACCCCCCCCTATTTTGTGATGATTGGAATCCAAATTGTCGGCGTGGAGCCGTTGTTTTCCTTTATTTTTATTATTGCTCTGGTTCGGGTGTAGCCGAGAGGGAGAGTTAGGAGGGGGGTGTGGTTGCCGATTTTTCGTTAAGGTATCACTCGAATGATTTGGCATAGCTCGTATGGTAGTGGTGCGCGACGTTGATAGTTGTCTGCTGCTACTGTAGTGGCGTGAGTCGTGTGCGCGTTCCGGTGTCGTTCGGGAAATTCCAAACGGTACAGGTTAGCCGCACACGGTCATCAACCGTTAGGGCGCACGACCACTGGTCGTGTGCCTCTGCTCGTGCGCGGCTGTCTTTCAGTTTCCAAAGTTCTGTCTCGGAAAATTGCACGAGCGCTGGCAACAGTGCGCACAACCAGTGGTCGTGCGACACTGATCGTGCACAGTTGCTAGGTTTTCTGTCAGGTTTTCCAGTTCGCTTCGCACGATCATCAGCCGATGAGTGCGCACGACCACTGATCGTGCGTCACTGATCGTGCGCTTTGTATATTTTCTTTTGCTAGGTGAATTTAGCTGGTTTCGAGTGCGGGAGTTTAGATACTCAAGTGGCAGGCAACTACTCGAGTTCTGGATCTTCTGCCTTGGTCGTTCGACTGTCGTCGAGCTCCGTATTCTTTAGTGGGCTTGTGGGTAGTGGTATTATTTTGGCGGCGAGTGAGGCTAGCTCACTCAACGCCAAAGTTTAGGTAGGTACTGAGTGGGTTTCACTCAACGCCTAGTCGTGTTGGTTTATTTCAACACTCTTCCTTTACCTTTTCTTTCGTTTCCGAGTGGATTTCCAGTTGTATTTCTGGGTTTTCCTTGTCGGCCGTTTTCTTTATTTTCCTAGAGGCCGAATCGTGGGTCGTGGTTAGTAGTGGTGGTTGTAGCTCTTTATGGGGGTGGAGTTGTGTGATATAGCCAAGGCCACCCATGTTTTCTTGCTCCAGGTACGGGCTGGGCATGTCGGGTGGAAGGTCCCTTGTGTTTTCACGTGTTGACCCTCGAGCTTTTGACTTGGACATGGTGGATTGGGGGACTGCGTTTGCCTTCGATCCGGTTCCTCGTTGTTGTTTTGCTACTATCACTTCCCACAGTTTAGGGTGTTAGAAGTTTCTTCTTTGGTAGTTTGCAGCATTCTGGCTCTTGGCAGCCTAGTAGGCCCTGCAGGATGTGGTTCTTGGGCTGGGTCGTTGCTGTTGCTTTGCACGTTGTGCATTTCTTGTGGTCCTGTTGTGGACAGTTGTGACTCTTTCTACTGCATGTTTTTCTGTTACTTTGTCCTTTGGTTGACTCTTTCATGCAGTTTTTCTTTATTTAGATTGCTGAGGTATTCTGTTTTCTTTTGGAATACCCCAGGTTCTGAGCTATAGCCAGTCTGGTGGCTAGTTGGAGGTGGTGTTGTTGGTGGACTCCCGGACCTTGGAGTTCTGTTTACCTTGTTCGTGAGGTTATTTTCAGTACTCTCTTACAGACATATATTTGTGCTAGTGGGTTCGTGTCAGGTTGTTGGCGCCCACTGGTAGTTTTACCTTGTACTAGATATATATACTATTGCTGCTACCATTTTCTGGAGATAGTCTACTTGCTCTGAGAAGGTTTTATGCTAGGTTGCTAGTTATTTTTAAACTATAATTGTTATTATAAATAAAGATCATGATCAGCATGTTTTATAAAGCGTAATCACTATTTTCCAAATCACGTATAAAGACCGTTTTTTTATATATTATATAAATTAAATGTAGGGTCTTGCATAGCATGAGTGGTTCTCTTGGGACCCTTATGTGCTCCTTAGGATGTCAAAACTAAATAAAGTATTTTTCCGCAGCGTATAAATATAGTTTTTCTTTTGTGGACTAGGTGATCCACTGAGCCGAGGGATACGGACTCTAATTATAACTGATTTTCTAATCATTAATCACATGATTTTCTTTCATTAAGTTGGTAGTTGGTTTTGCCTGAGCGTCAGCAGTTATCCCCTGCTTGACGTGGCATCACGACGCGTGTTTTCTCTTACTCTGATAATTCTTAATTCGGAGAAAATGCGGGTTGTGATAGTTGGTATCAGAGGGAGGTTGCTTGACAAGTTAGTTGAGCAACCTTCCTTGGATGCTTTTAGTAGTTCAGCATCATGTCATTCACACACCGATATGTCATCAGCACGTCTTGGCAAAAGCACGAACACTACACTCATAGCATAACATGAAGTATACGGGGCATATTATGTAGTATGGGATGCATAATAGGTGTTCGTATATGGATCCACCATAGGGGCTACATGTGAGGGTTATGTAGTATGGGATGCATAACCTCACCACATGACTGCGACTAGCACGTTTCTTTTTCGTTGCATGGAAATGTTATGTAGTATGGGATGCATAACATTTTCATGCGTACGCCGCTCATAGCATGCATTAGGGCCTTTTTTTTAGAATGCATAACACAATCATGCATATCATATCATCGCATAAGCACACCGCGCCGTGCTAAAGATTTGCAGGATGACATATGTACACACATGAGTTTTCAAATTAACATAAGTTCATGCATCCGATCTAGGCACAAGAGTTAGTAAGGTGGTGGTTAACCATCCTAGGTTAGGGCATATCATCTAATTTTTGTGAAGAAGATAAACTCTCAGAGCAAGTTTAGCAGCTTTAAGTCTATATCTACATATGTATTGTCTGTACTGGTAATCGGTTCTAGTCGTGGGATTTGGATCTGATTTGCGTTGTAATGATTTTTAGGATGGCTAGGCGTCCTGCGACTCGCTCGACTCCCCTGTCTGAGGGTGAATCTTCTGGAGCTCAGAATGATGCGGTGATCGAGAGTCTGCGTCAGAGTAGCGAAGCTATGGGCAGGCAGTTGGAGGAGGTGCAAGCCCAGATTCAGTCTTTGGTGGCAGTTGTGGCAGCGCAGGCTCAGGGTGCGCAAGTTCCTGCTGGGGGGTTAGCTGTTCCTCCTCCTCCTGCACCCTTGAGACCTCCAGTGGTGGTGCCAGCAGAGATGGCCTTCATCTCGCAGTTTCAGAGGCTGAGCCCTCCCACTTATGATGGGAAGGCAGATTTCATGGTGATAGACGACTGGCTGATCTCCATGGAGGAGATGTTCTCGTACTCAGGGATTGCAGATGATCAGAGGGTGATGTTAGCCACCTATCAGCTCAAAGGGTTGGCTAAGAGTTGGTGGCTGAGAGAGAAGGAGAGCTTGGTAGCCGGATGCTCTTGGGAAGTGTTCAAGGAGATGCTGTTGAGGAAGTTCTTACCTTCGGTCGAGCGTGACCGCCTCATGAATGATTTCCTCTATCTGAAGCAAAGGCATCTCACGGTGGGTGAGTATGAGATAGAGTTCAGCAAGTTGAGCCGTTTTGCCCCTGGATTGGTCAGCGTTGAGGCTGATCGAGTTAAGCGATTTCTTGGTGGTTTGAGGAGTGAGGTGCAGCAGTTGGCCAGTGCTTATGGGTCAGTGTCTTATGCTGGAGTTGTAGAGGCTGCTCTTAAGGTTGAGGCCATTGAGACGGCGAAGTGTAGAGGCCAGCAGTTGAAGAAGGATAAGAGGAAGTTGGTAGAGGAGAAGAAACCCCTGGTACCCGATGCTGTTCCGGGAAAGAGGAGCAGGGTGGTGTGCAGTTTTTGTGGCCGGTCAGGCCATCCTGTCGAGAGGTGTTTCAAGAAGGTGGCAGCTCTGAAGAAGGAGCAGGTTCATGCGATTCAGGGTGATCCTAGGAAAGATGCCTCCTATTCTGTTTGTAAGCGATCCGGTCATGATGCGGCCCAGTGTTGGTCCAGGGATAGAGTCTGTTTTCAGTGTGGGCAGAAGGGTCACATCAAGTCGAGGTGTCCTCTGTTTCAGCCAGATCTTCCTGCAGTTCCATTACAGGCTTTACCTCCACCTCAGCGTGTGGATAAGGGAAAAGGGAAGCTGAACGTGATTTCTTCCGAGGAGGCTCAGACTTCGACCCAGGTGATCTCAGGTTAGTTGTTTGTTGTTTTTCTTTCTAGCCTGGTAGTTTAGTTGCTAGATTATTTGCGGTACTGTTGTGCTAGTTCCTTAGCTTTGTGTGCTCCTATAGGGAAATTTAAGGTGAAGAACCGCTGGGCGCGTGTTCTGTTTGACTCCGGCGCTACCCACTCGTTCGTGGCTAGAGTATTTGTGGAGCGTCATCGGTTGTCTCTAGATCGGGTTCGGGATTCCTTCCGTGTCAAGTTTCCCTCTGGTGAATCTGTGTTGTCAGATTTGGGTATTTTGGATTGCCCGGTTTTGTTGGGGGATTTTCTTGCGAAGGCGGACCTGAAGATGATTGATCTAGAGGACTTCGATGTCATTTTGGGCATGGACTGGCTCTCTCGGTATGATGCGGTCATTCAGTGCAAAGGAAAGCGCTTGGACTTCATCAGGGACGACGGTCAGCCCGGCAGCGTGTATGCTGATCCGTGTAAGGATTCTCCTGTTCTCTCTGTGGTATGTGTTCAGAGATTGTTTCTTTCTGATTGTTGTGTTTGTTTAGTCTCGGCGGTTGGAACCGTTGTTAGCATGCCACGCTTGGAGGAGATTCCTATTGTTCGTGGTTTCGCCGATGTTTTTCCTGATGATCTTCCTGGTATCCCTCCTGAGCGGGATGTGGAGTTTGTTATTGATTTGGAGCCGGGTACGCGTCCTATTGCTAAGGCGTCGTACCGGATGGCCCCTCGTGAGCTAGAGGAGTTGCGAATTCAGTTAGATGAGTTGTTGGCTAAAGGTTTTATCAGGCAGAGTTCGTCGCCTTGGGGTGCTCCTGTTTTGTTCGTAAAGAAGAAAGATGGGTCGATGCGGCTTTGCATCGACTATAGAGAGTTGAACAAGGTCACTATCAAGAAAAGGTACCCTCTGCCGATGATCGATGATTTATTGGACCAGTTGCGTGGTAGTATGGTGTTCTCCAAGATCGATCTTCGTTCGGGCTATCATCAGCTCAGGATCCGTGAGGCAGATATTCCACGGACTTCGTTTAGGTCGAGGCATGGACACTTTGAGTTTTTGGTGATGTCGTTCGGTTTGACCAACGCACCATCAGCTTTCATGGACATGATCAATCGGGTATTCAAGGATTTCCTAGACAAGTTCGTGGTGGTCTTCATTGATGACGTGTTGGTTTATTCTCGCAGTGCTGAGGAGCATGAGCAGCATTTGCGTCTGGTCCTATCAGAGTTGAGGAACCACAAGTTATTCGCCAAGTTGAGCAAGTGCGAATTTTGGTTGCCTCAGGTCTCTTTTCTAGGCCACGTAGAGAACAAGGATGGGATCTCGATTGACCCAGAAAAGATTGCAGTAGTGATGGATTGGAGTAGGCCGAACACTCCTAAGGAGATCAGAAGTTTCTTAGGGTTGGCTGGCTATTACAGGAGATTCGTGGAGGGTTTCTCTTCTCTAGCCGCACCTTTGACCAAGCTGACTCAGAAGAATGTGGCTTTTGTTTGGAGCGAGAAGTGCGAAGAAGCTTTTCAGGAGTTAAAGAGGAGATTGTGTACTGCTCCCGTTCTGACCCTTCCTACTGAGGGCGTGGATTATGATGTGTATGTGGATGCTTCGCATATAGGACTGGGATGCGTATTAATGCAGGATGGAAAAGTAATCGCTTATGGGTCAAGGAAGCTGAAGACTCATGAGAAGAATTATCCTACGCATGACCTTGAGTTTGCAGCGGTTATCTATGCGTTGAAGTTGTGGAGGCACTTACTTTATGGGGCTCAGTGCAAGATTTTTACTGACCATAAGAGCCTGAAGTACGTGTTCACACAGAAGGAATTGAATCTGCGTCAGCGGCGGTGGCTTGAGTATGTGGCGGATTATGACGTAGAAATCCAGTATCATCCGGGCAAGGCCAATGTGGTGGCCGACGCCTTGAGCCGAAAGATGGGAAAGATCTTTAACCTCTCCGCCGATCGATTAGTTGAGGAGTTCCTCCTTATGGATATTTCAGTGGGATGCTGTGGTTTGCAGAGTAGTTTGTCAGTGGCAGAGCCGTCCTGGATTTCTTTGACTAGACTGCATCAGAAGGACGATCCGGATCTGTTGCACCTTTTTACCAGGACAGAGAAGGGAGAGTTGCCAGATTTTGCTATTGATGATGCGGGTACTTTGAAGTACCGCGGCAGGTTTTGCGTTCCCGCTATTGGGGACATTAGAGGTATGATTTGCAGTGAGGCTCATGGTTCCAGCGTTGCCTACCATCCAGGATCTACGAAGATGTACCGTGACTTAAGGCAAATTGCCTGGTGGTATGGTATGAAAGGAGATATAGCCCGATTTGTTGCTGAGTGTCACACTTGCAAGCGTGTGAAGGCCGATCATGGAAGGCCTGGTGGTAAGTTGACCCCGTTGGAGATACCGACTTGGAAGTGGGAGAGTATATCTATGGACTTCATTACGGGTTTGCCAAAATCCCCGAGAGGATTTGATTCTATTTGGGTTATAGTGGATAGATTGACGAAGTGTGCTCACTTCGTGCCTTATAAGATTGATTACCCGATGAGGAGGATAGCGGAGCTGTACTTGAATGAAGTCATCCGACTCCACGGTGTGCCGGTTAGCATCATTTCTGATCGAGACTCCCGGTTTACTTCTCGTTTTTGGCAGAGTCTGCAGGAGGGTTTGGGTACGGATCTGAGGTATTCTACTGCGTACCACCCTCAGACCAATGGGCAGACGGAGCGGGTCAATCAGATTGTTGAGGATATGATCAGGTGCTATGTTTTAGACCATGGTGGAGCGTGGGATGAGCGTCTGCGACTCATGGAATTTGCTTATAATAACAGTTATCAGGAAAGCTTGCAGATGGCTCCGTTCGAAGCTTTGTATGGGAGGCGCTGTAGGACTCCGTTGTTTTGGGCTGAGGCTGCTGAGAAGCCTTTGTTGGGTCTAGATGCTCTGGAAGAGATGGAAGTCGCCGTGAAGCTTATTCGTGAAAAGCTTCGTTTAGCTCAGGAGAGGTATGAAAAGAACGCCAATCGGCGTAGGTCTGCTTTGGAGTTTTTAGTAGGGGATCATGTATACCTCAAGGTTTCTCCAATGGTTGGTGTGAAGAGATTTGGTAAAAATCGGAAATTGGACCCAAGGTATGTGGGCCCGTTCGAGATTTTGGAGCGGATTGGTGTGTCTGCATATAGATTGGATTTGCCAGCGAACTTCCCTGGTGTTCATAATGTTTTTCATGTTAGCCAATTGCGGAAGTGTGTGCGCAGCAGTGGGCAACTCTTGGATGTTGTGCCCCAGTTGGAGCCCAACCACTCTTTTGTTGAGGTGCCAGTTCGTATTTTGGATACTCAGGAGCGTGTGCTGCGAAAGAAGTCCATACCGATGGTGAAAGTTCTATGGAAAAATCAGGATTTGGAGAGCGCTACTTGGGAGCTAGAGTCGGCCATGAGGAGGGCGTACCCTCACCTGTTTCGCTGATTTGATCAGTATGTTTCCCTTTGTAACTTCTGTTTGTTACTTTTCCTTCTTTAGTAGGAGGGTTGTGCGT
The DNA here is from genome assembly GCA_039513925.1 of Platanthera zijinensis. Lineage (NCBI taxonomy): Eukaryota > Viridiplantae > Streptophyta > Magnoliopsida > Asparagales > Orchidaceae > Platanthera > Platanthera zijinensis. Next base: position 86,474,203 of record CM077086.1, read on the forward strand.
AAAGTTACGGGACGAAACTTTCTTTTAGGGGGAGTGACTGTAACGCCCCGTTTTTTTTCAGCGATTATTTTTATTCTCGTTTGGCGTTACGATGATGCATTTCCGTGGCTTGTGCCATTTGTGGAGTGTGGTTTAGCTCCTTAGAACTGAGTGCCCTATTCTGTAGCCTGTTGGCAAGATCTCCCTAGCAAGCCGAGTCGTTTTGGGTGACCCGGTGTGGCCTCTCGGGGGGATGTTGGTGTTTGGCTTTATTTGGGTATAACTCGAGTTCTGTTCGTCGAAAATTAATTTCGACTTCACCGTTGTGTTCGTAGCGTGGGTATTTAGCTACGGTGCGAATTTCGTCGAATTCCGAGGTAGTTCGGTTTTCGCGTCGATTTGGTGCTTTATGTAATTTTGTAATTAATTATATAATTATATAATTATATATATATATATAGTATGAAAGAGCCGCTCATCTTCTTCCCCGTTTGGAAACCGCCGCCTGTACGAGAGAAAGAAAACCGCCGGACTACCCCTTCCCTTCGGACGCCGATTCCCGGACCGTTTGTGGACGGAATTCGATTCCGAGAGTGGATTCGGATTGCTCTCGTCAAGACCTTCATTCCTACGGTAAGAAATTCGATTTTCGTGGCATTTTGAGAGGATTGGAATTTCCGTTTTTGGAAGTTTTCCGCCATTAATGGCCGAGTTTTTGTTCTAGGTGTTGCGACCGTTTTGATCCGTGCGAAGAGGAGGAAAGCAGTCCAAGGCTTCGCTGTGATTGAGGCAAGTGGTATTCTTGCCCTTGCCAAGTTTTCTTTTTGATTTTACTTGCTGAAATTGAAATCCCGGTTAGCCCAGGTTAGAGGCCTTGTTGTTCTCATTTTCTTGCTAACTATAGGGCTTAGTTCTTCCAACTGAACCCCCCCCCCCCCCCGATTTTGTGATGATTGGAATCCAAATTGTCGGCGTGGAGCCATTGTTTTCCTTTATTTTGATTGTTGCTCTGGTTCGGGTGTAGCCGAGAGGGAGAGTTAGGAGGGGGGTGTGGTTGCCGATTTTTCGTTAAGGTATCACTCGAATGATTTGGCATAGCTCGTATGGTAATGGTGCGCGACATTGATAGTTGTCTGCTGCTACTGCAGTGGCGTGAGTCGTGTGCGCGTTCCGGTGTCGTTCGGGAAATTCCAAACGGTACAGGTTAGCCACGCACAGTCATCAACCGTTAGGGCGCACGACCACTGGTCGTGTGCCTCTGCTCGTGCGCGGCTGTCTTTCAGTTTCCAAAGTTCTGTCTCGGAAAATCGCACGAGCGCTGGCAACAGTGCGCACGACCAGTGGTCGTGCGACACTGATCGTGCGCAGTTGCTAGGTTTTCTGTCAGGTTTTCCAGGTTCGCTTCGCACGATCATCAGCCGATGAGTGCGCACGACCACTGATCGTGCGTCACTGATCGTGCGCTTTGTATATTTTCTTTTGCTAGGTGAATTTAGCTGGTTTCGAGTGCGGGAGTTTAGATACTCAAGTGGCAGGCAACTACTCGAGTTCTGGATCTTCTGCCTTGGTCGTTCGACTGTCGTCGAGCTCCGTATTCTTTAGTGGGCTTGTGGGTAGTGGTATTATTTAGGCGGCGAGTGAGGCTAGCTCACTCAACGCTAAAGTTTAGGTAGGCACTGAGTGGGTTTCACTCAACGCCTAGTCGTGTTGGTTTATTTCAACACTCTTCCTTTACCTTTTCTTTCGTTTCCGAGTGGATTTCCAGTTGTATTTTTGGGTTTTCCTTGTCGGCCGTTTTCTTTATTTTCCTAGAGGCCGAATCGTGGGTCGTGGTTAGTAGTGGTGGTTGTAGCTCTTTATGGGGGTGGAGTTGTGTGATATAGCCAAGGCCACCCATGTTTTCTTGCTCCAGGTACGGGCTGGGCATGTCGGGTGGAAGGTCCCTTGTGTTTTCACGTGTTGACCCTCGAGCTTTTGACTTGGACATGGTGGATTGGGGGACTGCGTTTGCCTTCGATCCGGTTCCTCGTTGTTGTTTTGCTACTATCACTTCCCACAGTTTAGGGTGTTAGAAGTTTCTTCTTTGGTAGTTTGCAGCATTCTGGCTCTTGGCAGCCTAGTAGGCCCTGCAGGATGTGGTTCCTGGGCTGGGTCGTTGCTGTTGCTTTGCACGTTGTGCATTTCTTGTGGTCCTGTTGTGGACAGTTGTGACTCTTTCTACTGCATGTTTTTCTGTTACTTTGTCCTTTGGTTGACTCTTTCATGCAGTTTTTCTTTGTTTAGCTTGCTGAGGTATTCTGTTTTCTCTTGGAATACCCCAAGTTCTGAGCTATAGCCAGTCTGGTGGCTAGTTGGAGGTGGTGTTGTTGGTGGACTCCCGGACCTTGGAGTTCTGTTTACCTTATTCGTGAGGTTGTTTTCAGTACTCTCTTACAGACATATATTTGTGCTAGTGGGTTCGTGTCAGGTTGTTGGCGCCCACTGGTAGTTTTACCTTGTACTAGATATATATACTATTGCTGCTACCATTTTCTGGAGATAGTCTACTTGCTCTGAGAAGGTTTTATGCTAAGTTGCTAGTTATTTTTAAAATATAATTGTTATTATAAATAAAGCTCATGATCAGCATGTTTTATAAAGCGTAATCACTATTTTCCAAATCACGTATAAAGACCGTTTTCTTATATATTATATAAATTAAATGTAGGGTCTTGCATAGCATGAGTGGTTCTCTTGGGACCCTTATGTGCTCCTTAGGATGTCAAAACTAAATAAAGTATTTTTCCGCAGCGTATAAATATAGTTTTTCTTTTGTGGACTAGGTGATCCACTGAGCCGAGGGATACGGACTCTAATTATAACTGATTTTCTAATCATTAATCACATGATTTTCTTTCATTAAGTTGGTAGTTGGTTTTGCCTGAGCGTCAGCAGTTATCCCCTGCTTGACGTGGCATCACGACGCGTGTTTTCTCTTACTCTGATAATTCTTAATTCGGAGAAAATGCGGGTTGTGATAGTCTTCTTAGAGCCCTTGGCCTTTCCCTTGCCCTTATGCACCATCAGTATGGGGCTGGCAGGCATGGCCTTCTTCATGTTGATCTCGGCAGTTCTTAACATGCCTAGGAGCTCGGGCAGTGTCTTGTCTATTTCATTCATGTTGTAGTTCAAGACAAACTGCTCATAACTGTCCGACAACGATTGCAGGATCAGATCTGTGGCCAACTCTTGACCGAGAGGAAAACCCAGCCTTTCAAGGTTCTCTATATACCCAATCATCTTGAGTACGTGAGTCCCTACTGAGTCTCAAACTCCCATCTTGCACTGAAACAACGCTTTTATGACGTCAAACCTCTCTTGACGAGCTTGCCCTTGAAACATTTTATTGAGATGCTCGTCAATCTCTTTGCACCCCATGTTCTCATGTTGCTTCTGTAGCTCAGAGTTCATGGTGGCAAGCATAAGGCATTCGACGTCTATGGCATCATAAGTATACTTCTTATAAGTATCTTTATCAGCACGGGAAGAATTCCCGGTCGGCACCTCGGGGGCTTCTTCTTCCAAGACATAGAGCTTTCGCTCTTGCCTGAGAATAAATCTCAGGTTCCTGTACCAGACCATGTAGTTAGTCCCACTGAGCTTATCCTTCTCAAGGATGGCTCTCAGAGACAGAGTGGAGTGTGAACCACTTGCCATGGAATTCTACAAGAATTCATGCAGAATAATATCAGTACCAAAATTTCAAAATACTTTTTATTTTTATTATGGACTTGAATTAAAACTCCCACTATTTTATTCGAAATAATTGCCCTCACAATCAATTCGGAGAGTTAATGTGAGCTACTCTCTTAGTGGACAAGATCTGTATTTCACCAACACAATGAGTCAGCTTTGGCTTTTCTCTCACGATGTGGTTATTTAGGTAGGCAATGCTTGCCAATTGCATCCTCATGCAATTCTTGTATGGTTGGTTAATAACTCCTTATTCGCATCCATCATATGGTGCATGCCAAACCTATGCCTCTAGGCACTCAACCTTTAAGATCACCTAGTTAAGTTATACCCGATGTCGACAGTGGGATATCACAATTATCCGCTCGCACCCTTACCAAGATAGATTAATGCACCTTGCTTTGGCAAGCCCACACTTCATCGATCGAGGCAGGAAGAGTGTAATCCATCGGAAGGCATCCGAAGACTTAATATTTGATGAAGGGATTTTTGATAATAGGTTAACAATTAACCATGATCAACATTTCATCAATGTGCAAATCCACAGAAAAACATTTCTAAAATCCACATACATCCCTTATGTGCAAAACATGGCATTATCAACATTTGATAGAAGGAAGGGCTAAATCATAACATCCGGACTCTTTCAAATCTTTAGATTTACATGCATTGGATAAAGGCAAAGGCAACTCGACTTAAAGCAGTAGACAAGCTCGTCTCTCATTGTTGGATTCAAAATCAAAAACAATACACGGGTTCATTAACCACTCGAGGGACAGTTACTGCTAAGGAGACAACAATTTCTAACAATTAGAAATTACCACAAAATCCCAGACGTTCCTGGCGAGGTTCCAAGGGGCAGAGCCCCTAACCTGTGGGGTTTGGGCCCACTGATTTCTCTTGGAAAAATCATCAACAATTGATGATCCAGGATTAAATCTAGACATTTAGAACACTTCTAAATCCCTAGGTTTACACGTATTGGAATAACCTAACTTCCAATATAACAATCATGACCATAACCTCACTCTAATACCACTGTTGGGTTTCTCTATGAGGATGGCACAACACTTGTGCACGCAGCGAAAGTAATAAAAAATCAAGAACAACCCAAAGAGATTGGGATCGGGCCATGAATGTTGAATCAAGAAGTTAACAAACAACTAGGTAAAAGTTACCTTTATGGTGTTGAGTCAAAACTCAACAGAGATGCTCCAAGCTTTGAGTCCTTGTCGGTGGCGAGTTCTACGTAGAATAACGTATACGTCTCTGCAGAAATCCACACGAGCAGGAGAACACCGAGCTTCGTCGCATGAAGGGTCGGGAAGGAGATCAATCGCACCTTTCACTTCCACGGACTGCTAGGTCTGCGCAAGGAATAGTGACACCGACAACTATCGCCGGAGAGGAGGAGGTCGGCGGAGCGAATGATCGACGGAAGCGGAACTCTTCCGTCGGCGGAACACTTCCGTCGGCGGAATCGGCGAAACTCTTCCGTCGGGTCGGGGAAATTCTCCGTATGTTCCACTCAAAACCTAAGTGTCTATTTATACCCAAAGCATAAATAAACCTAGGTAAAATCGCTATTCGCAGACCACAGCAAAATAGGGTCTCTGGGAAAAATTCGACGGGAATCAGCATTCGTCGAGAATCGAACATTTCGATTCTCGACGAATCTCGATGATCGTCGAGTATCGTCAAATTCGACGGGAATCAGCATTCATCGAGAATCAAACATTTCGATTCTCGACAAATCTCGACAATCGTCGAGTATCGTCAAATTCGATGGGAATCAGCATTCGTCGAGAATCGAACATTTCGATTCTCGACGATCGTCGAGTATCAACGATCGATACTCGACGATTCTCGATGATCGAGACTCGACGATTCTCGACGAATCTCGACGATTCTTCCTTGGCAACATTTGCCGGACCCCATTGTCTATGGTGATTGGTAACCTTTACCAACACAGTCAATCTTCCAACTTCTCCACATGCTCTTATGTTCGACCCTGCAGGCTCATATCACGTTGGCAGTGAGATTACATGTTTGACCACTTCTAGATCACCATGGTAACTCCAACACATCTTACTTATCTCTTTTCTTTTGACTGGGTAATCAGCTATGACATGCCCAGGCTTGCTATAATAATAACAAACAATTTTAGAAGAACTATGTTTACTAGGTTTGGAATCATATATGTCTCCTTTGGAAAACTTTTTCTCAGACTTGTGGTGATCCCTGTTGTTCTATGAAGAGGAGGAAGGTTTGTTCTTCCACTGCCTTCTCTTCATCATCTTCTAGAACTACCTTGAGAAGGCAGTAAATTCTCCATCTTACATATTGTTGTCAGATGAACTTGACTCAGAGCTGTCTGAATCAACATGCCTTCTTGGGCAAGAAGAAATCCTATCCTTGCTCTTCTTAGAGCAATCAACCTTGAAGGCCATTGTCTTCTCCTTGTCTTTGAATCTGATGGTGTTCTCCTTCTCCTTCCTGGTAGACAACTACATCTCACAAGAGATCTTCTTTCCAAATAATGTGTAAGGTGGAGTTTCAGCTAGTTTGGCCACTTCTCTGATAGCACAGATCTTTGTGTCCCTGTCTCTGATTAGAGACCTTAGGAACTTGTCATTCAACTCATAATTGTTGAAGACCCTCCCATAGGTCCTCAACTAATTCACCACTGTGAAGAAATTTTCATAGCGCACAGCTATGTTGTACTTCTTTCTCTGCCTGAAAGCCTCATATTCTTGATTGAGTAGGGATTTCCTATCATCCCTAACTTCTTCAGTGACTTCCATATAGACAATCAAGGTGTCCCAAATTTCCTTAGAAGTCTTATAGTGGACAAGATTCTAGAATATAGAATCTTCAATGACACTTACAATAAAGTTTGGTTCCCTCTTGTCCATAGTAGCCAGGATGACCTCATCCTTGGTCATCTAAGAAAACTTCTTAGGTGTCTTAACATTGACATCCTGAACTGAGACCTTTCTAACAGTGTGTTATACATGGCCAAATTCTCCAAACTCAGCTCAATAAGCTTACAACACAGATACCTCAAGATCTCTAAGACTTCTACAAGTCCTACCTCAAGCCCAAAGACCTATACTTAGAGAAATATTCTCCTATAACTCAGTGATCTTCTCCAGAACACCTACCTCAGACTTTAACTCAAAGTCCTACACTCATGCTAGGAGGTTAGACCTACACTCTGATCCAACACTAGATCCTACCTTAGAGAGAAACTCTCCTACAACTCTAATTCTCAACCAGAATCCTACAACTCATGCACAAAGGCCCTAAAGCTCAGATCGATATAAAAGATCCTACCTCAGCCTTTATAGTTTAGGCTTACACTCAGATTAGTTAAGATCCTATAGAAATAATTGTTGGTTGTTGATGTTGATTGATGGTGATCGCTTTCCGCTTAAGAAAAGAGAGCCGAACTAGCAATCCAATTAGGCAAGTATACCTATCGAACTGTAGCTAGGGGACACAAGTGTCGTATTAAAATCCGGGAACTATTGAGTACACTTACTAACACGAAAACTATTATTTTATCGATGGAAAATCTTTAGGGAAAAAGAGAGAACTAAATACTGTTAAATAGAAAGCATAAAAGAAGCGATTACGATAAAGGATTAGAATGATGAAATGGAAATGCACTCGATCGAGAATCACCTCGGCTAAAGTCGATTAAAAACACGATAAATAAACCTAATCTTAATAGGGTTAATGTCCTTGACCGTGGAGGTTCCTAAATGTTGAACACGCTTCTCTCAAAGTCGAGCCCAACCGAGTATAGGAAGGTCTGACCGACTCTCGTCTAAATTAGAGGCCTAAAGCTCGCTTTACGCGGTGAACCCCACTATTGGATTTTACTCCAATCTGGGAGATTTGGACGTCTGCCTCTCTCGAGGGGTGCGTACAACTCTCTTTACTCTTGAAGGCTCACTTCAAACTGTCGGCACCTTGGCGATCCAAGAATAAAAGCTATATTGGAAATTTTATATCGATAATATAATTCCAAATGAGAAAAATCAAGAGTTATTTGAAGGCCTAAACCCTAAAAATAAAAGGTAAATTCAAAGCATCATAACTTAATCACTCGGACTTCGGATCATCAAGATCGAGTACAAGGAGGATTAGTTAATCATAGAGAAGTGGAGGAGGAGGGATGAGTAGAAATGCATAATAACACCAAGTAAACAAGGACACTTATATTAATAATAAAGAGGGATACAACTATTTTAAATGAAAATTATAACTGCAATGAAATAAAAGACTAAGCTAGTATTAACACTAGGCTACAAATGAAGTACAAACCTATACATAAGCTATGACAAAAGGAGTACGAAACTAGGATTAGAAAAACATGAAATGAGAAAGAGAGAGAGGGAGAAAAAGCATAAAAAGGACTAGTAAACAAAAGGGCAGCACCCCCCCCCCCCCCCCCCTCTCAACCCAGGCTTGCCTAAAATGGAAGGTGGGCATTTGAATTTATAGGAAAATTTCTCAGGTTGGTCACTCCCTAGGTCACGCCCGGGGAGGGCGTGTCAAGGGACGTTACACTTACGGGTTTGACCTCGGGTTCTGGAATCTGGCGGGAAGGATGATTGCTTCTATACGATGGCTGACATGCCCTGGGTCACGCTCGTTTAGGGAGCGTGACACGTACGTCAAGTCTCAATCATTGGTCAGAAATCCGTCAGTCTTGGAAAAGTGGGCGAACACGCCCTGGGTCATGCCCGTGATGCGGGGCATGATAGGTACGATTGGCGTGCGGAGGCGAAAATGCATTTAATGTTGTGGCAGACTTCGGGCATAGGGCGACACGCCCCATGTCATGCCCTGGGACACGCCCAAGGAGGGCATGTTAGGGGGCATGACAGTAGTTTTTCCTGTTATTTGTTCTCTTTCAGCAGGATTCCTCGAGATCGGATGATATGCCCTATGACATGCCCAGGGAGGGCGTAACAGGGGGTGTGTCAGGTCATTTTTGGCCAAAATTCTGGAAACCTGCAAAAAGAGAAATAAACATCAGTGGCATATATAAATATAAAAGGAGTTCAATATATTGGCTTATAGGACATGATTTGTCCAATAAATACAAGGAAATACACTCTTTTAGTTTAAACTACAAAACGTATTATCAAATTCTCCCAAGCTTAAGCTTTGCTTGTCCCCAAGAAAAAAATATAAAAATTAGATAATCATAAAAAAGTGACTAATCAAAAGATTCTAATTATACTAACACAAGTACTATGAGAAATTCTAAGTAGGGAAAAAGTGAAACTTAAATGAAAAACAATTATTTAGGTATGGTTTAACTTTTATAAACTTTACTCAACGAAAATAAATCATCCAAAAATTTGACGAAATTTTTTAAATAGATTTAAGCAAAGCAATGAAAATTAAAAAACGCATTGAGTTGTTACTAGATCCAACCAATGCATTATAATTATATCAATTAAATAACAAAAATCTAAGTTTAAATCCAAAACTAATACTGATTTTCTTTCTTCTTTTCTTAGTTATTAAATAGAATTCAAAAGCATGAATCAAAAGGACTTAATTGGACCAAAGCGTTTGGTTTAGGATTATGATTAGGAGTGGAATTCAAAGATAAATAGGGAGGCTTAAAATCACACTAAACCAAAACAAAGATTTTAAAAAAATTTCATTTTAAACAAAATATTTTTCTTTTTTTTTCTTTTCCATTTTTTTTCTTTTTCTTTTTCAAAATAAAGGCCATAAATATTTTTATTTTCATTTTGAATTGGCCAAATAAAAGCAAACATTTCTTTTGAGCATACTTTTTTCAAAAATTTCTCCAGAATTATCACAAAATAACCTATCATAATCATGAAAATTCTTTATGAAACTCAAAAAAGCTAGTGTGATTAGATGGGTTGGAAATTTTGGCTTTGGTGAAAATGATATGAAAAGAGGAGCTATCAAATGAAATTGGAAAAAAGGCTCAAAAATGGGTAACTAGTGGTGAATGTTTTTAGGTTGACAGGAAAGTTCAAATGAAAGTAAAAATGGCCTAAATAATATTCATGCTTTTAAATTTATTTAAAAAATAGATTTGAAAATTTTCAAAAAGCAAGTCCTAGATAATAAAAGAAGATTGATGAAATTATCTTGAAAATAGAAATAATCGGTGACTTGGATCGTTCACATCTATTGCGCTATTCAAAAGTTGACTTTACAAAAATAATCCAAAAATGAAAAGGAAAATAGTGGATGATGAATTTTTGAGAAAGTAATGAAAATAAAGAACGAAATTCATAATGGAAATGCCAGTTTTAGAAAAAATATTTTACATTAACATTCTACCACGATTTAAAAACACAGCATGGCCAACATTTTCCTTGTAAAACATAATTAAAAAGGGCGATTAGAAATATTATATTTAATTAAGTTGTTTATATGAGATTTTGAGAAAAACAAAACAAAAACAAGGGTTACTATTGAAATACCAAAACGTCTAAACTATTAAAGTAATAACAAAAAGCTTTTTTTTAAAATATTTTCTATTTTTTGAATTTTTAAGATATTCATTTTTTTTGGATTTTTTAAAATTATTCACAAAAAGAGAAATATTCACACATAGCAAAAAGAAGGAGGAAGTCCTCCCCTAAGCTTAAAATGGACATTGTCCTCAAAGGAGAAAGGAGGTTAGTGAAGGAGAGAAAATTAAATTACACAATTGAAAGTACAGAATTGAAAAACAGGTACTTCCCCGGATTTATTCTCTGCGAATGTTGATTGATGCCGCTCCCACATGCTTGCTCTTTTGGATCTTCATGAAATGTCTTCTTTTGACTTCGTGATGGATTCTGTAACGTTGGAGCAGACGATCGCAGAAGCTTCAGCTTGTCGTAGCCGTCCGGGGCAAAAATTATAAAATGAATAAAATAAAAAAAGATAACTTGGGTTGCCTCCCAAGAGTGTCCTTTGTTTAAAACATCGTTTGCGCTCGACGCAACAAAATAATAATGTCCAAAAATATTTTGTACAAAATAATAATAATTAAAGTTTTCAAAAAAAAAAATAAAAGTTCAAAGTTAGTTAAAGTTCGTGCAACAAATATTTAACAATGTTTGGACTGACATCAGCACCACCAGAGAATTATAGTTTAAGATGCTGACCATTTACTTTGAAATTTCCCTTATCAAGGTGTGAAATTAAAACAGCACCATAAGGAAAAATTTCTAAAACAGAAAACAGACCAAATTCTCAGCTCCTCGCTTATCGCGGATCTCTAAGTCAAACTCCGGAGGAGTAATACCCAGCAAATCAAGCGTGGCTTGGCATTCGATTTAGAATGAAGATATTTGAGGGCCGAGTGTTCCGTAAAAACAATAATTTTTTAAATTGTAATATATGGACGGAATTTATCAAAAGCGAATATTACAGCTAGGAGCTCCTTCTCTGTCGTGGTGTAATTTTCCTGTGCAGATGTAAGCGTTTTACTAGCGTAATAAATGGGGTGGATGTTTTTAGATATGCGTTGACCTAATACGGCTCCCACAGCGAAACTACTAGCATCGTACATAATCTCAAAGGGAAGGTCCCACACCGGAGCTATAATAATTGGGGCATTAATTAATTTTTCTTTTATTAAATTAAAAGTAGCTAAGCAAAGGTCATCAAAAATAAATGGGGCGTCTTTTTCTAAGAGAAGGGTAAGGGGCTTGGTGATCTTGGAAAAGTCCTTTATGAAACGGTAGTAGAAACAAGCGTGACCTAGGAAACTTCTTATAGCTTTTATGTTTGTAGGCGGCGGCCGCTTCTCGATAACTTCTATCTTGGCAATATCTACCTCAATTCCTCTCGTAGAAATTTCATGACCCAAAACTAACCCTTCCTTCACCATAAAATGGCATTTTTCCCAATTTAGGGCAAAGTTTGTTTCTTCGCATCGTTCTAAGACTTTTTCGAGGTTTTCTAAACAACTATCGAAAGCGTCACCAAAATAGGAGAAATCATCCATGAATACCTCCATAATGCTTTCTACATACTTGTCAAAGATAGCGAGCATACATCGTTGGAATATAGCTGGCGCATTGCACAATCCAAATGGAATTCTTCGGTAGGCGAAGGTGCCAAAGGGACAAGTAAACGTAGTTTTCTCGTGGTCCTCGGGGGAGATGGGGATTTGAAAATACCCCGAGAGGCCATTGAGAAAACAATAAAAGCTATGACCGGAAAATCATTCTAAAATTTGATCGATGAACGACAAGGGAAAATGATCCTTGCGGGTGGCTTCATTTAACTTGTGATAATCAATACACATTCACCACCCGGTCACCGTCCGTGTCGGGATTAATTCATTATTCTCATTACAAACTACCGTTATCCCTCCCTTCTATGGCACTACCTGGACAGGGCTAACCCACTTACTATCAGATATTTGATAGATAATTCATGCGTCTAAGAGTTTAATAACCTCGCCCTTAACTACTTCTTTTATGTTTGGGTTTATACGGCGTTGAGGTTGCATGGAGTTAAGCGAATTATCTTCCATTAAGATTTTATGAGTGCAGAAAGATGGGCTTATGCCCTTGATATAAGAAATTTTCCCTGGCAATTGCTCAGCGATGTTTACGTAAAACTAAAAGAATTTTATCATTTTGCGCATCCGTGAGGTAGGCTGAAACTATTACTGGTAACTTGGAATCTTTTTCTAAGAAGGCATACCTAAGATATTTAGGAAGTTCTTTTAATTCTGGGGTAGGGGGTTCTTCATAAGAGGTTTTATAAATTCTTTCTTTTTCAAATACTATGTCTTCATACACCTTTTTTAAAGAAAAATTAAAAGGGGTAGGGCTCGCAGCCATGGGGGCTTCTTGTAGTGATTCAGTTGGAAGAGTAGAGGAACAAAAATCAGAAAATTCTTTTTCAAATTCAGAGAGGCAATAGGAGGATTCTTCACTTTGGTGCATCAATTCAGATGGAAGAGTAGAGGAGGAAAAAAATTATAAAATTCTTTTTCAAATTTAGAGAGGCAATAGGAGTATTCTTCACATAGGTCATCTACGAAAAGACATGAGTCGTCATTTGCTTGGGTGTTCTTCATCGAGGGGGTGATAGAGAAAGTCACTTCGTCGTCGCCTACTCGAAGCAAGAGCTTACCATTTCTTACGTCAATGATAGATTGGTAGGTGGAAAGGAAGGGTCAGCCAAGGATAAATGGAACCTCGACGTCTTCTTCGATGTCCAAAATGACGAAGTCCACCGGGAAGATAAACTTGTCGACTTTTACTAAGATATCCTCCACTATTCCTAACGGGTACTTAACAGATCTGTCGGCGAGCTGGATACTCATGCATGTGGGGTTGAGGCTACCAATTCCTAACTTCTTAAACAACGAGAGGGGCCTCAGATTTATACTTGCACCTAAGTCGGCCAATGCATTCTTGACAAAAAGGTCACCAAAGACACACGGAATAGAAAAGCTACCCGGGTCACTGATTTTCTTTGATAAACCATTTGTCAAAATAGCAGAGCACTCGACATTTATTGTGACATGCGAAAGGTTCTCTAACTTCTTTTTGTTAGTCAAGAAGTCCTTAAGGTACTTAGCGTACTTTGGCATCTAGCAGATCGCTTCGTGGAAGGGAAGATTTATGTGGATTTGCTTGAACATTTCTAAGAAGCGGGAGTATTGATCATCCTGACATTGTTTGTTAAGTTCGGAAGGGTATGGTGGAGTTGGATTATTTTTGAAAATGGGTTGTGGAGTGAGATCTTTTCCCAAAACGGGGGTGATAACTTATTCAACAGAGGGTGGAATTTTTAAAATGGGAGCGGAGCTTTGATTTTTTAAAACGGTGGCGGAGCTTGCCTCGGGCTCTTCACTAACCATACCATAAACTTGCATCCCACTCCGAAGAGTTACAGCTTTCGCTTGCTCTCTCTGGTTGGGCTTGGTATTGGAAGGAAGAGACCCTGTGGGTTGCTCAGAAATTATTTTTGCGAGCTGTCCTACTTAATTTTATAGACTTTTAACTCTTCCAGTTAAGGTTCTTATCGTAGCGTAATTTGTGGTTATATATTTAGAAAGTAACTCCTCCAAGCTTGGAGGTTTTGGATAGTTTTGAAGAGGTGGTTGTGGTGTAGAAAAATGATTTTGTGGTGGCGGGCGCATGGCGTTCGAGGGATTACCCCACAAAAAATTCGGGTGATTTCTTAAAGTAGGATTATAACTATTCGGAAAAATTAAATCGGGCGCAGGAAAATTCGCAGCAGAAAAATTATTAAAAGCATTTCTAGGCATATTATTAACATAATCTACTTGTTTGGGAGCAAGAGTTGCAGATTCCCAAACCTTAGGGGCGGAGGCAGCAGTCATCTCCGTAATTTTTTTGCTTAATATTTCAACTTATAGAGCAAGCTGGGAGACATTGTCCACTTCAAAGATACCTGCAGGTTTGTTTAGGCGGGACCTAGGCATATTCCACTGATAAGTGTTCATGGTCATGTCCTCGAAAAGATCAAGAGTTGCTTCCAGGGTCTTATGGTTTAAAGTACTAACAGAAGCTGCGTCTATCATTTGCTTTATATTTTTATTTAGCCCATTATGAAATGTCTGCACTTGTTACCATACAGGCAGCGCGTGATGTGGGAATCGTCTTATAATTCTTTAAATATTTTCCAAGTTTCATATAAGGTTTAGGAGTCTATTTGTCCAAAAGCAGAAATATTGCTCCTAAGTTATGTAGTTTTAGCTAGCGAAAAATACTTCGCCAAAACATTTTCAGTTAATTGATCCCAGGTTGTGATGCTATTTTTAGGTAGAGGTTTCAGCCACTGCTTAGCCTTAGGTCTAAGAGAAAAAGGAAATAATCTTTGCTTAATAGCATCATTTGTAACACCATTTATCTTGAAGGTGTCACAAATCTCAAGAAAGCTTGTTATATGTGTGTTCGGATCTTCATCTTGAAGTGCGTCATATTACACATACTGCTGCACCATTTGAATTATGTTAGGCTTCAGTTCAAAGTTATTATTAGCTATAGCAGGGCACACTTTACTAGATTCTGTTCCCTCTAGATTCGGTCATGCATAATAGGACATAGGCCTATGCACGAACTCCTCCACGTGGGGTTCTTCCATTTTTAAAGTATAAAGTGACTTGGAGTCCACAACCGATACTTGGAGAGTAGGGCCTAGAAATTGCGATCTTCTCCAAAGAGTATGCTCAATTTTGTGGTCCAAGTCCAAAATAACCGACGGACTCCCGCGGGTCATGCCCTAAAAGAAGAGAAAAGAAAAAAAAGAGAAATAAATAAACTAGAAAAAAGAAAAGAGAAACTAAAAAAAAAATTTGAATAGATTTTTTCTAAGATAATTTAACTCCCAAACTTCCCAAAGGCTGCCCAATGAAGGGTTCGCAAGGTACTAGGCAAGATAGTGGCACTTAAAGCCCTTTGCCCCTTTCAAGAGAATTAGGTGGCGTAGAAAAATTATGAAGTGGGTTTCTATTAAGAGCGATGATAAACATTTTTGGATTTTAAATTTTTTTAGAAAGAGGATGAGAAAGAGAAATTATAAAATTAATAGGTTCGTGTTTTCGATATATCAACGAAAATTTCTCCCCGGCAATGGCGCCAAAAACTTTGTTATAGCTTTTCGCTTAAGAAAAGAGAGCTGAACTAGCAATCCAATTTGGCAAGTATACCTATTGAACTGTAGCTAGGGGACACAAGTGTCGTATTGAAATCCGGGAACTGTTGAGTACACTTACTCACACGAAGACTACTAATTTATCGATGGAAAATTTTTAGGGAAAAAGAGAGAATTAAACACACTTAATGAAAGGAAAACTAGCACTAAAGGAGAAGTAAATGCAGTTAACTAGAAAGCATAAAAGAAGCGATTATGATAAAGGATTAGAACAATGAAATGGAAATGCACTCGATCGAGAATCACCTCGGCTAAAGTCAATTAAAAACACGATAAATAAACCTAATCTTAATAGGGTAAAGGTCCTTGACCGTGGAGGTTCCTAAAGCTTGAACACGCTTCTCTCGAAGTCGTGCCAAACTGAGTTTAGGAAGGTCCGACCGACTCTCGTCTAAATTAGAAGCCTAAAGCTCGCTTTACGCGGTGAACCCCACTATTGGATTTTACTCCAATCCGGGAGATTTGGACGTCTGCCTCTCTCGAGGGGTGCGTACAACTCTCTTTACTCTTGAAGGCTCACTTCAAACTGTCGTCCTCTTGGCTATCCAAGAATGAAAGCTATATTGGAAATTATATATCGACAATATAATTCCAAATGAGAAAAATCAAGAGTAATTTGAAGGCCTAAACCCTAAAAAGAAAAAGTAAATTCAAAGCATCATAACTTAATCACTCGAACCTCGGATCATTAAGATCGAGTACAAGGAGGATTAGTTAATCATAGAGAAGTGGAGGAGGAGGGATGAGTAGAAATGCATAATAACACCAAGTAAACAAGGACACTTATATTTATAATAAAGAGGGCTACAACTATTTGAAATGAAAATTACAATTTCAATGAAATAAAAGACTAAGCTAGCATTAACACTAGTCTACAAAAGAAGTACAAAGCTAATAGAAAAGTTATTACAAAAGGAGAACAAAACTAGGATTAGAAAAACATGAAACGAGAAAGGGAGAGAGGGAGAAAAAGCATAAAAAGGACTAGTAAACAAAAGGGCAGCACCTCCCCTCCCAACCCAAGCTTGTCTGAAATGGAAGGGGGGCACCTGAATTTATAGGAAAATTTCTCGGGTTGGTCACGCCCTAGGTCACGCCTAGGGAGGGCATGTCAGGGGGCGTTACAAGTACGGGTTTGACCTCGGGTTCTGGATTCTGGCGGGAAATATGATTGCTTCTGTACGATGGCTGACACGCCCTGGGTCACGCCCGTGTAGGGAGGGCGTGACACGTACGTCAAGTCTCAATCATTGGTCGGAAATCCATCAGTCTTGGAAAAGTGGGTGAACATGCGATGGGTCACCGTGATGGGGGCGTGATAAGTACGATTGGCGTGCGGAGGAGAAAATGTATTTAATGCGGCAGTAGACTTCGGGCAGAGGGCGACAAGCCCCGTGTCACGCCCTGGGACATGCCCACGGAGGGTGTATTAGGGGGGCGTGACATCAGTTTTTCCTATTATTTATTCTCTATCAGCAGGCTTCCTCGAGATCGAGTGACAGGACCTATGACACGCCCAGGGAGGGCCTGACAGGGGGGCGTGTCAGGTCATTTTTGGACAAAAATTTTGAAACATACAAAAAGAGAAATAAACATTAGTGGCATACATAAATATAAAAGGAGATCAATATATAGGCTTATAGGACATGATTTGTGCAATAAAAACAAGGAAATACACCCTTATAGTTTAGACTACAAAATATATTATCAATTGACACTAGAGAAATAGTCTCTAAATCTGCCTCTTCCTGAACTGAGATGACTCAGTCCTATCTTCTTCATAGCTCCAAGAATGAAACATCAACAATATTATGCTTGAGCTGTGAAGTAACTATAGTTAGGGCTTGCATTGTTCCTTTTTTAACTTAGATAGATAACTCCCTTATGTTGCAATTGAAGGTGTGAATGACAACAACTATCTTTCTTGAACTTTTAGATCAACAGCGAAAATAATTTTATCAAGCTCTGCAAATTTGATTAGAGGAATAAGATGAAGCTCTGGATTTCCAACAGTTAATTTCTTCTTCCTTGGAATACCACTTTTGTATCCCGCCATCCAACGGCTCTTTGAGCAGTGGGACCATCTAGAGTTTGTAGCTGCAACTTCTCTTTTTCATTAATTATTATACAGAACGCAAGCGACCACATTTTTCATCTACTGTTCCGTTCCCGCCAAATTTGAATTCCTGTTGATGTCATCATGACTCATCACCTATGGACTTAGCAAAATACAGACAATTCTGCATAGGCGTTGAGTGAAGACTTATCACTCAATGCCAAAACACTTAAGCAAAATTCTACACCACTAGGTGTTGTAACGCCACTAATTTTTGGTGTTAATTTTAATTCCCTTAGTGGAGTATTTTTGGTGTCAGGGCATTATGTTGATGTGAAGTTAACGAGTGTCGTTTGTTGGAGCATGGGTTTGCTCAGTGGGTTTTCCTGTATGGTTGGTTTTGGCTTGGTTGTGCACCTTCCCTCGCGAGTCGTGTCTGTTTTGGTGACTCGGTGGAGCTTTTTATAGGCATGTGGTCGGGTTTTATCTTTGGGTGGTGTTTTACCAGAGTTTGGTTTGACGGATTTGGATTTTGACTTCGCCATTTAATTTGTTCCATTAGTATTTAGCTACGGTGCGATTTTCTTAAGATTCCGAATTAGCTTGAGTTCGGGTCATTTTGGGATTATTTATTATTAATTATAATGTAATTTTAAAATTTTATATATATATAACCGGCTTGAAGGGTTGCGTAAAAACCCTATTCATTGTCTTCACCACCGTGTCGTCGTCAGTTTCGCGAAAGAGGAGGAGTTCGGTGTCTCGCGTGCTTTCGGTTGGTGATTTATAGCGACTCGGTAGTCGGTTTTGTCTTTAGAGTAGAGATTCAGAAAGCTCTCGCCGAGAGCTATGCGATCGTTGTAAGCTTTTCTTGTTTCTCTATTTTTTGGTGTGTTAGGGTTTGTGGGTTTGACCTCCTTCATCCCCCTAAAGTTTCAGGAAACATTGCTTAGGTCTTCTTGCGAACGAACCTTGCCGTGGAGCGTTGGAGGAGGCGGATCTTTCCGAGATTTGAGGCAAAAGGCGATTTTCCCCTTGCTTGCTAATTTTCCTTCTATTTCTTTCCTTTTCTTTCTCTCCTTGTATACAGGAGTTGTGTAGGGGTTATCCTAGAGAAAATCCCTAGGATAGTTAGGATTTTTTTGCTAGAATCTGTCAAGAATGTTTGACATGCTAGGTAAAAATCGCTGAATATAGGTGTAGAAGACTATCTTAAATTCGTCGAGTAATGTCATTAGATTTGTCGAGTATCATAGTTTAGCCTAAGGGCAATTTTGGCATATATAGTGGGAAGGATTTGTTGAGTATGAACTAGGTGTAGAAATCTGTTAGGGTAAATTCGTCGAGTATCTTGGCTGGCATGCCATTGAGTGAAGTTAGATTCGTCGAGTGTTTAGGTGTCGAGTTCGTCGAGTATTGGCCGTCATGGGGTTGAGTGAAGGTAAAAGGCATTGAGTGCACTCGACGATTCGTCGAGTATGGCCTAGAATAGGAAGCGTTGAGTGTAATCGACGAATTCATCATGTTTGGCTTAGGATTAGAAAGTGTCGAGTGGTCTGGCGACCAAGTCTTTTTCATCGAGTATATACGCCGCTTTTTGTATTTTCGTCGAGTATCGGCAGTATTCGTAGGGTATACTCGCCGAATTGTAGTTGGACTTAGTGATTTTCGCCGATTTGTGTCTGATTCGTCGTGTATAGTCCTTAGAGTAAATTTAGGGATTGTTGGGGTATTTATTTGGGTTTAGGCTTGGGTTTGGTTTGCGGTATTTTGGTATAATGTTTTCTTCGACTAGGAAGGTTGGCAGTGGATAAAGGACCACCAACTGGATGCCAGATTATGAATCTTTACACGTGGTGGTGTGTTTGGTCTTTGTTTTATGGACTGTTGGGTTGTGTTGGGCCAGGTGGCCACCACCAGAGTGCCTTTTTGTGAGACATTTGGGTCTGGTAGTTCGGTTTTGGACATTTTTGTCACCAACTCCGCCCTAGTTGTTTTCACTAGTGTTAAGGATTCACGTTTTCGATCTATTTTGTGCTCATTTGCTTCTTATAGATCAGTTATGTTATATCATGCTTATCATTGCATATTTTGTCGAAGTATGTCTTCGTCCTGCACTTGGTGCAAATTTCTTTTAATCTATTATTGCAAATTTTCACTTTACTTGCTTTTATTTGGATAATCAGCTGTAGTTTTAACTTTTCTTATAGTCGGGTTTAGTAAACCCTTTCTTTCCTTTTTCCTACTTATTACCTGTTTATTTCCATTGCCGCTTCCAAATTTCTTGCTGAGGTGTTCTTTGAATGCCTTAGGTTCAGGGCTGTAGTCGGTGGAGCGGCTGTGTTGGGTGGTAGCTTATGGACTGCATTTGTTGTAGTGGGTTCATTCCTCCCCATCGTGAGGTAGTTTGTTGTTTCGAGTTTTAGTTTAGACATGCGTACTTTCAGTGGATTCGTGTAGGGTTGTTGACGCCCACTGGTAGTTTTCTTTTGAAATGTTGAATATTTTGCTAGCTGATAGTTTACCTTTTTGGTTGGTGGTACTTGCTCTCTGGGAAGGTTTTATGTTAGGTTGCACGTTAGATATTTAAAATTATAAAATTTATTATTACTATTACTTCATACATGCCATATTTGAAATCTAAATCACTATATTTATCAGACGTAAAAGCTACTTTCATAGTTATTATAAATCTATAGTCTTGCATACCATGAGTTCTCCTCTAGGGACGTTTATACTCATATTGGACGTCTAATATTGTAAATGAAGTATTTTCCGCATCGTATGATTATTTTTCTCTCGTGGAATAGATGAGCCACTGAGATGAGGGATACGGCTAACCGCTTAAACTTTAAATGGATTTTCCTCTTAATAACTTATTGATTTTTCTTAAAAGTGTTAAGTTAGAGTTTTGCCTGAGCATCTGCAGTTATCCCCTGCTGACGTGGCATCATTATGTGCATTTTCTCTTGCTCTTATATATCATTAAAAGCGGAGAAAATACGTGTTGTGATAGTTGGTATCATAGGGATGGGTTGTTTAAAAATTGGTCAAACAGCTATCTGAGGTTTGTGTTAGTAGTCTAGTTTCATTTCATACACACAATGATGTGTCATAAGTAGGTCTTTGATGATGCATGAACACTACACTCATAAGCTTGATAAGAAGTATACGAGGCATATTATGTATTCTGGGATGCATAATATGTGTTTGTATATGGATCCTAATAGGAGGCAACATGTGACTGTTAAGTAGTATGGGATGCAAAACAATAATCACATGAATGCGCATTAGATTTTACTTTTCGTTGCATGCGATATTATGTAGTATGTGATGCATAATATTTCAAGTGTACGCCCCTCATAACATATAGTAAGGCTTTTTTTAGAATGCATAGCACGACATACATGGCATAACATAACATTAGCACTCGTGTCAAGCTAAAGACTTACATGATGACATTTATACACACATGGTTTGGAGCCAAAATAGAAGAATAAGAATTCATACATTCATGTATTAGGCACATGAGTCAGCAAGATGACTGTATATCATCCTAAGTTTAGGAATGACATCATAAATGAAAATCCCAGAGCAAGTTAGCAGCATGAGCAAGTATTTATGTATGTATTTATCTGAACTAAATTGTTTGGTTCTAGCGGTTAAGCTAGGTTTTGATTAGATATTCATTGTTTGATTAGAATGACACCTAAGCGTCCAGTGATGAGGTCGACTCCACAGTCGGAGGTGGAATCGTCTGGTGCCCAGAGTGAGGACATGATAGAAGGATTGCGGTAGAGCAATGTTGCTTTGTCGAGGCAAATGTTAGAGATTCAGTTGCTAATCCAGGAGTTGTTGTCTGTTGTTTCTAGTAAGCTTCTTAGAGAGTAGGACCCGAATGTGGGTCAAGCTGTCCCTACTCCCCCTACACCTCTGGTGCCCCCAGTTTTTGTGCCACTAGAGATGGCAATAATTTCACATTTCCAGCGATTAGGACCCCCTACTTACGATGTTAGAGCAGATTTTTTGTCTTTGGATGATTAGATTATAGCCATTGAGGAGATGTTCGCATACTCAGGAGTTTTAGCAGACCAGAGAGTGATGGTCGCTGCTTATCAGTTCAAGGGACTTGCAAAGAGTTGGTGGTTGTGAGAAAAGGAAAACATTAAGGATGGGTGCTCCTGGGAATCTTTCAAGGAATTGATGCTGAAGAATTCTCTGCCGTCGGTCTAGCCGGACTGTTTGATGAATGATTTTCTATATCTAAAGCAAAGACAGCGCACTGTTAGTGAGTATGAGGTGGAGTTCAGCAAACTGTGTTGATTTTCCCCTAACATGGTGTCCTCAGAATCTAGCCGAGTTAAACGTTTTCTGGGTGGTCTTAGGAATGGCATCCAGTAACTAGCTAGTGCTTATGGATCTAAAAGTTATTCTGAAGTTGTGGAGGTTTCTCTGAAGGTCGAGGAGATCGACAATGCCAAGAACCGAGGTCAACAAATGAGAAAAGGTAAGAGGAAGACTGGTGAGGGAAAGAGTTACCAGGAATCCGGTGCTGTTTCGAGGAAACAGAGCAAAAAAATATGCAGTTTTTGTTGACGACCAAGACATCCGTTTGAAAGATGTTACCAGCAATTAGGAGCTCAGAAGCAGGAGCAGGTACATGTAATTCAGAGTACTCTTAAAGGAGATTTTTTTCTTCAGCGTGTAAGCGGAGGGGGCACGTGTCACAACCCGCATTTTTCTCACCATTTAAATAAATCAGAGCAAGAGAAAACTACGAGCTGTGATGCCACGTCGAGCAGGGGATAACTGCCGACGCTCAGGCAACACTCTAAACCTTCAAATCATAAGTTAGAATGATTATAAAACTGGTTCAATTAATTAGCCGTATCCCTCGGCTCAGTGGATCAGATAGTCCACGGTTCGAAAACTAATTTTTATACGTAGCGGAAAATACTTCATTTTTTTGTCAACATCCTAAATGAGCGCATAAGTGATCCCGAGGGACCCTTACGCTGACCCAAAATTCTAGTTTTAATTTATACATATATAGGAAAAATCATCTGTTATACGTAATTTAAGAAAGTACGCTAAGTGAGTTCTCTTTAGAAATCATGCTGATCATGCTTTATACATAATATAGTTGAGGTTTTATAGTTTTAAAATAGCTAGCATCCTAGCATAAAACTTCCCAGAGCAAGTAAACTAGGTCCCCAAAGACAGGGTAGCAGTAAAAGTAAACATATCTAGTGCAAAAGGTAAAACTACCAGGGGCGTCAACAACTGACACTAACCCACTGGCAAGTACGTATGTCTGTAGAAAGTGCAGTAAAACTACCTCACAATGACTCACGAGAGTCTCAACAGTCAACAGAAGGACCTCCAACAGCACCACAGCAACAGCCACCTACTGGCTACCGCCCAGAACCTGAGGCGTTCAGAAGAAAATAGAACACCTCAGAGCAAGGAAAAAAAAAAGAAAGCAAGTGCTAAAAAGGAAAGTAAGGTAAAAGCAGGTAAGGTAAAGTAAGGAGAGTACAAACTAGAGTAAAAAACAACAATGCCCAAGGAAGGGCGAAAAGCAAACCTGCACCAAGTGCGGGTAAACAGCAACTACTCTGCCTAAAAACCTGCAGAGTCAACATGGCCATGATGCCAAAAAAAAATGCTGCAACACCTACGGAAGAAACGCCTAACATCCTAAACTGTGAGAGGCGGCAGTAGCAAAAACAAGAAACTTGGAATCAGGTTGAAAACGTTCCAAATCGCCCAACCACTAATTCCAAGTCAACAAATTGCTCAAGGGTTGACACGTGAAGGCACAAAAAACCCATCACTCACTTGCCCAGAAAACTACTCGGGTCAAGGTAAAGAGTGCGGTCATGGCTACATCACACCACACAACCCATAAAAGAGCCATCCACCACCACTACTGACCACAACCCACGATTCGGCCTTCGAAAGGTAACAGCCGACAAGGGACTTTCGATTCGCGAGCAAAACACTCGGGGAGAAATCAACGCTAAGGAATCCATCGTTGCGGTTACGCAACGCCGCTGCGAGTGAGTACACTCACTCGATTCTAAGCCTAGCGTACGAGCACCGACATCGGGTCGCACGATTAAAAGACGCACGACCATAGGCCGTGCGTGCACAGTTACACCTAAACGCCTCAATTAGGCAAACTAAGAAAAATCCCAAACCCTAGACCTACACCTAGGCCTAACATAAACTCAACCCGACGCTAACCCACATCTACGCTACACACCTACCGCGACGCCGTCCTAAATCGGAAGCTACTAGCGGGAGGGTAGAAATCCTAATTTTTCTAGCGCGTTTTCAATAGGGATTAGGTTAAGGAGAAATTCAATTAACAAATTTCAATTTGCACGAATATATGAAATTAACAAGGAATTGAACAAAAGGGAGGCCAAACGGCGAAAAGAGGAGAAACACTTGCCTCGCACGTATCACCGAAAAAAATTCGCCGGCACAACGGCGCTATGGCGGACGCCCAAAAGCACAAAAAGCTTCACAAACCCTAGAGGGAACATTTGTCAAAACTATAAAACAAAAACGAACGAAAACCACACCGGATCTCAGAAAAATCCACGGTGAAATCCCAAATAGATTACCTCAGAAGGAAGATCACGGCGAGAGGAGTTCGGATCCGGCCTCAAACAGGGTTTTCGAGCGGTTCCGGGCGGTGAACGGGCGGTCGGAGCGGGCAGTTGCCGTCCGCCTCTTCTCTTCCGCGAACAGGAGCGGGGCTCGGTTTCTTCGGTTTACTGATGCTGGGCGGCGGTTTGGGGGGGGGAAGAAAACCTAAATGAATTCTAACTTATAAATATATATTTCTATATACTTATTTAAATATAAAACTACCTATAACTAATATCTAACTATCATACTAACTAAATATTATAATACCCCTTATAATGTATTATAATCTAACCTATTATATAAAATAATGTATTATACTCTTATAACAATGTATTATACTTATAATATAATGTATAATTTAATGTATTATACTTATATGAATATTAATACACCTACCCTAATACCCATTCGCACTAACTCACACAAATTTAACCACGTAACCACACAGACACGTCTAACAACACGCGCCCGCGCACACAATTTCAACTCCGCACGCACGCACACGCACGAACAAAAGGCACGCCTCAACCACGCGCCACGCTACACATGCGTAAATAAGCAAATACGTCATCATAAAATGACGACTCGCTAACTAGCGTCCGCCAAAATGACGCAAAAATTTAACGTCCTCGGAATCCGGCCAAACTCGCACCGTAGCTAAATACCCGTGCTACGAACACAACGGCGAAGTCGAAAACGACCTCCGACGATCAAACACTCGGGTTAACCTCGCCCGAAGCCAAAACACGAGGATTCCCTGAAAGGCTCAACCGGGCCTCCAAAACAGACACCGGCTAGCTGGGGAACCCCGCAAACAGGCTAAACCTCTAAGAACACCTAACGAGGTACTCTAACAACGGCACGAGCCGGAAAAAGCCAACGTAACGCCAAACGCGAATTTAAATAATCGCAGAAAATCGGGGGCGTTACAATTTGGCCGGCAGAATCGGCGCCTTGTGGTGATGACCCTTCAGGACGTGGAGGTGTCACCGCAAAGCGGCGGTTCTGGGCCTAAGACCCCGGTGGTTGAAAAAGAAAAAAAAAAGGGGGTCTTACAAGTGGTATCAGAGGCAAACATCGATCAGAAGGAAGTCGCAGTCCACAAACCCTCGGTCACCCCCGCTCGACTTTAGTTTGGGGACAAACTAAGCAGCGGAAGCAGTGGTGTGCCCATATGGGGATCACATATAATTTGTCCACCTTTAGGTAATATTTGAACGTTTTTCTCAGCATGTGTTTTCGTTGCGCAGCCTCCAGCACAGCCTACGCCACAGGGCGGAGTTCAGCAGACTCAGGGAGTTGCACCACCTCCACCAGTCCCCGCCCCTTTCCTGCAGTCAGACATGGGACAGACCCTGACTGCCATTCTGGAGGCCTTCAGGGCCCAGCAGGTTCCGGTCCCGCAGCCCAATCTGGGGGCCAACTGGCTCAGCATCTTCCGGGGTCTTTCTCCCCCGTCCTATCTGGGGACAGAGTCGGCTTTTCGGACGGAGGAATGGCTGGATATCATGTACGAGATGCTGACCGGGATTCGGTGTCCATGGGAGGAGAAGGTGGCTCTGGTTGTCTCCTGCCTGGAGTCCCATGCAAAGAGGTGGTGGAAGACGCTGTTGGACACGACATTTGCTGATAGAGAGGTTGCGGAGATCACTTGGGAGGAGTTCAGGGCCGCACTGCTGGAGCATTTCGTTCCGCAGTCGGCTAGGGATGATTTGGAGGAGCGGTTCTTACAGCTGAAGCAGGGTACTCGGACCGTGGTGGAGTACCATCGAGAGTTTGACCACCTGGCTCGATACGCAGATTCCTACCAGCTGGACGAGGCAGGGTATATCAGGAGGTTCTACAAGGGCCTACGTGAGGACTTGAGGGAGGCCCTCTTGTTTGTATCTGACGGGCCCATCTCCCGGATTTTGGAGATGGCCAAAAGGATTGAGGCAGATTGGCACACCACCCGGGGCCGGAAACGGCCAGCAGAGGATCAGGGACGAAGAGGAAGGAATGACCAGCGGCGAGGTGTTGTACCTGAGGGGAGGAGGACAGAGGACCAGCCTCGTCAGGACGTGAGGCCGGAGCCGAGGGAACAGGTGGTATTGGCCCCTCCACCCCTTCGGATGCAGGAGATGCCGAGACCCGGGGGAATGGCGTATCCCCCAGAGTGCTACTTTTGTCATCAGATTGGGCACATTCGGAGGAACTACCCCATGAGGGGGGCACCACCTCCAGCACATCAGGGCGGCCCACCAGCTCAGCATTACGGAGGCCGAGGACGCGGTCGAGGATACCAGGGGGAAGATCGTAGACAGGGAAGAGAGCAGGTATATGCCTTGGACCTTGCACAGCCGCAGAATCCGGAGCAGGTCATCGCAGGTATGCCGAAATGTTTCTTCGTTTACATAGAATTTCCCCTTTAAGTTGTTAAAACTTTGAATCGCACTAGATTGATAGCAAGGAAAGTAAAAACTCATTATAGAACCCTAAGATATCTAATCACCCCAGGTATAGTCTTCATCAGCGGCAAGCATGCCCGCACGCTGTTCGATACTGGAGCTACTCACTCCTTTGTGTCGGAGTCGTTCGTGGAAGGACTGGAAGGTGTGGAGCGGTTCACCGGCTCGAGGATGAGGGTGCGACTACCGGATGGATCTGAGCTCCTTACCACGGATCACTGCAATATGGAGGCAGAGATTGGTGGAAAAGCGTTCGAGGCTCCAGCGACGATTTTGAAGCTGACGGACTACGACCTGATCCTGGGCATGGTATGGCTGCACTGGAACTATGCCCAGATTGACTGCCAGGCAAAGAGGATCACCGTGAGACACGGGGACTCTTTCATTACCATTGAAGGTATAAGACCTGTCTCTCGTATACTCTTATCTTCGGTACAGGCCGTTAAGGCCCATCTGCAGGGAGAGGAGGTCTATCAGATTCTTTTGAGATGGCGGAAGTTAAGGAGTCGGTGACAGACATTCCGGTGGTGCGAGATTTCGCTGACATCTTTCCAGAGAAACTACCAGGATTACCTCCACACCGAGAGCAGGATTTTCAGATACAGCTTGTGCCGGGGGCCAAGCCGGCGTCTAGGGCCCCTTATCGGATGGCCCCAAAGGAGTTGGCAGAGTTTCGGACCCAGTTGCAGGAATTGGTGGAGGCAGGTTTTGTCAGACCGAGTTCCTCGCCATGGGGAGCACCGGTCTTATTTGTAAAGAAGAAGGATGGGACACTCCGCCTGTGCATCGATTATCGAGCGCTAAACAGGCTGACCGTCCGGAATACCTATCCGCTCCCACGGATAGACGAATTATTTGACCAGCTGGAGGGAGCCCACTATTTCTCGAAGCTGGACTTGAGATCAGGATACTACCAGTTGCGGATCCAGGAGGAGGATATCCCGAAGACGGCCTTTAGTAGCAGATATGGCCTGTATGAGTTCACCGTGATGCCCTTCGGGCTCACGAATGCTCCGTCGGCGTTCATGAGTCTCATGAACCGGGTTTTCGAAGCCTACTTGGATGTGTTCGTCATAGTGTTCATAGACGACATCCTGATCTACTCTAGGACGGAGGAGGAGCACACTCGGCATCTGGCACTGACCTTGGAGAGGTTGCGGGAGCATCACCTTTATGCCAAATTCAGCAAGTGTCAGTTCTGGTTGAAGGAGGTGGCCTTCCTAGGCCACATCATCAGCGGAGCCGGGTTATCAGTAGATCCAGCAAAGGTTCGGGCAGTTCGCGATTGGCCGCAGCTGAGGACAGCCACCGATGTACACAGTTTCTTGGGGCTTGCCGGTTACTACCGGAAGTTCGTGGAGGGGTTCTCTCGGATTGCCCTCCCCCTCACATCTTTGACAAAGAAGGAGGCACCTTTTGTTTGGACCCCGCAGTGCCAGGCGGCTTTTCAGGAGCTGAAGGACCGACTCATCTCAGCCCCTATTCTGGCCCTCCCATCGGGAAAGGAAGGATTCCAGGTGTATACCGACGCTTCGTACCAAGGGATGGGAGCGGTGCTGATGCAGAACGGACATGTCATAGCATATGCCTCCCGCCAGCTGAAGACCCATGAGAGGAACTACCCGGTGCACGACCTCGAGATGGGAGCGGTCGTTTTTGCTCTGAAGGTCTGGCGTCATTACCTTTATGGAGTCCACTGCGACATCTTCTCTGATCACAAGAACTTGAAATACGTGGACACTCAGAAGGAGCTGAATATCAGGCAGAGGCGCTGGGTGGAGTTCTTAGCAGATTATCAGTATGAGATGCACTACCACCCAGGGAAGGCAAACGTGGTGGCCGACGCGTTGAGCCGGAGAGCGGCCACTTCCGAAGCTGGGCCCCAGGTTATGTCTATGGAACTGGTCCAGTCATTCAGAGACATGCAGATATCCCTAGTGTCCGAGGATGATCCAGATCTGTATAGGGAGTATCTGGCATCGATAGTGGCCATAGACGACATTCGGGATCGCATTCGGGACGGACAGAGGACAGATGCGTGGGCGGAGCCGATGTTCCGAGCTTTGGAGGAAGGTTCGACAGGAGATTATTCCCTGAGAGATGGTTTGCTCCACTTCAGAGGCAGAGTATATATACCTGCAGGAGGCTAGATCCGAGAGGATATTCTGACGGAGGCGCATTGCAGCCGGTACTCCGTGCACCCGGGGATCACAAAGATGACCGCTGATTTGAAGAGGACGATGTTTTGGCCGGGCATGAAGAAAGACATTACGTACTTCGTGACCCATTGCGAGGCGTGTCAGTTGGTGAAGGCGGAGTGCAGGAACCCCGCAGGACTGTTGCAGCCACTCCCGGTGCCGGAGTGGAAGTTTGACGACATAGCGATGGATTTTATACATGGTCTTCCCCGGTCTCGGACAGGGAATGACTCGATTTGGGTGATTGTCGATCGTTTGACGAAGGTGGCCCGCTTTATACCGATCAGGAAGGATGACTCGGTGGGAGTGCTGGTACGGAAGTTTGTGGAGCAGTATGTCCGATATCATGGCGTGCCCCGGACGATAGTGTCGGACCGCGATGGACGGTTTACATCCAGGGAGTGGCGGTCAGTGCAGGCATATTTGGGCACCCGGTTGACTTTTAGCACGGCCTTCCACCCTCAGACTGACGGGCAGACAGAGCGCACCAACAGGACGTTGGAGGATCTACTACGACTGTGTATACTGGACCGAGGGGAGCCGTGGGAGAAGATGTTACCGTTGGTCGAGTTCTCCTACAATAATAGTTACCAGTCCAGCATCAGGATGGCGCCTTATGAGGCCTTGTATGGAAGGAAATGTAGGACCCCGCTTTCTTGGGTTCAGGACGAGGATCCGAAGCTGCTGGGATCGGATTTCGTTGAAGACACCGAGGCTCAGGTGAGGCTGATCAGAGATAGGATGCTGGAGGCGCAGAGCAGACAAGCAAAATACTATGACGCTCGGCATCGTCAGGTGGAGTTCCGGGTAGGAGATCGAGTGTTCTTGAAGATCCGGCCCATGCACGGAGTCTCACGGGTGCGCGGTCGGAGGAAGAAACTCAGCCCTAGGTATATGGGCCCTTACCGGATCCTGGAGCGGATCGGACCCTTAGCCTACAGGCTAGAGTTGCCACCAGAGCTGGCAGCTCTACACGACGTCTTCCACATCTCTTCGCTGAGAAGGGCTCTACTACGCCCGGAGCAGCGAATTTTGACCACAGAAGGGCCGGTAGCTTCAGACCGATCTGTTCACTTGGAGCCGGTTCGGATCGATGACAAAGGAGTGCGGATCTTGCGCCGCAAGAAGATTCCCTTAGTCAAGGTTCTGTGGAGAAATCACGGTCAGGAGGAGCACACCTGGGAACCGCAGGATCTGATGAGGCAAAGATACCCGGAGTTGTTCAGTCAGGTACATCTCACCACCTCTCGGTATACTATAAACTGCCTTCTTGTTTTGGAATGTTAAGACTAGACAAGGGAAATCTAGGACCTAGGCATGCACACTTAATCAGAATGGTAGGGGCTAATCTTTTGTTTATTGGGGAGATTATCTTCGTTATCAAACGAACGGTCGCCTGAACCCAATAGAAAGATCGAATGGGATGTTACAAGATTAATTTATTCCGATAGAAATCCCCGTAGGCTCAACCTCAATTTCGGGGACGAAATTTTTGTTTTGTTTATTGGGATTTGTAACATCCCATTTCCGGCTAGACCCCTAGGAGTCAGATTGGTCGTGACGGAACCCTAGGAAGCCCAAGATTGGAAATAAAGCGACTAATATTGCGGGTCACGGGTTGGTCACGCCCGTGACCGGCCCGTCACGCCCGTGACCTGGGCGTGTCTACTTCGACGATCGTCGATCTCCACGAGACGATCGTCGAACGCGCTGTCTGGGCATGTCACGCCCGTGACCATGAGTGTCACGCCCGTGACCTAGGGCGTGACCAGCCTTCGACGATCGTCGACCTCAATTCGACGATCGTCGGGCTCGAAACTTGCCGTTCGGGCATGTCACGCCCGTGACCTGGAGGTCACGCCCGTGACCTAGGGCGTGACCAGCCTTCGACGATCGTCGACCTCAGTTCGACGATCGTCGAGCCAGAAATTTACCGTCCGGGCATGTCACGCCCGTGACCTAGAGGTCACGCTCGTGACCTAGGGCGTGACCAGCGTTCGACGACCGTCGATCTCAAATCGACGATCGTCGACCATATTTAACCGCCCGACGCTGTCACGCCCGTGACACAGGTGTCACGCCCGTGACTACCGATCGACGATCGTCGATCTCAGTTCGACGATCGTCGAACCCAGAATGGGCTACCCGGGCCTGTCACGCCCGTGACCTATGTGTCACGCCCGTGACATTGGCCGAAACGACGGTTCAGGCCCGAAATAATTCTAACGCGCGTGGAAATTAATGCTGGCTTGGGAAGTTACACCAGGAGTAACTTCCGGCCGTTTTCCTTCTGTATTTATATAATAAATAAGGAAAAGGTGGTCCAATAGGAAATCGCCAGCTGGACACACCTGTTCAGTTCCGCCGTTTCTTATCCCCTCACCGTAACCGAAACGCTAAGGGGGAAACTTCATGGCCATAATGGCTTAAACTATTCATCTTCCCACTCCCTAAGTTATAAAAGCCCACTTGGACAAGAGGAGAGGGTTTACACGCTCAAGCAAACCAAGCAGATCCTTGTTCTTGCTGTAAAGAGGAGTTCAGCAACGCCACCACCGCGCCATGGCACCTCGTCGCTCTTCTCGCCTCCAAACCGCGAACAAGGTCCTCCTCTACTCCTTCTCTTTCATGGGTAGATCTTAGGATTCTTAGAAAGGAGGTTCGCGCTCAACGGAGCCGGATCCATCTCTCGTTTTCATGGAAAAACCATGAAAAAGATATTTTGAGTTCGCCGGAAACCGCCACCTCCGGCGGCCAAACCACCGCCGACCGCTAGTCATCGCCTCAACGGAGGTGGTGGTGGTGGTGGCTGGCCAGGGAAGTGACCGGACGGCCGGCAACGGATCACGGAATTCTTACAGGAAAAATGATTTTTCCTGTGTCTGTTCGGGTTCATGAAGAAGATGAACAGTAAATCGTTTTATATTTATAAATTATGTAAATAATTTTATAAGGAAAAGTATACTCGGTTTAGTATATTTTAAGGCTGCAAAATGAGGCACTTAGAGGCCGATTTAGGAAAAATGACCAGACACAAAAGTTGTAGCCCTCTGGGTCTACTTTAATATAAAATTGATTTTATTCAATTTGGGTGAGTGGTTTGACCACAGCACTCATTTTGGTGGGATCAAGACCTAGGCTAACCAGAAATTGAATTGGTTGCCTACGGTTCATAACAGGTCCAAATGACTTGAAATTTGGACCGGAGGTCTATAATATGTACATCGAGAGGCTGTCCAAAAATGAGAATTTTTGGAGAACTTTTGCCTAAAGTTTTTGTAAAAATTTAATAAACAATATAAAATTAATTAGGGGATGAAATTAAGTCCAAACTCCCCCAAATTTTGGGTGGTGGTCCCTGGCATCAATATTAAGATCTGTACAAAATTTCAACTCGAATGGTCGAGTTTTGAATAGGGAAGTATCAAGTCCTAGATAGGTCTTGGCGAGGGGTACTTTGGGGAAAAGTACGATTGGGGGTGGAGTGGACAAATCTCCTCAAAAGAGGCTGATGAGTTGGCCACTGATTTGTTGGGACTATGTCTACCCTCTTGGGTATCATGGTGTGGCTTAGGGTGGATTTTACCCTGAGAGATTGGCTCAACTCCAACGGGTGGGAGTTTGAGGTTTGTGAAGGACATAGGAGCAAAAGCTCTTGTATGCCCTTGAAATTTGGAGGAGAGGGGGATGATATGATGAAAACCCTCTGGTTGAGATAGTGATGGATTTGGAGGTAGTTAGGTACCTCACAAGTTGAGATGTAGGATTAGGATGGAAACGTAATTTAGTTATTTTAAGCACTAAAGCTAATCCAAAAATTATGAAACTCGGGAGGAGGGAGTTTTAGGATGTATTAGACTTATGGTAATTTTTCTGGAATTTTATGATTAATTTATATTATACTTCATGTGTTAAAGAACTATTAGCCCAATTTGTTGTTTCAATTATTTGGAGGCTTTACATTAATTATAATCAGTTAAAATTCTGGATTTAGATCTTGACTAGTAGAACATTGATCTCTGAATTTTTATAGAATTTTATGATGAGTAAATCTAGTACATTATTCACAAAAGATTGGAAGGGCTTTTATGTTTAAAAATTAATTATGGATAAAATACTTGCTGGAAAATTATGAAACTTGGCCAGTGCTAATTTTAGGCCTTAATCATCATGTCATAATTTATTTAGAATTTTTGGAAGAACACTTGCTGTACTTGATTCATAAACTATAGAAATTAGAGATTAATTCCAAAATAGTTTACATGTCATTTTGATGATAGAAAAATTATGATACTTAGGGTTTAGCCTTCTGAGATAGCCTACTAATTATCATAAATTTGCTGGACATCTTGCATGAATAATTAGGATAGTTCATGTTCAAACCGGTGGCCCTTGAGATTTTCGAGGAATTTAATTAAATGCCAAATAAATTAGGAAAATTTCCATTTTCTGGATTTAGGTTAGTTATACCAAGATAAGTCTCCAGTAAATAGTTTAGGGCATTTGGATGAGTAATCGATCCTTGCATAACCGGTTCGACATGTAGCCTAGGTCGGTCTGCATTTAGTAAATTGTGAAATGCAATAAAACATGATCTGTTGAAGATATAAAGAGTAGTGAGTAGTGGTGATAGTTAGAGTTAAGAGGTGCTCGGGTTTGGCGAAAGATCGCTTTTCCCGAGGAGTGGAAGGTTTAAAAATCACCCTAGGATAGTCTATCGTAATATGAGAAGGGAATCGGGCTAAGGGAAAACAACCAATAACAATAAGTGCCTTGCGAAAGGGAACTTCGGGCCGTAATGCACCGTCTTGGTTCCTAGTGCCCCTTGAGAGCCCTTCACGGGGTATACCGGGGGCAGTCCTGGGCTAACGTAAACTGTAATAACAAATCGACAAGAGTAACTTAGTAACTAGGGCTGCACTCTTCACAACACTGTTGGCACAGGAAGGTTGGGTTGGAAACGGACGGATGGTCCGGGGAGCTTCGGCTCGGTTGGTTTGGAGACGGACGGTTGGTCCAGGGAGCTTCGGCTCGGTTCTGTTTGGAGACGGACGTTTTGGTCCGGGGAGCTTCGGCTCGGTTCTGTTTGTTTGCGATTAAACTTGCATGTGCATAAGATAGGAAAGTTAAGGTGGTGGGTCTTTCGATATCGGGGAGTTCGATTGCACCGACACCGATATCGTTGACTCGGCGAGGTGGTTAGCACTTCGCCAACAGAAGTCCGGCGGACCAGTCGGCAAGAGTACGCAGGAGTCCGCCTCGTGCACCAGGCGTTGAGGGCGTACGATAGGTCAGACCAGTGTGCTTTACTGGTTTTGGAGGTGGGCGAGGCCCAACCCACCGCTTCCGTTTGCCACTACGGAGGTATCCTGGGAGGTAACGGCTCCGAAAGGGGGAACTAAAGGTCTGTGTGCACAGAGTCGGGTGTGTGAGTTGCACTGCATGACATAACATACCCACCATATAGTCGCATATCATAATCATTCATAACAACCTTGATACCTAAAGTATAAGTGGAATGGGACGCTTATACATTGGGACCTGCAAAACGACCCCTTGGTCTATAAGCTTGTGTGGGCAAGTTTATAAATCAAAGGTTATTTTCATATATAATAACCCCTGCTGTTTGATAACCGACACCCCAAGGTATAAGTGGTATGGGACACTTATACGATGGGAGCCTTGTAAAAGATCCCTTTGCTTATGTGTTCTCGCATAAGTGAAGGTTTAAATTCATTTAATTGCTTTTCGTACTGCTAGACCTATTACAACAACTTATTAACTGCTCACCTAATACATCTTGCTAGATTAGTTTCCGCTGCCATCTGTTTTTCATGTTTAATCTCCACCTTCATGTCCTTCCCTTTCTTCCTCTCCGCTCGGTACCTAGGAGCCATGGGGGGAAGGGGTAGGGGATGATAGGGCTTAGTCTTTATGACTAACGGTTTTCGAACCGCATCATTTAGGGGATCGTGGAGCCCAGCATGGAGGAGCAGCCCCAGAGATCGGTGCGCCTAGAGATGGGGCAGTCTAGCTCCGGAGTTCACACCGCCGGGACCGTGAGTCTCGATCCTTGAGTAGTTTCTAGTGTTTGCTTCCGCATGAGTGATATTGTAGTGAGGATATTTTGTACCGGGCATAAGCCCGTAATTATATTACTCTGATGTTTCTGTGGACACTCCCTTCGTGGAGCTCTCTTATTTATATATGTGATTTTATTATTGTGGACTGTTTACTATTACTTCAATAATTGTGCTACTTCTGTGATCGATTTGGCCGGCAGAATCGGCGCCTTGTGGTGATGACCCTTCAGGACGTGGAGGTGTCACCGCAAAGCGGCGGTTCTGGGCCTAAGACCCCGGTGGTTGAAAAAGAAAAAAAAAAGGGGGTCTTACAATCGATACTTGGGAAAATTCACCCATTTTATATTACTTGTGTGACCGGTTCACTGCCGTGATCTTTTGCATCAGCGTGCCCAGGAGAAAAATGCACGCCCCGGCGAAAATCACACGCCCAGGCGAAAAATACGCGGCCGAGCGAAAAACGAGCGGCCAGGCTAAAATCACGCGCCCGGGCGAAAAACGTGCGCCCTTGCAAAAATGTGCGCCCGAGCGAAAAACTCTCGGCCAGGCTAAAATCGCGCGCTGGGGCGAATATCGCGCACTCGGGCAAAAAACTCGCGCCCAGATGTAAAACGTGCGCCCGAGCGAAAAACGCGCGCCCCAGCGAAAAATGCGAGCCCGGGCGAAAAACGCGCGCCCGGGTAAAAAACGCGCGCTTGGGCGAAAATCGCGCTCCCGCGCAAAAAAAGAGCGGCCATGCAAAAAATGAGCGGCCCAGCAAAAAACGCGCACCCGGGCAAAACAACCAGCGCCCGGGCAACAAGCGCACGCCCGGGCGAAAAACGCGTGGCCAGGAAAAAATCTCACGACCGGCCGAAAAAATGCGAGGCCCGGCGAAAAATGCGCGCCTGGGCGAAAAACGCGCGCCCGGGCGAAAAACGCGCGCCCGGGCGAAAAACGCGCGCCCGGGCGAAAAACGCGCGCCCGGGCGAAAAACGCGCGCTCGGGCGAAAAACACGCGCCCGGGCGAAAAACACGCGCCCGAGCAAAAAGCGTGCGCCCATGCGAAAAAACGCGCACCCAGGAGAAAAGTGTGCTTTCGTGCGACAAAATGTGATCACATGCGAAAAACACGCGCTCAGGCGAAAAACGCGTCTCGACGGGAATTATCCAATTCTTATATAGATTGGAAAAATTGTCTTTAGTTCAAACTAAATTCTATGGAATTCTTTAAAATTTCAAATCCAACGTCAAGCGTGCTAACGAACGACAAAATCAGAATTAAACATTCAATTCCAATTCCAAGGGCTCAATTCTGTGCAAAACAAACAAACCTTAAATGATCCTTAAACACATTCTCGAGTACCATATATGCTCAATGGGGATTGCAATATGAATTATTATCCATAAACTATTTTTACCAAAATATATATGCAAGTGCACAAAGTTGTATCCGGGCCAAAAACACACGGCCGAGCGTAAAACGTGCGGCCATTCAAAAAATTTGTGTCCAGACGAAAAAAACACGGCATGTGAAAATTGCGTCCCTGTGCGAAAAATTTGCTTTGGGGCTATAAACTCGTTCCCATGCTAAAAATTTGCTTGCGGCCGAAAAATGCGTGAGCCGGCAAAAAGCATGCACCAGAGTGAAAAACTAGTTGTTGGGTAAAATTTCCCGTTCGGGCCGGTAAACGAGTGCTTAGGCTAAAGATTTGATTGCGGTAACAAAAACGCACGATTGGGAGAACTACGCACGTCCAGGTGAAAAAATTTATTTTCTTTTAATTCTTGAAAGCCAATACATGTATTCCATATGTACAAACAAAAGTAATCATCGCCAACTCTCGTGATAGAATATCATCCTGCGATCTAACAACAAAATTGAATTTAAACCAAATGTCAATTATTTCTTCTTGTATTTGTATTTGATTGAAAATCAATTCTTTAAAACCGATTTTTTCCGAACAGGCTGACCCTAAGTGATCCTCAAACAGTTTCTTGAGTATCATAAATTCTCAAAGGGGATTGCAATATGAATTATCATCCTTAAATGATTTCTACCATAATATGTATGCAAGTGTACCTTGTTAAGGTAGAAAGTTGGCATGCCATAAATAATTTGAATTAAGTTTTTCCTAATGATTTGTGAACACAACCAGAACCTAAGCTTTACCCTATTGATCGTTGACATGGGCAAGGTATAGTATGTAGTATTTGTAAACCGGTCCATTAACCATTAACAAACTGTTTCAAGTTTTCATGAGGTTGTTTGTGGACCAAGCATTCTGTTTTTAGAAAAGTGGGCCTTAGTCTCTGTATAGTAATCATTCAAAATTATAAGGAGGGAGGAGTCTATCAAATTAGCCTCATGAGGTAATGGGGTAGGTGCATATCCATTTTCCACAATCTCTAAAACAAGCTTTTTTGGAAAGATAGTCTGCTTCTTTGTTGGTGTTTCTTCACAAGAGAGATATGAATGGTGGTGCATCCTTTAGAAAATGAGCTATGTTGGTACCTGTCTCACCCAAGTAATGCCAGCTAAAAATTCGGTGTAATCGGGTAAAAGCATCGCTAAGTCGCCGTCAAGGATGACTCTTGAGGTGGTGGAGATGAAAGCACTTGCAACAAAATGGGGATTTTGCCAAACAACCGACCCACTGAGGATTTTTGAAAAATTCTAGTTGGAATTTTTGTTATGACAGTATTTTTTTGTTGGAAAATTATTATTCTGGCTAGAAAAAGTTAAGATGTAACAGAAAATTTCCACCCGAATTTTTCCAAATGAAAACAAAATATGAAATAATGGGCACTTAAAATGACTATAAAAATAACATGATAGCCCTTTTTTTAATAGTCAAGTTGTACGAAGCTTAGGCTTCGTTTGGCACGGTGGTGACGGTCATGAACATGTGGTTAAATTGTCATTAGTTAACGCCCACCTAAGGAATTTCATCCACTTTTATGTTCAAAAAGTGGATGTTTGTTAGGTGATCTTTAACGAATGACTGTTTAACACATGCGTTTACGACTGCTACCGCCGTGCCAAACGGAGCCTTAGTCATAAAAATCGACCGACTGTGAGAGGTTCAGCCATATGGCGCGTGATTACCCTTGTCCCTGCAGTTCCCATGAAATAATTTCACGTTAAAGCAGGCTATTGGATTGCTTTTTTATCATTGAAATTATTTCATGATTTCCAATCACCATATAAAATAGATAGAATACCGAATGCTTTGAATGAATTCCTGTTATTTTTGGATGCTGCATGTAGAAATGTAGTAATTTATGTGAATGATTTTGGCAATAAGCTTAAGCGCCTCCTATCACTTTTCCTTCTTTATGCTTTCATGAACTTGCAATCTCCAAATACGCAATACATGCTTCCATCGTACCCACAACCCTATGGGCAATCAGCGACGACAGTGTGTTTGTGGAAACAGAGCCAATCAAAAGTCGGAAGCAAGTTGTTTATAGCCCTCCAACAGAACATTTGTGTAAGTGGCAGCCCTTTTAAATTCCATATCCACCCCCAAGAGCGACTGACTCTCGCATTCCCCATTTAAACAGTCGCCATTAGCTTACGAATGTTCTCGGACTGAGATAAAATGAGCTTATCCTCGCTCCCGAGAAACTATCTGGGCAGACAAGCCGTGCAATCGGCGAAAGCCTGGCCAAAACAATCTGAGAACTGATCCTTCCAATGACCGTTTATGTCCAACAACCCAGCAATCCAATCAAGGATGGAATCAACACTAACAAATGTTGGCAAACATGCTATCTGTATCTCACCAGCCCAGTAGTTGTTTAGGGTGGAAATTCCCGCGACTTTACAACCATCCAGAAAGTGTTTGCTTCGATCACATTTCCTCCTAGGCTAATGATTTTCCACATATTTGACTTGCTTCGTCCGACCTTGTGTAACAACTCTGATGCAATGACCATATAATAAGAGTCTGACCGGAGCCCCACAACATATAAACGCCACAATTTTTACAATATAAGAAGATATAAGAAAAGCTACCCATCTCAAAACTCAGAATATAAACAGCAGAAACATTCTAAGACAGACTAGAAGTTTCCAATAACACATATGAGTCTAAATGTCCTTAATGTAACACTCCTATCCGTCACATGACATATAGCAGTAGGTCTGGTCGGGGTCCGACGCCATGTACTACAGACATACTGAATGGTTACAGAATGAAAACATACAACCAAGATAACACGTCCTACACATAGCGCATTCTAGCGGAAGTATGTTAAAGGTTAAAGTGTAGAGAACTCAAATCACAGCATGAATGTCCACTAAAATCCAAAGTAGGAATGACATAACAAATACACCAAATAATATTTGGTCTTATGGCCTTACAAGTGTTTACTTAAACAATAAATGTCTTTCATACATCGGCACGCAGACCGGCCACACAAGAGCATAAAAGTAAACATTCGCTTTGGCCTTCAAGGGCCGGCTCAGCAACAAGTGCTTCAGGCAGCTACTTGCCACTAGGCTCCGCAGCACCTGCAAACAACATTCCAACGTAGCGGTGGCAAACAAAAGCAACGGTCAACTAAAGCTGATAAAATTATAACGACCACACCCCTTATTTGGGGTGGCGGTGCTCCTTCCCTGCAATTTAGTAGCATAACCAAACAATATAGTGAAAGTACAACAACAACACATTTCACCACAGGTATAGGCACACACGGCCACACACCCCGTGCTCTCAGGGCACATTCTTGGTGAAGTTGGTCCACCATCGCCCCTAGGACGACAATAACGTGAGCTAATAGTCTTTTTCAGCCGAATCCTAAGACTTGCCCTCTATGCCATCGGTAGATCTCTTAAACCGAACCACATAGAGTGGGTACGGTTCCACTCAACCCGTTGCTCACATCGCCAAAATAATTTAAGTCATCGACGCAAGTTAAGCTTCCCCGAATCCCGATTTATCGATCAAACAATAGTACATAACCCTATTATGCACAAGGTTGGCTCCCAGGCCACCAAGATGGCAGCAATGCGCTTCTGCCCAGTTTTTTGGGTGCACCTTGGAGTTATTCCCCAAGGCTCCCTACTGCAATCTACCACGTAGAAAACCGGAAAACATACGACACTGAGTCTTCTCCGGCAATCCATGCATAAAGAAAACATCACTGATCCAAACTAACTTGTCCGGGTAGGCTTCACACACCATGCCTATTTCCGTACTTCGATTACAGACTCTATATGAAAAACTATAGGGACTATTCATGTCCACCCAAAGAAAAACCTTACACTTACCGCACACTCGCGAGAGCGGGTTTCCTATGCAAAAAGGAAGAGGACTTCACAAGTCCAAGAAAGGAATCATTACCCTAGCGGTTTGCTTTGGCCCCATGGAGAAGAGAAGAAACTAGACGGATGAAAGCACCGCAACGACCTTGCCTCCACGGATCTGGACTCGGCTCGCGATTTGGGGCTCCAAAGCTCCACCAGCGGCCGGATTCCTCCTTCTTCAACCTTGCTCTCCCTTCTCTCTAACTCTTTAGAAAGAGAATGGCCAAATTAAAATGAGGGTTTAATCCTCAACTCCTGGCCTTATAACAGCAGGGAGGTTTCTGGATCGTTGGATCCTCTTTAAAGGAAATGAACGGCCACAAATCGCCCTGAAAATAATTTTCCTAGGCCGAACACGGCGTGTGACACACCCGTATCACAGGCCGTGTCCCACGATCTGAACACGATCGGCGAGCACAGAACAAGACAGGACATCTGACACGGCTTCGGACACGCCCGTGTCAACCATAGACATGCCCGTGTCATAGGCCGTGTACCTCCATCGACGCTGAAACCGTCGCGTCCCGACCATGACACAGATTCAGACATGCCCGTGTCCCAAACCGTGTGCCTGACACGGCTTCAGACACGCCTGTGTACCTCAATCGACACCGCCTTGTCAACACAGAGCAGGACACGGCCCTAGACACGCCCGTGTCACAGGCCGTGTGAACCTAACCAGGCACCAAATTGGTCTTAAAACGTTATCCGTTCCTTTTTGAGTTTTGGGGGGTTATAATTCTCCCCCTCCCTTTAAATGAATTTCGTTCCGAAATTATAGAATGGAAAGGAACACAAAATTCATTGTTACCTGAGCGGAATTGTTGGAGTTACCATGGTGATCTAGAAGTGGTCAAACATATAATCTCACTGCCAATGCGATATGAGCCCGCAGGGTCGCACATAAGAGCAGTGGAGAAGTTGGAAGATTGACTGTGTTGGTAAAGGTTACCAATCACCATAAAGTATGGGGGTCCGGCAATCGTTGCCAAGAAAGTTCATTGAGAATGGTTAGTCGAGAGTCGTCGAGTTTGACTCGACGACTAAGATTGTTTCAACGAGAGTCGTCGAGATTGACTCGACGACTAAGGTTGCTTCGTCGAGAGTCGTCGAGTATGACTCGACGACTGTGGCTGGGTCGACGAATATCGTCGACCGCCGTTCGACGATTGTCGTCGAACGCGGCTCGACGATTATCGTCGACCGCCGTTCGACGAATGTCGTCGATCGCCGTTCGACGATTATCGTCGACCGTCGATCGACGAGAATCGTCGAGAGCCGTCGAGTATGACTCGAAGACTAAGGCTGATTCGTCGAGAGTTGTCCTTGATTCTCGTCGATTCTGGATCTGATTCTCGCCGAACCTAGAACTCATTCTCAACGAATGATTCTGTGACCCTATACTGTGTGGTCTGCGGATAGTGATACTTTTAGGTCTTTTTATACTTTTAGTATAAATAAGGACTTAGGGTTTTGGGAAAAGGATGCGTTGTTTTTGCGGCCGAATATAACCCGACGGAAAGAGATCCGCTGTTCTACCGATTCGCAGAATCCCGAATCCCGCCGGCCGGAAGCGTTCCGCCGCCGCATTCGCTCCGCCGACCTCCTCCTCTCCGACGATAGTCGCCGGTGCTGCGCTTCTTGGAGCGGGCCTAGCAGTCTTTGGAAGTGTAAGGTGCGGTTGATCTCTTTCTGATCATCCGTGTGACGTAGGTTTGGAGTTCTCCCGCTCGTGTGGATTTCTGCAGAGACGTAGATATTATTCTATGTGGAACTCGCCACCGACAAGGAATCTCATTTGGAGCATCTTCGTTGAGTTGTGACTCAACGCCATCAAGGTAATTTTTGCCTAATGTTTGCTAACTTCTTGATTCAACATTCATGGCCCGATCCAATCTCTTTTGGGTTGTTCTAGATTTTATTACTTCCGCTGCGTGCACAAGTGTTGTGCCAACCTTATAGAGAAACCCAACAGTGGTATCAGAGGGAGGTTCGGCCATGTTTGTTGTATTGGAAGTTAGGTTATTCCAGTATGTGTAAACC
Organism: Platanthera zijinensis; assembly: GCA_039513925.1. Classification (NCBI taxonomy): domain Eukaryota; kingdom Viridiplantae; phylum Streptophyta; class Magnoliopsida; order Asparagales; family Orchidaceae; genus Platanthera; species Platanthera zijinensis. Next base: position 86,516,403 of record CM077086.1, read on the forward strand.
TAGGGATTTAGAAGTGTTCTAAATGTCTAGATTTAATCTTGGCACCCCGCCGGGAACGTCTGGAATCTTGTAGTAATTTCTAATCGTTTGGAATTACTATCTCCTTAGCAGTAACCATCCCTCGATTTTATTTTGGATTTTGAATCCAACAAGGAGAGATGAGCTTGTCTACTGTTTTAAGTTGAGTTGCCTTTGTCTCTTGTCCAATGCATGTAAACCTGAAGATTTGGAAGTGTCCAGATGTTTAGATTTATCCCTTTTCTTCTATCAAATGTTGATAGTGTTCCGTTGTGCATATAAGGGATGCACGAGGATTTTAGTGAAGTGTTTTTCTTTGGATGTGCACGTTGATCAAATGTTGATCATGGTTAATTGTTGACCTATTATCAAAAATTCCCTTCATCAAATATTAAGTGTTCAGATGCCTTCCGATGGATGACACTCTTCCTGCCTCGATCGATGAAGTGTGGGCTTGCCAAAGCAAGGTGCATTAATCTTTCTTGGTAAGGGTGCGAGCGGATAATTGTGATATCCCACTATCGACATCGGGTCAAGCTTAACTAGGTGACCTCAAAGGTTGAGTGCCTAGAGGCATAGGGTTGACATGCACCATATGATGGATGCGAATAAGGAGTTATTCACCAACCATACAAGAATTGCATGAGGATGCAATTGGCAAGGGTTGCCTACCTAAATAACCACATTGTGAGAGGAAAGCCAAAGCTGACTCATTGTGTTGGTGAAATACGGATCTTGTCCACTAAGAGAGTAGCTCCCATGAACTCTCCGAATTAATAGTGAGAGCTATTATTTCGAATAAAATAGTGGGAGTTTTAGTTGAAGTCCAAACTAAGAAAAATAATTATATTTTTAAATTTTGGTACTGATTTTATTCTGCATAAATTCTTGTAGAATTCCATGGCAAGTGGTTCACACTCCACTCTTTCTCTGAGAGCCATCCTTGAGAAGGATAAGCTCAGTGAGACTAATTATATGGACTGGTATAGTAACCTGAGAATTGTTCTCAGGCAAGAGCGAAAACTCTACGTCTTGGAAGAAGAAGCCCCCGAGGTACCGACCGAGAATTCTTCCCGTGCTGATAAGGATGCTTATAAGAAGTATACTGTTGATGCCTTGGACGTCGAATGCCTTATGCTTGCCACCATGAAATCTGAGCTTAAGAAGCAACATGAGAACATGGGGTGTAAGGAGATTGACGAGCATCTCAAGAAAATGTTTCAAGGGCAAGCTCGTCAAGAGAGGTTTGACGTCACCAAAGCAATGTTTCAGTGCAAGATGAGAGTTCGAGACTCAGTAAGGACTCACGTACTCAAGATGATTGGGTATATAGAGAACCTTGAAAGACTGGGTTTTCCTCTGGGTCAAGAGTTGGCCACAGATCTGATCCTGCAATCGTTGCCGGACAGTTACGAGCAGTTTGTCTTGAACTATAACATGAATGAGATAGACAAGACACTTCCCGAGCTCCTAGGCATGTTGAGAACTGCCGAGATCAATATGAATAAGGCCAAGCTTGCCAGCCACATACTGATGGTGCATAAGGGCAAGGGCAAGGCCAAGGGCTTCAAGAAGACGAAGGTGGGACCTTAGTCAAATCTTGAGCCCAAGTCTTCTGCACTGATGAAGAAGAAGAGCACGGTGAAGGACGGGAAATGCCACCACTATGGCAAGGCTGGTCATTAGAGGAGGAACTGTCCTTCATACATTGAGGGTCTGCAGAAAATGAAGGGAGGTATGACTTCTGCTTCAAGTATTTACGTTATAGAGATAAACCTTTCTTCTCCTTCATCTTGGGTATTGGATACCGGATGTGGTTCTCACATTTGTACAAATGTTCAGGAACTGGGAAGGAGAAGATTGCTGAGTAAAGGGGAGGCGGACCTTCGTGTCGGCAATGGAGCAAGAGTTGCTGCTGTGGCCATAGGGGTTTACCGTCTTTCTTTGCCCAGTGGGCTTGTAATAGAACTAGATAACTGTTATTTTGTTCCGGAAATAACTAGAAACATTATATCCATTTCATGCTTGGACATGATTGGATTTTCTTTTATGATTAAGAACAACTGTTGTTCTATATTTAAGAATGATGTTTGTTATGCTGTAGCCCAATTGTTTAATGGTCTTCATATTTTGAACTTAGACCATCAGATCTATAATGTAGAAAATAATAAAAGACTAAGAACAAATGACTCAAACCCTACATATCTCTGGCATTGTCGTTTGGGCCATATAAACGAGAAACGTATATCCAAGCTCCATAAAAATGGACTTTTGGACTCATTTGATTATGAATCATTTGAGCGATGCGAATCTTGTTTGTTAGGCAAGATGACTAAGGCCCCTTTCACTGGTTATACTGAGAGGGCTGAGGATCTCTTGGGTGTTGTACATAGTGATGTATGCAGACCCATGAGTTCCATGGCTAGAGGTGGGTATTTATACTTCGTTACATTTACTGATGATTTCAGTAGATACGGATATGTGTATCTTATGAAGTGCAAATCCGAGACCTTTGAAAAGTTCAAAGAGTTCAAGAATGAAATAGAAAACCAGTTGGGTAAAAGGGTTAAAGCACTCCGATCTGATCGAGGTGGCGAATACCTGAGTCATGAGTTCCGTGATCATCTGAAAGAGTGTGGTATTGTATCACAGCTCACTCCACCTAGAACACCACAGCATAATGATGTATCTGAGAGGAGAAATCGTACTTTGTTAGACATGGTACGTTCGATGATGAGTCATGCAGACTTGCCTGTTTCCTTTTTGGGTTTTGCTTTAGAGACTGCAGCAATAACACTGAATCGCGCTCCAACGAAAACGGTTCTGAAGACACCATATGAGATATGGACTGGGAAGCGTCCTAGTATATCGTTCATTAAAATTTGGGGCTGTGAGGCATACGTGCGACGTCAAATGCCTTACAAGATGGAACCCAAATCGGATAAATGTTATCTGATGAGATATCCTAAGGAAACGAAAGGGTATTACTTTTACCTACCGTCCGAGGGCAAAGTGTTTGTCGCAAGGACTGACGTCTTCTTGGAGAAAGAGTTCTTATCAAGAAAGACTGAAAAGGTAGAACTTGAAGAAGTTCAAGAACCACAAGTAGTGAATGAACCGGAATTTGATTCTGAGACAGGACTACAAGATGTTGTAGCTAGAGAACCTGCTCAAGAAACACAAGTCTTACGTAGATCTGGTAGACCGAGGTTTGAGCCTGAGAGATATGGATTTCTCATGTCTCAAATAGGTAATGTGTTGCTTATGGATCATGATGATGAACCAGCAACCTACCAAGAGGCTATGAATGGACCGGACTCCGACAAATGGCTTGAGGCTATGAAATCTGAGATGGACTCCATGTATGTAAACCAAGTTTGGAACTTGGTGGAACCACCTGAAGGGGTACGACCCATAGGGTGCAAATGGGTCTTCAAGAAGAAGACCGACATGGATGGGAATTTACAGACATTCAAAGGGCGACTGGTGGCTAAGGGTTTCAAGCAAATTCATGGTATTGACTATGATGAGACTTTTTCCCCTGTTGCCATGGTAAAGTCCATAAGGATATTGCTTGCTATTGCTGCGTATTATGACTACGAGATCTGGCAGATGGATGTCAAAACAGCATTCCTTAATGGAAACCTCCTTGAGGAAGTGTACATGACAAACCCCGAGGGTTTTGTATCCCCAAATGAAGCCACTAAAATATGCAAGCTGAATAAGTCCATCTATGGACTGAAATAGGCCTCTCGAAGTTGGAATCTTCGTTTTGATGAGAAAATCAAAGAGTTTGATTTCATCAAGAATGAAGATGAGCCTTGTGTTTACAAGTGAATCAGTGGGAGCATTGTTGTCTTCCTGATATTGTATGTAGATGACATACTTTTGATTGGGAATGACATTTCTACCCTGAAAGTTGTTAAGAACAACCTAGGGAACTGCTTTTCTATGAAGGATTTGGGTGAAGCGACTTACATACTCGGTATTAAGATCTATAGAGATACTTCGAAGAAGTTGCTGGGTTTGACCCAGAGTACATACATTGAAAAGGTGTTGAAGCGGTTCAACATGCTTGAGTCCAAGAAACGATTTTTACCCATGTCTCATGGTGTGAATCTCTCTAAGGACCAGTGTCCAAAATCTTGTGTAGATAAGGACCGCTTGAAGTTGATTCCATATGCTTCGGCAATTGGATCAATCATGTATGCAATGTTATGTACTCGACCCGATGTCTCCTTTGCTTTGAGCATGACTAGCAGGTATCAGTCAGACCCCGGTGAATGTCACTGGATTGCAGTCAAGAATATCCTGAAGTACTTGAGAAGGACTAAGGATGTGTTCTTGGTGTATGGTGGAGAGGAAGAGCTCATTGTAAGTGGTTACACGGATGCTAGCTTCCAAACTGACAGAGACAATTTAAAGTCTCAGTCAGGGTTTGTGTTTTGCCTTAATGGAGGAGCTGTGAGCTGGAAGAGTTCCAAGCAAGAGACAGTTGCTGATTCTACAACAGAGGCCGAGTATATCGCTGCGGCTAACGCAGCGAAGGAGGCTGTATGGATTAGGAAATTCATCGGCGAGCTTGATGTAGTTCCTAGCATTGTTGGTCCCGTAGTTCTCTACTGTGATAATAATGGTGCAATTGCACAATCTAAGGAACCTAGATCCCATCAGCGCTCCAAGCACATACTTCGGCGGTTCCATCTTATTTGTGAGATTGTCGAACGAGGAGATGTGAACATTTGCAGAGTGCCGACTGAGGAGAATATTGCAGATCCACTAACAAAGCCTCTCGCACAGAGAAAGCATGATGGTCATACTAGATCAATGGGTATGCGATACCTAAGTGATCAACTCTAGTGGGAGTCTTGTGGGTTGCATGTAAACGTATATTCTGTTGGCTATTTATTGTTCATTCATATGATGAATTGTGTACCAAATGTTTCTTTTTACAATTAATGACAAGTTCTTTTATTGTGATTTTTCTATGTGATAGTTAAGTTGTAACATAATAAATACCCTTAGAGTGTTCGCTTCCATGAGACATCAAGTACGTGACTTGAATGTGAGAGCCTATGATTTATTTGAAGCTTCATTCTTAAAAGGTCCCTGGTCGTTGTATCGTCATAGAAACTAAGGGTGATGATGATACCTTAAGACTGACACGTGCGTTGACTGATGACCAGTTCTCACAGGTCATGATATTGTGATATCAAGTCATCACGTGGGTACTTATTAATGAACAAGTTGTACTGGACAGACCCATCCTGAGACTACTTTGTGGATTGTTATCTAATCGTGGCACAAGTAGGTCTCTATTGGCAATGGTGTTGTGGTCCTTTGACCTGACGTCATAGCATTCATAGGGTGAGAAAGATCGTGCTTTGATGCCATCTAAAGTCTTCTTTGAGAAAGGTTGATGATAAGGGTGGTTGTTGGGTACGTTACGAATCATTTGGGTGTTTGTGTGTAAGCAGATATGTGATTTGTCCTCCTATATGACAAGAGTTGCATCCATGGGCCCCTTGATGGAACTGGACTGAGAAATGTATGGCCATGCTTGGTTGAGTCAGTATGTGATATTGGACACACCATTCTCTGGAAGTCCGTTCTAGATCAAGAAACTTGGATTGAGCTATTATGAGGGTAACACGGTCCATGCCTCTAGTTCTTTCCGGATGTAAGGGACAAAGGGACAAAGACAACGCTGGAACATTGGTCATGAAGTCTTATGAGTTATGAACTCTTATTGCTTGGGGAGCAATGATGCATTGCTAGATGCCGCTCATTGTTTGTGAGGTTTTTGGTTTGATACTTTCAAGATCAAGTGGGAGACTGTTGGAGTTACCATGGTGATCTAGAAGTGATCAAACATGTAATCTCATTGCCAACGCGATATGAGCCTGCAGGGTCGCACATAAGAGAAGTGGAGAAGTTGGAAGATTGATTGTGTTGGTAAAGGTTACCAATCACCATAAAGTATGGGGGTCCGGCAATCGTTGCCAAGAAAGTTCATTGAGAATGGTTAGTAGAGAGTCGTCGAGTTTGACTCGACGACTAAGACTGTTTCGACGAGAGTCATCGAGATTGACTCGACGACTAAGGTTGTTTCGTCGAGAGTCGTCGAGTATGACTCGACGACTGTGGCTGGGTTGACGAATATCATCGACCGCCGTTCGACGATTGTCGTCGAACGCGGCTCGACGATTATCGTCGACCGCCGTTCGACGATTGTCGTCGAACGCGGCTCTACGATTATCGTCGACCGCCGTTCAACGAATATCGTCGATCACCGTTCGACGATTATCGTCGACCGCCGATCGACGAGAATCGTCGAGAGCCGTCGAGTATGACTCGACGACTAAGGCTGATTCGTCGAGAGTTGTCCTTGATTCTCGTCTATTCTGGATTTGATTCTCGCCGAACCTGGAACTCTTTCTCAACGAATGATTCTGTGACCCTATACTGTGTGGTCTGTGGATAGCGATACTTTTAGGTCTGTTTATACTTTTAGTATAAATAGGGACTTAGGGTTTTTGGAAAAGGATGCGTTGTTTTTGCGGCCGAATAGAACCTGATGGAGAGAGATCCGATGTTCTACCGATTCGCAGAATCCCGAATCCCGCTGGCCGGAAGCGTTCCGCCGCCGTATTCGCTCCGCCGACCTCCTCCTCTCCGACGATAGTCGCCGATGCTGCGCTTCCTGGAGCGGACCTAGCAGTCCGTGGAAGTGTAAGGTGCGGTCGATCTCTTTCCGATCATCCGTGTGACAAAGGTTTGGAGTTCTCCCACTTGTGTGGATTTCTGCAGAGACGTAGATATTATTCTACGTGGAACTCGCCGCCGACAAGGAATCTCATTTGGAGCATCTTCGTTGAGTTGTGACTCAACGCTATCAAGGTAATTTTTGCCTAATGTTTGTTAACTTCTTTATTCAACATTCATGGCCCGATCCAATCTTTTTTGGGTTGTTCTAGATTTTATTACTTCCACTGCGTGCACAAGTATTGTGCCAACCTTATAGAGAAACCCAACATGAATAGCTCGGGATACTCCTCAAACATGGTCTACTCTCGCACCCATGAAATCTCCTCCCGACCGTAGTTGTCCCAACAAACCTTGACCATCCTGATGTCTTTGTTACGAAGTCGCTGACTTCAAAGTCCTTAATGCGAATAGGCTTGACCTTCATCGTCAACCCATTATCAACGGGTACTTGATCGACCACAATCACATGCGAAGGCTCTTGCACCGCCTTCTGCAATACCGATATATGGAATACGTCGTGTATACCACTCAATTCCACTGATAACTTCAGCCGGTAAGCCGCTTCACCAATTTGCTCTAGTATCTCAAACGGTCCAAGGTACCTCGGACTCAGCTTCTTCAAGCATCGTTCCCGAGAGATACCCTTGAATGGCTTAATTTCAAATATACCCAGTCACCAATAGTGAACTCAACGTTACTATACTTGGCATTATAGTATTTAGCCTGCCTGTCCTTAGTAATCAGCAATCGTTCTCGAATTGTTTGTACCAACAAAGTGGCATCTTCCACTGCTTGTTGTTTGTACAGCTTCGACTCACCTGTCTCCAACCATGACAACAACGTGCGACATTTTCTACCGTATAGGGACTCGAAGGGTTCCATTTGAATGCTCGCTTGGTAGCTTTTGTTATAAGAAAACTCCACCATTTACAGGTAATCTTCCCACCGCTTTCCGAAATCCAGGACGCACATGCGAAGCATGTCCTCCATCGTCCTGTTGACCCTCTCGGTCTGACCATCCATTTGCGAATGAAAGGCCGTGCTGAAACTCAGCTTGGTTCTCAACAATTGATGCACTAACATCCAATCGTTGTACGTGAAACGCCCATCTCGGTCGCTCACGATGCTACGGGGCACACCGTGTAGTCGAACAATGTTATCCACGTAAAGTTTTGCTAGTTTGTCCACCGAATCATCCTTCCTATTCGGAATGAAGTGCGACACCTTCGTCAATCTATCTACGATCACCCAGATGACGTCATTTCCCTTCTGCGACCTTGGCAACTCAAGCACGAAATCCATTGAAATATCGTCGAACTTCCACTCTGGGATAGGTAAAGACTTCAAGAAACCTCCAGGCTTCTTGCACTCCGTCTTCACCAAGGCAAACGTTTGACACTTCGTAACATAAAGTGCTACATCCTTTTTAAGTCCTGGACACTAGAACAACTTCTTCATAACTCTGAACATCTTTGTGCTCCCCGGGTGAATCGAGTACTTAGTATGACGAGCCTCGTACATCAATTCCTCCTGTAGTTTACCCACACTTGGGACGCATAGATGACTGTACCTCCATAACAGTCCATCCTTAATAATAAATTGGGAATTTGACCCATCCAAAACCTCATCCATGATCTGCTTCATGGTATTATCCCCATCCAGAGCTTGCAGAATCCTATCAGCAAAGTCATACTGCACCTCTATCCAGTTCAATTGTGCTTCGGCACTAGTCTGCTTGTCAACACAAGAGATCTCTAATGCCTCCAAATCACGAACTAAATGCTCATTATTTATAGACAACCAGTTGGCCTGCGCGGGAGCCCTGCGACTCAACGCATCCGTAACCGAATTGCCATTCCAAGGCACATAATGTATCTTGAAGGTGTAGTCACCCAGGAACTCCATCCACCTCTATTGCCGCATGTTTAGGTCCTTTCGATCCAACAAGTACTTCAGGCTCTTGTGATCGGTATAGATATCAACCTTCACACCATACAGGTAATGCCTCCACAGCTTCAGGGCAAATATTACGGCCGCTAACTCCAATTCATGGATCAGATAATTCCTCTTGTGTACCTTCAGCTGACACGAGCCATAAGCTATTACTCTCCCATGCTGCAGTAGAACACAACCTAAGCCACTTCCCGAAGCATCACTATAAATCTCAAATCCTTCAGTCCCACTCGACGAACATAGAATAGGCATCGCGGTCAACCGACTTTTCAGTTCCTCGAAAGCTTGTGCGCACTCCAGCGACCACACAAACTTTTGATCTTTCCTCGTCAAAGTCATGAGGGGTAACACTATCTGCGAGAAGTTCTCTACGAAGCACCTGTAGTAGCCAATAAGTCCCAGGAAACTCCGGACTTTTGCCACTGTAGATAACACAGGCCACTCCCGTATTGCAATTATCTTCGCTGGATCTACCGCAATCCCTTCTCCACTAACTATATGACCAAGGAATGTGACCGAGGATATCTAGAATTCGTATTTAGAGAATTTGGCATATAGTTGATTCCTCCTCAATGTCTCCAACACCATATGTAGATGCTTGAAAATGATCATTCTCGCACTGCGAGTACACCAATATATCATCGATAAAGACTATCACGAAGTGGTCCAGGTACTCTCTGAACGTTTTGTTCATCAAATCCATAAACACGGATGGCGCATTAGTCAGCCCAAACAATATGACGGTGAACTCATAATGGCCATACCGTATGTTGAAAGCTGTTTTGGGGATGTCACTTTCTCTTATCTTCAACTGATTGTATCCGGATTTAAGATCCAATTTCGAGTATACCGTTGACCCAACTAACTGATCGAATAGATCATCAATCCTTGGGATCAGATACTTATTCTTTTCTGTTAGCTTATTCAGCTCTCGGTAATCAATGCAGAGTCATAAACTTCCGTCCTTCTTCTTAACAAAGAGGACCTGTGCGCTCCAAGGCGATGAACTTGGACGCACATAACCCTGCTCCAACAACTCTTGAAGTTGAACTTCCAGTTCCGCCATCACCTTAAGCACTAACCGATACGGAGAGCGTGACACAGGTTTGGAACCTGACGCCAGCTCAATAGTGTAGTCGATCTCTCGCTGAGGTGGGGCTCTAGGGAGATTGTCAGGGAACACGTCAGGATACTCAGATACAACTAGGATACTACCCATACTAGGCTTAGGCTTCGAAGCCTCCACTAATGTGAAAAACAAATCTGCACCAGCACAAACTATCTTAACCAACTGAAGAGCAGACATTAAAGTCTTGCTCGACCCTTTCAGGCCCGCAAATGTCGTCTCACGATCAGTTCCCAATTTGACCTCCTTGCGGTTGCAATCAATGTATGCCCGCTGCTCCGAGAGCTAGTCCATTCCAAAGATCACGTTGAACTCCACTACCGGCAGTAGCGACGCTTGCAAGTCAAACTCTTGATTCCCAATTCGTATCTTTACGCAACAAACTCTATACGCGGGCACTGAACACCCATAAGGCAACAACACATCCAATTTGTTCGTCACCATCGAAGAAGGTACTCTGATGCGCGATACAAATCCTTCGGACAAAATGGAATGATAAGCTCCCATATCGAACAGTGCTCTCGCCGGAAAATAGAAAATCAAAACAAATCCTAACACAACCAATAATAAGCCAACATACGAAAGACAACCAGTATTTAAAGATAAACTGCTATAAATAAAACCGTACCTGTCACAACGTCAGCCTGCTTCATGGCCTCCTGCTGGCCCAGGTTGTACACTCTAGGTTGGGCTGGGGCATAATGTGATGCGGTTGACTCCACCGCCTTGCCCTTCTCCTCATAAGTGGCTCAAGGCTTCTTCTCGGACTTTGGACGTCCGCTCAAACAATCTCGGGTAAGGTGCCCCGGCTTTCCACAATTATAACATGCGCCTGGGGTTTGGCCTGTAGTTCCCCCAGATGCACCAGAAGAAGGGGTTGGACCCGAATTCCTAGCCTTCTTATTCCACTTATGGAACATAGATTTTTAGGAGTTCGGTACTTTTAACTCCTTCTTATTTGCACTAGAGTCCTTCTTTGCTTGCACTCTCTTCAGATCTTTCTGCAAAGATCGGGCCATGTTTATCAGGGTTAGGAAGCCCTGCATCATAGGACCTGAGAGTAGTAGTCTTAGGTCATCACGTAGACCTTCTTAGAACCGGTTGGTATTACGCTCCTCATCAGCCAAAGTAGAGCTAGCATAACGACCCAACCGTGTGAACTGGTGGAGGTACTCATCCATGCTACTATCTCCCTAAGCCAACCTCTAGAACTCATTCTCCATAGCGATCCTCTGAGTCGAGGGGATGTATCTTGCTAAGAATAACCTCGAGAACTCCTCCATCGAGACATCCGAGAGTTGCCTTCCACCCAAGTGATGCAACTCCAACCCTTCCCACCACAACCTCGCTTCACCATCCAACAGGAAGATGGCTATGGTGGTCTCCTGCCATTTCTCCGTCTCTGTGGCCGTCAAGACTCTCTTCACTCTAGAGAGACAATCTTTGGCCTAGGATGGGGTTCTAGTACCCGAAAACACTGGAGGGTTAAAGCCCATCACATGTTTGAGTTGCTTCCCTGTCGCTCTTCTAGGTATCAACGGCTCTACCACCACTTGTTCAACCCTTCTAGGCTCTGCCTCTTGAAGCGGTACCTGCTACCCTGCAGGGGCAGGCTACTGCACTTGCCTAGCCTGCTGGGCATTTATCATTACAAATACTGCTTCCGCTACAAGTCATATAGTTTCTACTGAAGAAGGGGTTGCAGGCACGTCATTAGGTGCACTGCTCGCCTCAGACTGCGAGTGTTCTGACGGCCCTGAGCCACTCCTGGTCACCTATAGTTGTACAAAAACCATCAATTAGGCGACAAATATATTTCTAAAAGCAATCAATGGAACACTCAGGTTCCTTAAATAAGTGTATTTTCATTCCTAAGTGGACATTCATGGGTTCTTTTTATGTTATAACGATGATGCACATACATGTGCTCACAACCACTTAAAAAAATTCGCCCACGAATTCAAATAAGCAAGACCGAAAATGATAGCCTGATATCAAATTATAACACCCCTATCCGTCATATGGCATATAGTAGTAGGTCCGGCCGGGGCCCGATGCCATATACTACAGACAGACCGAAGGGTTACAGAATGAAACCATCCAACCAAGATAACCTGTCCTACACAGAGCGCATTCTAGCGGAAGTATGTTAAATGTTAAAGAGTAGAGAACCCAAACCACAGCATGAATGCCCACTAAAATACAAAGTAGGAATGACAGAATAATTACACCAAATAGTACTTGGCCTTATGGCCTTACAAGTGTTTACTTAAACAATAAATGTCTTCCATACATCGGCACGCAGGCCGGTCACACATGAGTATAAAAGTAAACATTCTCTTTGGCATTCAAGGGCTGGCTCTACAACAAGGGCTTCAGCCCGCTACTTACCACTAGGCTCCGCAGCACCTGCAATCAACATTCCACCGCAGTAGTGGCTAACAAAAGCAACGGTCAGCTAAAGCTGACCAAATTATAACGACCCCACCCCTTACTCTGGGTGGCGGTGCTCCTTCCCTGCAATTTAGTAGCATAGCCAAACAATATAGTGACAGTACAACAACACACTTCACCATAGGTGTAGGCACACACAGTCACACACCCTGTGCTCTCAGGGCACATTCTCGGTGCACTCGGTCCACCACCGCCCCTAGGACGACAATAACGTGAGCTAATAGTCTTTTTTAGCCGAAGCCTAAGACTCGCCCTCTAAGCCATTGGTAGGCCTCTTAAACCGAACCACATAGAGCGGGTACGGTTCCACTCAACCCATTTTTCATATCGCCATAACAATTTAAGTCATTGGCGCGAGTTAAGCTTCCCCGAATCCCGATTTATCAATCAAACAATAGTACATAACCTTGTTATGCACAAGTTTTGCTCTCAGACCACCAAGATGGCAGCAATGCGCTTCTACCTAGTTTTTTGGGTGTACCTTGGAGTTAGTCCCCAAGGCTCCCTGCTGCAATCTACAACGTATAAAACTCGAAAACATACAACACGAAGTATTCTCTTGCAATCCATGCATAAAAAAATATCACCGATCCAGACTAACTTGTCCGGGTAGGCTTCACACACCATATGTTCGTACTTTGATTTCAGACTCTATATGCAAAACTACAGGGACTATTCATGTCCACCCAAAGAAAAACCTCACACTCACTGCACACTCGCGAGAGCGGGTTTCCTATGCAAAAAGGAAGAGGACTTCACATGTCCTATAAGAGAATCATTACCCTAGCGGTTCTCTTTGGCCCCATGGAGAAGAGAATAAACTAGACGGATGAAAAGCACCGCAACGGCCTTGCCTCCACGGATCTGGACTCGGCTCGCGATTTGGGGCTTCGAAGCTCCACCGGCAGCCAGATTCCTCCTTGTTCTTCAACCTTGCTCTCCCTTCTCTTTAAATCTTTAGAAAGAGAATGGCCAAATTAAAATGAGGGTTTAATCCTCAACTCCCGGCCTTATAAAAATAGGGAGGTTTCTGGATCATTGGATCCTCTTTGAAGGAAATGAACGACCACGAATCACCCTGAAAATCATTTTTCCTGGGCTGAACACTGCTTATGACATGCCCGTGTCACAGGCCGTGTCCCACGATCTGAACACAATCAGAGAGCACAGAATAGGACACGACATCTGATATGGCTTGGGACATGCCCGTGTCAACCATGGACATGCCAATATAATAGGCCGTGTATCTCAATCGACGCTGAAACCTTCGCGTCCTTACTAGACACAGCTTCAGACACGCCCGTGTCCCAGACCGTATTCCTAACACGGCTTCAGACATGCCCGTGTCCCAGACTATGTACCTCACTCGACACCGCCCTATTAACACAGAGCAGGACACGACCCTGGACACGCCTGTGTCACAAGCCATTTGAAGCTAACCAGGCATCAAATTGGTCGTAAAATGTTATCCGTTCCTTTTTTGAGTTTTGGAGCGTTACACTTAATGCCATGCATCACCATGATGTCCCAATGTTCAATTCAATATTGCAAACTAACATAGCAACAAGCACTAGTCTACCTCGACGTGCAAGCCGAAAACAAAGTAAGGAAAACATAATAGAGAACCAAGAAGTAGGAGGTACTATTCGCGAGGCTTAGGTATTTTTGGTCAGTGAGCTGGCTCCATCTTGCGATCCTTGCCCTGTAAAAATTTGATGTAATCTGGGTAAGCTAAGGCTGACCTCAACTATGTAACAAACACCCAACCTCCCGTCCATCCTTAGAGGATCTTGGGAAACTCAGCTCCATCATCCTGCAGGTTAGCAATTCGTATGCATATGAAATAAAATATGAATAAATGAAGAAATAATAGGAATGAGTGTCACGTTTCTATGTTGAGGATTTAAATTAAAGGGAGCCAACCAATGCAGCATGTATGTAAACCTGAGTTTCACCCCTAACATCCTATAATGTATATGATTATAATACATCATCACACATTATCACATAACCTCATTCACAAGGGTACATCCATATCCCCCAATTAACTTCAAGCCGAAAATGAATCTCTTGCTTAGGCGCCCACTCACGGGTCAACACCAAGGGTTGTCCTCAAGCTTGATACTCTCGTCTATTCCTCCAACACATCCCAACTGATCCTATAAACCCTTGCTTGAACTCTGTCAACTTATATGTCACATTCCTCTAGCTTGTCCCAAAAGCATAGCCATTCTCTTCCATTTTCCTAAAGTATACTTATCAAGGTGGGACACCCTCCACATGTGAATCACAACATCATGGGATAAGCAAGCTGTAATACCCCCCTCCCGGAACACAACACATGACCGAAGGGGTTCATATTCCCAGAACAGTCGCATTGTGGTAGCATCAGCAAACGGGTTGACCGGTACTACAAGACACCTATTCTGCCGGCTTTCACAAATATCATCAATGTCAACCCAACATAATGAATATATAAAAGTCAAAATCCACACTAGTAAAAGTCCAAAAGAAAAGAAACAGGTAGTTACATAGCTGCAGAATATATTAGAGTTAAGTTCCCCAAGGGCTATAACATATATTCTCTCAAAATCTCACATAATTAACCGATGACAACGAGGGTATTCCCGTATCTGGCCTGGCTTCCCTCATGTATAACCTATTGCTGCCGCTGCTCTATCCGCTGGGTTTCCTACTACAATAGTAGTCGTAGCAATTGTTAGTAATAAATACTAAGTGGATATCTCATCCTCTCACCCCGGTGGCTCTTAGGAACCAAGCGGGAGAAAGAAGAAAAGATACAATATATGTAATAAGTACAAGCAGGTGGTATATCTCTACATATCATAAATGTAATAGTAGTAGTGTACATCGAATAACAACATCATTCTACACTTGAAGTACTGTAAGAGTAAGAGCAGTCAACTATCAACATTTAATCTACAAACAAAAATAGAACTTATCTTATAAAAATGCCCATACAGATTTATATGTCAAGGATCAGCTTAATAGAAAGTAACTCATCTTATAAAAGTGCCAATAAAAATTTATATAATGAGAATCTTATGCGGTGAAATGCAATGTAATGCAATGATGGTTTATGATGCACCCATTTAACTCATGCACTCTTTTTTGCTATTTCGACATAGTCCTTTAGTTCCCACTTTTCGAGCAGGTAGATAACCTCTCAGGCATCATCTGTCGTGGTCAAATGGTGATAGTAGCGCGAGCATCTCCACTACTAGGCCCGTATCTACACTAACATGCCTAGGCCTCGGTACGCCTCAATGCTAAGAACACAAAAGCGGAGCCTCTGCGTACTACGGCTTAGAAGGGGTCTCCGGTAGATGTGCACCAAGAACCCGACCCAATTGGCCTATAACTGGCATGGAAGGCACCTCTGGGAGTGTATCACCAATGGACCAAGCCCAACCATCCATTGGCATAGAAGGAGCCTCGGGAATGAGCACCGAGGACCAAGCCAGACCACCTATGGTCTATAAGTCAACTCACATCCGTGTTTTGGCTGGCAAGCCCATAAACCTGCCACACTATCCTTAACCCAGGATTATGACACCGTGTGTCAACACACACCGCATGCAATTACACTTTGCCATGCCATCAAAAATTCCAAGGGCTCCAACCGAGTCCCTTCTCATCATACCAATCCTGTGCTCAAAAGCATGTAAGAGCTCCACACTGAGTCCCTTATCATCATACCAACCCGTGCTCAAAAGCACGTAAGGGCTCCATACTGAGTCCCTTATTATCATACCAAACGGTAGGAAGTTAACACAACTCTAAGCAGTGGACTTATTCCAATCATACTTTCAATTCACAAGATCATTAAGCTCATAGCTTGACCATGGGAGTAATATCCCCTTGCCCCATTTTCTAAGTTTAACATGTGCACGCACATTAAATAATTTATCTTTCAACACATCTTTTTTCCAAAAACGATCGACATAACATATATGTTTCTAGATAATTAAAAATTGTGTACAACTACACACCACAAGTTCTTTCATTATTTATTGTTCATCACTTGCTATCGATTGTGTATATCGTACAAACGCACCAATTACTCTTCCATTAGATATCAACCATCATAGTATTAATGAATGCACTTTCATTGGAATGCATAAATACACATATTGGGTCCATTGATCACAATGTACCAGATTTGAAGAAAGCGTGTAAGATAATGGTATACACATAATAATATTTGATGCATGCTCTAAGTTCTATGTATGCATGTTGCTCTTTGTTCACTATTTAAATCGGCTGTCTAAGCAACAATGATAGGTGGACACAAGACATGATGCACACAAGGCAGAAATCTATCTTAGTCCAGATGCATTGAGTGAAGGCAGTTCACTCAACGCCAGATTGCTTTAAGCATTGAGTAAAGCCTAGGCAGTCAAAGCCTCAGCATTGCCAAAGCAAAAATCTAGTTAAATCCAGAAGTGTTGAGTGAAGGCAGTTCACTTAACGCCTAGAGCCAGAAGCATTGAGTAAAGCTAAAACAGTCAAAGCTAGAGAGAAGCTGACAAGAATTTTTGCTAAGTCCAGAAGAGTTGAGTGAAGGCAGTTCACTCAATGCCTTGTAGAGATAGCAGTGATAGAACACTATTAGGTCAGAGTCGTAGGGTTGATTGAATTGGAAATCTATGTAAGGATAGATGCATTGAGTGAATAAAACTCACTCAATGCCTATTCAACAAAAAATCTATCCAAGGACAGAAGCGTTGAGTGAAGGAAGTTCACTCAATGCCTCTTCAATAAAACAGGCAATGGCAGAAAGCGTTGAGTGATGAAAACTCACTCAACGCCTTAATACAGAGAAAACCAACTAAGTCCAGATGTGTTGAGTGATGAAGGCTCACTCAATGCCTAGTTAATTAGACTACAATTGTCAATATTCGTTGAGTGATGAATGATCACTCAAAGACCGTCACAACCCGCATTTTCTCC
Organism: Platanthera zijinensis; assembly: GCA_039513925.1. Taxonomy (NCBI): domain Eukaryota; kingdom Viridiplantae; phylum Streptophyta; class Magnoliopsida; order Asparagales; family Orchidaceae; genus Platanthera; species Platanthera zijinensis. Next base: position 86,533,696 of record CM077086.1, read on the forward strand.
GCATTTAACGATATATCAGAGTAAGAGAAAACGCACATCATGATGCCATGTCAGTAGGGGATAACTTCAGACGCTCAGGAAAAACTCTAACTTTACACTTTTATGAAAGATCCATAAGTTATTAAGAGAAAAATCAAGTTAAAGTTATAAGCGGTTAGTCGTATCCCTCGTCTAAGTTGCTCATCTAGTACACGAGAGAAATATAATCATACGCCACGGAAAATACTTTATTTACAATATTAGACATCCTATATGAGTATAAATGTCCCTAGAGGACAACTCATGGTATGCAAGACTCTAGATTTATAATAATTATGAAAGTAGCTTTTACGTCCGTTAAATATAGTGATTTAGATTTCAAATATGGCATTTATGAAGTAAGAGTAATAATAACTTTTATAATTAAAAATCTCTAACATGCAACCTAGCATAAAACCTTCCTAGAGAGTAAGTACCACCAACAAAAAAAGTAAACTAGCAACTAGCAAAATATTCAACATTTCAAAAGAAAACTACCAGTGGACATCAATAACATGACACGAACCCACTGAAAGTATATATGTCTGAACTAAAATTGGAAATAATAAACTATCTCACGACGATGAGGAAAGAACCCACTGCAACAACTACAGTCCACAAGCTACCACCCAACACAGACGCTCCACCGGCTACAGCCCTAAACTTGAGGCATTCAAAGAAAGAACACCTAAGCAATAAATTTGCAAGTGACAATGGAAATAAACAAGTAATAAGTAGGAAAAAAGGCAAGAAAGGGTTTACCAAACCCGACTATAAGAAAAGCTTAAACCATTGCTGATTAGCCAAATAGAAATAGGTAAAGTGAAAAATTTGCAATAATGGAGTAAAAGAAATTTGCACCAAGTTCGGGGTGATGCCTTACTTTGACAAAATCTACAAGGATAAGCATGATATAGCATAACTGATCTATAAGAAGCAAATGAGCACAAAACAGCTCGAAAACGTGAATCCTTAACACAGTGAAAACAACTGAGCCGGAGTCAGTGATAAAAATGTCCAAAACCGAACTACCAGACCCAAACGTCTCACAAACCGAACTACCAGACCCAAGAGTCCATAAAACAGAGACCAAACACACCACCAAGTGTAAAAATTCACAAACCGACGTCCAGTTGGTGGTCCTTTATCCACTACCAACCTTCCTAGCCGAAGAAAACATCATACCCAAATACCCCGAACCAAAACCAAGCCTAAACCCAAAGAAATACCCTAACAATCCCTACATTAATTCTAAGGACCATACACGACAACCCAGACACAAATCGGCGAAAAACACTAAGTCCAGCGACAATTCGGAGAGTATACCCGACAAATACTTTCGATACTCGACGAAAAGAAAAAAAGTGGCGTGTATACTCGACGAAAAGAAAAAAAGTGGCGTGTATACTCGACGAAAAAGTCTTGGTCACCAGACCACTCGACGCTTTTTAAGCCTAAGCCAAACACGACGAATTCGTAGATTACACTCAACGCTTTCTACTCTAGACCATACTCGACGAATCGTCGAGTGTACTCAACGCCTTTTACCTTCACTCAACGCCACGCCCGCTGATACTCGACGAACTCGAAACCTAAACACTCAACGAATATAACTTCACTCAACGCCTTGCTAGTCGATACTCGACGAACTCGACGCCTAGATACTCGACGAATTTACCTTAACGGATTTCTACACCTAGTTCATACTCGACGAATCCTTCCCTCTATATACGCCGAAATTATCCTTAGGCTAAACTATTGAAATTATTTAATTTCAAGGATAGCTAAATCACCAAGACGGGGGGGGGGTGAATAGGTTTCTTAGTCCGTAGTAACTTATCTTTTATTTTCTTTTATTCAGGATCTTTATTAGTTAGTTGGACTTTGATTTCAAGATATGTAACCTGAACTGAGATATACTCAGTCCTAGCTTCTTCTTCTCAGCACTAGGGATTTTTCCTGCTGGGAATGAGAAGTGACTGCAGCAAAACTTGGTGCTACCTGAGCTGAGAGGATCGCAACCCAACTTCTTCTGAATAATAAGGATGTAGATCTTGCTTTGGCTTGTGCTGGAAGCAGCTTGCAGACAACTGTTCTGATCTTCTTTCTTTCTTGGGCTGAGGAGATTCAACCCTAACTTCTTCTTCACAGCCTCAAGTAAATGTTCTTCAGGGTTGTACATCAAGATCTATGAAGAACTTGCTAGTGCAGATGGAAAATAACACCAGCTATCCTGCTTTCTTCCTTCAGAGATTTGCTCTGATCTTGCTGATGTCGATGGAGAAGACAATCAGCTAACTTGTTAGCCTTCAGACTTTCTGTCTTGAGCTTCATGTTCTTCAGTCACAGCAACAATGATGATGAAGAAGAACAATACCAACAACTGCTTTTTCTGTAAAAAGGCTTCTCCTTTTATTGATTGCAACCCAATAACTCTTTTAGCTGTGTGCCCCACACCATTAATGAGCAACTGCAACCATGCTTTAACTCCAACTGTCGTATAGTAGCTCTGCGGTGCGTTTTGTCATGTACTGTAGCTTTCCCGCTATCAGTTTGAATAATATTAACTGGTTGACTTGCTGATGTCAGCAGTTGTAGACTTAGCCAAAATAAATCTACATTAGCATAGGCGTTGAGTGAGTGAGCTTCACTCAATGCCAGAATACTTAGACAGAATTCTGCCAATCTAGGCGTTGGCAGCGTTGAGTGAGCAAGCCTCACTCAACACATTTTTCCTTCACTTATTCTTCAGCCTTTTCTGTATGCTTGACGTTGAGAGCATTGAGTGAACACGCCTAACTCAACTCCTTGTGCCTTAGCCATGCTTTTTGTATTTTAGGCATTGAGAGTGTTGAGTGAGCACTCCTTACTCAACGCTTTCTGCCTTAATCAATTTCCTGCTTCTTAAGCATCTTAAGCGTTGAGAGCATTGAGTGAGCATGCCTCACTCAATGCATTTTGCTTTAGCCAGATTTTTTGAATCATGGCATTGAGAGCGTTGAGTGAGCATGTCTCACTCAATGCTTTCTGTCTTAGCCAGATTTTTCTGCTCCTTGGCGTTGAGTGAGTAAGCTCCACTCAATGCCAAACTACTTAACATATTTTATTCAATTTATCTAGCATTGAGTGAGTAAGCTACAGTCAACGAATTTGGACTTAGTTAAATTTCTGTGTTTGTTTCTTCTTAGGATTTTGCTGTATTAACATGTGTCACTCAATGCTTTCTGCCTTAGCCAAATTTTTCTGCTCCTTAGCATTGAGTGAGTAAGCTCCACTCAATGCAAAACTACTAAATAGATTTTATTTTATTTATCGGGCATTGAGTGAGTAAGTTACACTCAACGCATTTGGACTTAGCCAAATTTCTGTGTTTGTTTCTTCTTAGGATTTTGCTGCATTAGCCTGTCTCACAGCCTTTTATTGTATGGCATTGAGTGAGTTGACTTCACTTAATGCCTGTGGACTTAACCACTTTCTCAACTTGCCACTACTTTGGCTTTGACTATATATGCACCACTCAGCGCTATAAGTCATCTAGCATTGAGTTATTAAGCTTCACTCAACGTCTGTGGACTTAGATAGATTTCTGTCTATCCACAGTTTTGTCCAGATAGTACTTGTTTTGGCCACTTGGACAACCTTTCCAATCAATGTATAATAGACATCCTATAATCACTAAACTTGAGCACATGTTAGATCACCATATGTGTATACATTGTTTGTTAGGCCTTCTTCAAATCCAGGACATTGGGATCAATGGACCCAACAATCTCCCCCCATTTGAAGAAGTCAAAACCTATGACAATGTATACACTAATACAACTATGCAACATATACAATAAACAATAATCTGCATAATTAAGAAATAATAATTATAAACAAAATGATTTTCATTTATCTTTTAATGAATAACTATTTTTGTGCATTTAACAAAACAACACACATTCCTTTAGCACTTAAGCAGAACCTGACACTTTTCTAGTTTCAGGTTCCCTTATCACAATCCCACTACCCTTTAGCTTCAGGACTGGTCGGAGGTAGGTGGGGCAGAAGCTGACGAAGAATCCGAGGAGGAGGATGTCCAAGGCGAAGATGTCATTGAAGCAGATCTGTAGAAGAGGACGAGAAGGAAGACAGAGCAGAAACATTGTCGAGAAAGTAGAGGCCGCTCTCAGTCCCAGTAGCAATCGTCCGTTGGGTGCTTGGGTCCTGAAAAGAACAAGAAGTGGGATTGAATAAGACGGAGCACTGAAGTTGCTTGCATAATGTAGTAACGGATAACAAATTGCACGGGAACTTCGGGACATAAAGGGTGTCTGCCAAAAAAAGTGACGGGGTGACTTGAACCACGCCCGTCCCATGAACCGGGGAAGTTGAGCCATCCGCAACAAGAACTGGGGGCAACCGATCATGCGTTTCGAGGAGAGAGAAGAATTGAGGGTTGCCGGTCATGTGATTCATCGCACTATAGTCAATCACCATTTACCTTTGGTAATGACATGGGCACTACCTGAAGTCGTGGCCACAGAGGCAGAGGGACGAGAGGAGCCGGAGGTGGAGGAAGATGCATCACCAGAGGGGCGAAGATGAGGATGTTTTTGCCAGCAATTGTCAACAGAATGGCCGGCACGACCACAGTGAGAGCATAAGAACTTGGATGAACCGCGACTGCCTAACTGGCTATGGCCACTAGGGACACCCCGCTGAGCTTAGTGAGCATAGGAGTCCTGAGGAGGAGGGGAGGACAACGAAGGATGTTTGAGTAGTGAAGTAACAACGGCGATGCGAGCCGCGGTGGCATCCAACGTTGGATATTCGGCCTCGCCAAAGATTTGTTGGCGGATCAAATCATAAGTATCTGGAAGTCGCAAAAGATAACAAACAACCAGGAGTTCCTGGAAGTGCTTGTGCTGCTCGGCCAAGTCCGCGGAGAAGGGGCGATTCTGGAGGATTTCTGGAGGATTCCTGCGAAGGAATCAGGTGGAATCGGTCGTTTCCTATGATACCATGTGAGAGTAGCGAACAGGCGATTAAAAACACTCCAGAAATTTGAATAATTGAAAGTTTATTATCCAAAAAGTTAATTTTTACAAATGTATTGCCTCCCTTTTATAGAATGGAGGGGAGTTGAGAGAGTACAAATAAACAATATGGGACTAAAAAATTACAGAGAGCTGGCGGCTAGACAAAATGAGACTGATCAGGCCGAGCGGTTAATAAAGGTCTAACCGCTCAGCAACACCAGAAGGAAGAGACCAAGTCTCGATAGGGGACCGCTAAACCGCCTGGTCTCCAAGCGTATGAGATAATCCGCCAGACCACTCGGATAACCAACATCAATAGTCTGGATATCTAACCGCAGGAGAGAGACCGCCTAACCGCGCGGGTAATCAATCCGCCAAACTAAACTGCTAGACCACACAGTTTCCTACTTCAACATAGATATAAGGGGGAGGCTTGAATTTATAGAAATTCTCACGGGTTGGTCACACCCTCTGTCACACCCAGGGAGGGCGTGTCAGGGGGGCGTTATATGCACGGAGTTGACCTCGGGCTCTGGATTCTAGCGGGAATGATGATTGCTTCTATACGTTGGTGGACACGCCCCGTGCTACGCTCGTGTAGGAGGGGCGTGTAAGGCACGCCAAGTCTCAATCATTGGTAAAAAATTCGTCAGTTGTCGAAAAAGGTGGGACACGCCCCAGGGCCACGCCCGTATAGGGGGCGTGTTAGTACTGTTGACGTGCAGTAACGAAAAATCTTTAAATGCAGCAGCAGGTTTTGGGATGAGGGTGACACGCCTAGAGACACGCCCAGGGAGGGCATGTATGGGGGGAGTGTCAGGTATTTTTCTCGAGATTTGAGTTCTGGCATCAACCTTTCTCGGGATCAGTTTACACGCCCCGTGACATGCCCAGGGAGAGCGTGTCAGGGGGCGTGTCAAGTCATTTTTGGCCGAAAGCTCTGAAAACCTACAAAAAGAGGAGAACAGATTAGTGGCAATAATATATACAAAAAGAGGCCAACAAATAAGCTTACAAGACATGATTTGTGTATTAAAAACCTAAAAATACCCTAATAGTTTAGACTACAAAACGTATTATCAAATTCTCCAAAGCTTAAGTTTTGCTTGTCCCCAAGCAAAGATATAAAAACTAGCTAACATAAAAAGTGACTAACCAAAAAGTTCTAATTATGCTTATACAAGTACTATGCGAAATTCTAAGAAGGGAGAAGGTGAAACGTAAACCTAAAACAGTTTCTTAAACATGGTTTAACAATTTTTAAACTTTCCTAACGAAAATAAATCATCCAAAATTTCAACAAAATTCTTTAAATAAATTTAAGCAAAGCAACAAAATGAAAAAATGCATTGAGTTGTTACTAGATCCAAGAGACACATTATAACTATATCAATCAAATAACAAAAATCTAAATTTAAATCCAAAACTTTACTATTTTACTTTTCTTCTTTACTTGGCTAATAAATAAAATTCAAAAGCATGAATCAAAAGGATTTATTAGGACCGGAACATTTGGTTTTGGATTATGATTAGGAGTGGAATTCAAAGATAAATAAGGAGGCTTAAAAATCACACTAAACCAAAACAATGAGTTTCAAAATTTTTATTATAAATAAAATATTTTTCTTTTTCAAAACAAAGGCCAAAAATAATTTTTCTTTTCATTTTAAAATTGGCCAAACAAAAGTAAACACTTCTTTTTAGAATACTTTATTCAAAAAGATCTCCAAATATATCACAAAAAACCCTATCATAATCATGAAAATTTTTTTAATGACACTCAAAAAGGTTAGTGTGATTAGATAGATTGGAAAATTTTAGCTTTGGAGAAAATGAAATGATAAGTGAAGTTATCAAATGAAATTGGAAAAAGGCTCAAAAGAGGCTAACTGGGGGTAAAAATTTTTAGGTTTGCAAGAAGACTCAAACAAAAACAAAAATGGCCTAAATCATTTTCATGCTTCTAAATTTATCTAAAGCATAGTTTTGAAAAATTTCAAAAAGCAAGTCCTAGATAATAAAAGAAGATTAATGAAATTATCTTGAAAATAGAAATAATAGGCATCTTGGATCGTTCATATCTACTACGCTTATCAAAAGTCAACATTACAAAAATTATCCAAAAATGAAAAGGAAAATAGTGGATGAAATATTTTTTGAAAGTAAAGAAGATAAAGAACGAAATCCATAATAAAAATGCGAGTTTTAGAAAAAATGTTTCACATTAACATGTTATCGTGAATTAGAAACATAAAATGACCAACATTTTACTTGTGAAATATAATTAAAAAGAACGATTAGAAATATTATAATTAGATAAGTTGTTTATATGAGATTTTTACAAAATAAAACAAATAACATGGGGTACTATTGAAATACCAAAATTAGCATAATATTTTTTTTTTTGATTTTGAAATATTTTCTTTTTTTGGATTTTTAAAGATATTATATTTTTTTGAGATTATTCTTTAAGAATAAAAAGGAGAAAGCATAAGAATTTTTTTTATTTTTTTGATTGATTTTTACAGGGAAACAAACATAAAGAAAAGAGAAAGAGGAAATCCTCCCCCAAGCTTGAAATGGATATTGTCCTCAATGGAGAAAAGAGGGGAAGGAGAGAGAGAAATTAAAATAGAAATGTAAGTACAGAATTGAAAAATAGGTACTTCCCCGGATTTATGCGCCATGAAAGTTGATTCATATCGCTCCCCTATGCTTGCGCCTTGGATCTTCTTGAAATGTCTTCTTTGGACTTCGTGATGGATTAAACAGCATTGGAGAAGGCGATCGCAGATGCTTCAGCTTGTCGGAGCCGTCCGGGGCAAAAAGTGGAAAATAAAGAAAAAAGAAAAGTAACTTGGGTTGCCTCCCAAGAGCGCCATTTGTTCAAAATGTTGTTAGAGCTCGATGCAATAAAATAATATTGTCCAAAAATAATTTGTCCAAAATAATAAATAAAGTTTTAACAAAAATAAAAAGTCTTAATTTAGTTACAGTTCGTGTAGAAGAAAATTAATACAGTTTGTACTGACATCACCACAGAAATAAAGTTTTAGACGCTGACCATTACTTTGAAATCGCCCTTATCAGGGTGTGAAATTAAAATAGTACCATATCAAAAAACTTGTTGAATAGAAAATGGCTTAGACCAATGAGACTTTAACTTTCCAGGAAATAAATAAAAATGAGAATTATAAAGAAGAACTTGGTCGCCCGGCTTGAAGGTTTTTTGGTGCCTTAAGTGTTTACCGTGAAAACGTTTCGTCCGTTGTTTATAAAATTTGTTATTTTCATAAGCGCAAGAGCGGCACTCATCGAGCTCGTTAAGTTGAAATTTTCTAAGGTTGTAGACAGAGTGGGGATCGAAATTTAAAAATCGCAAGGCCCAAAAAGTGCGGTGTTCTAATTCTACGGGTAAATGACACGATTTTTCATAAACCAACCGATATGACGTACATCCGAGGGCGGTTTTGTTTACTGTTCGGTAGTTCCATAGAGCATCGTCTAATTTGGTTGACCAGTCTTTCCTAGAGGTGGAAACAATCTTTTCTAATATTATTTTTATCTCTCTATTCACTACTTCGACTTGTCCGTTAGTTTGGGGGTGGTAGGCAGTTGAAAGCTTATGCGTAACGCCGTATTTAATAAGGATTTTTGAAAACTGTGCGTTACAGAAATGTGAACTCCTATCGCTAACGATGGCTCGCGGCGTACCGAATCAAGAAAATAATTTTTTCAAAAATGTAATTACGACTCGGGCGTCGTTAGTAGGAAGAGCTTGGGCTTCAGCCCATCGTGAAACATAATCGACGATAACTAAGATGTATTTGTTCCTGAAGCTAGAAGGAAGGGGGCCAACAAAATCAATTCCCTAGAGGTCGAAAATTTCGCACTCGAGGAAATTATTTTGCGGCATTTCATTTTTATTGGAAATATTGCCCAACCGTTGGCAACTATCACACCTATTCACAAAGGCTTGCGCGTATTTAAACAGGCTAGGCCAGTAAAAACCAGCACAAAGCACTTTGTGGGTGGTACGAGCAGCTTGATAGTGACCACCAGACGGTCCATCATGTAAGTGTTTTAAAATATCTAATCATTTTTCAAAAGAAACACATCTCCTTATTACCTAGTCCGCACAAACTCGAAAAAGATGCGGGTCCTCCCAAAAATAGTTCTTCAACTCAGAAAAGAATTTCTTCTTTTGCTGAGAGGAAAACTCTTTCAGGAGCACACGAGCCACTAAATAGTTGGCTATGTTTGCAAACCAAGGAGAAGGAGAAGTGTTAATTGAAAGCAGCTTCTCATCAGGAAAATAATAATTAAAAGATTTTCATCTAAATTTTATATATACGGATTATCTAATCATGAGAGATGGTCGGCGGCCAAATTCTCGGCTCCTCGCTTATCATGGATTTCTATGTCAAACTCCTAGAGGAGTAAGACCCAGCGAATCAGGTGCAACTTGGCATCCGTCTTAGAAAGAAGATACTTGAGGGCCAAGTGGTCTGTAAAAACGATAATTTTTGAAAGCACAATATAAGGGCGGTATTTATCAAAAGCGAACACTACAACTAGGAGCTCCTTCTCGGTTGTGGTGTAATTCTCTTGTTCTGATGTAAGTGTTTTAGTTGCTTAATAGATGGGGTGGAAGTTTTTAGATATTCGTTGTCTTAGTACGACTCCCACCGCAAAACTACTCGCATCGCATATAATATCAAACGGAAGGTCGCACACCGGAGCTATCATAACGGGGGAATTAATTAATTTATCTTTTATTAATTCAAAGCCAGACAGACAAAGGTCATCAAAATAAATGGGGCGTCTTTTTCTAAGAGTCGAGTAAGAGGTTTGGTAATTTTGGAGAAGTCTTTTATGAAGCGGCGGTAGAAACCAGCGTGTCCTAGGAAACTTCTTATAGTTTTAACATTCGTAGGCAGTAGTAGCTTCTCAATAACTTCAATCATAGCATTATCTACTTCAATTCCTCTCGCAGAAATCTTATGACCCAAAACAAACCCTTCCCTCACTATAAAATGACATTTTTCCCAATTTAGGGCATGGTTAGTTTCTTCGCATCTTTCTAAGAATTTTTCGAGATTTTCTAAATAACCATCAAAGGCATCACCAAACACGGAAAAATCATCCATAAATACCTCCATGATGCTTTCTACGTACTTGTCAAAGATAGCGAGCATACATCATTGGAATGTAGCTGGCGCATTGCATAATCCAAACAGAATAATTCGGTAAGCGAAGGTGCCAAAGGGACAAGTAAACGTAGTTTTCTCCTGCTCCTCGAGAGAGATGGGGATTTGAAAATACCCTGAGAGAGCATCGAGAAAATAGTAAAAGCTATGGTCGGATAATCGCTCTAAGATTTGATCGATGAACGGCAAGGCGAAGTGGTCCTTGCGGGTGGCGTCGTTTAAGTTACGATAGTCGATACACATTCGCCACCCCGTCACCGTCCGTGTTGGGATTAAGTCATTATTTTCATTTACAACTACAGTTATCCCTCCCTTTTTCGGCACTACCTGAACAAGGCTAACCCACTTACTTTCAAATATAGGATAGATAATTCCTGTGTCTAACCGTTTCATAACCTTGCCCTTTACGACTTCTTTTATGTTCGGGTTTATACGGCGCTGAGGTTGGATGGAGTTACACGAATAATCATCCATTAAGATTTTGTGGGTGCAGAAAGATAGGCTTATGCCCATGATATCAGAAATCTGCCAAGCAATAGCTCGGCGATGCTTACGTAACACAAGAAGGAGTTTGTCATTTTGTACTTCAGATAAGTAGGCCAAAACTATCACTGACAGTTTGTAATTTTTTTCTAGGAAGGCATACATGAGATGCTTTGGTAGTTATTTTAATTCTATGGTAGGGGGTTCTTCATACGAGGTTTTAGAAATTCTTTCTTTTTCCAAAAATATGTCTACGTAGACTTTTTTATATGGAAAATTAAATGGGGGTGGGGCTAGTGGCCATGGCGGCTTCTTACAGAGATTCAATTGGAAGAGTAGAGGGAGGACAAAATCAGAAATTTATTTTCACTATCAGAAAGGCAGTAGGAAGATTCATCACTTAGGGTGTCTAAGAAAAATTGGAGTCGTCATTCTCTAGGGTATTTTTCATCGAAGGGGTGATAGAGAAAGTCACTTTATCGTCACCTACTCGTAGGAAGAGCTTGACATTGCTTACGTTAATGATAGCTCAAGAGGTGGTAAGGAAGGGTCGGCCAAGGATAAGGGGAACCTTAACGTCTTCTTCGATGTCCAATATGACGAAATCCACCGGGAAGATGAATTTGTCGACTTTGACTTGAACATCCTCCTGTATTCCTAACGGGTACTTAACTGATCTATCAGCAAGCTGGATACTCATACGTGTGGGGTTGAGGCTACCATTCCTAACTTCTTAAACGAGAAGGGTATTAGGTTGATACTCGCACCTAAGTCGTCCAATGCGTGCTTGACAAAAAGATCACCAAAGACACACGGAATAGAAAAACTACCTGGATCACTGATCTTCTTTGGTAAACCATTTTTCAAGATAGCAGAGCACTCGGCTTTTAGCGTGATGTATGACAAGTTCTCTAACTTCTTCTTATTAGTCAGGAGGTCCCTAAGGTACTTTGCGTACTTTGGCATTTGGGAAATCGCTTCATGGAAGGGTAGGTTTATGTGGATTTGCTTAAACATTTCTAAGAAGCGGGTATACTGATCATCTAGACGTTGTTTGTAAAGTTGGGAAGGGTATGGTGAAGTTGGATCATTTTTAAAGATGGTGGTGGAGCGAGATCTTTTTCTAAAATAGAGAGCGGAGTGATAACTTCTTTTTCAGCGAGTGGTTGAATTTTCAAAATCGGAGCGGAGCTTGCATCGGGCTCTCCGCTAACCATATCAGAAACTTTCTTCCCACTCTGAAGATTTATAGCTTTCGCTTGCTCTCCCGAGTTTGGCTCGGTATTGGAAGGAAGATACCCTGCGGGTCGCTCAGAAATAATTTTTGCGAGTTGTCCTACTTGATTTTCTAGAATTTTAACGCTTCCGGTTAAGGTTCTTATAGTAGCGTCATTTGTGGTTATATATTTACAAAGTAACACTTCCAAGCTTGGGGGTTTTGGATAGTTTTGAAGAGGTGGAGGTGGTGCAGAAAAATCATTTTGTGGTGGTGGGCGCATTGCATTCGAAGGATTACTCCACAAAAATCCGGGTGGTTTCGTATAGCGGGATTATAACTATTTGGAAAAGTAAAACAAGGAGCATGAAAGTTCGCAGAAGAAAAATTATTAAAAGCATTTCTAGGCATATTATTAACATAATCTAATTGTTCGGGGGCAGAAGTTGCAGATTCCCATACTTGAGGGGCGGAAGACGCAGTCATCTCCATAATTTTTTTACTTAAAATTTCCACTTACAGAGCTAGCTGGGAGACGTTGTCTACTTCAAAGATACCTGCAGGTTTGTTTGGGCGGGACCTAGACACATTCTACTGATATGTGTTCATGGCCATGTCCTCGAAAAGCTCAAGAGCTTCTTTCGGGTTTTTTTGGTTTAAAGTACCACCGGAAGCTGCGTCTATCATTTGCTTTGTATTTTGATTTAACCCGTTATAAAAAGTCTGCACTTGTAACCATACAGGCAGCGTGTGATGGGGGCATCTTCTTAATAATTCTTTAAATCTTTCCCAGGTTTCATATAGGATTTTAGAGTCTATTTTTTGCAAAGACAGAAATATCGTTCCTAAGTTTTGCAGTTTTAGCTGGCGGAAAATACTTCGTCAGAAATTTTTTAGTTAATTTATCCCAAGTGGTGATGCTCCCTCTTGCCAGAGTCATCAATCATTGTTTAGCTTTGGTTCTTAGAGAGAAATGAAATAATCTTAGCCTAATAGCATCATTTGTGACACCATTGATCTTGAAGGTATCCCAAATCTCAAAAAATCTTGCTATATGCGCGTTCAGATCTTCATCTTGAAGTCCGTCATATTGCACATACTGCCGCACCATTTGAATTATGCTAGGCTTTAGTTCGAAATAATTATTAGCTATAGCAGGGAGAACGATGCTTGATTCTGTTCCTTCTAGATTCGATCGTGCATAATAGGACATAGGCTTATGCACAGTTTCCTCCACGTGGGGTTCTACCATTCTTAAAGTAGAAAATGACTCGGAATCCTCAACCGGTATTTGGAGAGTAAGGCCTTGAAATCGCAATCTTCTCCGAAGAGTATGCTCAATTTCATTTTCCAAATCCAATTTATCCGACGGATTCCCGCGGGTCATGCACTAGGAGAAGAGAAGATAAAGAAGGAGAAATTAATAAACTAGAAAAAGGATATGCTAAATTTTTTTTGAGATAGATTTGTTTTTATGTTTTAACTCCCGAACTTCCCAAGGACTACCAATGAAGGGTTCGTAAGGAACTAGACAAGATAGTGGTATTCATGCCACTTTGCCCTTTTCGAGAGAGTTAGGTGGTGTAGAAAAATTGTGAAGTGGGTTTATATTAAGAGCATTAATATTTTTTTTTATTTTTAATTTTTTAGAAAGAGAGAGAGAAAGAGAAATGATAAAAGTAATAGGTTCGTGTTTTCAAATTATCGACAAAAGTTGCTTCCCAGCAATGGCGCCAAAAACTTGGTGATCGCGTTTTGTGCTAGAGAAAATAGAGCCGAACTAGCAAAACAACTAGGCAAGTATACCTATCGAACTGTAGCTAGGGGACACAAGTATCGTATTAAAATCCGGGAATTGTTGAGTAAACCTACTCACACGAAGGCTATTATCTTATCGAAGGATGGTTTTAGTGTTAAGAGAAAGCTAATTGCGATTAAGAAAAGAAATATTCCGCTAAAAGTGAAATACTTGCAGTTAAATAAAGAGCTATTAAAAGCGATCATGATGAAGGGTTGAAATGATGAAATGGAAAAGCACTCAATCGAGAATCACCTCGGCAAAAGATGATTAAAATTGGGTTAAAAACCTAAACTTAATAGGGTAAAGGTCCTTGACCGTGGAGGTTTCCAAAGCTTGAATACACTTCTCTCGAAGTCGTGCCCAACTGAGTTTGGGAAAGTCCGACCGAACACTCATCCAAATTGGAGGCCTAAAGCTCGCTTTACGCGGTGAACCCCACTATTGAATTTCAGAAAAATCCAGGAGATTTAACATCTGCCTCTCTCAAGGGGTGCGTGTAACTCTCTTTACTTATGAGTGTTCACTTCAACTACGAGACTCTCGGCTAGCTAAGAGTGAAAAAATGGAATATATATCGATTATATAACTCCAAACATGAATAATCAAGAGTAAATCGATGGCCTAAACCCTAAAAAGAAAAAGTAAATTTAAAGCATCATAACTTAATCAACTCAAACCTCGGATAATCAAGATCGAGAACAAGGAGGATTAGTTAATCATGGAGAAGTGGAGGAGGATAGATGAGTAGAAGAACAATAAGAACATAAAGTAAAAGAGCACTTTTTATTAAAGCTAGAAGAGAACTACAACTTGAAAATAAAGGATTACACTTGCATGGAAATGAAACCTAAACTAGCATTACATTTAGCAACTAAAGCAATTAAAAAAAGTATAACAAAAGATTACACTAAGCTAGGGATAAGAAAGACATAAAATGAGAAAGAGAGAGAGAGAACATGGAAAACACTAAGTAATAAAAGGGCAACACCTCCCCTCTCAACCCAAAACTTCTTCTGGACATAAGGGGGAGGCTTGAATTTATAGAAATTCTCACGGGTTTGTCACACCCTCTGTCACGCCTAGGGAGGGCGTGTTAGGGGGGCGTGACATGCATAGAGTTGACCTCAGGCTCTAGATTCTGGTGGGAATGATGATTGCTTCTATACGTCGGTGGACACGCCCTGGGCCACACCCATGTAGGAGGGGCATAAAAGGCACGTCAAGTCTCAATCATTGGTCGAAAATCTGTCAGTCGTCGAAAAAGGTGGGACACGCCCCAAGGCCATGCCCATGTAGAGGGGCATGTCAGTATTGTTGACGTGCAGCAACATAAAATCTTTAAATGCGACAATAGGCTTCAGGATGAGGGTGACACGCCTAGAGACACACCCAGGGAGGGCGTGTAAGGGGGGGGTGTCAGGTGTTTTTCTCGGGATTTGTGTTCTGGCATCAACCTTCCTTAGGATCAGGTTACACGCTCCGTGACACGCCTAGGGAGGGCATGCCAGGGGGGGGGGGGGGTGACGTGTCAGGTTATTTTTTGCCGAAAGCTCTGAAAACCTGCAAAAAGAGGAGAAAACATTAGTGGCAATAATATATACAAAAAGAGGCCAACAAATAAGCTTACAAGACATGATTTGTGTATTAAAAACCTAAAAATGCCCTAATATTTTAGACTACAAAATGTATTATCACGCGACCCTTCAAGCCGGTTATATATATATATAAATAATTATAATATTATATTACAATTAATAATAAATAACCCCAAAATGACCTGAAATCAAGCTAATTCGGAATCTTATGAAAATCACATCGTAGCTAAATACTTATTCTACGAATTCAACGACAAAGTTGAAATCCAAATCCAAAAAACAAAACTCGGGTAAAACACCACCCGAAGATAAAATTCCACCACATCCCTATAAAAAGCTGCACCGAGTAACCAAAATAGACCCGACTCACGAGGGAAGGTGAACAACCAAGCCAAAATCAACCACACAGGAAAACCCACTAAGCAAACTCATGCTCCAACAATCGACACCCGTTAAATTCGCGTAAACGTACTTTCTTGACGCCAAAATACGCCACTATGGGAATTAAAATAAACACTGAGGCATTACAGCCACCCCTAAAAATAAGATTCATCCAGAAACTTAACATAAAAGGATAAAATCCCAAAATAGAAGAAAAGTAACCAAAGGCTATCAAAGAAAGCATTTACCAAAAGCATCAGGAGAACAAATGAGGATGAGCCTCCCTCATAGTTGACTCCAACTCCCAAGTCGAACTCTCCACGTCTTGGTTCCTCCACAAAACTTTAACGGGTATTGTCTTCCTTCTTAAAACCTGATCTTATGTGTCCAAAACATGAACAGGCGCTTCTACATATGAAAGGTTAGGCTCCAACAGGGGCAAAACATCAAGGATCTGTCGGTCGCTAACAACACACTTATGCAACTAGCTCACGTGAAACACATCGTGCACACCGGGAAAATTCTCAGGATAAACTAACCTGTATGCTGATACACCAATCCGTTCAATAACTTTAAAAGGTCCCACATACCTAGGGTCCAACTTATGGTTCTTACCAAACCTATTAACACAAGACATTGGGGAAACCTTAAGAAAAACTAAGTCCCCTAAAGCAAATTCCAAATCAGTCCTTCATCGATTAGCGTTCCTTTCATAACGCTCCTGGGCTATACAAAACTTCTCTAAAAAAAGCCTAACAGAGATATCAATTTCTTCCAAGGTCTCCGGACCCAACAACGGTCTCTCACCAACCTCGGCCCAAAACAAGGGAGTTATGTAATTCCTCCCATACAAAGCCTTAAACGGGGCCATCTGCAAGCTCTCTTGAAAACTGTTTTTGTATGCAAATTCAATTAATCTTAAACGCTCATCCCACCCTCCTCCGTGGTCCAAAATATAACATCTGATCATATCCACCACAATCTGATTTACTCTCACCATTTGACCGTTTGCCTACGGATGATAGGCGGTGGAATACCGCAAATCTATACCCAACCCTTCTCTAAACTTTTCTAAAAATGAGATGCAAACTTGGAGTCTCGATCTGATATAATACTAACAGGTACTCCATGTAATCCAATGACCTTGTCCAAGTATAACTCAGCCATTTTCTTCATGGAGTAGTTGATTTTGAATGGCACGAAGTGAGCACACTTCATTAGTCTGTCTACTATAACCCATACAGAATCATGTCCTCGGGGAGATCTCGGCAATCCCGTAAAAAAATCCATCGAAATACTCTCCCACTTCCAACTTTGAATTTCTAAAGGTGCCAACCTGCCTCCAGGACTTCTCTGTTAGCCTTAACTCGCTTGTAAGTAAAACATTGGGATACAAACTTAGCTATATCACCCTTCATAACAGACCACCAAACAATCTGCTTCAGATCCTTATATATTTTAGTAGAACTAGGGTGGTATGCAATACTGGAATCATGTGCCTCTTTACATAACTTTTCTCGAATATCCTCAACAACAGGAATACAAAATCTGCCATGGTACTTCAAGGTACCCTTGTCATCAATTAAAAAGTATGCTAATTCCTCTTTCTCAGTTCTTTTATAAAGGTGCAGCAAATCAGGGTCATCCTTTTGATGTAGCCTTGAAAGTGTAATCCCTAAAGGTTCTATTACTTCCAAACTGTTGGGCATCGCTACTCCCAACTTATATATCCATCAAGAGAAATTCCTCCACCAGCGAATCTATAGAAATGTTAAAAATTTTCGCTGTCATCCTACTCAAGGCATCAACTACCACATTAGTCTTTCCCGGATGGTATTGAATCTCAACATCATAATCTGCAATATACTCTAACCATCCCCGCTGGCGCAAGCTCAATTCCTTTTGAGTGAAGATGTATTTCAAACTCTTATGATCCGTATAAATCTTTGATTGAGTGCCATACAATAGGTGTATCCATAGTTTCAGGGCATAAATCATGGTTGCAAACTCTAAATCATGCGTAGGGTAATTCCTCTCAAGAATCTTTAACTGCCTCGACCCATACGCGATCAATTTTCATTCTTGCATAACACGCAACCAAGTCCAATGTGCGATGCATCCACATACACATCATATTCCAGTCCTTTAGTTGGAAGAGAAAAAACTGGGGTAGTACACAATCTCCTCTTCAATTCCTGAAATGCATCTTTGCACTTATCGCTCCAAACAAAAGCTGCATTCTTTTGCGTAAGCTTAGTAGGCGGCGCTGGCAACGAAGAGAAACCTTCCAAAAACCTTCTATAATATCCTGCCAACCCTAGGAAACTTCTTATCTATTTGGGTGTGGTTGGTCTGTTCCAATCCATTACAGTAGTAATCTTCTCTAGGTCCACAGAAATTTCATCCTTATTAACCATATGACCCAGAAAAGAAACCTGAGGCCGCCAAAACTCACATTTACTTAGCTTGGCGAACAAACTTTGCTCCCTTAAACAGACAGAACCAATTGCAAGTGCTGGGCATGATCTTCAGCACTGCGGGAATATACCAGAACATCATCTATAAATACGACCACAAAATGGTCCAGGAAATCCTTAAACACTTTGTTCATCATGTACATAAAGTCAGAGGGTACACTAGTCAATCCAAAGAAAATCACCAAAAACTCAAAATATCTATGCCTAGAAAGAAAAGCAGTCCGTGGAATATCCATCTCACGAATCCTCAACTGATGGTAGCCTGAACGAAGGTCAATCTTTGAAAACACAGTGCTACCACGCAACTGATCAAACAAGTCAGATATTCTCGGTAAGGGATACCTATTCTTGATGGTACACTTATTCAGTTCCATGTAATCAATGCACATCCTCATCGATCCATCCTTTTTGTTCACAAACAGTACAGGAGCACACCACGGTGAAGAACTCGGCCTAATAAATCCATTCTACAACAACTCATCCAGCTGGGTACGTAACTCATGCAGCTCACGCGGGGCCATTCGGTACTGCGCCTTAGCAATAGGACGGGTACCCGGCTCTAAATCTATGCCAAACTCCACGTCTCTCTCAGGTGGAAGACCAGGAAGGTTATCAGGAAATATATCAGGAAACTCATGCACTACGAGGATCTCCTCTACATCCGGCAAACTAACACTTGTCTCCAACACTGAAACCAAGAAAGCAAAACATCCAGAATTTAAAAGCTTCTAAGCACATACCGCAGAAATAATCGGAGATACTTGGCGTGGAATTCCATAAACACGCATGGGTTAACCGTTGTCCATCTTGAATTCCAAACGCTTGACCTTGCACTAGGTGATCACATCGTACTTGGACAACTAGTCCATACCCAAGATCACGTCGAAATCTTTCAAGTCTATCACCTTCAAATCAGCAACAGCTATAAAATCACCTAACAGAATCAAACAACTCTGAATGTCTTGCCTCGTTACCATGGAATCGCTAGAGGGAAACTTGACACGAAACGCATCGCCAACAAGATCGAGGGTCAAACAGTAATGCTCTATAAAGGTCCTAACCACAAATGACTGGGTAGCACCAGAATCAAACAGAACATGCGCCCAACAGTTCTTTACCTTAAACTTTCCTATAAAATCGTATACGCAACTAAGGGAACAAATATCGAAGCTACAACTATTAACTAAAAGCTAGAAGTAGGTTAGGATTTAACCTGAAATTACTTGAGTAGACGTCTGAGCTTCCTCCAAAGACACCACGTTCAGCTTGCCCTTCCCCTTGTCTAATTTCTACGGTGGCAGCAAGGCCTAAAGAGGAACCCGTTGCAATAGGGGCTGACCCTACAGGAACTTCTACTTGAAATGTCCTTTCTATCCACACTGGTAGTAGACCCTTTCCTTTTCCCAACAATGGGCAGCGTCGTGCTGTAACGCCCCCGATTTTCTGCGATTATTTAAATTCGCGTTTGGCGTTACGTTGGCTTTTTCCGGCTCGTGCCGTTGTTAGAGTACCTCGTTAGGTGTTCTTAGAGGTTTAGCCTGTTTGCGGGGTTCCCCAGCTAGCCGGTGTCTGTTTTGGAGGCCCGGTTGAGCCTTTCAGGGAATCCTCGTGTTTTGGCTTCGGGCGAGGTTAACCCGAGTGTTTGATCGTCGGAGGTCGTTTTCGACTTCGCCGTTGTGTTCGTAGCACGGGTATTTAGCTACGGTGCGAGTTTGGCCGGATTCCGAGGACGTTAAATTTTTGCGTCATTTTGGCGGACGCTAGTTAGCGAGTCGTCATTTTATGATGACGTATTTGCTTATTTACGCATGTGTAGCGTGGCGCGTGGTTGAGGCGTGCCTTTTGTTCGTGCGTGTGCGTGCGTGCGGAGTTGAAATTGTGTGCGCGGGCGCGTGTTGTTAGACGTGTCTGTGTGGTTACGTGGTTAAATTTGTGTGAGTTAGTGCGAATGGGTATTAGGGTAGGTGTATTAATATTCATATAAGTATAATACATTAAATTATACATTATATTATAAGTATAATACATTGTCATAAGAGTATAATACATTATTTTATATAATAGGTTAGATTATAATACATTATAAGGGGTATTATAATATTTAGTTAGTATGATAGTTAGATATTAGTTATAGGTAGTTTTATATTTAAATAAGTATATAGAAATATATATTTATAAGTTAGAATTCATTTAGGTTTTCTTCCCCCCCCCCAAACCGCCGCCCAGCATCAGTAAACCGAAGAAACCGAGCCCCGCTCCTGTTCGCGGAAGAGAAGAGGCGGACGGCAACTGCCCGCTCCGACCGCCCGTTCACCGCCCGGAACCGCTCGAAAACCCTGTTTGAGGCCGGATCCGAACTCCTCTCGCCGTGATCTTCCTTCTGAGGTAATCTATTTGGGATTTCACCGTGGATTTTTCTGAGATCCGGTGTGGTTTTCGTTCGTTTTTGTTTTATTGTTTTGACAAATGTTCCCTCTAGGGTTTGTGAAGCTTTTTGTGCTTTTGGGCGTCCGCCATAGCGCCGTTGTGCCGGCGAATTTTTTTCGGTGATACGTGCGAGGCAAGTGTTTCTCCTCTTTTCGCCGTTTGGCCTCCCTTTTGTTCAATTCCTTGTTAATTTCATATATTCGTGCAAATTGAAATTTGTTAATTGAATTTCTCCTTAACCTAATCCCTATTGAAAACGCGCTAGAAAAATTAGGATTTCTACCCTCCCGCTAGTAGCTTCCGATTTAGGACGGCGTCGCGGTAGGTGTGTAGCGTAGATGTGGGTTAGCGTCGGGTTGAGTTTATGTTAGGCCTAGGTGTAGGTCTAGGGTTTGGGATTTTTCTTAGTTTGCCTAATTGAGGCGTTTAGGTGTAACTGTGCACGCACGGCCTATGGTCGTGCGTCTTTTAATCGTGCGACCCGATGTCGGTGCTCGTACGCTAGGCTTAGAATCGAGTGAGTGTACTCACTCGCAGCGGCGTTGCGTAACCGCAACGATGGATTCCTTAGCGTTGATTTCTCCCCGAGTGTTTTGCTCGCGAATCGAAAGTCCCTTGTCGGCTGTTACCTTTCGAAGGCCGAATCGTGGGTTGTGGTCAGTAGTGGTGGTGGATGGCTCTTTTATGGGTTGTGTGGTGTGATGTAGCCATGACCGCACTCTTTACCTTGACCCGAGTAGTTTTCTGGGCAAGTGAGTGATGGGTTTTTTTGTGCCTTCACGTGTCAACCCTTGAGCAATTTGTTGACTTGGAATTAGTGGTTGGGCGATTTGGAACGTTTTCAACCTGATTCCAAGTTTCTTGTTTTTGCTACTGCCGCCTCTCACAGTTTAGGATGTTAGGCGTTTCTTCCGTAGGTGTTGCAGCATTTTTTTTTGGCATCATGGCCATGTTGACTCTGCAGGTTTTTAGGCAGAGTAGTTGCTGTTTACCCGCACTTGGTGCAGGTTTGCTTTTCGCCCTTCCTTGGGCATTATTGTTTTTACTCTAGTTTGTACTCTCCTTACTTTACCTTACCTGCTTTTACCTTACTTTCCTTTTTAGCACTTGCTTTCTTTTTTTTTTCCTTGCTCTGAGGTGTTCTATTTTCTTCTGAACGCCTCAGGTTCTGGGCGGTAGCCAGTAGGTGGCTGTTGCTGTGGTGCTGTTGGAGGTCCTTCTGTTGACTGTTGAGACTCTCGTGAGTCATTGTGAGGTAGTTTTACTGCACTTTCTACAGACATACGTACTTGCCAGTGGGTTAGTGTCAGTTGTTGACGCCCCTGGTAGTTTTACCTTTTGCACTAGATATGTTTACTTTTACTGCTACCCTGTCTTTGGGGACCTAGTTTACTTGCTCTGGGAAGTTTTATGCTAGGATGCTAGCTATTTTAAAACTATAAAACCTCAACTATATTATGTATAAAGCATGATCAGCATGATTTCTAAAGAGAACTCACTTAGCGTACTTTCTTAAATTACGTATAACAGATGATTTTTCCTATATATGTATAAATTAAAACTAGAATTTTGGGTCAGCGTAAGGGTCCCTCGGGATCACTTATGCGCTCATTTAGGATGTTGACAAAAAAATGAAGTATTTTCCGCTACGTATAAAAATTAGTTTTCGAACCGTGGACTATCTGATCCACTGAGCCGAGGGATACGGCTAATTAATTGAACCAGTTTTATAATCATTCTAACTTATGATTTGAAGGTTTAGAGTGTTGCCTGAGCGTCGGCAGTTATCCCCTGCTCGACGTGGCATCACAGCTCGTAGTTTTCTCTTGCTCTGATTTATTTAAATGGTGAGAAAAATGCGGGTTGTGACAGTTGGTATCAGAGGGAGGTTACTCGACAAGTTGGTCGGGCAACCTTTCCTTGTTTGTATTAGATGTTTAGAGTCATATCATACACACACCGACATGTCATCAGCACGTCTTGGCTGAAGCACGAACACTGCACTACACTCATAGCATAACATGAAGTATACGGGGCATATTATGTAATGTGAAATGCATAATATGTGTTTGTATATGGATCCACCATAGGGGCAACATGCGAGGGTTATGTATTATGGGGTGCATAACCTTACCGCATGGATGCGACTAGCACGTTTTCTTTTTCGTTGCATGAGAATGTTATGTATTATGGGATGCATAACATTTTCATGTGTACGCCGCCATGGCATGCATTAGGGCCTTTTTAGAATGCATAACATATTCATACATAGCATAACATTGCATAAGCACAACGCGCCAAGCTAAAGACGTGCAGGATGACATGTGTACACACATAATTTTTGAGTCAAAAATAATATAATTCATGCATTCCCGATCTAGGCACAAGAGTTAGTGTGATGGTGGTGAACCATCTTAGGCTAAGCATATCATTCATTTTGTATTAAATAAAATAAAATCTCAGAGCAAGTATAGCAGTAGAAGATCATATTTATGTAGGTATTGTCTGTACTCTTTTTGTCTAATCCTAGGAGTTTAGCTAAGTTCTAATTGTTTGATCTGTTTTAATTTTTTTTTATATAGCATGCCGCCGAAGCGTAGAGTGACGAGGTCGACTCCCCAGTCTGAGGGTGAGTCCTCTGGTGCTCAAAGTGATGCAATGGTGGAAAGTCTGAGGCAGAGCAACGAGGCCTTATCTAGGCAGGTGGTGGAGTTGCGGGCCCAGATGCAGTCCTTTTTATCCGGAGCGGTGGGTCAGACTCCGGGAGTTCAGGACCCCGCCATGGGTACAGCTGTTCTAGCCCCTCCTGCCCCTCCTGCTCCTCTCGTGCCTCCAGTGGTGGTGCCCCCCGGGATGGCTTTCATCTCCCAGTTTCAGCGGCTGCGACCTCCTACCTACGATGGTAAGGCGGACTTTATGGTACTGGATGACTGGGTGATCTCCATAGAGGAGATGTTTCACTACTCTGGGGTGACTGAGGACCAGAAGGTGATGTTAGCAGCCTATCAGCTGAAGGGGCTAGCGAAGGGCTGGTGGATGCGAGAGAAGGAAGGCATGGTGGGAGGATGTACTTGGGCATCCTTCAAAGAGATCCTGATGAGGAAGTTTCTACCGTCAGTAGAGCGAGACAGGCTGATGAATGACTTTCTTCATCTGAAGCAGAGGCAGCTCTCCGTCAGCGATTACGAGATTGAGTTTAGCAAACTCAGTCGCTTTGGTCCTAACTTGGTGAGCTCCGAGGAGGACAGGGTGAAGCGGTTTCTTGGTGGCCTGAGGAGCGACGTTCAGCAGCTAGCGGTCGCCCACGGAGCGGTGACTTATGCAGGGGCAGTTGAGGCCGCTTTGAAGGTAGAGGCTATCGAGAACGCGAAGCAGCGCGGACAGCAGGCGAGAAGCGAGAAGAGGAGGTCAGTTGAGGAAAAGGGTCCCCAGGTTCTTGGTGCTGCTTCTGAGAAGAAGAGCAAGGTAGTGTGCAGTTTCTGTGGCCATCCGGGCCACCCAGCTGAGAGGTGCTTCAAGAGGGCAAGGGTCCAGAAGAAGGAGCATGTGCATGCTATCCAGGGTGCTCCTAGGAGGGATGTTCTTTGTCCTGTCTGTAAGCGACCCGGTCACGATGCTGCTCAGTGCTGGTCCAAGGATCGTGTTTGCTACCAGTGTGGCCAGAAGGGCCATATTAAGTCGAGGTGCCCTCAGGTTCAGTCCGCTCTACATGCTGTTCCGCTTCAGGCTTTACCTCCGTCTCAGCCGGTGGACAAGGGTAAAGGGAAGCTGAATGTGGTATCTTCAGCGGAGGCTGAGACTTCGACGCAGGTCATTTCAGGTAACCCCCCCCCCCCTCGCTTGACTTTCTCTTTTGTAGCAGTTTTAGTGTTGCTATTGTTTTGTTAATTGCTTGTGCGTTTAATATTTTGTTTGTGTATAGGGAAATTTAAGGTAAGGAACCGCTGGGCCCGCGTTCTGTTTGACTCAGGTGCTACCCACTCCTTTGTGGCTAGGGCCTTTGTCGAGCGGTGCCAGTGGGTTCTTGATCGTGTTGGTGGTGCCTTTAGCGTCAAGTTCCCCTCGGGTGAATCCGTGATATCAGATCAGGGCATTCTGGACTGCCCTATTTGGTTGGGGGATTTTCTGGCCAAGGCTGATCTGAAGGTTATAGACTTGGAGGATTTCGACGTCATCCTGGGTATGGACTGGTTGTCCCGATATGATTCAGTGATCCAGTGCAGGGAAAGCGCTTGGATTTCAGGAAGGACAGCGGCCAGCCTGGGAGTGTTTACGACGATTCACGTCAGGGCTCTCCGGCGATTTCTGCGGTATGTGCTCAGAGGTTATTTCGTGCTGACTGTTTTGCTTGCTTAGTCTCGGTGCTGGGGACTGTTAGCAGTGTGCCGCTTTTGGATGAGATTCTGGTTGCGCGAGAGTTTCCTGACGTGTTTCCTATCGATCTTCCCGGTCTTCCTCCAGACAGGGATGTGGAGTTCGTGATTGATTTGGAGCCTGGTACGCGCCCGATTGCCAAGGCGCCGTATCGGATGGCCCCGCGAGAGCTGGAGGAGCTTCGTACTCAGCTTGATGAGTTATTGGAGAAGGGCTTCATAAGGCAAAGCTCGTCGCCCTGGGGTGCTCCGGTTCTCTTTGTGAAGAAGAAGGATGGTTCGATGCGCCTTTGTATCGACTATAGAGAGTTGAACAAAGTCACCATCAAGAACAGGTATCCACTGCCCAGAATCGACGATTTATTCGATCAGTTGCGTGGCAGTTCAGTATTTTCGAAGATAGACCTCCGTTCGGGTTACCATCAGCTTAGGATCCGAGAGTCGGATGTTCTACGGACGGCTTTCCGATCGAGGCATGGTCATTTCGAGTTCCTGGTCATGTCTTTTGGGCTGACCAATGCGCCTTCAGCATTTATGGACATGATGAACCGGGTGTTCAAGGACTTTCTGGACAAGTTTGTCGTCGTGTTCATTGACGACGTTCTGATTTATTCTCGAAATGCGGCGGAGCATGATCAGCATTTGCGGTTGGTGTTATCAGCATTGAGGGATCATCAGTTGTACGCCAAGCTGAGCAAATGTGAGTTCTGGTTGCCTCAGGTTTCCTTCCTGGGCCATGTAGTGAACAAGGATGGTATTTCAGTGGATCCGGAGAAGATTTCTGCAGTGATGGATTGGCATAGACCGAGCACACCCAAGGAGGTCAGGAGCTTCTTGGGGTTGGCCGGCTATTATAGAAGGTTCGTGGAGGGCTTTTCTACCTTGGCAGCGCCCTTGACTAAGCTGACGCAGAAGCATGCGGCGTTCATTTGAAGTGATAAGTGTGAGGAGGCTTTTCTGGAGCTGAAGAGCAGGTTATGTTCTGCCCCTGTGTTGACATTGCCTGCGGAGGGCAAGGATTACGATGTTTATGTGAATGCCTCGCATGTCGGGCTCGGGGGCGTGTTGATGCAGGAGGGGAAGGTGATCGCGTATGGGTCACGGCAGTTGAAGACTCACGAGCGAAATTACCCTACGCACGACCTCGAGTTCGCAGCGGTGATTTTTGCCTTGAAGTTGTGGAGACACCTACTCTATGGAGCTCAGTGCAAGATTTTCACAGATCACAAGAGCCTGAAGTACGTGTTTACACAAAAGGAGCTGAATCTGCGTCAGCGGCGGTGGCTAGAGTATGTGGCTGATTACGACGTTGAGATCCAATATCATCCGGGCAAGGCCAATGTGGTGGCCGACGCCTTGAGCCGGAAGACGGGGAAGATCTTCAACCTCACCGCAGACTGTTTGGTGGAGGAGTTCTTATTGATGGATATCTCCGCAGGATGCTGTGATTTGCAGAGCAGTTTGTCAGTGACAGAACCGTCTTGGATTTCACTCACCAGGCTGCACCAGAAGGAGGATCCGGACTTGCTACACCTGTACCTCAGAGCTGAGAGAGGGGAGTTGCCGGATTTCTCTATCGATGACTCGGGTACTTTGAAGTACCGCGGCAGGTTTTGCATTCCTGCGGTTGGAGACATCAGGATAATGGTATGCAAGGAGGCTCATGGATCTAGTGTTGCCTACCACCCAGGATCTACCAAGATGTATCATGATCTGAAGCAGATCGCCTGGTGGTATGGTATGAAGGGGGATATAGCCCGGTACGTTTCCGAGTGTTTCACTTGCAAGCGGGTGAAGGCCGACCATGGGAGGCCGGGTGGCAAGTTGACACCTTTGGAGATCCCGACTTGGAAGTGGGAAAGTATCTCGATGGATTTCATTACGGGCTTGCCGAGATCTCCAAGAGGGTTTGATTCTGTTTGGGTGATCGTGGACCGATTGACGAAGTGTGCGCACTTCGTACCTTATAAGATCGATTACTCGATGAAGAAGATTGCTGAGTTGTATTTGGATGAGGTCGTTAGATTGCACGGTGTTCCAGTTAACATCGTTTCAGATCGAGACTCTCGGTTTACATCACGTTTCTGGAGGAGTTTGCAGGAGGGTTTGGGCACTGATTTGAGGTATTCCACAGCTTACCATCCGCAGACCAACGGGCAGACCGAGCGTGTGAATCAGATTGTGGAGGATATGATCCGGTGCTATATTCTTGATCATGGAGGTGCGTGGGACGAGCGTTTACGGCTCATGGAATTTGCCTACAACAACAGCTACCAAGAGAGTCTACAGATGGCTCCCTTCGAGGCGTTGTATGGGAGGCGCTGCAGAACCCCTTTGTTTTGGGCCGAGGCCGGTGAGAGGCCTTTGTTGGGTCCTGATGCACTCGAAGAAATGGAGGTCTCCGTGACGCTCATTCGGGAGAAGCTTCGGGTGGCTCAGGAGAGATATGAGAAGAACGCCAATCGGCGTAGGTCCGATTTGGAGTTTTCAGTGGATGATTTGGTCTTCTTGAAGGTGTCTCCGATGGTAGGAGTGAAGAGGTTTGGCAAGAATCGGAAGTTGGATCCGAGATTTGTGGGCCCGTTCAGGAT
Source organism: Platanthera zijinensis (assembly GCA_039513925.1). Taxonomy (NCBI): domain Eukaryota; kingdom Viridiplantae; phylum Streptophyta; class Magnoliopsida; order Asparagales; family Orchidaceae; genus Platanthera; species Platanthera zijinensis. Next base: position 86,561,292 of record CM077086.1, read on the forward strand.
TTTGGAGCGTATTGGTGTGGCTGCTTATAGGCTGGATCTGCCAGCTAGCTTCCCGGGGGTTCATAATGTCTTTCATGTGAGCCAGTTGCGGAAGTGCGTGCGGAGCAGTGGGCAAGTCTTGGACGCTGTGCCCCAGTTGGAGCCCAACCTCTCGTATGTTGAGGTGCCGGTCCGCATTTTGGATGCTCAAGCTCGAGTGTTGCGGACGAAGTCTATTCCGATGGTGAAGGTTCTTTGGAAGAATCAAGATTTGGAGAGCGCGACTTGGGAGCTAGAGTCGGCTATGAGGGAGGCTCACCCTCATTTGTTCCCCTGATTTGTCGGGTATGTTTCCTTTCGAGTAACTTGTACTTTATTACTTTCCCTCTGTAGTAGGAGTAGCGTATGTTAAGTTTCGGGACGAAACTTCCTGTTAGGGGGAGTGACTGTAACGCCCCCGATTTTCTGCGATTATTTAAATTCGCGTTTGGCGTTACGTTGGCTTTTTCCGGCTCGTGTCGTTGTTAGAGTACCTCGTTAGGTGTTCTTAGAGGTTTAGCCTGTTTGCGGGGTTCCCCAGCTAGCCGGTGTCTGTTTTGGAGGCCCGGTTGAGCCTTTCAGGGAATCCTCGTGTTTTGGCTTCGGGCGAGGTTAACCCGAGTGTTTGATCATCGGAGGTCGTTTTCGACTTCGACGTTGTGTTCGTAGCACGGGTATTTAGCTACGGTGCGAGTTTGGCCGGATTCCGAGGACGTTAAATTTTTGCGTCATTTTGGCGGACGCTAGTTAGCGAGTCGTCATTTTATGATGACGTATTTGCTTATTTACGCATGTGTAGCGTGGCGCGTGGTTGAGGCGTGCCTTTTGTTCGTGCGTGTGCGTGCGTGCGGAGTTGAAATTGTGTGCGCGGGCGCGTGTTGTTAGACGTGTCTGTGTGGTTACGTGGTTAAATTTGTGTGAGTTAGTGCGAATGGGTATTAGGGTAGGTGTATTAATATTCATATAAGTATAATACATTAAATTATACATTATATTATAAGTATAATACATTGTTATAAGAGTATAATACATTATTTTATATAATAGGTTAGATTATAATACATTATAAGGGGTATTATAATATTTAGTTAGTATGATAGTTAGATATTAGTTATAGGTAGTTTTATATTTAAATAAGTATATAGAAATATATATTTATAAGTTAGAATTCATTTAGGTTTTCTTCCCCCCCCCCCCCAAACCGCCGCCCAGCATCAGTAAACCGAAGAAACCGAGCCCCGCTCCTGTTCGCGGAAGAGAAGAGGCGGACGGCAACTGCCCGCTCCGACCGCCCGTTCACCGCCCGGAACCGCTCGAAAACCCTGTTTGAGGCCGGATCCGAACTCCTCTCGCCGTGATCTTCCTTCTGAGGTAATCTATTTGGGATTTCACCGTGGATTTTTCTGAGATCCGGTGTGGTTTTCGTTCGTTTTTGTTTTATTGTTTTGACAAATGTTCCCTCTAGGGTTTGTGAAGCTTTTTGTGCTTTTGGGCGTCCGCCATAGCGCCGTTGTGCCGGCGAATTTTTTTCGGTGATACGTGCGAGGCAAGTGTTTCTCCTCTTTTCGCCGTTTGGCCTCCCTTTTGTTCAATTCCTTGTTAATTTCATATATTCGTGCAAATTGAAATTTGTTAATTGAATTTCTCCTTAACCTAATCCCTATTGAAAACGCGCTAGAAAAATTAGGATTTCTACCCTCCCGCTAGTAGCTTCCGATTTAGGACGGCGTCGCGGTAGGTGTGTAGCGTAGATGTGGGTTAGCGTCGGGTTGAGTTTATGTTAGGCCTAGGTGTAGGTCTAGGGTTTGGGATTTTTCTTAGTTTGCCTAATTGAGGCGTTTAGGTGTAACTGTGCACGCACGGCCTATGGTCGTGCGTCTTTTAATCGTGCGACCCGATGTCGGTGCTCGTACGCTAGGCTTAGAATCGAGTGAGTGTACTCACTCGCAGCGGCGTTGCGTAACCGCAACGATGGATTCCTTAGCGTTGATTTCTCCCCGAGTGTTTTGCTCGCGAATCGAAAGTCCCTTGTCGGCTGTTACCTTTCGAAGGCCGAATCGTGGGTTGTGGTCAGTAGTGGTGGTGGATGGCTCTTTTATGGGTTGTGTGGTGTGATGTAGCCATGACCGCACTCTTTACCTTAACCCGAGTAGTTTTCTGGGCAAGTGAGTGATGGGTTTTTTGTGCCTTCACGTGTCAACCCTTGAGCAATTTGTTGACTTGGAATTAGTGGTTGGGCGATTTGGAACGTTTTCAACCTGATTCCAAGTTTCTTGTTTTTGCTACTGCCGCCTCTCACAGTTTAGGATGTTAGTCGTTTCTTCCGTAGGTGTTGCAGCATTTTTTTTTGGCATCATGGCCATGTTGACTCTGCAGGTTTTTAGGCAGAGTAGTTGCTGTTTACCCGCACTTGGTGCAGGTTTGCTTTTCGCCCTTCCTTGGGCATTGTTGTTTTTACTCTAGTTTGTACTCTCCTTACTTTACCTTACCTGCTTTTACCTTACTTTCCATTTTTAGCACTTGCTTTCTTTTTTTTTTCCTTGCTCTGAGGTGTTCTATTTTCTTCTGAACGCCTCAGGTTCTGGGCGGTAGCCAGTAGGTGGCTGTTGCTGTGGTGCTGTTGGAGGTCCTTCTGTTGACTGTTGAGACTCTCGTGAGTCATTGTGAGGTAGTTTTACTGCACTTTCTACAGACATACGTACTTGCCAGTGGGTTAGTGTCAGTTGTTGACGCCCCTGGTAGTTTTACCTTTTGCACTAGATATGTTTACTTTTACTGCTACCCTGTCTTTGGGGACCTAGTTTACTTGCTCTGGGAAGTTTTATGCTAGGATGCTAGCTATTTTAAAACTATAAAACCTCAACTATATTATGTATAAAGCATGATCAGCATGATTTCTAAAGAGAACTCACTTAGCGTACTTTCTTAAATTACGTATAACAGATGATTTTTCCTATATATGTATAAATTAAAACTAGAATTTTGGGTCAGCGTAAGGGTCCCTCGGGATCACTTATGCGCTCATTTAGGATGTTGACAAAAAAATGAAGTATTTTCCGCTACGTATAAAAATTAGTTTTCGAACCGTGGACTATCTGATCCACTGAGCCGAGGGATACGGCTAATTAATTGAACCAGTTTTATAATCATTCTAACTTATGATTTGAAGGTTTAGAGTGTTGCCTGAGCGTCGGCAGTTATCCCCTGCTCGACGTGGCATCACAGCTCGTAGTTTTCTCTTGCTCTGATTTATTTAAATGGTGAGAAAAATGCGGGTTGTGACACAAATCGATCACAGAAGTAGCACAATTATTGAAGTAATAGTAAACAGTCCACAATAATAAAATCACATATATAAATAAGAGAGCTCCACGAAGGGAGTGTCCACAGAAACATCAGAGTAATATAATTACGGGCTTATGCCCGGTACAAAATATCCTCACTACAATATCACTCATGCGGAAGCAAACACTAGAAACTACTCAAGGATCGAGACTCACGGTCCCGGCGGTGTGAACTCCGGAGCTAGACTGCCCCATCTCTAGGCGCACCGATCTCTGGGGCTGCTCCTCCATGCTGGGCTCCACGATCCCCTAAATGATGCGGTTCGAAAACCGTTAGTCATAAAGACTAAGCCCTATCATCCCCTACCCCTTCCCCCCATGGCTCCTAGGTACCGAGCGGAGAGGAAGAAAGGGAAGGACATGAAGGTGGAGATTAAACATGAAAAACAGATGGCAGCGGAAACTAATCTAGCAAGTTGTATTAGGTGAGCAGTTAATAAGTTGTTGTAATAGGTCTAGCAGTACGAAAAGCAATTAAATGAATTTAAACCTTCACTTATGCGAGAACACATAAGCAAAGGGATCTTTTACAAGGCTCCCATCGTATAAGTGTCCCATACCACTTATACCTTGGGGTGTCGGTTATCAAACAGCAGGGGTTATTATATATGAAAATAACCTTTGATTTATAAACTTGCCCACACAAGCTTATAGACCAAGGGGTCGTTTTGCAGGTCCCAATGTATAAGCGTCCCATTCCACTTATACTTTAGGTGTCAAGGTTGTTATGAATGATTATGATATGCGACTATATGGTGGGTATGTTATGTCATACAGTGCAACTCACACACCCGACTCTGTGCACACAGACCTTTAGTTCCCCCTTTCGGAGCCGTTACCTCCCAGGATACCTCCGTAGTGGCAAACGGAAGCGGTGGGTTGGGCCTCGCCCACCTCCAAAACCAATAAAGCACACTGGTCTGACCTATCGTACGCCCTCAATGCCTGGTGCACGAGGCGGACTCCTGCGTACTCTTGCCGACTGGTCCGCCGGACTTCTGTTGGCGAAGTGCTAACCACCTCGCCGAGTCAACGATATCGGTGTCGGTGCAATCGAACTCCCCGATATCGAAAGACCCACCACCTTAAATTTCCTATCTTATGCACATGCAAGTTTAATCGCAAACAAACAGAACCGAGCCGAAGCTCCCCGGACCAAAACGTCCGTCTCCAAACAGAACCGAGCCGAAGCTCCCTGGACCAACCATCCATCTCCAAACCAACCGAGCCGAAGCTCCCCGGACCATCCGTCCGTTTCCAACCCAACCTTCCTGTGCCAACAGTGTTGTGAAGAGTGCAGCCCTAGTTACTAAGTTACTCTTGTCGATTTGTTATTACAGTTTACGTTAGCCCAGGACTGCCCCCGGTATACCCCGTGAAGGGCTCTCAAGGGGCACTAGGAACCAAGACGGTGCATTACGGCCCGAAGTTCCCTTTCGCAAGGCACTTATTGTTATTGGTTGTTTTCCCTTAGCCCGATTCCCTTCTCATATTACGATAGACTATCCTAGGGTGATTTTTAAACCTTCCACTCCTCGGAAAAAGCGATCTTTCGCCAAACCCGAGCACCTCTTAACTCTAACTATCACCACTACTCACTACTCTTTATATCTTCATCAGATCATGTTTTATTGCATTTCACAATTTACTAAATGCAGACCGACCTAGGCTACATGTCGAACCGGTTATGCAAGGATCGATTACTCATCCAAATGCCCTAAACTATTTACTGGAGACTTATCTTGGTATAACTAACCTAAATCCAGAAAATGGAAATTTTCCTAATTTATTTGGCATTTAATTAAATTCCTCGAAAATCTCAAGGGCCACCGGTTTGAACATGAACTATCCTAATTATTCATGCAAGATGTCCAGCAAATTTATGATAATTAGTAGGCTATCTCAGAAGGCTAAACCCTAAGTATCATAATTTTTCTATCATCAAAATGACATGTAAACTATTTTGGAATTAATCTCTAATTTCTATAGTTTATGAATCAAGTACAGCAAGTGTTCTTCCAAAAATTCTAAATAAATTATGACATGATGATTAAGGCCTAAAATTAGCACTGGCCAAGTTTCATAATTTTCCAGCAAGTATTTTATCCATAATTAATTTTTAAACATAAAAGCCCTTCCAATCTTTTGTGAATAATGTACTAGATTTACTCATCATAAAATTCTATAAAAATTCAGGGATCAATTTTCTACTAGTCAAGATCTAAATCCAGAATTTTAACTGATTATAATTAATGTAAAGCCTCCAAATAATTGAAACAACAAATTGGGCTAATAGTTCTTTAACACATGAAGTATAATATAAATTAATCATAAAATTCCAGAAAAATTACCATAAGTCTAATACATCCTAAAACTCCTTCCTCCCGAGTTTCATAATTTTTGGATTAGCTTTAGTGCTTAAAATAACTAAATTACGTTTCCATCCTAATCCTACATCTCAACTTGTGAGGTACCTAACTACCTCCAAATCCATCACTATCTCAACCAGAGGGTTTTCATCATATCATCCCCCTCTCCTCCAAATTTCAAGGGCATACAAGAGCTTTTGCTCCTATGTCCTTCACAAACCTCAAACTCCCACCCGTTGGAGTTGAGCCAATCTCTCAGGGTAAAATCCACCCTAAGCCACACCATGATACCCAAGAGGGTAGACATAGTCCCAACAAATCAGTGGCCAACTCATCAGCCTCTTTTGAGGAGATTTGTCCACTCCACCCCCAATCGTACTTTTCCCCAAAGTACCCCTCGCCAAGACCTATCTAGGACTTGATACTTCCCTATTCAAAACTCGACCATTCGAGTTGAAATTTTGTACAGATCTTAATATTGATGCCAGGGACCACCACCCAAAATTTGGGGGAGTTTGGACTTAATTTCATCCCCTAATTAATTTTATATTGTTTATTAAATTTTTACAAAAACTTTAGGCAAAAGTTCTCCAAAAATTCTCATTTTTGGACAGCCTCTCGATGTACATATTATAGACCTCCGTTCCAAATTTCAAGTCATTTGGACCTGTTATGAACCGTAGGCAACCAATTCAATTTCTGGTTAGCCTAGGTCTTGATCCCACCAAAATGAGTGATGTGGTCAAACCACTCACCCAAATTGAATAAAATCAATTTTATATTAAAGTAGACCCAGAGGGCTACAACTTTTGTGTCTGGTCATTTTTCCTAAATCGGCCTCTAAGTGCCTCATTTTGCAGCCTTAAAATATACTAAACCGAGTATACTTTTCCTTATAAAATTATTTACATAATTTATAAATATAAAACGATTTACTGTTCATCTTCTTCATGAACCCGAACAGACACAGGAAAAATCATTTTTCCTGTAAGCATTCCGTGATCCGTTGCCGGCCGTCCGGTCACTTCCCTGGCCAGCCACCACCACCACCACCTCCGTTGAGGCGATGACTAGCGGTCGGCGGTGGTTTGGCCGCCGGAGGTGGCGGTTTCCGGCGAACTCAAAATATCTTTTTCATGGTTTTTCCATGAAAACGAGAGATGGATCCGGCTCCGTTGAGCGCGAACCTCCTTTCTAAGAATCCTAAGATCTACCCATGAAAGAGAAGGAGTAGAGGAGGACCTTGTTCGCGGTTTGGAGGCGAGAAGAGCGACGAGGTGCCATGGCGCGGTGGTGGCGTTGCTGAACTCCTCTTTACAGCAAGAACAAGGATCTGCTTGGTTTGCTTGAGCGTGTAAACCCTCTCCTCTTGTCCAAGTGGGCTTTTATAACTTAGGGAGTGGGAAGATGAGTAGTTTAAGCCATTATGGCCATGAAGTTTCCCCCTTAGCGTTTCGGTTACGGTGAGGGGATAAGAAACGGCGGAACTGAACAGGTGTGTCCAGCTGGCGATTTCCTATTGGACCACCTTTTCCTTATTTATTATATAAATACAGAAGGAAAACGGCCGGAAGTTACTCCTGGTGTAACTTCCCAAGCCAGCATTAATTTCCACGCGCGTTAGAATTATTTCGGGCCTGAACCGTCGTTTCGGCCAATGTCACGGGCGTGACACATAGGTCACGGGCGTGACAGGCCCGGGTAGCCCATTCTGGGTTCGACGATCGTCGAACTGAGATCGACGATCGTCGATCGGTAGTCACGGGCGTGACACCTGTGTCACGGGCGTGACAGCGTCGGGCGGTTAAATATGGTCGACGATCGTCGATTTGAGATCGACGGTCGTCGAACGCTGGTCACGCCCTAGGTCACGGGCGTGACCTCTAGGTCACGGGCGTGACATGCCCGGACGGTAAATTTCTGGCTCGACGATCGTCGAACTGAGGTCGACGATCGTCGAAGGCTGGTCACGCCCTAGGTCACGGGCGTGACCTCCAGGTCACGGGCGTGACATGCCCGAACGGCAAGTTTCGAGCCCGACGATCGTCGAATTGAGGTCGACGATCGTCGAAGGCTGGTCACGCCCTAGGTCACGGGCGTGACACTCATGGTCACGGGCGTGACATGCCCAGACAGCGCGTTCGACGATCGTCTCGTGGAGATCGACGATCATCGAAGTAGACACGCCCAGGTCACGGGCGTGACGGGCCGGTCACGGGCGTGACCAACCCGTGACCCGCAATATTAGTCGCTTTATTTCCAATCTTGGGCTTCCTAGGGTTCCGTCACGACCAATCTGACTCCTAGGGGTCTAGCCGGAAATGGGATATTACATCGATCTCGAGGGAACACAGTAAGGTGTAGTTAATTTCGAGGAGGACTTGAGATTGAAGTCCTCAGGTCGGCGTTAACGATGAGGGTTTTGATATTGCGGAAACAGTAAATAAAATACTAACAGCTACTCCTATGCAACGCCACTATGCGATGCTTCGCCAAGCGGGATGGAAGACAGCACGGGCCGCTATGCGCCGAATCACTAGGCGGATGGACGGGTAGGCGTGTGTAAGAACCAGAATTTGAGGGTCGTAAGCAGCTATTCGGAACGCACGCCTCTAGCAATCACTAGAGCGGCAAGAACGGATGGATGGCGGATGGATAAAAAGGCGCACCTCAAGCGAATATAACGAAATACAAAATCACATAGACATGATTTAATACAAGCGTTTTACAAACAAAAGCACATCATCTATAAATGAAATTTACAACAACACATAAACAACAATAAAGGAAGAACAAGGCAAGAAATCGACCGAATCCGAAGTCTTCCTGAGGGTTCACGGAAAAAATCGTCGGGTTGTCAATTGGCGTTCTAGCTCGGTCATCAACTGCGTTCGGGGTAGAGAAGGGTTGTCACCACCTTCCAACAGACTCGTCTTCTTCGTGTCACGATTGCGTAAGAAAGTTACAAGCTTCCCTTTGCTTGGTGGATATGACGCCAAAACTTGAAATATGGCCCAAGAGATGATGGAGGAGGCCGAGAGGAAACTCCAGCTAAAATATGTCGTTGAAAGCTTTCCCGGAGCCTCTCCGATGGTAAGGAGGAAGAAGGGCGGCGGAACCCTTGGAGCTGGACAAAAATGGCGGGTGGAAAAAGTGATGTCCCGATCTGGAAAAAAATCGGCGCTTAAAGAGAAAAAGATAAGAAAAATGGTCACGCACGGTCCCGCGCACGACGGTGCGCTAACCGTGCTTATTAACTTGCAGAACTTGATCACGGAAGAAGAAGCGTTGGCCCATGCGTTTTACTCGTGCACGGGCTGTAATGCCCCGAAACTCAAAAGGGTGAAGGGTGGCATTTTGAGCCAAATCTGGGTTTTGGTAGTGGTGACACGGCCTGGGACACGGGCTTGTCCTAGGGAATTTCGTGCTCGGGTTCGGCGTTGGTCGCGTGATCGACAATTTTGGAGTCAACGATCGTCGGGGGGGGGGGGGGGGTGAACACGGCCTAGGACACGGTCGTGTCCCAGGGCGTGTCAGTCAATCAGAGCCTTGCACTCAATGATCTTGAGTGAGGGACGCACGGCCATAGCCCAGGCATGTTCGGGTCCGACACGGGCGTGTGCAATTCGATACGGGCGTGTCAAATACCTGTGTCCTCCTCGGGTCATGTGGCGGTTTGTGTTAATGCAGTTACACGGCCTGGGACACAGGCGTGTCCCAGGGCGTGTCTAGCACACGGCATGTGACACGGGCGTGTCACATGGTCGTGTTGTGCTCAGATTGTTTTGGACCTATGTCGTTGAGGGAACACGCCCAGCTACACGGGCGTGTACTGGCTGACACGGGTATGTCAAGCCTGACACGGGCGTGTCAAGCCTGACACGGGCGTGTCGGGTGCCCGTGTTGTTTTTGGGACGCGACGGTTTCGACGACGAATGGGTGACACAACCCTGAACACGGGCGTGTCGGAACACGTGTTCGGCCAAAGTTTTGGAAATTCGGGCTGAATCTCAGCTGTTCGTTTCCTTGTTATTGGATCTGATTGTTCAGGCTCTTCCCACCTTAGGGTTAAGGCCGGTTCAGGGGTGTAAATTCCTCATAATCATGGATTCACTCTCTTTCTAAGATCTAGAGAGAGGAGAGAGCAAGGGGGAATAAGGAAGGCTAGTTCCAGTCACCGGCGGAGTTTCGGAGCTCCAAATCGCGAGCCGACTTCGGATCTGCGGAGGCAAGGAGATTGCAGTGCTTTTCATCCGCATAGATTTCCATGGCGCCAAGGAAAAATGCGGGGTAACGATTCTCATCCTAGGACATGTGAAGTCCTCTTTTCCTTTGCATAGGAAGCCCTCTCTTGCGAGTTTGTGGTGAGTTGGTAGCGTTCCTTGGGGTAGTTATGTGACGTACCTCTTGTGTAGAGTCCGTATTCAAGAACGGACATAGGCATGATGTGTGAAGCCTACCCGGACTAGTCTGTTTGGATCGGTGATGTTGCATTGCATATAAGGTCGAAGAAGACTCCGCGCAAATGTTTGTTTTTTGGGTTTTCTACGGGGTAGATTGCAACAGGGAGCCTTGGAGACTAACTCCAAGGTGCACCCGGAAAACTGGGCAGATGAGTGATTCTACCAACATGGTGGTCGGGGAGCCAACTTGAACATAACCGGGTTATGTGAACTGTGTGATAGAAATAGGACTCGGGGAGTCTTGACCCGCGTATATGGCTTAAATTTACGTTGCGGTGTGAGCAACGGGTCAGGCGGAACCGTACCTGTTCTATGTCATTCGGTGGGACCGGTTGTATAGATGAGTGTCTCAGGCGGTCTATGGCTTAAATTAACGTGACCCGTGCCAGGAAGACAAAATGCTACTAAGGTTGGTCCGTCCAAGGGATGGTGGTGTGACGGAAACGTCTATGGCTTAAATTGACGTGACGTTGGCCGGTTCGCCGTGAATGTGCCCTGAGTGCACGGTGTGTGTGGTCGTGCGTGCCTGCACCTGTGATGAAGTGTGTTTACACTATACTGCTTGATTATGCTAACAAAATGCAGGGAAAGAACATCGCCGCGCCGAGTTGGGGGAGGGGTCGTTATAATTTGGTTAGCATAGCTGACCGTTGCTTTTGTTTGCCACCGTGCGGTGGTTTGTTGCTTGCAGGTGCTGCGGAGCCGAGCGATAAATAACGGGCTAAAGCCAAAGTTGCTGAGACGGCCCTCGAAGTCCTAATTTTGAGTGTTTTTCTTATATTCTCATGTATGACCGGCCTGCGTGCCGAGGTTTCGAAGACACTTATATTTGAGAAAACTATTGTAAGGCCATAAGGCCAGTACTCGTGTATTGTACATTCCTGTTGGTTTGAGTAGTGAACATTCATGCTTTGTTAGGTTCTTTATTCATTGCAACTTAATAAACTGCTTCCGCTAGATGCTCTGTGTAGGACGTTGTGATTGGTTGGTTGGTTTCAATGAGTAACCCACCGGTCTATCCGTGGTATATAGCACCGGGCTCCGGCCGGACCTACTGTTATATGCTATGTGACGGATAGGGGTGTTACAATTGTGTGCGTCATCATTATAATATAAAAAGAACCCATGAATATACACTTAGGAATGAAAATACACACGTTTGAGGAACCTGCGTGTTACTATAATTGCTTTTTTGTAATGTTGTTTGATAACTTATCGGTGTTTTGCACGATTATAGGTGACCAGGAGTGGTGCTGGGCCGTCGGAATGGCCAGTTTCTGAGGCGAGCAGTGCACCAAACGATGCGCCTACAAGACCCCCCTTCAACTGAGACTGTTCGATTGGTAGCGGAGGCTGTGTTTGCAATGATACATGCGCAGCCAGCGAGGCAGGTGCAGCAGTCTACTCCTGCTGTGGAGCAAGTACCGCTCCAAGCGATAGAGCCAAGGAGGGTGGAACAGGTGGTCTTGGAGCCGGTGTTGCCGAGGACAGCAACGGAGAAGCACCTGAAGCACGTGATGGGCTTCAATCCTCCTATGTTCTCGGGGACGGGAACTCAAACTCAAGCAGAGGATTGGCTCTCTAGAGTTAATAGAGTGCTGACAGCGACTGAGACTGAGGAGTGGCAGAAGACCACTATTACGACGTTCTTGCTGGATGATGATGCAAGGCTATGGTGGGAAGGCTTGGAGTTACACCATTTGAGGGTCAGGTAGTTGGCTGATGATGTAGGCTTGGGGAAAGACTCACCAGGGCGACCGACTAAAGGTTTATCACCTCGCTCGACTATCACGACGCTACACTCGCACACGACCGCACCGCACGCTAAATACGTAGGATTATCTCGTTACGCCAACGCACGGATAGCCAACCCGCAAGGGGAGCGAATAAGGGCGATAAGCCAATATCCTCTCCGGCTAAATGGGCCAATATTGGACCCGGCCGAGCGATGTTGTACCAAGAGCGATCCACCGAAAACCACGATTCGAAAAGTGGTGGATCTCTCCCAACAAAAAGATGCGAGGTTCGCCAAACCTTGTTCGGAAAATAATCACTATGGAAAACTAATGCAACCCAACCGGGATTAAACACCAAGACTATTCTATGCTTCAAAAATCAACGCAAAAATTGTCCGGCCACCGGAAAAATCAAGAGGGAAACACAAGCGGTGGAGAAGTTCGTTACCCCAATCGGAATAGGTGATTCCGATTATTTTCGTAGGAACACTTCCTCACGGTTCCGCCGGAGTTGAGCCGAATGGATGAAGACTATCCGCCTTCGCCGCGTCACGCCGAAGTTCCGTTCCTCGTAGGAGAGGATGCCACTCCCGGCCTCACCCCTAGCAAAGGAGTTGGCCTATTCTTCTACAAGGGGTTCGGGTTGGAAGATGAGGTGGTGGCTCGGGCGTGGTGGTGGTCGGCCGACTATTGGGGGAAGGGTGGTCGGGTAGAGGGATGGAGGAGGCCGGCGGTTTTGATGAAGAGAGGGGGAGAAGCGATGGCCGAATGGGGTGGTTGGGAGTAGTGAGGGAGGCGGCTAGAGAGAAGAGAGGGAGTTAGGGAGGGGGGCGACTGAAATATGAAGGAGGAGGGAGAGAGTGAGAGTGGCGGCTAGGGAAGGGGGAGAGAGAGAGAGAGAGAGAACAAGAGGAGAGCAAGATTAGGGTTTAGGGGATTCTTTTTTTCATTCAACTTAAAGAAAATAAAAATACAACATGCCTATATATAGGCTTAGCATAAGGTTTTTGGCTAAGTGAAGCCCAAATAGAAAATAAACATTTCATGATATAAAAGCATCAAAATGAGTAGTTTCTCAAAACAAAATAAATTATGAGGTTGTCTTGCGCCGCGGGCGGAGGTTGTAGCGGCGTTCCGTACGACCATCGCGGCGCCGCAAATCCCTCGTTGGAGACGAGGGGGAATCTTCCGTTAGCGTGCCATCATCCAAAAGGTGGGGGGCGTCGTCTCCATCAATCCTCCCCCGTGTGAAAGGACTCATCACCGATGAGTGAGCTTGAAGATACCGTCGAAGAAGACCATCATCCAAAATAGTAACTTCCGCTTCCGGGAGCCAAGAGTCATCCGAAGCGGGGCGATCACGCCAACGAATCAAGTAGCGGCGCACATCGCCATCAGCAGAGGGGAGCACGTCATCCTGGAGAATCCTGTCCGGCAAAAAATCTGTCCTGGCAAACCTGGGGAAAGCATTAGGCAGCAAAGGGGGAAAATCTAATGCATCAACATTAAGCCTACCTCCGTTGGAGACCGGTGGAGAAAGTGTTCCATAGCCCCCCTCAACCCCATGCCCAAGAGACTGTGAAGTGGAATTAAACGGACAAGAAGATAATTCAAGTGGCGGAGCAATATATGGCGTTAAATCCGAAACATTAAACACGGGGGAAATCCCCCAGTCAGGTGGTAATTCCAAAAGAAAAGCATTGTCTCCTAGTTTCTTGATAAGCCGAAAAGGTCCCGCTCGCCGATCTGCCAACTTTTTTAAGGTGCCCGTAGGCAACCGTTCAGGAATGAGACGCACCATGACCAAATCGCCAACCTTCAAGTGGGACACTCTTTTGTGTGCGTTGGCATTAGCTTGATAAGACGCATATTTTGTGCTAAGTGTCTCATTGATGTGCTTATGCAGATCATGAATGTGAGAGGCAAAATCTTGTGCGAATTGGCTTGATTTATAAGATGGGGGTAACGGAATCAAGTCAAGGGGCACCGGGGCCTTATAGCCATGCACAATTTCATTCGGGGATAGACCCGTGGACCTATTTTTGGAATTATTGTATGCCAACTGAGCGTGCGGAAGGATAAGGTCCCATGTACCCTTGTGGTCTCCCACAAGACAGCGTAGCAGACTACCTAAACTTCTATTTACAACCTCCGTTTGCCCATCCGTCTGCGGATGGTAGGCCGAAGAAAATAGGAGTTTGGTGCCCATTATCCTCCACAAGGTTTTCCAAAAATAGCTCGTGAACTTTACGTCTCTATCAGTGACGATCGATTTAGGGACGCCGCGGTGACCTACGACCTCTTTAAAATAAAGTTGGGCGACATGTGACGCATCATTAGTTTTACTACAAGCGATAAAGTAAGCCATCTTGGAAAAACGGTCAACGACAACTAAGATCGAGTCGTGACGCCTAAACGTGATCGGAAGGCCGAGAATGAAATCCATGCTAACGTCTTCCCAAGGCGTCGAAGGGATCGGGAGGGGGGTGTAAAGCCCGGTGTTCGTTTTGTTTCCCTTGGCCAACTGGCATGCCCGACAACTACCCACGACTTTACTAACCATGGTCTTAAGGCCGGGCCAATAAAATTTGTCCTCCACTAACGCGATAGTCTTATCACGGCCAAAATGACCTCCTAACCCGCCACCATGCAGTTCCCACACAATGAAATGACGTAGGGATGAGCGGGGAATACATAACCTCGAGTGATAGAAAAGATATCCGTCACGAATGTAAAACGCAGAAATGGTCGTGGGTTGATTTTCCTGAGTGGCGAAATATATGTCCCTGAAATCTGGGCAGTGGGCATATTCGTCCTTAATCCTATCAAAGCCCACCACCTTAACTTCTAAGGTGGATAGTAATAAGGTGACGCGACTAAGGGCGTCCGCTACGCGATTGAGGGTGCCCTTCAAATGCTTGATGATGAATGTGTACTCCTGAAGATAGGAGACCCACTTAGCATGTCGCGGGCTCACCTTAGATTGCGAATTGATGAAGCGTAGCGCCTCGTGATCGGAGAGGAGGACGAACTCCGTCGGAAGCAAATAGTGCCGCCAATGTTGGAGGCATCGGATGACTGCGTAGAACTCTCGATCATAGTTAGAATAGTTCAACTTCGGACCGGCAAGCTTCTCGCTGAAATACCCCACCGGGTGACCTTCTTGACTCAATACCCCCCCAATTCCTACCCCCGAGGCGTCACAAGATAATTCAAAAACCTTGGAGAAATCTGGGAGTCGCAAGAGGGGGGCTTCGGACATGCGTGCCTTGATTAACTGAAAAGCCTTGGCGGCCGACTTCGTCCAAACAAACTCCCCCTTTTTCATGCACTCGGTTATGGGCGCCATTATGCTACTAAAATCCTTAATAAACCGCCGGTAGAAAGTGGCGAGTCCGTGAAAACTCCGCACATCCCGAATGTTGGCGAGCTCGGGCCATTCCTTTATGGCCTCTACCTTCTTGGGGTCTACATGGATGCCTTGGGAGCTAACGATGTAACCGAGGAATTCGACGGAGGTTACGTGGAAGGTACATTTTTTTATGTTTACGAATAACTTCTCGGATCGTAGCGTGGTTAGGATGACTCTTAGATGCGCCTCGTGGTCACTCGTGGAGGTGCTAAAAATCAAGATGTCGTCAAAATACACCACAATGAATTTCCCCATGTACGGTTGAAAAACATGGGTCATCATCCTAGAAAACGTGCTGGGCGCGTTTGATAGCCCAAACGGCATCACTAACCACTCATAAAGGCCCTCCTTAGACTTAAAGGCGGTCTTCCACTCATCCCCCTCTCTAATTCGGATCTGGTGATAACCACTACGAAGATCCAACTTGGAGAAGATCGAGGCGCCGGCCAACATATCTAGCAAATCGTTGAGGCGGGGGATTGGGAATCGATACTTGACAGAGATTTTGTTTATGGCCCGACTATCCACACACATCCGCCACGAGCCGTCCTTCTTGGGGGCAAGTAAGGCGGGCACTGCGCATGGACTCATGCTGTGGCGGATAAATCCCTTGCTCAATAAGTCCGAAATCTGGTTTTGTAATTCTGAATGCGCCGACGGATTGAGGCGATAATGGGGAAGGTTGGGTAGGGAGGAACCGGGGACGAAGTCAATGGCGTGTTGGATGTCCCGCATGGGGGGTAACCCAGACGGGAGCTCGTCCGGATACACATCCACAAACTCCTCGAGGAGCGACCTCAATGCCGGGGGTAAGCGCTCACTAATCGCCGTATCGGCCTTAACTTGGAGGCAAACTAACGCATAGAGAACTCCGTCCATAAAGGTGGCCCGGGTGAGTTCCTTCCTACCAATAAGTCCCAACGCTCTCTTCTCGACTGGTATGACGGTGTCCTTAGATGGGGTCGACGGATCCTTCGGAGGAGAGGGCTTCAAGACAATGACGCGGCCATTGAACTTGAATTCATAAGTATTAGCCCGACCGTAGTGGGTGACGTCATGGTCAAATAACCAAGGGCGGCCAAGTAAGACGTGACACGCATCCATGGGGATGACATCACACCAAATCGATTCGGTGTATGTCTTGATGGTGAGGGGAACTAGACAACGCTTCGCTACGGGGAGGGATGATTTGTTCACCCACGCCACCTTATAAGGGTGGGGGTGTGGCTCCGCAACTAGGGACATGCGCGCCACGGCGACCTCAGAGACGACATTCATGCAACTACCGCTATCTATGATCAACCTACACCATTTTTCACCGCTCTTGAAGTTTAACGAGAAGATATTTGTCCTATTCTATTCGTCTAACGGCCTAGGGGTGGCCAAAATACATCTCATCACCATCAAGTGGGAGTCATCATCCATATCACTCGGCACGCCATCCGATTCACTACACTCTTCCGCTTCAAAAGTGAGGTCGTCAGATCCGCCAGCGGCGTCTAATAGTGCTAGAGGCTTGGGTTTAGTAGGACAATCATTAGCATAGTGTCCTTGAACCCCGCAAGCAAAACAGGTGACGTTCGTCCTGCTGACTCTCCCTATGGGCACTCTTTCTCCCGCAGGACTCCTATTGTTTTTAGCCGTTACCACTATGGAGGAAGAATCGGAGGACCGGTACTTCCCTTTATCCTTATAGCTGGGTGCAGGGGGGGTCCTAAGATGGATTTACCCTTTTGGAAAGGGCGCGATTTTCCTTTCAGCGCGTTATGCTTCTCGATGTCTAACGCAGCGTTGAAGGTCACGTGTAAATCCGTGTGGCCGTACCGCAATAACTTCCCTTGGATGTCGGGGTTGAGGCCCTTACGGAACCTGGAGAGGGTGACCTCGGGCATCTCATTCACATCGCAACGAACCATCATATCCTTAAGCAAGCTCATGTATTCAGAAACCGACCTCGCTCCTTGCTTAAGGGTAGCCAGCTCATCAAACATCTGTGTTCGATGGTACGTGGGGACGTATTGCTCGGTCAACCTAGCCTTCATATCGTCCCAACCGAGGGGCCTAACGCCGTTCTCCACTCGTAAGCGCCTCTCTTCGTTCAGCCAGAAGATCTTGGCTCGCCCTAGTAGTTTCATCCGCGCTACCCGCACCTTGTCCGCATCGTTGAGAGCATACCATTCGAAGTAGCACTCAATTTCCATGACCCAGTCCTGAAAGACTTGGGGGTCTCCCAATCCATCATAGGAGGGCGGCTTAACTCGGACAGCCCGAGTAAGATCAAACTCATAGGGTGCTCGAGGGGCGTGCTCGTTAGGAGGGTGGGGGTAGGGATTGTGATTTTCTCCCGCCCGTGGGTGTGGAGGTGGATTACAAGGTACTCCTTGTTGCAACCCCATGGCATGAATAGCCTCTCGAATAGCCGTCATCTGCTCCGTGAAGTCCTGACGGAGCTCCTCAATCTCCGTGAGGGGACGACCCTCCGGCCGGTCATCGTCCATATTGGAAGAAGACGGAGGATATTCCGTACCGAGCCTAGTGCGCATGCACAAGTGAAGAAACAGTTTTAGACAGACCACTGGAGGAATTAATCCCGCTAGATACCTTTCCGAAAACAAGACTTTTTTTGATTTTCTTACGAAGAAAAAAATGAGGGTGATTAAAAAAAAATTTCTGATTTTTTTTGCTGAAAATTAAGAAATCTGCACCGCTATTGGCAGACCAAAACAGATTTTTTTTTTGTGTGATTTTGACAACTAACGCGCTAACAAAAGTGCGGGGACCGTGACACAAAATGGTGGAGGGGGTCAATTAGGAAATTGACGTGAAACTCCCTCTGATACCAAATTGATGTAGGCTTGGGGAAAGACTCACCAGGGCGACCGACTAAAGGTTTATCACCTCGCTCGACTATCACGACGCTACACTCGCACACGACCGCACCGCACGCTAAATACGTAGGATTATCTCGTTACGCCAACGCACGGATAGCCAACCCGCAAGGGGAGCGAATAAGGGCGATAAGCCAATATCCTCTCCGGCTAAATGGGCCAATATTGGACCCGGCCGAGCGATGTTGTACCAAGAGCGATCCACCGAAAACCACGATTCGAAAAGTGGTGGATCTCTCCCAACAAAAAGATGCGAGGTTCGCCAAACCTTGTTCGGAAAATAATCACTATGGAAAACTAATGCAACCCAACCGGGATTAAACACCAAGACTATTCTATGCTTCAAAAATCAACGCAAAAATTGTCCGGCCACCGGAAAAATCAAGAGGGAAACACAAGCGGTGGAGAAGTTCGTTACCCCAATCGGAATAGGTGATTCCGATTATTTTCGTAGGAACACTTCCTCACGGTTCCGCCGGAGTTGAGCCGAATGGATGAAGACTATCCGCCTTCGCCGCGTCACGCCGAAATTCCGTTCCTCGTAGGAGAGGATGCCACTCCCGGCCTCACCCCTAGCAAAGGAGTTGGCCTATTCTTCTACAAGGGGTTTGGGTTGGAAGATGAGGTGGTGGCTCGGGCGTGGTGGTGGTCGGCCGACTATTGGGGGAAGGGTGGTCGGGTAGAGGGATGGAGGAGGCCGGCGGTTTTGATGAAGAGAGGGGGGAGAAGCGATGGCCGAATGGGGTGGTTGGGAGTAGTGAGGGAGGCGGCTAGAGAGAAGAGAGGGAGTTAGGGAGGGGGGCGGCTGAAATGTGAAGGAGGAGGGAGAGAGTGAGAGTGGCGGCTAGGGAAGGGGGAGAGAGAGAGAGAGAGAGAACAAGAGGAGAGCAAGATTAGGGTTTAGGGGATTCTTTTTTTCATTCAACTTAAAGAAAATAAAAATACAACATGCCTATATATAGGCTTAGCATAAGGTTTTTGGCTAAGTGAAGCCCAAATAGAAAATAAACATTTCATGATATAAAAGCATCAAAATGAGTAGTTTCTCAAAACAAAATAAATTATGAGGTTGTCTTGCGCCGCGGGCGGAGGTTGTAGCGGCGTTCCGTACGACCATCGCGGCGCCGCAAATCCCTTGTTGGAGACGAGGGGGAATCTTCCGTTAGCGTGCCATCATCCAAAAGGTGGGGGGCGTCGTCTCCATCAGCTGATGTCTCAATGGAGGAGTTTTCACGGTTGTTCTTGGCTCGATACCTCCCCTCAGCTCAGAGGATTGCTTTGGAGAATTAATTCCAGAAATTGGTTCAAGGAGATAGTACCGTGGACGAGTATCTCCATGAGTTTACTCATTTAGGACGATATGCAAGCGCTACCTTTGCTGATGAGGAGCGCAAGACGAACCGATTCTATGAAGGCTTGAGAGATGACTTGAGATTGTTACTTTCGGGGCCTATGGCACAGGGTTTCATGACCTTGGTCAACTCGGCCCGGTCCTTGGAAAAGGACATGAAGAATGTTCAGGCAAATAAGGACTCCAACGGTAAGAAATCGGATTTCAAAGTGCCGACTACTTTGAAGTCTGGATATCGCAGGTTCCACAAGAAGGCTTGGACGTCAGGTCCAGCCCCTTCTTCAGGTGCCTTGGGGGCAACTACCAACCGAACCCTGGGCGCTTGTTTTACTTGTTGAAAGACGGGGCATTTTGCCCGTGATTGATGGAGCGGACGTCCAAAGTTCGAGAGAAAGTAAGGAGCAAATTATGAAGAAAAGGGCAAGGCGGTGGAGTCAACCGCGTCCCATTATGCTCCGACTCAACCGAGGGTCTATAATCTGGGCCAGTAAGAGACAATCAAGCAAGCGGATGTGGTGATAGTTACGGTTTAATTTATAGCAAGTTAGCTTTAAATACTGTTACCTAGTGCTTGTTAGCTTAATACTTTTTGTATAGGCTTTGTTCTGATTGGCGATAGTCCGGCACGAGAACTTTTCGATACGGGAGCTTCACACTCCTTTTCGTACAAAAGTTTCATAACGCGCATCGGAGTCCCTTCTTCGATGACGAAGGACAAACTGGATGTGCTGATGCCGAATGGGTGTTTGATGCGCGCGGACAGAGTATGTGCCGTAAAGGTTCATATTGGAAGCCAAGAGTTCGACTTGCTAGCGTCGTTGCTGGCGCTAGTAGAGTTTGGCGTCATCTTCGGTATGGATTGGCTTTCGGAGCTTAAGGATTTTATAGATTGCAACCGTAAATAGGTCAAGCTGGGTGTTGGGCAGGAGATGACGTTTGCGGGATTGAAGGGGTCGAGCAAGACGCTGATGTCTGCTCTTCAGGTGGTGAAGGCGGTTTGTGCTGGAGCAGAGCTGTTCTTCACGTTAAAGGAGGTTGTAAAGCCTAAGACCACTTTGGATGGTATCCCAGTGGTATGCGAGTACACCGACGTGTTCCCGGACTATCTTCCTGGAGCCCCACCGCAGCGAGAGATCGATTTCACGATCGAGCTAGTGCTAAGTGCTAAGCTTGTGTCACGTTCTCCTTATAGGTTGGCGCCTAAGGAGATGGCGGACTTAAAGGTTCAACTAGAAGAGTTGATGGAGCAAGGGTATGTGCGTCCAAGCTCATCACCTTGGAGGGCACCGATCCTCTTTGTTAAGAAGAAGGACGGGAGCTTGCGGTTGTGTATCGACTACAGGGAGTTGAACAAGCTAACGGAAAAGAATAAATACCCGATACCAAGGATTGATGATCTTTTTGATCAGTTAGTCGGGTCGTCAGTGTATTCAAATTGGATCTGAAGTCTGGTTATTATCAGCTAAGGATAAGGGAGAGTGATATCCCGAAGACAGCATTCAACACGAGGTATGTGCATTTCGAGTTCACGGTCATGCCGTTTGGGATGACTAATGCGCCATCGTTGTTTATGGATCTGATGAACAGGACGTTCAGAGAATACCTAGACCAATTTGTGATCGTCTTCATTGACGACATATTGGTGTACTCGCAGTGCGAGGAAGATCACTTCAAGCATTTGCATCTGGTGTTGGAGACGCTGAGGAGGAATGAACTTTACGCAAAATTCTCCAAATGCGAGTTTTGGTTCTCCTCAGTAGCATTCCTTGGTCATATTGTCAGCGGTTAAGGAATAGCGGTAGATCCAGGGAAGATTGTTGTGATACGGGAGTGGCCTGTGTTGTCTTCGGTAGCGGAAGTCCGGAGTTTTCTGGGGCTTGCCGGCTATTACAGGCGCTTTGTAGAGAACTTCTCACGGATAGTGTTATCTCTCATGAAGTTGATAAGGAAGGATTAGAAATTCTTATGAACGCAGGAGTGTGCGCAAGTGTTTGAGGAGTTGAAGAGTCGATTGACCACGACGTCAGCACTAAGTACGCCGCGTGGGACCGAAGGTTTCGAGATTTATAGTGATGCCTCAGGCAGTGGCTTGGGCTGCGTGTTGCTGCAGCATGGGAGTGTTATTGCGTATGGATCGCACCTGCTGAAAGTGCACGAAAGGAATTATCCTGTCCACGACTTGGAGTTGGCGGCCGTGATATTTGCGCTTATGTTGTGGAGACACTATTTGTACGATGTAAAAGTCGATATTTATACCGACCATAAGAGCTTGATGTACCTGTTGGATCAAAAGGATCTGAACATGAGGCAACGAAGATGGATAGAGTTCCTGGGGGACTATACGTTCAAGATTAATTATGTACCCGAGAAAGGCAATGCAGTTGTGGATGCGTTGAGTCGTAGGGCTCCCGCCCAAGCCAACTAGTTGTCGGTTCATGATGAGAGGTTAATTCAGGAGCTGTAGGCGTTAGAGATCTATTGTGTTGACAAGCAGACTAGCGCCGAAGCATTGTTGAACTGGACGGAAGTTCAATATGATCTAGCTGATCGGATTCGGCAGGCTATGGGGTTGGATGACGATATGAAGGAGCTCATGGATTCAGCATTAGATGGGTCAAATTACTTGTTTTCAATTGAAGATGGACTTCTAAGGAAGGACAATCATTTGTGCGTCCCAAACGTGGGAAATCTACTGGAGGAGTTGATGTACGAGGCTCATCATACCAAGTACTCAATCCACCCAGGGAGCAAGAAGATGTACCGGGTCCTAAAGAAGTTGTTTTGGTGGCCAGGGCTCAAGAAGGATGTGGCACTGTTTGTGGATAAATGTCAAACTTGCGCCTTAGTAAAGGTGGAGTGCTAAAAGCCAGAGGGAATCTTGAAATCCTTGCCTATTCCGAAGTGGAAGTTCGATGATATTTCGATGGACTTTGTGCATGGCTTGCCAAGGTCTCAGTAGGGAAACGATGCCATCTGGGTGATCGTAGACCGGTTAATAAAAGTGTCGCACTTCATTCCGCATAGGAAGGATGATGCTGTAGAGAAACTGGCGAAGTTATATGTGGATAATATTGTGCGGCTTCACGGTGTGCCCCGCAGCATCGTGAGTGACCGTGACGGGCGGTTGACGTCAAATGATTGAAGGTTGGTGCAACAGATGCTCGGAACTAAGTTAAAGTTCAACACAGCCTTCCATCCGCAGAAGGATGGGCAGACCGAGAGGGTCAACAGAACTATGGGAGACATGCTTCGCATGTGTGTTCTAGACTTCAGAAAGCATTGGGAAGACCACCTGTATTTGGTGGAGTTTGCGTACAACAATAGCTACCAGGCGAGTATTCAAATGGAGCCCTTCGAGGCCCTATATGGTAGAATGTGTCGTACGCCGTTGTCGTGGCTAGAAACGGGTGAGGTAAGGTTGTACAAAAAGCAAGAGGTGGAAAGCGCTACATTTTTGGTGCGCATCATTCGAGAGCGTTTGTTGATCGATCAGGATAGACAAGCTAAGTACTACAATGCCAAGAATCCAAACGTGGAGTTCGTGGTCGGTGATTGAGTGTACTTGAAGTTAAAGTCATTCAAGGGTGTGTATCGGGTACGACGCTTGAAGAAGCTGAGCCCGAGATACCTTGGACCATTTGAGATTCTGGAGCAGATCGGTGAAGCGGCTTATCGTCTGAGGCTATTAGTGGAGTTGAGTGGTCTACACGATGTATTCCACATGTCAGTGTTGCGGAAGGAGGTGCAAGAGCCTTCGTAGGTGATCGCAGTTGATCAGGTGCCGGTGGACGAAGGGTTGAAGACTAAGGTCAAGCCCGTTTGTATTGAAGACTTTGAGGTTAAGCGACTCCGTAATAAGGATATCATGATGGTCAAGGTCCGTTGGGACAATTGCGGTCGTGAGGAGCTCTCTTGGGAACGGGAGCAGACCATGCTGGAGGAGTACCCAGAGTTATTTCACTCAGATAACGCTTTTGGTTTTGTTTACTTTTCCTTTGGTAATTTCATGGATGAATTTTTTTTAAGAGGGAGAGAGGTCTAATGCCCCGAAACTCAAAAGGGTGACGGGTGGCATTTTGAGCCAAATCTTGGTTTTGGTAGTGGTGACACGGCCTGGGACACGGGAGTGTCATTCTCGGGTTCGGCGTTGGTCGCGTGGTCGACGATTTTGGAGTCAACGATCGTCGGGGGGGGGGGGGGTGAACACGGCCTGGGACATGGGCGTGTCTCAGGGTGTGTCAGTCACTCAGAGCCTTGCACTCAACGATCGTTGAGTGAGGGACGCACGACCTGAGCACAGGCGTGTTCGGGTCTGACACGGGCGTGTGCAATTCGACACGGGTATGTCAAATACCTGTGTCCTCCTCGGGTCGTGTAACGGTTTGTGTTAAGGCAGTTATACGGCCCGGGACACGGGCGTGTCCCAGGGCGTGTTTAGCACACGGCATGTGACACGGGCGTGTCATATGGCCGTTTTGTGCTCAGATTGTTTTGGACCTGTGTCGTTGAGGGAACACGCCCAGCTACAAGGGCGTGTACTGGCTGACACGGGCGTGTCAAGCCTGACACGGGCGTGTCGGGTGCCCGTATTCTTTTCGGGACGTGACGGTTTTGACGGCAAATGGGTGACACGACCCTGAGCATGGGCGTGTCGGAATCCGTGTTCGGCCCAGGTTTTGGAAATTCGGGCTGAATCTCAGCCGTTCGTTTCCTTGTTTTTTGATCTGATGGTTTAGGCTCTTCTCACCTTAGGGTTAAGATCAGTTCAGAGGTGTAAATTTCTTATAATCTTGGATTCACTCTATTTCTAAGATCTAGAGAGAGGAGAGAGCAAGGAGGAAGAAGGAGGCTAGTTCCGGTCACCGGCGGAGTTTCAGAGCTCCAAATCGCGAGCCGACTTCGGATCTGCGGAGGCAAGGAGATTGCGGTGCTTTTCATCCCCTTAGATTTCCATGGCGCCACGGAAAAACACAAAGGGTAACGATTCTGATCCTAGGACATGTGAAGTCCTCTTTTCCATTGCATAGGAAGCCCTCTCTCGCGAGTATGCGGTGAGTTGGTGGCGTTCCTTTGGGTAGATATATGAAGTCCCTCTTGTGTAGAGTCTGTATTCGAGAACGGACATAGGCATGATGTGTGAAGCCTACCCGGACTAGTCTGTCTGGATCGGTGATGTTGCATTGCATATAAGTCCGGAGAAGACTCCGCGCGAATGTTTGTATTTCGGGTTTTCTACGGGGTAGATTCAAACATGGAGCCTTTGAGACTAACTCCAAGGTTCCCTCGAAAAACTGGGCAGATGCGTGATTCTGCCAACATGGTGGCCGGGGAGCCAACTTGAACATAACCGGGTTATGTGAGCTGTGTGATAGAAACGGGACTCGGGGAGTCTTGACCCGCGCATATGGCTTAAATTGACGTTGCGGTGTAAGCAACGGTTCAGGCGGAACCGTACCTGTTCTATGTCTTTCGGTGGGACCGTTGGCATAGATGAGTGTCTCCGACGGGCTATGGCTTAAATTGACGTGACCCGTGCCAGGAAGACAAAATGCTCTTAAGGTTGGCCGTCAAAGGGACGGTGGTGAGAATGAAATGTCTATGGCTTAAATTGACGTGACGTTGGCCGGTTCGCCGTGAATGTGCCCTGAGTGCATGGGGTGTGTGGCTGCGTGTCTGCACCTGTGATGAAGTGTGTTTACACTATACTGCTATACTATGCTAACAAAATGCAGGGAAAGAACATCGCCGCCCCGAGTTGGGGCGGGGTCGTTATAATTTGGTCAGCATAGCTGACCGTTGCTTTTGTTTGCCACCGTGCGCTTGTTTGTTGCTTGCAGGTACTGCGAATCTGAGCGGTAAATAGCGGGCTAAATCCCAAGTTGCAGAGCCGGCCCTCGAAGGCCTAATTTTGAGTGTTTTTCTTAAATTCTCATGTATGACCGGCCTGCGTCCCGAGCTTTGGAAGACACTTATATTTGAGCAAACTATTGTAAGGCCATAAGACCAGTACTCGTGTATTGTACATTCCTGTTGGTTTGAGTAGTGGATATTCATGCTTTGCTGGGTTCTTTATTCTTTGCAAGTTAATAAACTGCTTCCGCTAGATGCTCTGTGTAGGACGTTGTGATTGGTTGGTTGGTTTCAATGAGTAACCCACCGGTCTATCCGTGGTATATGTCGTCGGGCCCCGGCCGTACCTACTGTTATATGCTATGTGACAGATAGGGGTGTTACACGGGCGCTTCCGCCCATGCGTGAAGGAAATCACATGGGTAAACACAGTGCGCAAAAAATAGGAGAAAATAGTGGAACTGTGCGTTTTACTCGCGCACGGGGGCTGCTGCCCGTGCGTGAACAAATCGCACGATTAACCGCAGAATGGTGACAAAACAAAAGGTATAGGACAACCGTGTGTTTTCTTCTCGCACGGTTTGGCCGAAACCGTGCGTTTCAAATCTTCGAGCTCATCTCGATGAAATGTGTCGAGATCCTCTCGACCAATTAAAACACACGATTACGAAGAAAACGTGGGCTAAGAAAACGCACGACCGTGCGTTTTGCATAAATCAAAATTCCTGCCTTGGCGAAAACGCAACAGCTGCACAGCAAAAATCAAAACTGGAGCACAAGCTCCCAACACCAAAAAGGCCAACAAAACTAAACAGAAAGATAACGAGGAGCACCATGTGCATACCCCCGACAATAGAATGCGCAAGTGCACACTCATGAGCCGAAACAATGCACTTCCTAAGGAAATAAAGATTAGAAGAAATATAAACGATAACGAACTAAAAGTGAAGCGCAAACGAAGGAAAAATAGCACAGATGAGTCCGAAAATCACTATATAAAGAGGACTCATCACACGCATGACGCGTGTTTTTTGCCAGTGCGCTCGTTTTTTCGCGTCCGGGCGAAGAAAATGACGTCTATGCAAAAAATTTGTGTCCGGACCAAAAATTCCGGTCCGGGCGAAAAAAGCACCTCCGGGAGAAAAATACACGTTCGGGCAAAAAAATTTGTCAGGGCGAAGAAATCATGTCTGGGCGAAAAAAGTGCATTGGGGCGAAAATATCGCGCGCGGGCAAAAAAAGTGTGCCAGGGTGAAAATAATTACGCTAGGGCGAAAAAACCGCGCTCTGGCGAATAATTCGCGTCGGTGCGAAAAAATCGCGTCCAGCCTAAAAAATCGCTTCCCGCCGAAAAAATCTCCACCGGCCGAAACAATTGCCCCCGGGCAAAAAAGTTTCTGTCGGGCAAATAAATGACGTATAGGCGAAAAATTTGTGTTCGGACAAAAAAATTGATCAATTCCTCGATATTCACCAATATTGTTTATTGGACAAATGCTAGAATTGGAATTAGTTGTCAATATTCAATTTCACAATATTCATCAATATAAAATTCAAATATCGAATTTCAATTCCGTGCAAACGAACGGACCTTTAGGGTCCGCCTATTTGGAAAAGATATGTTTTAAAGAATTGACTTTCAATCATATACCTACATACAAATATTGAAATTTGGTTTAAATTCAATTTTATTGTTTGGTCGCATGACAATTTTCTATCACCAGAATTGGCAACGGTTATTTTTGTTTATTCATATGGAATACAATGATTGGTTTTCAAGAATTAAAAGAAAAGAAACTTTTCACTTGGATGCTTGTTCACCCGATCACGAATTTTTTGACCGCAACGGAATTTTCAGTCCGAGCACTCATTTATAGGCCCGAACGCAAAATTTTCACACAGCAACGCATTTTTCACCGGTTCATGTATTTTTCGACCGCAGCCAATTTATTGAAAGGGAACGAGTTTATGACCCCAACGTGAATTTTTCGGACAGGGATGCAATTTTCACACGATCCATGTTTTTTTTGTCCCGGGCTCAAATTTTGAATGGGCCCACAATTTACGCCCGCCTGTGTGTTTTTTGACCAGAGCGCAAATCTTGGCCCGCCACACGTTTTTTTCCATGGAGAATATTTTTCGGCCTCGATATGAATTTTTTGCCCGGACGAACATTTTTCGCCCGGGCACGCTTTTTTTGCCCAAAAGCATGTTATTCTACCCAAACATAAATTTTTCATCCGAATGCGCTTTTTTGACCCAATGGTGTGTTTTTTTGCCCGAGTGCTAATTTATTATCATGTACATGACTTTGTCGAGGGAGCACAAATATTTCTCTCATGCGCACATTTTTTGCCCGAGCAAGTTTTTTCTCTCAAGGGCACGTTTTTGCCTAGACGCGTGATTTTCGCACAAGTGTTTGCGCGTGTTTTTTTGACCAGAAACAATTTTTTCGGCTTGGACGCAAATTTTTTGCTCGAACACGCAATTTTTGCTTCCGAGGCAAAAAGCCCTCTCTCGGACAAAAATGCATGGCTGGGCGTTAAAATTACACCGGGTCAAAAAACTCACAGTCAGGCCAAAAAACCCGCTCCTAGTAAAACATGTGATCCCGAGCGAAAAACATGCTTCCGGGATGAAAAACGAGTGCCAGGTCAAAAATTTTGTGTTCTAGCAAAAAATGGGATTTGAGCAGAAAACACACTATCGGGCTGAGAAACGCGCATCTGCCAAAAAAATGCACGCTTCGCCGAAAAACATGTTCCCCGGCAAAAAAAAACCGTCTGATGTATAACTTGTGCTTCCTTGCAAACAGAGCGGGCGTCTAGTCTATAAATGTTGTCTAGTCCAAAAGCGTGCGTCTGGACAAAGAATACTTATCCGATCGAAAATAGCGTGCTATGGTAAAATACGCTCTCCCGGGGTAAAATTTTGTGTCCGGGTTGAAAAAGACGCTCCATAGCAAAAAAAGGTAAGAGTCCGGAGAAAAAACGCACACACTGGGAGAAAATGTGCGCTCTGGCGAAAAATCACGCACAGGTGAAAAAATCGCGTCCGGACCGAAAAACAAGTGTCAGGCGAAAACACGCTCCAGGGACAGACACACCCTCGAATAAAAATTGTGTGCATTAGCAAAACAATGCGAGCCCATATGGTGCTCCCGGGATATAATAGGGTTAATCTAGTACAATGAGCATGTTTAGCTTGTGGCACTCAATAACTAATCAATGGTCTGTGTACCGATCTCACCTTTTCCATTTTCCGGAGAGATTCTCCCTTGGTGGCCATTATGAAGTCCAGCGGCAAAAGTATGCCCAAATTTAAAATTGGAAGCCCTAAACACAATGATAACGAGAACTCACCATTGCTCTAACAAGGAAGAAGTGCCACATCGAATGTGAATGCCAGCTAAAATGTCATGCTAATTAAGGGCTTCTTTTCGCGTGATGACATGAACGTGCTGGTGATGAACAGTCGTTTGTGAACATCCAACTTCACATACAAAAATTCATTCATTTTTTGTTCAAATTAGTTCATTTTTTTGGTAGTGGCATAACCTGTCTTGTCAAATATACATTCTATGATAATGACATTTTAGACCCAACTCACAGGAGCTAATAAGCTGCGCCAATGCCAAATCTAACCATAGAGAATATATATTCAATCATCTCCGAATTGTAATGCCAGCCGAAGTGCCACTTTGAAGTCATTTTAGGCTTCTTTTGTTTAAGCTATTCACGTGAGCGTTTGGAGAAAACGCCGCCGGACAGCGGAAAAACAAACAGTCCGGCAGTGACGTTTGCTCCGTTTGCTCCGTTTGCTCCCGCAACAAAAAAGAAAAGGCATACGCCTGCTCCGTTTCCAGCCTTGCCTTCTCTCCTCCAGTCTCAATCCCCCATTTCCGATCTATTCGCTGGCTCCTCCTGCGGCCACCAAACCAAACAAAGCCTTTGTCACACTGAACATTTTGACCTTGCCAACGTCTTCTAGATCCTTAATTGCCACATCATTACTAGCTCCACGTGTCATTAACACCGATCTATCTTTCAGAATTGCTACTTTACAACACAAATATGGCGGTAGAAATTAGCTTTGTAATTACTGCCCTCAGAGACCTAGGCTCCATTTGGAATGATAGTGCAGTTACGAATGCTTGTTGGGATTTCCAGTCGTGGAAGCACAATTCACATGAACAACTAAATATAGAGTGACAAGAAAATACGTATTTAACAAAATTTTATTAGCATAATAAAATTAGTAAGCACCCAAAATTAAGAGATAAAAATCCGAAATTATGCTGCAGATGAATTCAGACTATGAAAATCTGCAGGAGTAATATGAACTTAACTGCAATCCGTGAAACGGACGCACAAAATTCGTAGCAGAACGAACCTTCGTCGTCGTCAGACGACAAAACATCACCACCACCAAGAAGAGATCCATGTCAGGATTTGACCTTGCCGCAAACGTGCTGCGTGCCAACGACACAACTTGTGCACAACCACCACCTCCTATGAGCATGCAACCATCGAGCACCTCACACCTTTCCGCAGCCCTAGAATCAGACACCTTCCCGCTACCCGCACACTTTGTCTCTTCGTTACCGATGCAGCCCATAATCGGATGTCGACGCATACTATTATCTTCGGTCGTGTACTACCGCTCTCCTCTTCAAGAATTTACCCTTCTTTGGTTTGGATTTTATCTTCTCTTCATAGCTTGAGTTCCTCTCCTTTTATAAGGTCATTTCACATGGCTTTGCCTATTTTCAAAAAGCTTCCTCATATGCGAAACACATGGGCGGCTTAGAGAGTCAATATCGGCGGCCGGTAGGTGGAAGCATGAATCATGTGTGTTTGAAAAATCAAACCAACTCAACAATCACCACCTTGGTTTGAATTTCAAACACCACATTCTACACAAAACATCATCTGCATAAAACACTATCTGCACGAAACAATGTCTACATGAAGCATCAATCTGCACGAAGCACCAATCTTCACGAATCACAATCAACATAAAGCACCAGCTCATGCCTGAGGCATCTACCGACTTATCGCATTCGAACTTCATCTCTGCTCTGGTTCACCAGTTTGATGTCGACACATCTGGATCGCAAAAACTGACTCGCTGAATCTAAGACACAGAAGGGCGATCCACTGTAACACCTCGACCATCCACCATGTCACCTGCATAAATCATGGGCATACCATTATGCACTGTGATCCCCATCAATTGGTACAGACTACCGAACTACACAACCTTCATGAGCATGATAAACATGCATCTCACAGTTAGAACTCCTTTTATCACCGCAAAACTACATCCACCGGAGTCCAAATCTCCCAATGATATCAGATTCTTACGTAGCTTGGGAATAAGATCTACCTGCTCAAGCTTGCGCACTACTCCATCATGCATCTATATGTTCACCATCCCTGTACCTGTAACATCACAGCCTGAGTCGTCACCCAAATAGACGAACCTAGTCATTACCTCCAAAGAACTGAACATCGATGCATCCGAGCAAATGTGTTGTGATGCACCAGAATCTAATATCCATCCACTGTCAGTGTCTCCATGACCCTCAGTGATGGTATAGAGACCATCACTCTCCACTCCAAGATCTAGCGTCACCACACCCACATCTTGGACATCTCAAGAACTCAGTGCACGCTGTGGGGAATTTCTCCTAATGTGACCGATCTGTCTACAGTAGTAACAAACAACTCCCTTCTTTGACGCCTACCGAGCTCGTACACCCCTCGATCCCCTGTCGAATTCCCTCCCCATCCATCTATCGCCAAAATATGTTAACCCCTAGGAGTGGGATCTTTCAAAATCTGACTGCACACTAATGCTGATGTGACCTCATCCAACCCCACTGTATCCTTCCCATATAAGAGTGTGGTCACCATGTGTTTAAATGATGGCGGGAGCGAGGTAAGAAGTAATAGGGCCTTATCTTCTTCCTCCACCTTCTCACCAATCACATACAATTGTTTAGAAGTCCATTAAATACTTTAAAGTGCTCCTACAGGTTGCCACCCTTCTGCATCTTCAGCCCTTACAATCGTTATTTTAACGACAACCTTGTGGTCAATGACTTAGCAAGATACAATCTCTTAAGATTCTCCATAAGCTTGATTGTAATGCCCCTGATTTTTTCTATAATTATTTTAATCTCTTTAGTGGCATAATAATGATGTAAGGGAGTTATATTGGAACATAAATAACGTTGTGCCGTCATTAGTGTGTGGTTGAGTCCGTTGGGACGAGTTGGCTAGATTTTAGACTCATCGGAATTGGGATTTTATGTTTCAGAAAATTAAAGTATTTGATTCTAATCGTGCATATAAAGTTTCGTGGCGATTCGGGCCAATTTGAAATCTCAGTGAATTTTATAAGGATTTTTGTTGTTTTAACTTCGGGAAATTTTAACCCGAGTTTGGTATATCGGATCCTGATTTTGACTTCATCATTGGATTCATAGCACCGACATTTAGCTTTGGTGCGAATTTCATCAAAATCGAGGTGATTTGGTAACTCTCATCATTTGTGTTTTCTAGTTAATTATATTAATAATATAATTTATATAAATATATACTTGTTGGGTACATTTGACACAATGTACTTGATTTGAAGAAGCCCTCTCAAGTCAATGAAATAAACAAATATGTATTTGATTTTTTTTTGTTTATGCTTGCAGGTTGCCTCTTTGTCATATTGATTTGACAAGTGGTCCATGTTACATTGATAGGTGGACTCTAAGAAGCTGACTAAAAAGTGAAGAAAATTATCGAAGTACAAAAGCGTGGAGTGAAGTCAGCAAAGTGCTGAGTGAAGTCAGCACAGTCAGCATCTAGCAACTTACAGTGCAAAAAATTGGCTAAGTACAAAAGTGTCGACACACTTAAATTATGTCGGCACCTTTGTAGAAGTTGTGTCGATACAAATCTGTTATCTTGACACTTTGAAGTCTAAGTCAGCAGTGTTGAGAAAAGTCAGCTAACTCGATACATTGAAGATTCAATACAGTAGTGTCGAGGAAAGTGAGCTATCTCGAAACATATGATAGTTTTATATTCAAGACTATCTAAACACCTAGAGGGGGGGGGGGTGAATAGGTTTTAATGCTTGTTCTCACTTTTAGGCAGAATATAATAACTGAATTAAATCACATAGCACAGCAATCACAGAAATTCATACAACACAGATTGCACACAGTTTTATAGTGGTTCCCCAAGGTCTGGGTACATCCACTTTCCCCCTTCACCTATCTAGCAGTGTGCTAGATTCGGCCAAACTTCCTCTTTAACTCAGATCAGTAGATCCTACAGCTCAGAACCTGGAAAGGTTCCTACAACTCAGAACCCAGAATGGTTCCTACAACTCAGGCTCAACAGCCCTACCTCAGCCTTGACACAAGGCCGACAACTCAGAGAAAAACTTTCTCCTACACTCAGGTAACAACCCTACCACTCAGAGATCAACTCTCCTACACTCAGCCTTTATAACATAGGCTTACAACTCAGATCTATATAGATAGACCCTAAAGAAATTAGAAAAGAGTTTGTATTATCTTGCCTTTGATGAGAGAGAAAAGGATAAGACAGTTCTTGATTAGCTGATGAATGAAATCAACTGAATCTGAGCTTTCTTCAAAGCTTCTTGAATCTGAACTTAGCTGAGTTGACTTCCCAAACAGCTTCTTAAGAAACCAGTGATGGCTTCCTTCTTCTTCTTCAAGTGGCTGGATCCCTCTCTATCCAACACCTTTGATGATACTTCTGAATTCTTGATAGAACTCTTCTTAGACAGATCCTGAGATCGTCTTCTTAGATCTTCTGATGAAGATCTTCTTCCAAGCCTTGCACTTTCTTGATTTGATTCTTCAATCAGTTTGTATGTTTGTTGCTCTCAAAATCAAATCCTTAATATCGCCTTCTGAATCTTTCTATTTATAGACCTTCTTCATGGTAACCGGCTGATCCGGTTTCTAACTGTCTTCTGACAAGTCTGACAGCTTCAGTTAACCTGTTGCAACCCATAGCTGTCAAATCTTCAAATAGATCCTGTGCCTTTGTCTTGGACAGCAAAGTGTCGAGACTGACTTTCAGAAAGTGTCGAGACCAACTGTCTATATGTGTCGACACAAGTAACTTAGGTGTCGACACAGCCTTTGATGATGTTGACTGGTTTGCCTTTAAGTCGACTCAGCTTCTTCAGAACTTCATCTTGAGAATGAGTCGACACTGAATATTTGTGTCGACTCAAGCACTTCATCATTCTTCAGAAAATGACTTGGTCTAGACATTGCAGTGTGTCGACACAAGTCCTGTGTGTCGACACAGTTGTTGTAGATTCAGAACATAATATGTGTCGAATCTGCCTTCAGGTGTCGACACAGCAATTGTCGACTCTGCCAATATGTGTTGACTCAGTCTTCTGGTGTCGACTCAAGTATTGTCGACTTCTGCCTCTGTGTGTCGACTCTGCCTCAATGTGTCGACATAGTTGAGATCGACTATACTTCTGTGAGTCGACACTGCTTCCCAGTGTCGACATAAATGAGGTCGACTAACTTTCTCTGTGTCGACACAGCCTTTTTCAAGTGTCGACACAATTATTCTGAAGTGTCGACATAGTTTTTTCTGGTGTCGACACATGGACTTAGAATAATTTCCTGTACTTTTAGTACTCTCTTAATCTGCACATGTCAACTCAAAATAACATCAAATACACTTTGATGTATATCATAAAGCTAAGTTAGGCTTCTTTAAATCAGGTACACATTTTCCAATGTACCCAACAATCTCCCCCTATTTGGAGAAGTCATAACCCTTTTAGCTAATGATATACACCATTTAAAAAAATAATATGATGATGTATATAAGCATGACATTACAAGAATATTTAAATAAACAAAACATACAGCAAATTCATCACAGAATAAAGATGAACATTAATAAATGATTACAGAACAATGTTTTATTTATAACTTGGAAATGTTTGTTACAGATGTTTATATTGAATGACTTAACAAAACATTACACAACAATTGAAAGGACTAGTAAGTTTAAGCTAAGACTGATCAGGCTCTCTTATGACAATTCCTTTGCCAGATTGAATTTGAGCCTTCACAGCTGGTTCAGCAACCTCAGCAGGCTTCTTGCCTTTCAGATCAGCTT
The DNA here is from genome assembly GCA_039513925.1 of Platanthera zijinensis. NCBI lineage: Eukaryota > Viridiplantae > Streptophyta > Magnoliopsida > Asparagales > Orchidaceae > Platanthera > Platanthera zijinensis. The sequence goes on from CM077086.1 coordinate 86,595,914, forward strand.
TCTTCTGAGCTTCTTCCTTGAGCCTTTGCCTCTCAAAGTAGTGAAAGGGCTTTGGAAAATATTTGCTTGGCTCCTGAGCATCTGGTGGTAGCCTCCCCATCTTGGCTTTTCTTCTATATTGAACTATAGCTTCCTGCCTAGCTTCATACTTTTGTTATTCAATCTCATTATACCACTTTCCTCTTTTCTGGACTTGATCCTTTACAGCCTTCCATGCTGTCAGTATAATGTTTCTTGAAGTGGGACTCCATTGCTCAAAGTCAGGCCTAAGTTCAGCTTGCTCTCTAAATCTTTTCTTGGATAGTAGAGCATCTTGTTGTTCTTTTAAACTTGCATCAGGCTTATCAACTTTCTCAATAACAACATTTGTAACCTCCTGTGGAGGACTATACATAGCCTGTACTTGCTGATTAATCATATCAAAATCTGCAGGGGGGTAAATGACTTGGGCAACCTCATGTTGATTGCCTTCAAGTAAACCTTGTTGAATTCCTGACTCAGCCACCATATCATCATCACATAAAGGTGGATATCCCAATATGGCTCGAATACTATTAGTCACCCATTTGGTGTGTTCTGAGCCAGCATGAACTAACAATCTCTCCCCCTTTAGGACTTCTCTTTCAATATGGTCTCTGAGATCATCCTTCTGAAATCTGATCTGGCCATCAAGATAATTCACACCCTCTTTAAAATATGGTTTCAACTTTTGAAGCTTAGTAGATATCTCTGTCTGAGAGGTTGTGATAGCAGTTTGAACTGAAGTGATAGTGATAGTTTTACTTTCAAGACAACCTAAACACCTAGAGGGGGGGGGGGGGTGAATAGGTTCTACTTTTTTATAAAAACTTTTAGGCAGAATTCAATTCAATGGCTAACACAATAATCACAGCAATCACAGAAAATAAAACATCATAGATTGCACAATGATTTATAGTGGTTCCCCAAGGTCTGGGTACATCCACTTTCCCCCTTCACCTATCTAGCAGTATGCTAGATTTGGCTAAACTTCCACTAATCTCAGATCAACAGATCCTACAACTCAGAACCCAACTGGTTCCTACAATTCAGGCACAACAGCCCTACCTCAGCCTTGCCCCAAGGCCTACAACTCAGAGAAGACCCTTCTCCTACACTCAGCCTTTATAACACAGGCTTACAACTCAGATCTGTGTAAACAGATCCTACAGAAATATAGAAAATATTATTTAACTGTCTTGCCTGAATTGAGAGAGAAAAGGCCAAGACAATTCTTGATCAGCTGATGAAATCAACTGTATCTGAGCTTTCTTCAAAGCTTCTTGAATATGAACTTAGCTGAGTTGATTTCCAAACAGCTTCTTGAGAATCCACTGGTGGTTTCTTTCTTCTTCTTCAATTTTTGGCTTGATCTCTCTCTATCCAGCACTTTGAATGATTCTTCTGAATTCTGATTAGAACTCTTCTTTGATCTATCCTTAGATAGTCTTCTTTGATCTTCCGGAGAAGATCTTCTTAAGTGCCTAGCACTTTCTTGAAATGAATTGGATTGTAATCCTTCTCAACTTTTTAATTCTTATCAATGTTTTTAAAAGTTACTTTCTCCTTCTGAATCTGTCTATTTATAGAATTTCTTCATGGTAACCAGCTGATCCGGTTTCTAACTGTTTTCTGACAAGTCTGACAGCTTCAGTTAACCGGTGGCAACCCACAGCTGTCAAGTCTTCAAACAAGTCCTGTGCCTTAGTCTTGAACCACAAGTTGTCGAGACAGTCTGTCAGAAAGTGTCGAGACCATCTGTCTATCTGTGTCGACATAATTGACTTTGGTGTCGACACAGTCTTCAGTGATGTCGACTAAGTTACCTTTGAGTCGACACAGCTTCTTCTGAAAATAACTTGGTCTTGACTCTTCAGTGTGTCGACACAAGTCCTGTGTGTCGACACAGTTGTTGTAGAATCATAACTTAGTAAGTGTCGACTTAGCCTTCAGGTGTCGACACAGTCTTCTTCTAACACTGCTATAATGTGTCGATTCAATCACAATGTGTCGACACATTCTGCTGGTGTAGACAAACTTGAGGTCAACTATATTCTTCTGTGTCGACACATTTTCCCAATGTTGAGGTCGACGCTTTTCTTCTGTGTCGACACAAATTCCCAGTGTTGTGTCGACTTACTTCTTCTGTGTCGACACAAATTCCCAGTGTTGTGTCGACTTACTTCTTCTGTGTCGACACACTTTCCCAGTATTTGTTGTAGACTAACTGCTATGTGTCGACATATTTCCTCTGTGTCGACACTTTTTCCCAGTGTAGTTGTAGACTAACTGCTATGTGTCGACACTGCTTCCCAGTGTTGTGTCGACTACTTTCTTCTATGTGTCGACACATCCTTCTCTGTGTCGACACTTGGACTTAGAATTTTTTCTGCATACTTTATCAATTCTTCACCTGCACATGTCAACTCAAAACAACATCAAATACACTTTGATGTATATCATTGAGCTAGGTTGGGCTTCTTCAAATCAGGTACACATTTTCCAATGTACCCAACAATCTCCCCCTATTTGGAGAAGTCATAACCCTTATAGCCAATGATATACACCATTTATAAACAGTACTAAATGATGATATATGACAAAAACACAGGGATACTTAATTATAAACAAAATAATAATAAAAAAAACATCATAGATAAAACAATCTATCACAGATTTAAACAAAATTTTGTTTATTACTGGGTAATGTTTGATTACATTATTTTACATTTAATGATCACATCACAACATTACAAAACATTATGAAGGAACTAAAACATAATCAGGATTGATCAGGCTCTGTAATGATAATCCCTTTGCCAGATTGAATTTTAGCTGTCACAGGAGCTTCTGATTCTTCAGCTATCTTCTTTCCTTTTAGATCAGCTTTCTTCTTAGCTTCTTCCTTAAGCCTTTGCCTTTCAAAATAGTGAAAAGGCTTTGGGAAGTATTTGCTTGGCTCCTTAGCATCTGGTGGCAGCCTCCCCAGCTTAGCTTTCCTTCTGAATTGTACTATTGCTTCCTGTCTTGCCTCATACTTCTGCCATTCTATCTCATTGTACCACTTCCCTCTTTCATGAACTTTGTCTTGTACAGCCTTCCATGCAGTGAGTATTATGTTCCTTGAAGTAGGACTCCACTGCTCATAATCTGGCTTGAGTGCAGCCTGCTCTCGAAATCTCTTCTTTGCTAATAGAGCATCTTGTTGTTCTTTCAGGAAGGCCTCTGGCATCTCAACTTTCTCAATCACAACATTATGCACATCCTTTGGAGGACTATACATATCCTGCACTTGCTTATCCAGAATTTCAAAATCAGAAGGGGGGTAAATAACTTGGGCAACCTCAGGCTGGTTGCCTTCAAGTAGTCCTGCTTGAATGCCTGATTCAGCCATCATATCATCATCACACAAGGGTGGACATCCCAAGGTGGCTCTTATACTATTTGTCACCCATTTAGAGTGCTCTTGGCCTGCATGAATCAATAACCTCTCCCCCTTTATGACTTCTCTTGTCATATGATCTCTAAGATCATCCTTCTGAAATCTTATCTGTCCATCTAGATAATTTATACCTTCTTTGAAAAATGGTTTCAATTTTTGCAGCTTGGTTGATATTTCCTGTTGGCAGGTGGAGATAGCAGTTTGTACTGAGGCAATGGCATCTTGAAATTGCTTATTAAACTCTTCCTTTTCTTTTGTTTTATCTGCAGGCAGGCCTGGAACAATCTTTTTCACTTCCTCTATTATCTCATGATGAGATTCAGTTAAATTATCATTCATTCTTAACTGATTTTCCAATACATAGCTTTGCTTCAGGGCAACATCATCTACCTTTTTAGTAATAGCCTCCTGTTGTTGAGCAAGATAAACCACAGCATGGCCTCCCTTTTGAAAGCAATCTGTCATTTCTGTCTTATGCATGTTGACTTGAAACTGAATGGACTTTATATCCTGAGCTAAGTCAAACTGCATAGACTTGCTATTTTCATCAACATACTTTTCCAGAGCCATTCTTTGTTCATCCAATTTCACTTGTAGATCTATCATAAACTTGTTATGATCAAAGGCAGGAGATGCTTGTTGAGGTGTTGTCTGTAAAGCCTGCTTATAATTCTTGCTTCTTCTCTTAAAGACAACAAGTTTTCTTTTCTTGGCCAGCCTGGCTTCTTCAGTTTCAGTATCAGATGAAGTATCTAGGTGAATTCTTTCTTGAGGAGAATGAAGTGTATCTGTCCCAGTGACCTGTTGCTCAGTCTCAACATTCACTGGCTCCCTGTCAACCTGTGGCTCAACTTCAGCTTCCTGATCAATTTCCATACCTATGGACTTCTCAATTTCTTGTCCTCCTCCTTCTTTATCTGTAGTAGTATCAGTATTAGGGAATAACTCCTCCAGAGTAAATTCCAGTTGAGCAGTAACTTCAGCAGCAGTTAAATCTTGTGATAAGTCTAACTGTGCTTCCTCTTGCACTTGTACTGACAACAGCTCCCCCTGAACCTGTGCAGTAATAAGAATATGAGCAATGTATTTTATAGTAAAATACATTAGCTCCCCCTACACTTATACCTGATCAGGAGTAGATACATTTTGAGCTGGAGAGTGAACTGGCTCCCCCTGTATCTGTGTAGGTGTTGACACTTGCTGTAGTATAGTTGAGTCAGGCTGTTCTTCAACCTGTGTCCTGAGTGGGTCTTCTTGTTGTTGTTCAGTTTCTTGAGTTTGAGAAGGGGATTTCACAGGGGTTTCTGGCCTGCTCTCTTCAGGCACATCCTTGGACAGCACCCTATCCCACCTAGAGAACAGTCTCATATCCATCCTTCTCATATGATTGATCTTAGTCCCTGGCAGTTGCTGCATCACTTCAGGGATCACTCCAATGAGATATAAGCTCATGATTCTAGCCATGTTGGGCTTCTTGATTCCTTCTTTGATCTTGTCAAAAAGTACTCCTGACCAATCAGTAGGAATTGTAAAAACAATCCTGGTCATAAGGCTGAACATATAGGCAGAAATCCTATCATGTCCACCTGTCTTACAGATGATTAATTTCCCAACAACTTCAGACAAGAATTTCCCTTGCTGATTCATACCCTTCCTGTTGAATGCAGCTCCAATCTTCATACTCGAGTCCAGTCCACACCATTGAAGGGCTTCCCTTGTCTTAGAACTAGGAACTTCCTCTTCATTCTCAACTACTTGTAATTGAAAGATCTTTCTTAAAGTTCTTGGAGTGATCTTCACCTTAGTCCCTTGAACATTGGACTTAATCTTGAGGCCTGTTGAGTGGACTGATGCAGAGATAAAGAACTCGTGCACCTCCTTCTTCCAGATTTTGGTTGGCTCTGAGATTAGAAATTCTAACCCTGACTCGGAGAGGAGGGTGATAACCCCTTGAACATCTGGCGGCGCATCTGCAAAGGCCTGGCGCACCAACTCATACCCCTCATTGACGTTGTCTTCCATCCTTGGCGCCATCGATTCGTCGAGAAAGCTGGAGAGAAGAGAGAAAGATAGACTGTCGACACAGGGTTTTAGTCTCGAAAACCTTGGAAGCGTGTCGACAGAAAGCGTTTTTCACCTATTTATACCTTCTGTTGAAAGAAGTTCAAAAGGCGCCAAACACAGACTAAATGTGTCGACACAGACGGAATGTGTCGACACAAACTTCTATTGTCTCGACATTACTTCAGCCTACTATGTGTCGACACCAATTTGTGGTTATGTCGACACCTTGGATACATAATAGATAGACAGAAATTCTGTGTCGACTCTAAGGATAAGTGTCGACACATATTCTGTAAGTGTCGACACCATTTTCCTGGTTGAGTCGACATTACATTTCTGATTAAGTCGACAATATAACTCTTAAGTGTCGACACATATTCTCTGTGTCGACACAATATTTCTCACTTGTCGATATTATTTCTCTGAGTCGACACATAATTACTAAATGTGTCGACACATTCTTACTTAGCCAATTTCTGTTGGTTCAACACCACTTGTAAGTGTTACTTCAATGTGTCCTTTTTAACACTTGATTATGTTGTTATTACTTTTACTTACTTACATACCACTTCAATTGCATTGTTAATGATTTTGTTAATACAATAATTAATGGTTAACATACCTAATTCAATTTTGAATTTATTGAATTTGGTTTCATCTAAAGGCTTAGTAAATACATCTGCTATTTGATAATCTGTTTTTACAAATTCCAATAAGATGTCTCCTTTTTCTACATGTTCTCTAAGAAAATGGTATTTGATTTCTATATGCTTAGTTCTACTATGAGAAACTGGATTATTAGCAATAGAAATAGCACTCTTAGAATCACATAAAAGGGGTGTTCTACTTACCTGAATACCATAATCCTTAAGCTGATGCTGCATTCACAATAGCTGTGCACAGCAGCTTCCAGCAACAACATACTCTGACTCAGCTGTGGAAATTGCCACACTGGTCTGCTTCTTACTACTCCATGATATTAGTCTTCCTCCCAGGAATTGACAAGTACCTGTAGTACTTTTCCTGTCCTCTCTACATCCTGCAAAATCTGCATCTGAATAGCCTGTTAGTAGAAAATCTCTATTCCTAGGGTACCAAAGGCCTAGATTAGGAGTGCCCTTTAGATATCTAAGAATCCTTTTGACTGCAGTATAATGAGATTCTTTAGGGCAGGCTTGGTACCTAGCACAGACACATGTTGCATACATAATGTCTGGTCTACTAGCAGTAAGATATAGTAGAGACCCAACTATTCCTCTATACAATGACTCATCAATAGGTTTACCTGCCTCATCTTTGCATATAGGGATGCTTGTTCCCATAGGAGTTCTCATGGTGGAGGATGACTCCATACCATATTTCTTAATTAATTCTTTGGTGAACTTAGACTGGGATATGGACAATCCATCATCAGTCTATCTTACTTGGAGTCCTAAGAAGAACTTAAGTTCTCCCATACTGCTCATCTCAAACTTCCCTTGCATAAGTTTGGCAAACTTTTTACAAAGGTTGTTTTCAGTAGATCCAAAGATTATGTCATCAACATAGATCTGAACTAAGATGATCTTACCTTTGGATTCCCTAAGGAATAGAGTTTTGTCTATCTTTCCTCTTGAGAATTTATTCTCAATGAGGAAGGTAGACAGGGTTTCATACCAAGCCCTTGGTGCTTGTTTTAACCAATACAAAGCTTTCCTAAGCTTATACACAGAATCAGGTTTAAGAGGATCTACAAAACCTGATGGCGGCTCTACATATACTTCTTCTTTAAGATCACCATTCAGAAATGCTGACTTCACATCCATCTGGTATACTTTGAAGTCTTGGTAGGCTGCATAGGCAAGGAATATTCTGATAGCCTCCAGCCTTGCTACTGGAGCAAATGTTTGATCAAAGTCAATCCCTTCTTCCTGCCTGTATCCTTTTGCAACCAATCTTGCTTTATTCTTCACTATTATCCCACTTTCATCTAGCTTGTTCCTATAGATCCACTTAGTCCCAATTATGTTGTGGCCTCTTGGTTTAGGAACAAGCTCCCAGACTTTGCACCTTCTGAATTGATTCAGCTCCTCTTGCATAGCATCAATCCAGTGCTGGTCTTGGATAGCTTCTTCAAACTTCTTAGGTTCCATTTGAGACAAGAAACTTGAATGCAAAACTGTGCTTTGATTTTTGCTTCTAGTTTGCACTCCTTGTCTTGGATCACCAATTATCTGATCAGCAGGATGATCTCTTAGATATCTTATAGCTGGAGGAAGATTCCCTTCAGGTTGAGCATCTCCAGCTTCTTCATTCTGCTGAACCTCTTGGTTTTCATCAGCTTCCATTATCTCTTGTACTCCCCCTGGACAGCAGCCTTCATTTTCCAATGCTCCATCTTCCTTTGAAGCTTCAGCAATGGAGAGCTTGTCCATCCTCTTGCTTATACCTGTTGAGTCATTTGATCTACAAGACAACTCACAATTGATTAATCTTGTTTCATCAAATACAACATGCACAGATTCTTCAACAACTTGAGTAGTTAAGTTGAAGACTCTATAGGCCTTACTATTTGTGCTGTACCCAACAAATATCCCATCCTGGGATTTGGCAGCAAACTTAGTCAAATATGACTTGCCATTGTTAAGTATATAGCACTTGCAACCAAAGATCCTAAAATAGGATAGATTTGGTTTTCTGCCTTTCACAATCTCATAGGGAGTCTTTCTGTGGCTTTTGGTGATAGAAGCCCTATTGATGACATGACAAGCAGTGTTAACTGCCTCAGCCCAAAAATATTCTGGGAGAGAGGTGTCACTCAATAGAGTTCTACCAGCTTCAATTAATGTTCTATTCTTTCTTTCAGCAATTCCATTTTGCTGAGGTGTTCTAGGTGAGGAGAATTCTTGGAAAATCCCAAAGTCTTTACACAAGTTTGTTATGCTTTCAGATTGAAACTCAGTACCATGGTCACTTCTGATTTTGACCACTGTACTATTCAGTTCATTCTGAATTTGCTTTACAAAATTAAGTAATACACTTGGGGTTTCAGATTTTTGTCTCAGAAAGAACACCCATGTAAATCTAGAATAGTCATCTACAACCACAAAAGTGTAAACCTTCCTACCTAGACTATGAACTGGCATAGGACCAAAAAGATCCATATGCAAGAGGTATAAGCACCTCACAGAATCCTTGTTTTCAAGGCTTTGAAATGAGGATTTTGTCTGCTTGCCCTTTTGACAAGCTGAGCATACCCCTTCCTTTATACACTTAACTTGAGGCCCATTCCTCACTAGTTCTTTACTAATGAGTTGGCCAATTGTCTTGTAGTTTAGATGAGCCAATCTCTTGTGCCACTTAACACAATGGGAAGCATTGTCATCAGCTACAAGACAAATGGGGGAAGCCTTATTTTCACATTCAAAATTAAGGCAATATACATTTCTCTTCCTATACCCAGTCAATATGATCTCTTGATCACTTGACCTTTTGATATGACATCCATCCTTACCAAATGAAATGTCATATCCTAGATCACTCAGCTGGCTTATGCTTATTAGATTATGTTTCAAACCTTTTACATAGGCCACTTGGGTGATAGTAATTAGGTTAGAAGAAATGTTACCAAACCCTTTGATGACTCCCTTCTCAGATCCACCAAAGATCACTTTAGGTCCATCTTTGACAGATGAATACTCCTTCAGCAGCCCCTTTGTTCTAGTCATGTGCCTGGAACAACCACTATCCAAGTACCATATAGGGGCATGGTTACTTGGATTCACCTGCAATACAGAATTACTTACCCTTAGAACCCAAGTAAGTCTTGGGTCCTTGGTTCAGGTTAGCATTAATAAAGCTATCATAACCTCTTCTAACAGGTAGACTCTTATTCTTTATAACACTTGTGTTATACCAGCAGTCTAATGCAAAATGGCCTCTTTTGCCACAACACCAACATTCAAACTTATTGTATCAAGATCTAGATACATCCTTGTCAGAAGAATTTCTGTTTATTGCTGGTGCTGTTGCAACTTCACCTACTGATTTCTTAAAACCATTGGGTTTATGACCATAGGTAGGCCTGCTTACATTTACACCCTTGTTCTTCAGAACATTAGTCTTAATATGACCTTGAATGTCTTCATGATCATATATGTTAGAAGGCACTTTCACCTTACTAAACTTTATGGGGACTGAAAGGTTTAGTGGCTGAATAGGGGCTTTGCCTTTCCTCTTGAAACTGCCAGCCCTGGAGTTACCTTTAAATCCTAATCCAGCCTTACCCTTCTGAGTGACAAATTCATCTATTAAGGGTAAGACAGATTTTGGCTTAGAGTAACTAGCCACTAAATCCCTTTCAATTCTAAGTCTGGCCTCCAAACTCTTCACTTGATCATTAGTATAATTAATTGTGCCCATCTGAATAATAGTTATATTCTTCAGCTTGGCAATTTCATTTAATTTTTGATCAAGGACTTTTTCTAACTCAGTTGTTGCAACCCTTAGTTCAGCAATTTCCTGAGCCTGAGTTTTAACCAGGTTCTTGCTTTTCTTAAGGGCCTGCAACAAGTCCCCATACTTGTCTATCAATTGATAGACATCTCCTTCAGATCCAGATGCATCTTCATCACTTGATGCAGATGTAGCTGATTCTTCACTTGTACTACAAACAGATGTACTGGAAGGACATTTTACCTCATTAGGACCAGACTGATTCTGGTATATGTCCTCTTCTGATCTTGTCATCAACCCCATGCATTGATGTTCATTGATGGAGTCTAGCAACTGCATAAACTCCTCTTCCTCAGATGCATCATATAATCCAATATATGCTTCAGCTTCAGATCCTGATTCTGAAGTTGACTGGTCTGACAGACTTTTATCTTTCTTTGCTACAAAGGATTTCTCCTTCTTGCCTTTCTGATAAGTCTTCTTCTTTTCTGAAGATTCCTTTCTCTTGTCAGGACAATCAGCCACTACATGTCCAGGCCTATTGCAACAATAACAGATAATCTTTGAAGTAGTGGCTTTGCTGGGTTTTGATCTGCTCTTCTCTTTCCTTGATGACCTTTTCCTCTTATAATAGTCATCAACTTGCTGTGATGGGGAAGGCCTAGACTTCCACTGCTTCTTCTTCAAGAACCTCTGGAATTGTCTTGTGAATGCAGCAAAATCTGCATCTGAATCACAGCTTTTAGAACCCTTGTTTGAACTTTCAGAACTATCTTCTGTAACTTCCTTAGGAGGAGATAGTGATTTCCTCCTATTCTTTCTAGTGGCTTCTGCATTGAATGCCACAGTCTTTTCTCTATGCTCTCCTCTTGAGTTTCTTTCCTCCTCCTTCCTCACCATAAGTTGCATTTCATAGGATAGCAACTTTCCAAACAGGGTTGGAGGAGATATCTCTACCAATTTAGCCACTTCTCTTATGGCACAGATCTTTGTATCCCAATCCTTTGATAAGGATCTTAAGAATTTGTCATTCAGTTCATAGGTACTGAAGACTCTTCCATAGGATATTAGCTCATTCACAATTCTATAGAATTTCTTATAGCACTCAGTTATGCTATCAGATTTTCCTTGTCTAAAGCTTTCATACTCCTGATTTAGCATAGACTTCCTGTCTAGCCTTACTTCTTCAGATCCCTCCATGTAGACAATCAATGTGTCCCACATTTCCTTGGAGGTCTTGCAGTGAATCAGATTCTGAAATGTTGAATCATCTATGGCACTCACAATAATGTTCTGAGCTCTTTTATCCAGGGTTGCCAAGATGATCTCATCCTTGGTCATTTCTGAATAACTCTTTGGAGTTTGGATATTTGCATCAAGAACTGATACCTTCATTGGAATGAAGGGGCCTTCCTGTACTGTGATGTAAATTCTTGGGTCAGATGCTTCCATAAACAATCTGACTCTTTCTTTCCAAATTCCAAAAATTTCTTTCTTGCATATGGGTAATTTCATAGACCCTAGCTCCTTATGATTCTCTCCAGAACCCATCTTCTTGAATCTTGAATCTGCCTTTCAGATCTACCTCAGACTGTTAAGTCCTTTTTGAGGAACCTCCCTCTGATACCACTTGATAGTTTTACTTTCAAGACAACCTAAACACCTAGAGGGGGGGGGGGGGTGAATAGGTTCTACTTTTTTATAAAAACTTTTAGGCAGAATTCAATTCAATGGCTAACACAATAATCACAGCAATCACAGAAAATAAAACATCACAGATTGCACAATGATTTATAGTGGTTCCCCAAGGTCTGGGTACATCCACTTTCCCCCTTCACCTATCTAGCAGTATGCTAGATTTGGCCAAACTTCCACTAATCTCAGATCAACAGATCCTACAACTCAGAACCCAACTGGTTCCTACAACTCAGGCACAACAGCCCTACCTCAGCCTTGCCCCAAGGCCTACAACTCAGAGAAGACCCTTCTCCTACACTCAGCCTTTATAATACAGGCTTACAACTCAGATATGTGTAAACAGATCCTACAGAAATATAGAAAATATTATTTAACTGTCTTGCCTGAATTAAGAGAGAAAAGGCCAAGACAATTCTTGATCAGCTGATGAAATCAACTGTATCTGAGCTTTCTTCAAAGCTTCTTGAATATGAACTTAGCTGAGTTGATTTCCAAACAGCTTCTTGAGAATCCACTGGTGGTTTCTTTCTTCTTCTTCAATTTCTGGCTTGATCTCTCTCTATCCAGCACTTTGAATGATTCTTCTGAATTCTGATTAGAACTCTTCTTTGATCTATCCTTAGATAGTCTTCTTTGATCTTCTGGAGAAGATCTTCTTAAGTGCCTAGCACTTTCTTGAAATGAATTGGATTGTAATCCTTCTCAACTTTTTGATTCTTATCAATGTTTTTAAAAGTTACTTTCTCCTTCTGAATCTGTCTATTTATAGACTTTCTTCATGATAACCAGCTGATCCGGTTTCTAACTGTTTTCTGACAAGTCTGACAGCTTCAGTTAACCGGTGGCAACCCACAGCTGTCAAGTCTTCAAACAAGTCCTGTGCCTTAGTCTTGAACCACAAGTTGTCGAGACAGTCTGTCAGAAAGTGTCGAGACCATCTGTCTATCTGTGTCGACATAATTGACTTTGGTGTCGACACAGTCTTCAGTGATGTCGACTAAGTTGCCTTTGAGTCGACACAGCTTCTTCTGAAAATAACTTGGTCTTGACTCTTCAGTGTGTCGACACAAGTCCTGTGTGTCGACACAGTTGTTGTAGAATCATAACTTAGTAAGTGTCGACTTAGCCTTCAGGTGTCGACACAGTCTTCTTCTAACACTGCTATAATGTGTCGACTCAATCACAATGTGTCGACACATTCTGCTGGTGTAGACAAACTTGAGGTCGACTATATTCTTCTGTGTCGACACATTTTCCCAATGTTGAGGTCGACGCTTTTCTTCTGTGTCGACACAAATTCCCAGTGTTGTGTCGACTTACTTCTTCTGTGTCGACACAAATTCCCAGTGTTGTGTCGACTTACTTCTTCTGTGTCGACACACTTTCCCAGTATTTGTTGTAGACTAACTGCTATGTGTCAATATATTTCATCTGTGTCGACACTTTTTCCCAGTGTAGTTATAGACTAACTGCTATGTGTCGACACTGCTTCCCAGTGTTGTGTCGACTACTTTCTTCTATGTGTCGACACATCCTTCTCTGTGTCGACACTTGGACTTAGAATTTTTTCTGCATACTTTATCAATTCTTCACCTGCACATGTCAACTCAAAACAACATCAAATACACTTTGATGTATATCATTGAGCTAGGTTGGGCTTCTTCAAATCAGGTACACATTTTCCAATGTACCCAACAGATAGCCTCCTTGAGTTTCTGATCATACACTTCCATTTCTTTAGCTCTTGCAGCAGACAGTCCTGCAGCAGTATCTACTACCTTATTGAGAATCTCATGGTGAGATTCAGCCAGATTATCATTCATCCTCAGCTGATTTTCCAAAACATAACCTTGCTTCAAAGCAATATCATCTACTTTAGTAAGAATGGACTGCTGTTGTTTAGCCAAAAATACTACAACATTACCTCCCTTATGGAAGCAATCTGTCATTTCCTTTTTATTCATATTCACCTCAAATCTGATAGATTTAATATCTTGAGCCAAGTCAAACTGAAGTGACTTATTATTCTCATCAACATATTTCTCTAAAGCTACTCTTTGTTCATCCAGCTTCACCTGCAAATCAACCATGAACTTGTTGTAATTAAATTCAGATGGAGATTGGTGAGCTGTGGTCTGTAGTGCTTGCTTATAGTTTTTGCTCCTTCTCTTGAAGACAATAAGTTTCCTCTTCTTAGCCATGCTGGCTTCTTCATTCTCAGAATCTGATGAGCTTTCTATCTAAACTCTTTCAGGAGGAGGAGGAGGAATGTCTGTCTCAGTGATATGTTGTTCATCCTCAACATTCACAGGCTCCCCCACAACAACTTGCTCCTCCTCAATTTCTTGTTCCTTTTCAACTTCTTGCTCTATCTCAATTGCTTGCTCTATCTCCATGTCTATTGCCTTCTCAATATATTGCTCCTCCTCTACTCTGTCAGTAGCAATTTTAACATTAGGAAACAACTCATCTAGAGTGTATTCCTTCTGAGCTTGAACAGAAGATGAATCATCCAGATCAGCACTATTCAAATCTTTAGATAAATCTATTTGTTCTTCCTCTTGCACTGGTTCAGAAATCTTCTCCCTCTGCACTTGTTCAGTATGTGGAATGTCCTGGGCAGGAGAATGAACATGCTCCCCCTGCACCTGTGCAGGTAATGTTTCTTTCTGAGCTGGAGTAGATCTAGTCAGGTCCTCAGCTGGTTCTCTAACTTATTCTTTTTGATGCTGCTCAGTACCTTGTTTATGACCTGGGGATTTCTCAGGTGAATCCTGCCTGTCCACCTCAGGCATCTCTTTGGATAGAACTCTATCCCATCTTGAGAATAATCTCATATCCATCTTTCTCATGTGATTAATCTTAGTCCCAGGAAGTTGTTGCATAACTTCTGGGATGACTCCAGTCAGGTATAAACTCACAATCCTAGCCAGATTTGGCTTCTTAAGTCCTTCCTTGATCTTATCAAATACAACTACTGACCAGTCAGTTGGAATTTTGAAAACAATTCTTGTCATAAGGCAGAACATATAGGCGGAGACCCTATCATGTCCTCTAGGTTTGCACAAAATCACCTTTCCAACTATCTCAGATAGAAATTTGCCCTGGTGATTCATTCCTTTTCTATTGATGGCTGCTCCAATCTTTATGGTTGGATCCAACCCACACCATTGGAGAGCCTCCCTTGTCTTAGAGGCTGGAACCTCTTCTTCATTCTCAATGCTTGGCAATTGAAGAATTTGTCTTAAACTCCATAGAGTAAGTTTGACCTTGGTGCCATGAGCTGTGGATTTGATCTTGAGTCCAGAAGAATCCACTGATGTAGAAGTGTAAAATTCAAGTACCTCCTTCTTCCAGATCTTCGTTGGTTCAAAAACCAGAAATTCCAATCCATTTTCAGCAATAAGGGAAATCACTTGTTTGAATTCTGGTGCGGCGGTGTCGAACGCAGCCCTAACCAGCTCATATCCTTCATTCACGTTATCTTCAACCTTAGGCGCCATTGAATCAGTCGAGAAGGCTTGAGAGAAGGAGAGAGAATGTCAACACAGGGTTTTAGTCTCGAAAACCTTGTGAGCGTGTCGACAGAATACGTTGTTGACCTATTTATACCCTCTAAAGAAAGAAGATCAAAAGTCGGGCAAAAACAATCTAAATGTGTCGACACAGATGGAATGTGTCGACACAAACTTCTATTGTCTCGACAAACAATTCTGTCTACTATGTGTCGACACCAAGTGAGGATATGTCGACACCTGAGATACATAGTAGAGCATCAGAAATTCTGTGTCGACTCTTTGTTCAAGTGTCGACACAAAATCTGTAAGTGTCGACACCAATGTTCTGGTGAAGTCGACACTATATTTCTGGATGAGTCGACTATTTGACCCTTAAGTGTCGACACATATTCTCTGTGTCGACACAATTTCTCTGACTAGTCGACCAGACTTCACTGAGTCGACACTTTATCACTATAAGTGTCGACACCATTTTACTTAGCCAATATTTGTTTGTTGATACCATTTGAAAGTTTATTGATATACTAGTCAATGGTCAGCATTCCTAATTCATTTTTAAATTTATTGAATTTTGTTTCATCCAGTGGCTTTGTAAATACATCTGCTATTTGATAATCTGTTTTAACAAATTCCAATGAGATGTCTTCTCTTTCTACATGCTCTCTAAGAAAATGATATTTGATTTCTATATGCTTAGTTCTACTATGAGAAACAGGATTATTAGCAATAGAAATAGCACTCTTAGAATCACACAATAAAGGTGTTCTACTAACTTGAATACCATAATCCTTCAATTGATGTTGTATCCAAAATAGCTGTGCACAGTAGCTTCCAGCAGCAACATATTCTGACTCAGCTGTGGATATTTCCACACTAGTCTGCTTCTTACTACTCCATGATATCAGTCTTCCTCCCAAGAATTGACAAGTACCTGTAGTACTCTTTCTATCCTCTCTACAGCCTGCAAAATCTGCATCTGAATAACCTGTTAGTAGAAAATCTCTATTCCTAGGGTACCAAAGGCCTAGATTAGTTGTGCCCTTAAGATATCTCAGAATCCTTTTGACAGCAGTATAATGAGATTCTTTAGGGCAGGCTTGGTACCTAGCACAGACACATGTAACATACATAATATCTAGTCTACTAGTAGTGAGATATAGTAGAGAGCCAACTATTCCTCTATATAAAGATTCATCAACAGGTTTACCTGTATCATCTTTGCATATAGGCATACTTGTTCCCATAGGAGTTCTCATGGTGGAGGACGACTCCATACCATACTTCTTAATTAATTCCTTGGTGAACTTAGACTGGGATATGGACAAGCCATCTTCAGTCTGTCTTACTTGGAGTCCCAAGAAGAACATAAGTTCCCTCATACTGCTCATCTCAAACTTCCCTTACATAAGTTTGGCAAACTTTTTGCAAAGGTTGTTCTCAGTAGATCCAAAGATTATGTCATCTACATAGATCTGTACTAAGATGATCTTACCTTTAGATTCCCTAAGGAATAGAGTTTTATCTATTTTCCCTCTTGAGAATTTGTTCTCAATAAGGAAAGTAGACAGGGTTTCATACCAAGCCCTTGGGGCTTGCTTTAACCCATACAAAGCTTTCCTAAGCCTATAAACATAATCAAGTTTAAGAGGATCTATAAAACCTGATGGCTGCTCTACATAGACTTCCTCTTTTAAATCACCATTCAGGAATGCTGTTTTCACATCCATCTGGTACACTTTAAAGTCTTGATATGCTGCATAGGCAAGGAACATTCTGATTGCCTCCAGCCTTGCTACTGGGGCAAATGTTTGATCAAAGTCAATCCCTTCTTCCTGTCTGTATCCTTTAACAACCAACCTAGCTTTGTTCTTCACAATTATTCCACTCTCATTCAACTTGTTCCTATAGATCCATTTTGTGCCAATTATATTGTGGCCTTTTGGTTTAGGAATAAGCTCCCAGACATTGCACCTTCTGAATTGATTCAGCTCCTCTTATATAGCATCAATCCAGTGTTGGTCTTGGATGTCTTCTTCAAACATCTTAGGCTCCATTTGAGATAGAAAACTTGAATGCAGAACTGTGCTCAGATTTCTGCTTCTAGTCTGCACTCCCTTTCTTGGATCACCTATAATCTGATTAGCTGGATGATCTTTAAGATGTCTTGTAGCTGGAGGAAGGTTTCCTTCAGGTTGAACATCTCCAGCTCCTTCATTATGTTGTACCTCCTGGTTTTCATCAGCTTCTAAAGATTCTTGTACTCCCCCTGGACAGTAGCCTTCATTTTCCAATGCTCCATCTTCCTTTGATGTTTCTGCAATGGAAAGCTTGTCTATCCTTTGGCTTATACCTGTTGAATCATTTGATCTACAAGACAACTCACAGTTGATTAATATTGTTTCATCAAATACAACATGAACAGACTCCTCTACAACTTGAGTAGTCAAGTTGAAGACTCTATATGCCTTACTATTTTTGCTGTACCCAACAAATATCTCATCCTGGGATTTGGCTGCAAACTTAGTCAAATATGACTTGCCATTGTTAAGTATATAACACTTACAACCAAAGATCCTAAAGTAGGATAGATTTGGTTTTCTGCCTTTCATAATCTCATAGGGAGTCATTTTGTGGCTTTTGGTGATAGAAGCCCTATTGATTACATGACAAGCAGTGTTTACTGCCTCAGCCCAGAAATATTCTGGAAGAGAGGTATCACTCAATAGTGTTCTACCAGCTTCAATTAATGTTCTATTTTTTCTTTCAGCAATGCCATTTTACTGTGGTGTTCTAGGTGAGGAGAACTCTTGGAAAATCCCAAAGTCTTCACATAACTTTGTCATGCTTTCAGATTGAAAATCAGTACCATGGTCACTTCTAAGTTTGACCACTGTACTATTCAGTTCATTCTGAATTTGCTTCACAAAATTGAGTAAGACACTTGGGGTTTCTGATTTCTGTCTCAGAAAGAACACCCATGTAAATCTAGAATAGTCATCTACAACCACAAAAGTGTAGACCTTCCTACCTAGACTATGAACTGGCATAGGACCAAAAAGATCCATATGCAAGAGGTATAAGCACCTCACAGAATCCTTGTTTTCAAGGCTATGAAAGGAGGATTTAGTCTGCTTGCCCTTTTGACAGGCTGAACATATCCCTTCCTTTATGCACTTAACTTGAGGACCTTTCCTCACTAACTCTTTGCTAAAGAGTTGGCCAATTGTCTTGTAATTAAGATGAGCCAACCTCTTGTGCCACTTAACACAATGAGAAGCATTGTCATCAGCAACAAGACATATGGGAGAAGCCTTATTCTCACATACAAAATTAAGACAATATACATTTCTCTTCCTATACCCAGTCAAAATGATCTCTTGATCACTTGATCTTTTGATATGACATCCATCCTTAACAAATGAAATGTCATATCCTAAATCACTCAGCTGGCTTATGCTTATCAGATTGTGTTTCAAACCTTGTACATAAGCCACTTGGGTAATAGTAATTAGGTTAGAAGAAATGTTACCAAACCCTTTGATGACTCCTCTTTCAGATCCACCAAAGATTACTTTAGGTCCATCTTTGACAGATGTGTATTCCTTCAGTAGCCCCTTTGTTCCAGTCATGTGCCTGGAACATCCACTGTCCAAGTACCATATAGGGGCATGGCAACTTGGACTCACCTGCAATATAGATTTACTTTCCCTTAGAACCCAAGTAAGTCTTGGGTCCTTGGTTCAGGTTAGCACCAACAAAACTACCAGCAACTCTTCTAACTGGTAGACTACTATTCTTCCTAACACTTGTGTTATGCCAGCAGTCAAAGGAAAAATGGCCTTTCTTGCCACAACACCAACATTCAAACTTATTGTATCTAGATCTAGATAAACCCTTGACAAAAGAATTTCTGTCAAATGCTGGTGCTGCTGTAGCTTCACCCACAGATTTCTTATAACCATGAGGTTTATGAATATGGGTAGACCTATTGGCATTTACACCCATGTTTATCAGAACATTAGCCTTAATATGACCATGAATATTCTCAATATCATATTGGTTAGAAGGCACTTGCACCTTTCTAAACTTAATAGGGACTGAAAGGTTTAGTGGCTGGGCAGGAGCTTTACCTTTTCTCTTGAATAGGGCAGCCCTGGGGTTACCTTTGAACCCTAATCCTGCCTTACCCTTTTGAGCCACAAACTCATCTATCAAGGGTAAGACAGATTTTGGCTTTGAGTAACTACCCACTAAATCTTTCTCTATTCTTAGTCTGGCCTCCAGACTCTTAATTTGATCATTATTATATTTGATTGTCCCCATCTGAATATAGGTTATATTTTTCAGTTTGGCAATCTCATTTAACTTTTGATCCATTACTTTTTCAAACTCAGTTGCAGCCACCTTAAGATCAGCAATTTCCTGAGCCTGAACTTTGACTAGATTCTTGCTTTTCTTAAGAGCCTGCAATAAGTCCCCATACTTATCTATCAACTGATAGACATCACCTTCAGATTCAGATCCATCTACATCACTTGATGCAGATGTAGCTGATTCTGCACTAGTACTACAAACTGAATTTATAGAAGGACAATGTACCTTACTAGGACCAGACTGATTCTGGCACATGTCTTCTTCTAATCCAGCCATCAGTCACATGCACTGATGATCCTCTTGTTCATAGATGGAGTCTAGCAATTGCATGAACTCCTCTTCTTCAGTAGCAGCATATTGTCCAATATATGCTTCAGCTTCAGATTCTGACTCTGAAGTTGATTGATCTGTTAGGCTCTTTTCCTTCTTTGCAATAAAGGATTTCTCCTTCTTTCCTTTCTGATGAGTCTTCTTCTTGTCTGATGACTCCTTTCTCTTATCAGGACAATCAACCACTACATGTACAGGCCTGTTGCAGCAATAGCAGACTATCTTTGATGTAGTGGCCTTGCTGGGCTTTGTTCTGCTCTTCTCTTTCCTTGATGACTTTTTCTTCTGATAATAATCATCAACTTGCTGTGATGTGGAGGGCCTAGACTTCCACTGCTTCTTCTTTAAGAATCTATGAAACTGTCTTGTAAATGCAGCAAAATCTACATCTGAGTCACTACTTTCTGAAACCTGATTGTCTGAAATATCTGAGTTAACTTCAGCAACCTCTTTAGGAGGAGATGGAGATATCCTCCTATTCTTTTTAGTGGCTTCTGCCTTGAAGGCCACTGACTTCTCTCTATGCTCACCTTTTGAATTCTTCTCTTCCTCCTTCCTAACCATTAGTTGCATTTCATAAGATAACAACTTTCCAAACAAGGTTGGAGGAGATATCTCTGCCAGCTTAGCCACTTCTCTTATGGCACAGATCTTAGTGTCTCAATCCTTTGTCAAGGATCTTAAGAATTTGTCATTCAGTTCATAGGTACTGAAGACTCTTCCATAGGACATTAATTCATTCACTATTCTGTAGAATTTCTTATAGCATTCAGTTATGCTATAAGATTTTCCTTGTCTGAAACTTTCATACTCTTGGTTGATCATAGACTTCCTATCCTGTCTTACTTCTTCAGAACCCTCCATGTAGACAATCAAGGTGTCCCACATTTCTTTGGAAGTTTTGCAGTGAATCAAATTTTGGAATGTAGAATCATCTATGGCACTTACAATAATGTTCTGTGCTCTTTTATCCATGGTTGCCAAAATGATTTCATCCTTTGTCATTTCTGAATAACTCTTTGGAGTTTGAATATCTGCATCAAGAACTGATACCTTCATTGGAATGAAGGGGCCTTCCTGTACTGTAATGTATATCCTTGGGTCAGAAGCCTCCATGAACCATCTCACCCTTTCTTTCCAAATTCCAAAGATTTCTTTTCTACAGATTGGTAATTTCATTGACCCTAACTCCTTGCGATTCTCTCCAAAACCCATTTTCTTGAATCTTGATTCTGCCTTAGGGATCTTACTCAAACTGTTAAGTCCTTATTTGAGTAACCTCCCTCTGATACCACTTGATAGTTTTACTTTCAAGACTACCTAAACACCTAGAGGGGGGGGGGGTGAATAGGTTCTAATGCTTGTTCTCAATTTTAGGCAGAATATAATAACTGAATTAAATCACACAACACAACAATCACAGAAATTCATACAACACAGATTGCACACAGTTTTATAGTGGTTCCCCAAGGTCTGGGTACATTCACTTTCCCCCTTCACCTATCTAGCAGTGTGCTAGATTCGGCAAAACTTCCTCTTTAACTCAGATCAGCAGATCCTATAGCTCAGAACCTGGAAAGGTTCCTACAACTCAGAACCCAGAATGGTTCCTACAACTCAGGCTCAACAGCCCTACCTCAGCCTTGACACAAGGCCTACAACTCAGAGAAAAACTTTCTCCTACACTCAGGCAACAGCCCTACCACTCAGAGATCAACTCTCCTACACTCAGCCTTTATAACATAGGCTTACAACTCAGATCTATATAGATAGACCGTATAGAAATTAGAAAAGAGTTTGTATTATCTTGCCTTTGATGAGAGAGAAAAGGACAAGACAGTTCTTGATCAGCTGATGAATGAAATCAACTGAATCTGAGCTTTCTTCAAAGCTTCTTGAATCTGAACTTAGCTGAGTTGACTTCCCAAACAGCTTCTTAAGAAACCAGTGATGGCTTCCTTCTTCTTCTTCAAGTGGCTGGATCCCTCTCTATCCAACACCTTTGATGATACTTCTGAATTCTTGATAAAACTCTTCTTAGACAGATCCTGAGATCGTCTTCTTAGATCTTCTGATGAAGATCTTCTTCCGAGCCTTGCACTTTCTTGATTTGATTCTTCAATCAGTTTGTATGTTTGTTGCTCTCAAAATCAAATCCTTAATATCGCCTTCTAAATCTGTCTATTTATAGACCTTCTTCATGGTAACCGGCTGATCTGGTTTCTAACTGTCTTCTGACAAGTCTGACAGCTTCAGTTAACCTGTTGCAACCCACAGCTATCAAATCTTCAAACAGATCCTGTGCCTTTGTCTTGGACAGCAAAGTGTCGAGACTGACTGTCAGAAAGTGTCGAGACCAACTGTCTATATGTGTCGACACAAGTAACTTAGGTGTCGATACAGCCTTTGATGATGTCGACTGGTTTGCCTTTAAGTCGACTCAGCTTCTTCAAAACTTCATCTTGAGAATGAGTCGACACTGAATATTTGTGTTGACTCAAACACTTCATCATTCTTCAGAAAATGACTTGGTCTAGACATTGCAGTGTGTCAACACAAGTCCTGTGTGTCGACACAATTGTTGTAGATTCAGAACATAATATGTGTCGACTCTGCCTTCAGGTATCGACACAGCAATTGTCGACTCTGCCAATATGTGTCGACTCAGTCTTCTGGTGTCGACTCAAGTATTGTCGACTTCTGCCTCTGTGTGTCGACTCTGCCTCAATGTGTCGACACAGTTGAGATCGACTATACTTCTGTGAGTCGACACTGCTTCCCAGTGTCGATATAAATGAGGTCGACTAACTTTCTCTGTGTCGACACAGCCTTCTTCAAGTGTCGACACAATTATTCTGAAGTGTCGACATAGCTTTTTCTGGTGTCGACACATGGACTTAGAATAATTTCCTGTACTTTTAGTACTCTCTTAATCTGCACATGTCAACTCAAAATAACATCAAATACTCCTTGATGTATATCATAAAGCTAAGTTAGGCTTCTTCAAATCAGGTACACATTTTCCAATGTACCCAACAACATATAATACTAAGTCAGTAGTGTCGAGACAATACAACTGTCTTGACACATAAGAGACTGAAGTGTAGACCTAAACAAGTGTCGACACCAGCAGACTGGTGTGTCGAGACAATTCAACTATCTTGACACAGTAAAGAATTAAAGCAAGTATAAGAGTGTCGACACCCAGTAGACAGTTGTGTCGAGACAATTCAGCTATCTCGACACAGTGTAGATTTACACATATCGACACAGATGATAGTTGTGTCGAGACAAGTCAACTGTCTCGACACTTTCAAGTTCAGCCTGAAAATTCTTCTAAGTAAAATTTTGTCGATACTACAAAGATGTCTCGACACCTTCTAAGAACACTCAAGTAATTTAGTGTCGAGAACTTTTGACATCTCGACACTTATGTTTCTGAATTTGTGTGGAGTCAACACAGAAGTGTCGGGACAAGTATGAAATGTCACATCAGCTACAGTAATGTGGTATCTCAACAGAAATAGTTTAAAAGAAAATTTGAAGTATGATGTCACATGCTGATGTCATCAATCAGAATCCAGCAATCCATAAAGGATATATATAGAGGTGTGGTCTTCACAGAAGTAATTTTTAAACAGAACAGAAATTCTCATTCTAATTTCTTCCAAGTCAGTGGAGGATGACAATTTCAAGGAAGAGGAGGAAGACGAAAGTCTTCAAGAAGGTCTTCAGATCCTTTCAATAAGTGATCAGATGATTCAAGAGGATCTGTTCTACAAATTCTTCAAGAAAATCAAGTCGATCATCAAGAAGTTTGCAGATCAAGAGAAGTATCTTTTAAGCCAGATTATTCATCAAGATTTAATTAAGTACAACTAAATTGAAGAATCTAAATTCATTCAGATAAGTCAGATTATACTTTGGTTTTCTGATTATATTTACCTCTTAATCTTTGTAAGATCTCTGTGAGATGAGTGAGTAGGAGAGATAATCTCTGAGTTATAAGCCTAATTTATAAAGACTGAGGTATGGTTCTTGAGGGACCCGAGGTAGGTGATTTGAGTGGGATCACTGAGGTGTAAGCCTGTGTTATAAAGGCTGAGGTAGGGTTCTTGTTGGACCTGAGGTAGGAGATTGGGTGAATCTCTGAGGTAGGACCTGTTGGTCTGAGTGTAGGTTTCTTAACAAAAACTGAGCCTATAAGATCTTTGGATCTGAGTTGAAGAGGAGGATATATAACCTTATCTAGCATATTGCTAGTGAGGAAGAAGGGGGAAAGTGGATGTATAAGACCCCTTATTTTTTCTTTTAAACCACTGGGGTCTTATGCCAAGAACCGCCGCTTTGCGGTGACACCAACACACCAGGGGAGGTCATCACTACAAAATGCCGATCCTGCCAGCCATACCGATCACAGAAGAGTAAAATAAATATAAGAGTACATGAGTAAAATGAAACACAATACTAGTCCACCAGAATCACATATATATAAATAATTCTTCACGAAGGGAGAGTCCACAGAAATGATAAAACAAAGTACTAAAGAGGGATCCTGCCCTATACATCAAAATATTCACTACAAATCACTCAATCGCGGAAGCAAATCTATAATATCTACTAATGATCGGGACTCACTGTCCCTGCTGGCTTAACTCCCGTGCTAGACTGTCCCATCTCCAAGCACACCGACCTCTAGGGCTGCATCTCCCGGTTAAGCTCCACGCTCCCCTAAAATGATTTGGTCAACGACCGTTAGTCTAAAAGACTAAGTCCTATCATCCCCCGCCCCTCCCCCATGGCTCCTAGGCACCGAGCGGGGAGAAGGAAAGGGAAGGTAATGAAGGTGGAGAGTAACAAAGGTAAATAGGAGGCGGCATAACTAGTCTATAATGAGTTCATAAACAGAGCAAGTATATGTAAGCTGTAGTAGGTAAGCAGTATAAGTATACACAAGAACAAGTAGCAAGAATAATATGAGAAGGTAGACTAAGTAAGTAACCATGACCTATAGGAATGCTCATACAAACCTATAGACTAAGGGGTCGTTTTGCATGGCCTATTGTATAAAGTGTCTCATACCATTTTATACAATAGGTGTCAGGGGTTATATGCAATGATATGCTATAACATGAAAGTATGCTATGACGTGAATCATGCAAGTGCAACACACACACTCTACTTTGTGCACACAGACCTTTAGTTCCCCCTTTCTTAGGACTAACCTCCCAGGATACCTCGGTAGTGGCAAACGAAAGCAGTGGGTTTGGCCTCGCCTACCTATAAACTGGTATCAACACTACTATTCAGACCTATCATACGCCTCAACACTGGTGTACTAATCGGAGCTCCTGCGTACTCTTGCCGGTTGTGCACAAGACTTTATTTGGCCAAGTGCTAAACCATACTTGCTGAGTCAACGTATTGGTGTCGGTGTGATGAATCTCCAATATCGAAGACCCACCACCTTATATCTTATGCACATGCAACCATAATATACTTTTCCACCGAGCCAAAGCTCCCTGGACTATCCCATCTGTCACAATTATCTACCGAGCCAAAGCTCCCCGGACTAACCAGTCCGTCACAAATATCTACCGAGCCATCGGCTCGCCGGGCAAACCTGCCCATCACTAAAACCATCGAGCCTACCGCTCGCGAGACCCAACCTAACTCCCAAAACACCGGGTAGTGTGAGTGTGAGTGAAATCCTAGTTATGCTAGTTACTTTTAAACATTGATTATGCTTACATTTTAGGTTAGCCCAGGACTGCCCAAGGTATTCCCGGTGAAGGGCTCTCACAGGGCACTAGGAACTATGATGGTAGCTGAAGCCCATCATTCCCTTTCGCAAGGCACTTACTATTATTAATTATTACCAAATTTTTGATCCCTTTTAATAATATATTGGATCTAACCCTAGTGTATTTTGACTCTCTTTCTCTCCACAGGAAAGACGACCTTTCGTCGATCCCGAGCACCACCTAACACTAGCGAACCCAACATTCCCCTCATCATAACTCTTAATGAAGCTGACTTTTTCATCTTACCAATTCAGCATACATTACTCCCCATTTCCTATGACCATCCCCCATGTTATCACAATTTTCGCAGTTTTGCTAAATTCAGACCAACCTAAGCTATATGATGTACATGATAGGAGGTACTTCAAATTTTAATCCAAATGCTCTAAGATAATTATTGTGGGTCTACCATGACACATTTAGCCTAAATATAGAAACTTATAATTTTTCTAATTAATTTAACAGTTATTAGATTTTCCCAAAAGTTAGGCCATGGATAATTTTGAACATGAAGTACTAGATTTCCTTAAGTTAAGGCCACCCAAAATTCAATATCACTATATGATGCCAAAATAACATAGAATACCAAGTTTTATAAACTTTCATAAAAGTATTAGCCCCTAAATAATTAATTCAAGATAATCCAAATAATTAGAGTTAATGAAGGGAGTACCTTAAATAATAGTCCAAAAATTTTATAAAAATTATCAGAGACATATAATGATCATAAAACTATACTGACTAAGTTTCAGGAAATTCCAAGATTAGTGAGACATGTATAAAAATACTTCAAATAATTTCATTAAAGTGCAATTTGTGAAGCAATATTCTTATAAACTCATCCAAATGACATGTGATAAATTTTCTAGACTTCATTATGCCCTAAAATGTTCTCTGGCCAAGTAACAAAATTTTCTAGTAAGATATAATATTTATTATCTATTTATACAAGTATGGTGTACTAGTTCACTTAACACATAAAGTACTAAGAAAAAATGTTCAAATAATCCAAATAATTTACTAGTGCCTCTAAATGATATTTAATTAACCTTGCAAGAGTTTCATATCATTCTAAGTTAATCTAACCATAGTTACTTCAAAATCATCAAAAAGGGCAAGGTGGAGATTATACCTACAAGTATGAGCTACTGTTTCCTAAACATCCTATAATAAATCTCAGAGGTCAATAACACTATAAAGTTACTTCTTACCAAAATCCTAAGAAGATATAAGATCATATGACCCTCCTATATTTTCATAAAAGGTATAGGCCTAAACTATCCCTAATTGGTTTAAGTTATGTGCCTAAGTCTAAGTGTCGCCAAATTCCTTCCTAGGGCATTTCTGTCACAACCCGCATTTTTCCCAACAATTTAATTATAACAGAGCAAGGGAAAAATACGCGTCGTGATGCCACGCCGTGCAGGGGATAACTGCAGACGTTCATGCAAGACTCCAAACTCTACAATTTTAATAAAAAACATAAATGGTTATGAATAAAATCCAGTTTAAGTTATGATGGTAGTCGTATCCCTCGGCTTAGTGAATCATCTAGTTCACGATTTAAAATATAAATTATATGCTTGCGGAAAATACTTATTTAAATTGACTCTAATATCCTACATGAGTATAAATGTCCCCGAGGAACAACTCATACAATGCAAACCCTAGATTTATAATAAGTGTAGGAAAGTCTTTACGCTAAATAAAAAGTAGTGGCTTAGTTTTGAAAGAGATGACAAGTATGCTTTACTAATAGTAGGGTTTTATAGGTTAAAAATATCTAACATACAATCCTAGCAATAAATCATCCCAGAGAGCAAGTAATGTAAACCAAACATAAGGAAACCACAACAACTAACAAGTGTAAAAAAAAACAACAATCCTGTGGGCGTCAACAGCCTGACACGAACCCACAGTAGGAATATGTCTGAAACTAGGCAAAGAAAACTAAAACAACGAACTACCTCGCTATGGCGAGGGGGAAAAACCACAGCCAAACAGCTGCTGCTAGGGCTCCAAAACTGGCTCCGCTACCTGCTAATGCTCCGAACCTGGGGCATTCCAAAGACAGAACACCTCAGCAAGAGGGTACAAATGGTGGCAGAAAAATAAGACAAAATAAATAAGGGTCAAAAGGGGTACCAACCCTAGACCAAAACCTTTGAAGTAAAGTATAAAAAGAAACAAGGAATCATCAGAAAAAAAGAACACTTAGGTGATTCGTCACAAGAGTACATCAGACGCACAAGGCTATAAGGTGACAACATGAATAAATCATAAGGAAGAAATACAAAACCTTTATTAGGCACCCGTGGTCGACTCTACCCCAAAAATACGGGCGAGGTGGTCACTCAACTGGACACACCCTTACGAATAAAATATCCGCTTAACTGCGAGGGAGTCTCATACTCTCCACCATACACCGCAGATGCCCAAAAACCTGGTAGACTTCCACAAGGTACTAATAAAGGCATCAAACTTTGCGGAGGTGATTTTGTCCACTAACTCCCGCAATCAAGAAAACCCACAAAGAAACCATCACATATATCTCGAGATTTGGCTCGTCGGATTCTACTTGACACTTTTAGTTTCAAGACATGGTTGATCAACCCCTATGAACGATTTACAATCCTAGACAAACTCTAATACGATCAATAACGATAGGTAATGCATTTAAAGACATTAATAAGACACATCAAGAACGATTAAATATATCATGACAAGATCAAGTTCATCAAGATAAAATCTTACAATCTCGAGTGATCATCCAAAAAGGTTAATCGTAGCAATAACTTGGAAAAACAAAGTGAAGAAATTTTTAAAGAACATAAAAACTGAACCGTTACCATCAAATCAGACAAGGAGAAATGAGGGGAAACCACCACTTGCCTTGGTTTTACCGGAAAAGTTCTCCAAATTAGTCCACGTCACAGATCGGGGCAAAAGAGGATGGAGGAAGTTGAAATCTAGACAAAAATGGTCGAAAAGGGGGTTAGGGCCGAAAAACCCTAATGAGAAAACTCAAAGAAAGGGAAAAAATTTACCACGATAGCGCAGCTCTCCGTGAGAGCTTTCCAAATCTACGCTCGGTTGAAGATTTCGAGCACCGGAGCTCCGTCGGCGGCCACCGGAAGATTCACGAAATATTCTCTCTCTCGCTCACGCCGCTCTGGTTCGGGAGAAAGAATCGGAGAAGATGAAGTATTCCTATTTTTCTAAATAACCTAAGTATAAGATATATATATATATATATATATATATATATATAAGTAGTTATAAAAAGTTTTGTCTAAATATATAAAAAAAACGGTTTAAGTACGAGCAGTTCGCAGAAAACAAAATTAGAGGTCTAGAATGGCTTCAAATAGAAAAGTGCCCAACATAAAAGTTGTAGATCTCGTCGAGACGAACAAATTTTATGTTAGCTATTTTTTCATATGGCACTGTTTTGACCCTCAAAAAGGTTGCCGAACACAAATTATGACGAACTACACGAGAAAGACAGCAGACTACTCGAGTATACAGAAGGCTACTCGAGTAAGCAGAAACAGAATACTCGAGTATGCAGGAACAGACTACTCGAGTATACAGAAGGCTACTCGAGTATACAGAAACAGATTACTCGAGTATACAGAAACAGACTACTCGAGTATGCAGGAATAGACTACTCGAGTATACAGAAGGCTACTCGAGTATACAGAAACAGACTACTCGAGTATACAGAAACAGACTACTCGAGTATACAGAAACAGACTACTCGAGTATACAGAAGGCTACTCGAGTATACATAAACAAACTACTCGAGTATACAGAAACAGACTACTCGAGTATACAGAAGGCTACTCGAGTATACATAAACAGACTACTCGAGTATACAGAAACAGACTACTCGAGTATACAGAAGGCTACTCGAGTATACATAAACAGACTACTCGAGTATACAGAATTGGAGGAACAAAAGAATTACATAATAAGCAGAAACTTCACACGAGTCAAGGTTGCAGGAAAAACAATTTCTTGGCAAATCTAACCTTTTGATCAAACTATAAGAATGAATAGTACTTTTCATTTTTGAATAGTAATTTAATATTAAAGTAATCGTATTTATATATATTTAAATAAGGAAACGCGAGATCAAAACGGAGGCCCAAACGAGCGCCGAATTGAACGAAACTCACGCCGTAGGCGAACACAGACACT
Source organism: Platanthera zijinensis (assembly GCA_039513925.1). Taxonomy (NCBI): domain Eukaryota; kingdom Viridiplantae; phylum Streptophyta; class Magnoliopsida; order Asparagales; family Orchidaceae; genus Platanthera; species Platanthera zijinensis. Next base: position 86,625,799 of record CM077086.1, read on the forward strand.
ACGAACACAATGGCGAAGTCAAAACCAAGATCAGACGAGCCATTCTCGAGATATAAGTTTTCAAAGTTTACGACGAACATAAATTCCACAAAACTTTGGAAAAACGTCGAGGCCCAAATATCGCTCGGATCGTGACGAAACTTGACGAGTAAGTCAAAAATTACTCAACTTAAATTCCAAATGCAAAATTTTCTCATAACAACAAGAATTCGGCTGACTTGACCGCATGGACGCGAAAATGCCTTTATGGCATTACGTCGTCATCTTGACGTTAAAGGTAACGCCATGACGTCATAAATATGATGTTTCCCATTTAAATAAAATCGTCGAAAAATCGGGGGCGTTACAGTCACTCCCCCTAAAAAGAAGTATCGTCCCGAAACTTAACACAACTCCAAAACTAAATCAAAATGATAAAATCAACGTGACTGAAAACATATCGACGTACCCGAAACTAGGAGAAGAGGTGCGGATGAGATTCTCTCATTGCTGACTCCAATTCCCACGTCGCGCTCTCGACGTCTTGATTTCTCCAAATAATCTTAACCATGGGGATGGTCTTCCTTCGCAAGACACGCTCTTGAGATTCCAAAACGCGGACAGGCTCTTCCACATACGACAGATTGGGCTGAATTTGGGGCACCGAGTCAAGAATTTGACGATCACTACGAACACACTTCCACAACTGGCTCACATGGAACACATCGTGGACACCAGGGAAGCTAGCAGGTAATTCTAGTCGATAAGCTGACACTCCGATGCGCTCCAGAATCTAAAAAGGTCCCACATACCGGGGGTCTAACTTGTGGTTCCTTCCAAATCTTTTTACTCCTGGTATCGGAGAAACTTTCAGGAAAACCAAGTCCCCAACGACAAACTCCAAATCGACCCTTCGTCGATTAGCATATTTCTCATAACGCTCTTGTGCTACACGTAGCTTCTCTCGAATATGAGTCACCGCACAATTCATCTCCTCAAGGGCTTCCGGACCTAGCAATGGTCTCTCACCAACCTCAGCCCAAAATAAGGGAGTCCTACAACGCCTCCCATACAAGGCCTCAAACGGGGCCATCTGCAAGCTCTCTTGATAACTATTATTGTAAGCAAACTCCATGAGTCTGAGACGCTCATCCCAAGCACCACCATGATCCAAAATATAACATCTAATCATGTCCTCCACGATCTGATTTACACTTTCTGTTTGCCCATTCGTCTGTGGATGATAGGCGGTGGAATACCTCAAGTCAGTACCCAACCCCTCTTGCAGGCTCTTCCAAAAGCGAGACGTAAATCTGGAGTCCCGATCTGATACAATGCTAACAGGCACTCCATGTAACCTGATGACCTCTTCAAGATATAGCTCAGCTATCTTCTTCATCGAATACCCAATCTTAAACGTAACAAAGTGGGCACACTTTGTCAGTCTGTCGACTATCACTCAAACTGAGTAATGCCCACGGGGAGATTTTGGTAGACCGGTGATAAAATCCATTGAAATACTTTCCCATTTCCAACTTGGAATATCAAGAGGTGTCAATTTACCACCAGGCCTTCTATGATCAGCCTTGACACGCTGACACGTATAACATTCTGATACAAACTTTGCGATATTGCCCTTCATCCCTGCCCACCAAACAATTTGCTTTAGATCTTTATACATTTTGGTGGAACCAGGATGATAGGAAACACTGGAACCATGAGCTTCTTCACAAATTTTAGCCCGAATGTCACCCATGTCAAGAATACAAAATCTACCCCGATATTTCAGAGTACCTAGCTCGTCCAAAGAAAAATCAGGTAACTCTCCTTTCTCAGTCCTATTCAAGAGGTGCAACAATTTCGGATCATCCTTTTGGTGTACCCTAGTAAGGGAAATCCAAGAGGGCGCTTCTGCTTCCAAACTAGCAGGCGTAGAACTACTCCCAATCTCGATGTTCATCAACAAGAATTCTTCTACCAAGGACAGTACCGATAGATTAAAAATTTTAGCGGTCTTCCTACTCAAGGCATCAGCTACTACATTAGCCTTTCCCGTATGATAAAGAATTTCTACTTCATAATCCGCCACATATTCTAACCACCGACGCTTGCGTAGGTTTAGTTCCTTCTGAGTCAAGACGTACTTCAAACTCTTATGGTCCGTATAGATCTTGCATAGCGCGCCATACAATAAGTGTCGCCACAGCTTCAGCGCATAAATTACGGCAGCAAACTCCAAATCATGCGTAGGATAGTTTCTCTCGTGAATCTTTAGTTTCCTCGATCCATACGCGATCACCTTACCATCTTGCATTAAAACACAACCAAGTCTGATGTGTGACGCATCGACGTACACAACATACTCGACTCCTTCAGTAGGTAAGGTTAAAATTGGGGCAGTACACAGTCTCTTCTTCAACTCTTGGAAAGCCTCTTCACACTTATCACTCCAAATGAATGCAGTATTCTTCTGAGTAAGTCTAGTTAAAGGAGCAGACAACACCGAAAATCCTTCCACAAATCTTCTATAGTAGCCAGCGAGGCCTAAGAAGCTCCTAATCTCCTTAGGTGTAGAAGGTCTTTCCCATTCCATCACGGCAGAAATCTTGGTCGGGTCTACAGAAATACCATCCTTGCCTACAACATGACCCAGAAAGGATACCTGAGGTAGCCAGAACTCACATTTGCTCAACTTCGCATATAACTTATGCTCCCTCAAGGTCGACAAAACCAAACGCAAATGCTGAGTATGCTCCGCAACATTGCGGGAATACACTAGGACATCATCTATTAACACAATAACGAATCGGTCCAAGAAATCCTTAAACACTCTATTCATCAAATCCATGAAAGCAGAGGGTGCATTGGTTAAACCGAAAGACATCACCAAAAACTCATAATGTCCATGCCGTGAACGGAATGCGGTTTGGGGAATATCTTCCTCGCGAATCCTCAACTGGTGGTAGCTTGAGTGAAGATCGATTTTTGAAAATACCGAGCTACCACGCAACTGATCGAACAAATCATCGATCCTTGGCAGGGGATATCTATTCTTAACGATCACCTTATTTAATTCCCTATAATCGATGCAAAGCCTCATCGATCCGTCCTTCTTCCTTACGAACAAAACTGGAGCACCCCACGGAGAAGAACTTGGTCTAATAAAACGACACCTCAGCAACTCATCAAGTTGAGTACGCAACTCATCCAACTCACGCGGAGCCATACGGTACGGTGCTTTGGCGATGGGACGAGTGCCTGGCTCGAGGTCAATCACGAACTCAATCTCCCTCTCAGGAGGAAGTCCTGGAAGACTATCAGGAAAGACATCTGGAAACTCTCGCACCACTGAGACATCCTCGAGACGTGGTGTAACAGAAGCTGTTTCCAGAGCAGAAATAGAAACTAAAAACGCCTCACAACCAGACTTTATAGCACGTACCGCAGAAATGACAGGGGAAAATCTGTCCTGAAATCCATAGACGCTCATAGGTTGGCCATTGTCCATCCTAAAGTCCAGTATTTTTGCCTTGCACTAGATGACTGCATCATACTTGGATAGCCAGTCCATGCCCAAAATCACATCAAAATCAGTCAGGTCTAAAATTAACAGATCCGCAAGGGCCAAAAAATTGCCAAGATGAATAGGGCATCTCAGAACTCCTTGATTGGATATCACCGAATCACCGGAGGGAAGCTTGACGTTGAAGGAATCTCTCAATTGATCAACATCCAGGCGATGTTTATCAACAAACCTCCTGGCCACAAAGGAATGAGTGGCACCCGAATCGAACAGAACGCGCGCCCACCTATTCCGCACCTTAAACTCCCCTAAAACCGTAACATACATAACTAAACGAACGATAACCATGGTAACAACGATAAATTATAGGGATAAAATAGACTGGGGCTAACCGGAAATAACTTGCGTAGAGTTTTGAGCTTCCTCGCTAGTCATCACGTTCAGCTTTCCTTTTCCTTTATCTAGGGTTGGTGGTGGCGGTAGAGCTCGAAGCAAGGCAGGCTGCAGTGGGGTTTGAGCCTGGGGGCACGAAGATTTCTGGTGTCCCTTCTGCCCGCACTGGAAGCAGGTCCTTTCTTTCATCCAGCACCGACTCACATCATGACCCTTCATTGCACAGAACGAGCACACGAGCTCTTCCTTAGGTGCACCTTGGATGGCATGCACTTGCTGCTGCTTTAGGGTGGCTGTTCTCTTGAAACATCTTTCGTAAGGGTGGCCAGAACGACCACAGAAACTACACACTTCCTTACCTTTCTTCTTCGAAGAAGGGCCAGATGCCCTGGAGCTACCATCCTCAATACCCTTCCTTTTCTCTTTCCTCGCCGCAGCACCGCGGTTCTTGGCATTTTCAATCGCTTCAACTTTTAGTGCGGCTTCCACTGCCATAGCATAACTGTCAGCTCCATAAGCGCATGCCCACTGCTGGACATCACTTCTTAGTCCTCCCAGGAAACGTTTCACTCTTCCCTCCTCCGAAGCTACCAAATCGGGAGCAAATCTACTCAACTTGCTAAACTCAATCTCATATTCGCTCACCCTGAGCTGTCTCTGCTTCAAATGCAGGAAGTTATTCATAAGACGGTCCTGCTCGACCGAGGGCAGAAACTTCTTCAGTAACATCTTCTTGAAAGAGTCCTAGGTACAGCCTTCCTTCAGAGTCTCCTTTTCATGAATCCAGCAACTCTTTGCTAGGCCTTTTAGCTGATAGGCTGCAATCATAACCTTCTGGGCTTCTAGAATCCCGGAATACGAAAACATCTCCTCGATTGAGATGATCCAATCATCCAAAATCATAAAGTCGGCACTCCCGTCATAGGTAGGAGGTCCCAATCGCTGGAAATGCGATATGAAATTCATTTCTAGTGGTATTACCACCGGGGCCACCAGAGGAGCAGGGGTATTGGGCACGACTTGACCCAAGGCAGGCTCTTGCACTGAAGGTTGCCGCGCTGGAGCGGTAGACAACAATGACTGAATTTGCGTTTGCATCGCAACTACTTGCCTTGACAGAGCCTCGTTGCTCTGGCGCAAACTCTCAATCAACGCATCACTCTGCGCACCTGACGACTCACCCTCCGACTGGGGAGTCGATCTCGTCACAATATGCTTTGGAGGCATTTCTAAAATGGCAAACGAACAACCCAATTAAAATCCTAGAATACGACTAGGGCAAACAAAACTAGTTCAGACCATACTTGAAATCCACTTGCTAAAGCTGTCACTTGCTCTGGGATTATATGATGATGATATGTCCTACTCAGGATGATATCTTATCATCCTATTGACTCATGTGCCTATGATATGAATGCATGAATTCTTTACTCTTATTTAAAATCATGTGTGTACATATGTCATCAAGTAAATCTTTAGCTTGGCATTTTGTGCTTATGTTATGTTATGCATGTGGTGCTATGAATTCTATAAAAGGCCTTAATGCATGTTATGAGCGGCGTACACATGCAATGTTATGCATCCCATACTACATAATATTGCATGCAACGAAAAGAAAACTTGCTAATGGGCATTCATGTGGTGAGGTTATGCATCCCATACTACATAACCCTCACATGTTGCCACCTATGGTGGATCCATATACAAACACATATTATGCATCCCATACTACATAATATGCCCCGTATACTTCTAATCATGCTTATGAGTGTAGTGTTCATGCTTCAGCCAAGACATATTGATGACACATCGGTGTGTGTATGACAAGACACTAAGCAACTAACACTAACAAGGGAAGGTTGCCCGACCAATTGTCAAGCAACCTCCCTCTGATACTAACTGTTACAACCCGCATTTTTCCCAACCATTTAATTATAACAGAGCAATGGAAAAATACGCGTCGTGATGCCATACCGTGTAGGGGATAACTGCAGACGTTCAGGCAAGACTCCAAACTCTACAATTTTAATAGAAAACATAAATGGTTATGAATAAAATCCAGTTTAAGTTATGATGGTAGCCGTATCCCTCGGCTTAGTGAATCATCTAGTTCACGATTTAAAATATAAATTATACGCTTGCGGAAAATACTTATTTAAATTGACTCTAATATCCTACACGAGTATAAATGTCCCCGAGGAACAACTCATACAATGCAAACCCTAGATTTATAATAAGTGTAGGAAAGTCTTTACGCTAAATAAAAAGTAGTGGCTTAGTTTTGAAAGAGATGACAAGTATGCTTTACTAATAGTAGGGTTTTATAGGTTAAAAATATCTAACATGCAATCCTAGCAATAAATCATCCCAGAGAGCAAGTAATGTAAACCAAACATAAGGAAACCACAATAGCTAGCAAGTGCCAAAAAAACAACAATCCTGTGGGCGTCAACAGCCTGACACGAACCCACAGTAGGAATATGTCTGAAACTAGGCAAAGAAAACTAAAACAACGAACTACCTCGCTACAGCGAGGGGGAAAAACCACAGCCAAACAGCTGCTGCTAGGTCTCCAAAACCGGCTCCGCTACCTGCTAATGCTCCGGACCTAGGGCATTCCAAAGACAGAACACCTCAGCAAGAGGGTACAAATGGTGGCAGAAAAATAAGCCAAAATAAATAAGGGTCAAAAGGGGTACCAACCCTAGACCAAAACCTTTGAAGTAAAGTATAAAAAGAAACAAGGCATCATCAGAAAAAAAGAACACTTAGGTGATTCGTCACAAGAGTACACCAGACGCACAAGGCTATAAGGTGATAACATGAATTAATCATAAGGAAGAAATACAAAACCTTTACTAGGCACCCGTAGTCGACTCTACCCCAAAAACACGGGCGAGGTGGTCACTCAACTGGACACACCCTTACGAATAAAATATCCGCTTAACTGCGAGGGAGTCTCATACTCTCCACCATACACCGCAGATGCCCAAAAACTTGGTAGACTTCCACAAGGTACTAATAAAGGCATCAAACTTTGCGGAGGTGATTTCGTCCACTAACTCCCGCAATCAAGAAAACCCACAAAGAAACCATCACATATATCTAGAGATTTGGCTCGTCGGATTCTACTTGACACTTCTAGTTTCAAGACATGGTTGATCAACCCCTATGAACGATTTACAATCCTAGACAAACTCTAATACGATCAATAACGATAGGTAATGCATATAAAGACATTAATAAGACACATCAAGAACGATTAAATATATCATGACAAGATCAAGTTCATCAAGACAAAATCTTACAATCTCGAGTGATCATCCAAAAAGGTTAATCGTAGCAATAACTTGGAAAAACAAAGTGAAGAAATTTTTAAAGAACATAAAAAATGAACCGTTACCATCAAATCAGACAAGGAGAAATGAGGGGAAACCACCACTTGCCTTGGTTTTACCGAAAAAGTTCTCCAAATTAGCCCACGTCACAGATCGGGGCAAAAGAGGATGGAGGAAGTTGAAATCTAGACAAAAATGGTCGAAAAGGGGGTGAGGGCCGAAAAACCCTAATGAGAAAACTCAAAGAAAGGGGAAAAATTTACCACAATAGCGCAGCTCTCGGTGAGAGCTTTCCAAATCTACGCTCGGTTGAAGATTTAGAGCACCGGAGCTCCGTCGGCGGCCACCGGAAGATTCACGAAATATTCTCTCTCTCGCTCACGCCGCTCTGGTTTGGGAGAAAGAATCGGAGAAGATGAAGTATTCCTATTTTTCTAAATAACCTAAGTATAAGAATATATATATATATATATATATATATATATATATATATATATATATATAAGTAGTTATAAAAAGTTTTGTCTAAATATATAAAAAAAAGGTTTAAGTACGAGCAGTTCGCGGAAAATAAAATTAGAGGTCTAGAACAGCTTCAAATCGAAAAGTGCCCAACAAAAAAGTTGTAGATCTCGTCGAGACGAACAAATTTTATGTTAGCTATTTTTTCATATGGCACTGTTTTGACCCTCAAAAAGGTTGCCGAACACAAGTAAGACAGCAGACTACTCGAGTATACAGAAGGCTACTTGAGTAAGCAGAAACAGAGTACTCGAGTATGCAGGAACAGACTACTCGAGTATACAGAAGGCTACTCGAGTATACAGAAACAGACTACTCGAGTATACAGAAACAGACTACTCGAGTATGCAGGAACAGACTACTCGAGTATACAGAAGGCTACTCGAGTATACAGAAACAGACTACTCGAGTATACAGAAACAGACTACTCGAGTATACAGAAACAGACTACTCGAGTATACAGAAGGCTACTCGAGTATACATAAACAAACTACTCGAGTATACAAAAACAGACTACTCGAGTATACAGAAGGCTACTCGAGTATACATAAACAGACTACTCGAGTATACAGAAATAAACTACTCGAGTATACAGAAGGCTACTCGAGTATACATAAACAGACTACTCGAGTATACAGAATTGGAGGAACAGAAGATTTACATAATAAGCAGAAACTTCACACGAGTCAAGGTTGCAGGAAAAACAATTTCTTGGCAAATCTAACCTTTTGATCAAACTATAAGAATGAATAGTAGTTTTCATTTTTGAATAGTAATTTAATATTAAAATAATCGTATTTATATATATTTGAATAAGGAAACGCTAGATCAATACGGAGGCCCAAACGAGCGCCGAATTGAACGAAACTCACGCCGTAGGCGAACACAGACGCTACAAACACAACGGCGAAGTCAAAACCAAGATCAGACGAGCCATTCTCGAGATATAAGTTTTCAAAGTTTACGACGAACAAAAATTCCACAAAACTTTGGAAAAACGCCGAGGCCCAAATATCGCTCGGATCGCGACGAAACTTGACGAGTAAGTCAAAAATTACTCAACTTAAATTCAAAATGCAAAATTTTCTCATAACAACAAGAATTCGGCCGACTTGACCGCATGGACGCGAAAATGCCTTTATGGCATTACGTCGTCATCTTGACGTTAAAGGTAATGCCATGACGTCATAAATATGATGTTTCCCATTTAAATAAAATCGTCGAAAAATCGGGGGCGTTACAATTTCCCCACCCTAAGATCACATGGACTAAACACCAATCCCATGCAAGGAAATATCACCCCATGTCCTTCACTAACCCCCAATATTCAACCTTAGGGTTTGAACTAGGTTTCTAAGGAAAATCCACCCTAATCCACCATAAACTCCATGTGAGGGTGTATAGACTTACCATGGAGCTCTGGCCCAAGTACCAACCCTTTGGGTGAGAATTGGTCCCTCTATGCCCCAAACACTATTTGTCCTAAATTACCCTTATGGGGACAAACTTTGGTCTCACAAAAATCTATTCAAATCTAACCCAATTGGGCTGAGAGTTTTTTCATGGTCATGCCAAGATCCTAAGAGTCATACACCAATATTTTGGTGGGGTTAGAGGTCATTAGACCCCTTAAATAATTTATACATGGTTTATTAAATTTATACAAAACTTTAGGAAAATGTTTTCCAAAAATTTCCATTTTTGGATATGTTTTAGGTATAGGCAAGAGTGACCCCCATCCAAAATTTGAAGTCAACAGCTGCGAGTGGCTCCTGGTTTTCTTATTCCTCCAGCCAACGGCTGAGATCAACCTGACCTGGAGCATATTCCAAGCCCATTTTCCTGCCACCCGGCTAGCTCCCTAGCCTAACAACACCTCCACCACCTCCGTTGAGGTGGGGGCTATTGCCGGGCGGCGGCACGGCCGCCGGAGGGGCGGTTTCCAGCGATCCCGAGAGGAAGCCCAAATCCGAAAATTCATGGAATTTAAAGCTTAGAATCTGCTCAACAAAGCCAGATTCTTATCTCTAAATATTCCTAAGATCAAACCCATGAAGAAGGAGTAGAGGAGGACCTGATTTGTGGCCTGAAGACGTGCAATTTACCTCCTCACCATTTCTGGCCACAAACTTTGGCTCCTCTACAACCTCTACACCAACCTCAACAAAAATGAAATGGAATCGGGGGAAACGATTGCCATTTCCATGGTGAAGGTCCTTAAAGAGTGAATTTGGGAGAGGAGGCTTGTAACTCCCAAATGTCATCAAACTCCATTAATGACCATTAACTCCACCACTTCGGTTTCAACCAAATTAACGGCCGGCCACCTCCAAAAACTCCTCCTCTCCCTCAGAGGAATAAAAGCCCCATAAAAGTGGGAGTTATGGAGCCTCCATGGCCATGATGGCCATAAATCTCAAGCTTTTCTCTCTCCTCCAAATCACCAATTCCAAAATCTTAGTACGACGAATGTTGTTTTATTCATCGAACTCCGCTTGACAAATCTGCTCTATTCGTCGATCTCCGTTCGACGAATATTCCCCGTTTGACGAAGGTTGATCCTTGTTCAATGACTTACTTTGTTCGTCGAACTACGTTCGACAAACTTTAAACCCGCTTCAGCACTTACTCTGTAACACCCCGAAACTCAAAAGAGGGACGGGTGATGTTTTAAGCCCAGTCTGAACTTTTGGAGCAGGTGTCACGGGCGTGACACGGGCATGACACGGGCGTGTCACGGGCGTGACACAGGTGTGTTCGGCCACGGTCATGTGGTCGACGTTTTGACGGTCGGAGATCGTCGTGTTGAGGTACACGGCCTGGGACACGGGCGTGTCCCAGGGCGTGTCACTTTGGGCTATTTTCCGAGGAAGGCACACGGGCCCTGACACGGGCCCTGACACGGGCGTGTCAAATTCGACACGGGCGTGTCGGGTGCCGTATCACAGGCCGTTTCCTTCTCGGGTTGGGAAAGCGGGCCGATTGCACACGGGGGGCGTGACATTGGTCTCGACACGGGCGTGTCAAGTGGTGACACGGGCGTGTCGAAGGCCGTGTCGAATGCCATGTGCTGGTTTTCGAGTCGGTCGAGACGGCGAATGGGTGACACGGCCAGGCACACGGCCGTGTTGCAACCCGTGTTCGGCGCCAGATTTTGTATTTTAGGCCTAATCGTGGCCGTTCGTTCCCTTGGATTTGGATCCAACGGTGGGGGGCTGTTGCTGGGATATTTTATCCGGGAATAGGGTTTAAAAACCCTCATTCCCTTTAGTTGGTTCTCTCTCTAAGAGTTAGAGAGAGGAGAGAGCTTGGAGGAGGAAGAAGAAGCTAGATCCGGTCACCGGAGGAGCTTCGGAGCTCCAAATCGCGATCCGAGTCCGGATCCGCGAAGGCGAGGCCGATACGGTGCTTTCCATCAAACTAGATCGTCATGGCGCCGAGGAAAAGTGAAAGGGTAATGATTCTCTTCTTGAGCATGTGAAGCTCTTCTTCCTTTGCATGGGAAAACCCCTCTCCCGCGAGTGTGCGGCGAGATTGTGGTATTCCTTGGGGTAGATATGTAAAGTCCCCCTTGTTAGAGTCTGGAATCGTAGTACGGACATAGGCATGCTGTGTGAAGCCTACCCGGATGTGTTTTCCGGATCGGTGATGTTTTGCTATGCATATTCTAGCTGGAGAAGACTCCGAGCATTGCGATTGTTTTCGGGTTGCTATGCTGTAGAATGCATCAGGGAATCTGGGGGATTAACCCCGAGGTGCACCCGGAAATCTGGACGGAAACACATTTCTGTCATATCGATGGCCTGAGAGCCAACCGGGTACATAGCGGGGCTATGCACCATGTTTGATCGTTATTTGGGACTGGGGAAGCTTAGTCTGCATCAGTGGCCAAATGGCAATGGCGGGGTGAGCAACGGGCTAGTGTACCCCTAACCGCTCCACCTGCTCGGTTAAAGCGACCTAAAGTGTTACGTGGGACTTACCAAGGTTTGGAGATCGAGTCTAGGCTGCAGCTGAGAAGACTAAATGCTCACAAAGATTGCCACCCTGGGGGTGGTGGTGGAGTCGAGGACCGGACGGGGTTCGGACTGGCTTCGCCGAGTAAGTGCCCTGAGAGTACGGGGTGTACGGCCATGAGAGCGTGCACCTATGATGAGATGCTTGTTTTTACTGTGTTGCTTGTTTTGCTAACAAGTGCAGGGAAGAAGCTTTGCCGCCCCGGTTTGGGGGCGGAATCGTTATAATTTGGTCAGCATAGCTGACCGTTGCCTTTGTTTACCACCGTGCGGTGGATTGTTGCTTGCAGGTACTGTGGAGCCGAGAGGTAATTAGCGGGCTAAAGCCCAAGTTGCTTTACTGGCCCTCGAAGGCCAAGTTTTGAGTGTTTTTCCTTTTGTACTCATGTGTGGCCGGCCTGCGTGCCGAGGTTTGGAAGTCGCTCTTATTAAGCAAACTATTGTAAGGCCATAAGGCTATTTTTCGTTTTGTGTCCTATACATTCCTATGAGTTTGAGTAGTGGACATTCATGCTTGGCAGGGTTCTTTATTCTTTTCAACTCTAATAAATTGCTTCCGCTAGGTGTTGTGTAGGACGTTGTGATTGGTTGAATGGTTTCAACGCGTAACCAACCAGTCTGTCCGTAGTATATGGCGTCGGGCCCCGGCCGGACCTACTGTTATGTACTATGTGACGGATAGGGGTGTTACAAATTGGTATCAGACTACTGGTTTCGGTCAAGCTTAAATGAATTCGTGGGTGAATTCACTTTAAGGGGTGGTGAGTACATGTGTGTGCGTCATCGTTATAACATAAAAATAACCCATGAATGTCCACTTTGGAATGAAAATACACATGTTTGAGGAACTTGCGTGTTCCTATAATTGCTTTTTGCAAATTTTGTTCAGTCACTTATGGTGTTTTGAACGGCTATAGGTGTCCGGATGTGGAACGTGGCAGTCTGAACACACGTTTGCTGAGCAAAGTACGACACCAAGTAACGTTCCTGAGACCCCTACGTCTCTGGAAACCATAAGAAGGGTGGTTGAAGCGGTATTTGCTGTGACCAACGCACAACATGGGAGTAATGTGCAACCTTTTGTCCCTGAGATGGCCCCAACATCGGGCGGTATGTTGGAGCAAAGGGCATTTGGGGGTCCATTAGAGCAGCAGATGAGCATGACTGTGGTGCAGGGAGCGTATTCAGTTGACGCATATTTGCAGACGTTCCTTATGTTAAGGCGCCACCCAGGCTCTGAATGGGTAAGCGAGCAATCTATAGTGGATAGATTTTATAACGGTCTGCGCAGCGAGTTGCGTATCCTGCTGCTAGGACCAAAGTTATTGGGATTCCGAGCTTTAGTGGAGTCGGCTAGAGCTTTGGAGGTGGAGTTGGGAAAAACTCACCAAGTACCAGTGGATAGGGTACCAAACCCTACTGATCCTATAAGGACTGTCTATCGAACGATACCGAGAAAGGAGGCTGGGTTATCCACTACCCGAACTACCCTCAATTGTTATTCTTGTGGCAAGAAAGGGCATCTCGCCAGAGAGTGTTGGGAGAGTGCTCCGAAGACAAGGAAAGTTTTGGCAGGAGTAGTTGAAGCCTCTGGTGTAAAGGAAACGATGTTCAAAATGCCAACCTCAAATTCTGGGTAACGTAGGTGGTACAAGAAGTCTAGGAGGTCGGGTCTAGTCCCTTCCTCTAGCACATCTGGAGCGACTACGGTTCAAACCCCGGATGCATGCTTTGTTTGTGGAAAGCCAGGGCACTATGCCCAGGATTGTTGGAGTGGACGCCCAATGTCCAAAAAGAAGTCGGGGTCGTTATCTGAAGAGAATGGCAAGGCGGTGGCGTCCGCCGCATCGCTGTTTACTCCGGCCCAACCAGGAGTGAACATCCTTGGCCATCAGGAGGTCATGTGGCCGACCGTCGGGTCGTCAGGTATGGTTTAATTGTTAGCAACCTTGCTTCTTGCCTTATGTGTGATTACATAGAACTGGAAGCTCTAGGCTTTATTTTGGAATCTTGGCAATCCGGATGGGTTACTACCCAGTAGTCGTCCAGTGCGCGCGGAGATATAGTCTGTGCGGTAAGAGTCTTATTGAAAGTCAAGGATTCGACTTGCTAGCGTCGGTGCTGCCGTTAGTAGAGTTTGACATCATCTTTGTTGGGCTAGTCTTTAGGGCAGAAGGCTTTTATCGTTTGCAACTGCAAGGAGACCTAGCTGGGGGTTGGGCAGGAGACAACGTTTGCGGAACTGAAGGGATCGAGCAGGACACTGGCGTCTGCCCTCCCGGTGGTCAAGACAGTTTTATGTCGGTACAAAGCTGTTCTTCACGTTAGTGGAGGCTGTAATGCCTAAGTCCACTCTGGGTAGTATCCCAATGGGTTTTTGAGCATCCCGATGTGTTCCCGAACAATCTCCCTGGAGCCCCACCGTAGCGAGAGATCGATTTCACGATTGAGTTGTGCCAGGTGCTAAACCTGTGTCACGCTCTCCTTATAGGCTGATGCCTATGATGATAGTGGAGTAAAGGTTCAACTAGAAAATTTGATGGAGCAAGGGTATGTGCGTCCAAGTTTGTCGCCTTGGAGCACACCGGTCTTTTTCGGGTATAAGAAGGACGGGAGTTTGCGGCTCTGAATCGGTTATGGAGAACTGAACAAGTTGATAAAAGAGAGCAAGTACCTGATCCCAAGAATTGGCGATCTGTTTGATCAGTTGGGTGGGTCATCGGTGTACTTAAAGTTGGATCTTAAGTCTTATTACTATCAGCTGAGAATCAGGGAAAGCGATATCCCAAAGACAGTGTTCAACGCAAGACATGGGCATTTTGAGTTTATGGTCATGTTGTTCGAGCTAACTAATGCGCCATCGGTGTTTATGGATCTGATGAACAGAACGTTCATGGAGTACCTAGTCCAGTTTGTGATCGTCTTCATCGACGACACATTGGGGGTAATTTTAGTGCGAAGGGCATCGCTTCTGAATATCTACTCTTGGTTTTGTGGATGTTAAGAAGGAACCATGTATACACCAAGTTCTCCGAACTCGAGTCTTGGGTTATCCTCGTAGCGCTCTTGGTCCTTTAGTTGGTAGAGTGAGGGCGTGTGGGTCCAGCATTGTTAGTCGCAATACGAGGGTGGCCTGTGTTGTCTCGGTAGCGGAAACCCAGAGTTTCTGGTATGGACGGCTACTACAGGCGCTTCGTAGAGGACTTCCCGCGGATAGTTTTACCCCTCGCGTCGTTGTCAAGGAAAAGCTTGAAAGGATTGCTTAGATGCGCGAGTACACCCAGGCGGTGAAGGGTTAAAGAGTTGGTCAACCGCGGTGCCAGTGTTAAGTTCGCCGAGTGGAACCAGAAGCTGTGAGATCTATGGCGCTGCCTTAGGCAGCGGAGTAGACTATGTGCTGCTGCAGCGTGGTAGTGTTGTGGCCTATGACTCGCATTAGTTGCAAGAGCACGAGGGGTATTGTCCAGTCCGTCATCTGGAGTTCGTGGCCGTGTGTTTTGCACCAAAGCTAGGGAGGCCTTATGTGTATGGTGATAAAGTCAGTGTCTGTACCGATCCTTTGAGCCTGATACATCGGTGGGATCGAAAGGATCTAAAATTAAGGCAACAAAAATGGATGGAGTTCCTGGGGGACCATACGTTCGAAAGTTATTTTGTGCTCATTGTAGGGCAATGTGTTGACGATGTGTTGAGACGCAGGGCTTCCTCCCAAGCCAACTAGTTGTAGTTTCATGTTGAGGGTTTGACCCGGGATTTGGAGATGCTAGTTATCTCTTGCGTTGACAAGCAGACTAGCGTCAAAGCATAACTGAACTGGTCGGAAGTCCAGTATGACCTGGCTGATCGTAGTTGGCAGACTATGGTTTGTGTAGTTGCATAAAGGAAATCATGGGTGCGGATCGGTGGGTCAAAATCCCAGGTCAACGGTAGTGGGTAGGCTACCAAGGAAAGACAATCGTTTGTGCAGCCCAAGCAGGGGTAATTTATGGGTGGAGTTGTGATACGTCTTACCAAGTACTCAACTCACTTAGGAGGCACAAGTTGTGCCGATACCTAAGAAATTGCTTTGGTGGCCGGGGCTCAAGAGAGTCGTAGCGTTGTTTGTGGCTAAGTGTCAGCCTTGCGCCTTAGTGAAGGCAGAGTGCCAAGTGCCGGGGATTCTTGAATCCTTGCCTAGTTCGGAATAGAAGTTCGACTGGACTGTGGGCATGGTTTGCCAAAGTCACGGTGAAGTAACGACGCCGTTTGGGTGATCGTAGTTGTGTTGACACTAGCATCACACTTCATTCCGCATAGGAAGAATAATTCGGTGGAGTGGCTAGTAAATGGTTATGGATAACATCATTTGACGGCACGGTGTGCCCCGCAACTTTGCGAGCAATCGAGGTGGGCGTTCTACGTCCAATGATTGGAAGTGGTTGCAGAAAGTGCTGGAGATTAAGTTAAAGTTCAGCACATCCTTCCATCCGCAGACGGGTGGGCAGACCGAGAGAGTCAATAGAACGAAGGAGGACATGCTCAAAATGTGTGTCCTAGACTTTGGGAATCATTGGGAGGACCACCTGTATTTGGTGGAGTTTGCGTACAATAATGGCTACCAAGCAAGTATACAAATGGCACCCATCGAGGCCCTGTATGGTAGGAAGTGTCGCACGTCATTATCGTGGCTTGAAACGGGTGAGGCAAGGTTGTACAAGAAGCAGGAGGTGGAGAGTGCTACCTCGTTGGTGCGGATCATTCGGGAGCGCTTGTGATCGCTCAGGACAGGCAGGCGAAGTATTACAATGCCAAGCTCGGAATGTGGAGTTCGCGGTGGGCGATTGGGTGTACTTGAAAGTAAAGCCGTTCAAGGGTTTTTCGCGTGTGAGACGCTTGAAGAAGCTGATCCCAAGATACCTTGGACCCTTTGAGATTCTGGAGTGTGTCGGCGAAGCGGCTTATCGTTTGAAGTTATCGGTAGAGTTGAGTGGACTACACGATGTATTCCACATCTCTGTATTGTGGAAGGCGGTGCAAGAGCCTTCGCAGGTGATCGCAGTTGATCAAGTACCGGTGGACGAAGGGTTGACAACTAGGGTCAAGCCCGTTCATATTGAAGACTCCGAAGTTAAGCGACTTCGTAACAAGGAGATCCGAATTGTCAAGGTCCGTTGGGACAATTGCGGTCGTGAGGAGCTCTCTTGGGAATGGGAGCAAACCATGCAGGAGGAGTACCTGGAGTTATTTCGCACAGGTACCGTTAGAAGTTTTAAGTTCCTATGGTTTTCCTTTAGTAAATTTCGTGGGCGAAATTCTTTTAAGGGGGAGAGAGTTGTAATACCCCGAAACTCAAAAGAGGGACGGGTGATGTTTTAAGCCCAGTCTGAACTTTTGGAGCAGGTGTCACGGGCATGACACAGGCGTGACACGGGCGTGATACGGACGTGTCACGGGCGTGACACAGGCATGTTCGGCCACGATCATGTGGTCGACGTTTTGACGGTCGGAGATCGTCGTGTTGAGGTACACGGCCTAGGACACAGGCGTATCCCAGGGCGTGTCACTTTGGGCTGTTTTCCGAGGAAGGAACACGGGCCATAACACGGGCCCTGACACGGGCATGTCAAATTCGACACGGGCGTGTCGGGTGCCGTGTCACAGGCCGTGTCCTTCTCGGGTTGGGAAAGCGGGCCGATTGCACACGGGGGGCGTGACACGGGTCTCGACACGGGCGTGTCAAGTGGTGACACGGGCGTGTCGAAGGCCGTGTCGAATGCCGTGTGCTGGTTTTCGAGTCAGTCGAGACGGCGAATGGGTGACACGGCCAGGCACACGGCCGTGTTGCAACCCGTGTTCGGCGCCAGATTTTGTATTTTAGGCCTAATCGTGGCCGTTCATTCACTTGGATTTGGATCCAACGGTGGGGGGCTGTTGCTGGGATGTTTTATCCGGGAATAGGGTTTAGAAACCCTCATTCCCATTGGTTGGTTCTCTCTCTAAGAGTTAGAGAGAGGAGAGAGCTTGGAGGAGGAAGAAGAAGCTAGATCCGGTCACCGGAGGAGCTTCAGAGCTCCAAATCGCGATCCGAGTCCGGATCCGCAAAGGCGAGGCCGATACGGTGCTTTCCATCCAACTAGATCGTCATGGCGCCGAGGAAAAGCGAAAGGGTAACGATTCTCTTCTTGAGCATGTGAAGCTCTTCTTCCTTTGCATGGGAAAACCCCTCTCCCGCGAGTGTGCGGCGAGATTGTGGTATTCCTTGGGGTAGATATGTAAAGTCCCCCTTATTAGAGTCCGGAATCGTAGTACGGACATAGGCATGCTGTGTGAAGCCTACCCGGACGTGTTTTCCGGATCGGTGATGTTTTGCTATGCATATTCTAGCCAGAGAAGACTCCGAGCGTTGTGATTGTTTTCGGGTTGCTATGCGGTAGAATGCATCAGGGAATCTGGGGGATTAACCCCGAGGTGCACCCGAAAATCTGGACGGAAACGCATTTCTGTCATATCGGTGGCCTGAGAGCCAACCGGGTACATAGCGGGGCTATGCACCATGTTTGATCGTTATTTGGGACTAGGGAAGCTTAGTCCGCGTCAGTGGCCAAATGGCAATGGCGGGGTGAGCAACGGGCTAGTGTACCCCTAACCGCTCCACCTGCTCGGTTAAAGCGACCTAAAGTGTTATGTGGGACTTACCGAGGTTTGGAGATCGAGTCTAGGCTGCGGCTGAGAAGACTAAATGCTCACAAAGATTGCCACCCTGGGGGTGGTGGTGGAGTCGAGGACCGGACGGGGTTCGGACTGGCTTCGCCGAGTAAGTGCCCTGAGAGCACGGGGTGTACGGCCGTGAGAGCGTGCACCTATGATGAGTTGCTTGTTTTTACTGTGTTGCTTGTTTTGCTAACAAGTGCAGGGAAGAAGCTTTGCCGCCCCGGTTTGGGGGCGGAATCGTTATAATTTGGTCAGCATAGCTGACCGTTGCCTTTGTTTACCACCGTGCGGTGGATTGTTGCTTGCAGGTACTGCGGAGCCGAGAGGTAATTAGCGGGCTAAAGCCCAAGTTGCTGTACTGGCCCTCGAAGGCCAAGTTTTGAGTGTTTTTCCTTTTGTACTCATGTGTGGCCGGCCTGCGTGCCGAGGTTTGGAAGACGCTCTTATTAAGCAAACTATTATAAGGCCATAAGGCTATTTTTCGTTTTGTGTATTATACATTCCTATGAGTTTGAGTAGTGGACATTCATGCTTGGCAGGGTTCTTTATTCTTTGCAACTCTAATAAATTGCTTCCGCTAGGTGTTGTGTAGGACGTTATGATTGGTTGAATGGTTTCAACGCATAACCAACCAGTCTGTCCATAGTATATGGCGTCGGGCCCTGGCCTGACCTACTGTTATATACTATGTGACGGATTGGGGTGTTACATACTCCGTTTGCCAAGCTCCGTTCGACGAATGATGAACCTTATTTAGCAACCTGCTCTATTCGTCGAAATTCATTTGATGAACTCTAAACCCAGTTCAGCACTTACTCCGTTCGTAAAGCACCGTTCGACGAACGCTGAACCAAGTTTAGCAACCTGCTTTGTTCGTCGAACTTTGTTCGACGAACTCTGAACTAAGTTCAGCACTTACTCTGTTCGTCGAGCTCCGTTCGACGAACGCTGAATCCTGTTTAGCAACCTTCTCTATTCGTAGAACTCCGTTCGACGAACTCTGAACCCAGTTCAACACTTACTCTGTTCGATGAATATTTGTTGAGCTTGACGAATTACTCCATTCGACGAATTCTACCGGTTCTATGATTTCTAAATATTTGGTAATTGAGACTTACTATTTGAAGCCCAAGGTGTTTCACACCCTAATTCCCATGTTTCCCCCAAACCCTTTAGTGCTTCCTAGGGTTTTTTCATGACCCAGTCATGACAAAACCATCCTAGGGGTTTAGAAGTCTGAGGGATGTTTAAAATCCCAATACATAAAAATAAAAATTTCATCCTCGAAATTCAGGTTAGGCCTACGGGGTTTCAAGTGTGAGAAGTAAAATATAACAACTCGAGAGATTAAAGGGAGTACCTAACGCGAAAAATTCCGAGTACCTTTGCTGCATCAAGTACTGTGGCTCCTACATGTGCTCCAATTGTCCATGATTCCTCCACAAGACCTTGACCAGCGGAACCTTCTTGCGCCGCAAGACCCGCATCCTAATATCGTCTATCCGGATCGGCTCTAGGTGCAGCGATCGATCAGAAGTTATAGGCCCATCTATAGTCGTAATCTGCTGCTCCACCTAAAGTAGAGCTCTCTTGAGGGAGGAGACGTGGAAAACATCGTGCAAACCCACTAACTCTGGCAGCCGCTCCCGTATGTATGTCAAGGGACCGATCTACTTCAGGATCCTGTAAGGCCCCATGTATCTTGGACTGAGCTTCTTCCGGCCACACACTTGCGAGACTCCATGCATCGGTCATATCTTCAGAAACACCCAGTCTCCTACCTGAAACTCTACCTGACGATACCGAGCATCGTAATACTTGGACCGTCTACTCTTGGTCTCCAATATCCGTAATCGAATCAACCGCACCTGAGCATCCGTATCCTCGACGAACACCAAGCCAAGTGCCTTCAGATCCTCTTCCTGGATCCAAGACAAAGGAGTCCTGCATCTCTGCCCGTATAAAGCCGCATAAGGGGCCGTACTAATGCTGGACTGGTGGCTGTTGTTGTACGAGAATTCGATCAATGGTAGCTGCTTCTCCCATGGCTCTACGCAGTCCAGTATACAAAGATGCAACAAATCCTTTATTGTCCGATTGGTGCACTCTGTCTGCCCATCCGTCATAGGGTGGAAGGCGGTACTTAATGTCAATCGGGTCCCCAAATAAGCCTGGACCGACCTCCATTCCTTAGACGTAAATCATCCATCACGATCGGACATTATCGTCCTCAGCACTCCATGGTATCAGACGAACTGCTCCACAAACCTCCGTACCAAGTCACCTACCAGAGCGTCCTTCCTGATTGGTAGAAATCTATCCACCTTCGTCAATCGATCTACGATCAACCATATCGAGTCATTCCTCGCATGTGACTGAGCAAGACCATGTATAAAATCCACGGTGATATCGTGGAACTTCCACTCCGGCACCGGAAGTGGCTGCAATAATCTGGCCGGACTCTTACACTCGGCCTTCACTAACTGACAGGCCTTGCAATGGGTCATGAAGTATGTGATATCCCTTTACATGCCCAGCCAGTACATCGTCCTCTTCAGGTCAGCCGTCATCTTAGTGATGCCTGGGTGCACCGAGTACTTACTATAGTGAGCCTCGGTCATAATGTACTCCCGAATCCTACCCCTAGCCGGTATGTACACCCGTCCTCTAAAGAACAAAACCACATCCCTCTCAGTATACTCCCCGGCCGTGCCTGCCTCCAAGGTCCTGAATACTGGCTCTAGCTTGTCATCCCTTCTCTGCTCAGCCCTGATACGATCTCGAATATCATCGGTAGCGCTCATCGCGACCAGATACTCTTTATAAAGCTCTGAGTCATCCGAGGACACCAAGGTAATCTGCATGTCCTCCATCATCCGTATCAGCTCCATAAACATCAACTGGGGCTCTGCTCCTGAAGTGGTAGCTCTCCGGCTCAGTGCGTCCGCCACCACATTCGCCTTCCCCGGGTGATAGTGTATCGTGTACTCATAATCAGATAGAAACTACACCCTTGTTCTATGGCAGATGTTCAACTCCTTCTGCATATCGACATATTTCAGATTCTTGTGATGCAAAAATATTTCGCAGTGCAGCCCATAAAGGTAATGCCGCTAAATCTTCAGAGCGAACAACACTGCTCCCATCTCCAAGTCATGCACAGGGTAGTTCTACTCGTGCTTCTTCAGCTGGCGGGAGGCGTATGCTATCACTTGTCCATGTTATAGCAGTACAGCGCCCATCCCATTGAATGATGCATCAATATACACCTTGAAGGCCTCTTTCCCAGACGGGAGAGCGAGGATAGGGGACGACGTAAGCCGACCCTTCAACTCCTGGAAGGCCACCTCACACTATGACATCCAAACGAACGGAGTGTACTTCTTCGTCAAAGAAGTGAGTGGAAGGGATATCTGAGAGAATCCCTGCACAAACATCCGGTAATACCCGAACAATCCTAGAAAACTTTGGACATCCGTGACCATCTTCAACTTAGGCAAGTCTCGCACAGCCTGAATCTTCGCGGGATCCACCGCCAATCCTGCTCCACTGATAATGTGGCCTAAAAAGGCTACCTCTGTCATCCAAAACTGGCATTTGCTGAACTTGGCATAAAACTGATGCTACCTGAGCTTCTCTAGAGTCAAGGCCAGATATTGGTGTAGGCTATATATAGCCATGTTATGAAGGAATAATTAGAGAATGATAAATTGAAAACAAAGAATTCAAAATTTGAATTTCCCCTCCTCCTCTCTCTTACCCTCTTGGAAAATTCGTTTCCTCCTTTTTCTCTCTCCTCTTGAAATTTTGGCTAAGGCCTTCTCCCCCTCTCTCCTACTATCCTCCTTCTTAGCCAACAACCACACAACCACCTCCACTTGCAAAAAATTAGCACCACCCTCCATTGAAGATAATTCGGCCAGTCAATAAAGGTTGCTTCCTTGTAGATTCCAACTCCGGCGTGAAGCGACGAAGGCTTACAAGTTTCCTCTCCTTCCGACGTGACTCCGACGGAGACGTTTAAGAGTGATCCACGTAGAGATAATCGAAATCTTCCATTCTGGTTGGGTAACGAAAAATTCCTACCTTTGTGTGATTTCTTTTTCCTAGATATTCTTGTGGTGGAAATCTTTGGCGTTGAATTTTGATAGCATTAATTCATCGTGGTTTTCTTTGCTTGGTTTATATTTTTCTTGATTGATTTAATTTTGAAATGGTTTGGCGAACCTTTGTTTTCTTTTGTTGGGAGAGATCTACCTTTTCCAAATCATATTTTATTTGGTAGATCTCTTTTGGTACAACACCGCTTGTTCGGACCGAGTAGGTCCTTTTAGCTGGAAAGAATATTAGTCTATCGCCTCTATTCAATCCTAATCGGTTTGGCTACCCGTACGCTAGCATATAATTGATAAGATTAATTAACGTGGTGCCGCGTAGAACGATTGTGCGAGTGTAGGATTGGATCATTTGAGAGGCAATCGTGTTCGTCCGCAGATATATCTTGTGTCAACGTGCAAACCTGCATCAATTTGGTATCAGAGGGAGGTTCACATAAATTTCCTAATTGTCCCCCTCCTCCTTTTGATTTGAGCACCGACAAGAACTTGCACGTTCATTGCACAACCTAAAAAATAAATTTTTTAAAATTTTTGGTCTGCAAATAGCGGCCTAAAATTTTCAATTTTCTCAGATTAAAAAAAAAATAAAATTCTTGAAATTCTATATCATTTTATTAGTATGAAATCAAAAAAATAATTTATTTTTATTAAGTCATTATTTTTATTAAATCTTTATAAATTTTTAATTTTTGGTCTGCAAATAGCGGCCTATCTTTTTATTTTTTCAGCATAATCAAAAAAATATTTATTTAATAATCTTCATATTATTTCCAGCAAGAAAATAAATAAAAATATATTTGTTATTTTAAGTAATTAGCGGGAACAATTACATCTTTGAAATTTAAATAGGGCCAGTTTATTTTTTTATTACATGTGCACCAGTTTCGGTTGAGTGTTTCTCTCCGGTTCTCACTATAATGGACAAGGACATCAACATTTCCCGAGTGAGATAATTAGGTTCCAATATGAATTTTAGAAAGCCAGTCCATTGCCCAGTAGTAGATGAGATTAAGGCATTGAGTGCACAATTAAGGGCTAGCCAAGTAGCAACACTTTCCTCTAGGCAACACCCCATTTATCCTACTTATGGCGCTAGTTCCATGCCAACCTTTAGGAATGAATATAACCCAAATGCACAGACCAAGCGGCAAATAACTGATGATTTGGCTACCCTTAAACAAGGAAATAAGTCGGTCTCAGATTATATGCAACTCTTTAAGGATATGATGGTTATGAGCGGTGTGAAGGAATTGCCCGAGGTCACCCTTTCTAGGTTTCATAAGGGGTTAAACCCCTACATCAAGGGTAAGTTACTGCGTCATGGTCACATCGACCTGAACACCACCTTTAATGCTGCATTGGAAATTGAGAAGCACCACATTCCTAGGAGTAAAGTTCCATTGTGTCAGACGATTACTACATGTGAGTCTAGTGGCGTATCTGATCGTGGCTCTTTGGAGCGTTCTACCCTGATTACGCCCGTAGACCCTTGTGTGCCTCCCCCAAGTTACATGCATTAGTCGTTGACCCTCCTGTTGAGTCTGAGGCTGTGTCTAGGACTGTGCCCGTCACTAAGGACGAGGCTGATTACGCTGACGATTTGAGTGACGATGAGGAGATTGGTAACCCTAGTGACCTGGATGACGATTTCTCCTCTGAGGAATAATCTCCTCTTCCCTTCAACGATGTTTCTGAGGCATCTCCCTTGATTATCATGCAGTCTTCGGTTGACCCAGTGTTGGTAGATGTTTCAGCGGTGTTAGGAGAGTCATTTTGGGATGAATGTTTATCTTGGGATGAACTTAGTGATTCACATCCGAGAGATAGTTCATTGATATTATCATCATTACTTGAGTTTAAAGCTAATTTATATTCTCCCCGGGATTCAATTTGCCCAATCCTCTATCCTGATTTTGACGATGTACCTACATCATAGGAAAATTTGGCTAGCAAAGGAAGTGTTGTATTGGGAGATTTGGCTTGTGTGGGAAAGTTATTTTTGGATGACGTTAGCGTTGAGGACCCGAAAGGCATTTCCTTGATGTTATATCCGTTGCCTGAAGCCTAATCTGGATTAGAAATTGTGTCGGGTTCAATTTTGCCAACTTCAGAGACCGTTATTGATTCTGATTTGGAGGAAGTATCTAGTGGGTTGGACGACATTTTGGCTGAATTGATAGAGTCATCCTGTGATGAATGTTTATCTGAGAGTGAGTTAGGTGATGACGATCGAGTTGAGTTTTCTATGAGGACGAATCTACTGTTTTATCTTCCTTTTGATTTTGATGACTGGCACCCGGAGGAATTTTCTTGGACGTTAAATCCGTGTTTTGACGGTGAGTATGCCTTAGCTCCTCCTCCAGAATCGACCATGCTAACTCCCCCTCCGGTTCACTTGACTCGTTTAGATTGCTTGCTAGGACTCGAGATGGTTCTTTTTAGTCCGAGACATATTGATGTGCCCATTTTGGAGACCGTTACTGCTTCTGACTTGGATGACGTTAATTATAAAATTAGAACTGCGACTTTGATGCCTATGAAAGTCTTCTTTGATTTTAAGGCTCCCGTACCCCCAGATTTAACCCCGTTACCCTCCGTTTTTGGGTTGAG
Source organism: Platanthera zijinensis (assembly GCA_039513925.1). Classification (NCBI taxonomy): domain Eukaryota; kingdom Viridiplantae; phylum Streptophyta; class Magnoliopsida; order Asparagales; family Orchidaceae; genus Platanthera; species Platanthera zijinensis. The sequence continues at coordinate 86,650,988 of CM077086.1, forward strand.
TCACATAGGGCATAGGTTCACCCCACACGGTAGCGAGATATTTAGGCGCACTTGTAATAAATTACACTATATAGTTGCGTCTTATTATTATTTATATGCTTGTTGCTCGCCGAATGAGATCGTGCACGGATTTAAAGCACAAGTGCCTTTTGACTTGACTTCGTTTCCACTGTCTGATAAACTAAGTCAACTCGCACTAGTTTATGCCTCTCATGTTCAAAAATTATATAAGCACAGTAGTGAAGCACTAGCCATACAAATTATATTTTATCAATTTCATGTTAGTTTACATAGAAGAGCGTCTCACTATATGATTTGCGATTTAGTTTTGGTGCATCTCGTCCCTGAATGGTTGCCTTCAGGCACTATAGAATGTTGGCGAGTTGGTGAGCTGGACCTTTTTCGGATAGTAATGAAATTAGGAGAATACACATATCATTTGAAGCTTTCCACTGATTGGGGTATTACCCCTATTTTTAATGTTTCTAATTTAACGATATATGTTTCTCCACCACTTGAATTATCTGCCTGTTCGTTTGGGTCCATATTGTTTTCTTATGGTTTGGGTAGTGAGCTTGTGCCTGGATCGTTCTCTTCATCGGTCTTCACTGGCGGTATGTTTGTTGTTGATGTAGAAATTTGCTTTCCTTTATTGCCTAATACTTTTCCAAGGTTCCCCAGGACCATCTTTTTGCATGACAGGATACTCCAGGTTGAAGTGCTCTCCTTTTCATGTGATGATGTTTGTCACTCCTTGATTCGATGGCGTGATCGTCCAACCTTCAATGACTCTTGGCTTACTAGATCGGAGGTGGCTCTTTTGGATGTTGCTCTCCTGCACTAGTGCATTCAGCCCAACTCATCGGTGATGAGTACTTTTGAGTAGGGGAGGATTGATGGAGATTACGGCATACAACGTTTTAAAGACGGTGATGACGTGCTTACGAATGACCATGTGGAGCGTCGCCATAATATCCATCCTGAACGCAAACCAATATATTAATAATTAATAATAATAATTAATTATTATTATTAATAATTAAGGCTCCGTTTGGGAAGACTTATTTTCACCAGTCAAGCGATTACGACCGCATGAATTTGATCTTAATTAAGGCTTGGTTCATGCGGTCGTAACCGCTTGACCGGTGAAAATAAGTCCCCCTAAACGGAGTCTAAGTCATTTTCATGTTTTATTTCATTTTAGCATTTTTATTTTTATTGCATTTAAATAATTCATGTAATGATGGATGCTTATAACCATCATAGGTATTTTTATATATTTCATTTCTTGTATTATGATGGGTGCATATAACCATCATAACTTTCATTTAGAATTTTGAATTTTGAATGGAGGGAGATTGAGTGGTGTAGGCTATATATAACCATGTTATGAAGAAATAATTAGAGAATGAAAAATTGAAAACCAAGAATTCAAAATTTGAATTTCCCCTCCTCCTCTCTCTTCCCCTCTTGGAAAATTCGTTTACTCCTCCTTCTCTCCCCTCTTGAAATTTTGGCCAAGGCCTTCTCCCCCTCTCCCCTAGCATCCTTCTTCTTAGCCGCCAACCACACAACCACCTCCACTTGCAAAAAATGAGGTCCACCCACCATTGAAGATTATTCGGCCAAGATAATAAAGGTTGCTTCCTTGTGGATTCCAACTCCGGCGTGAAGCGACGAAGGCGGACAAGTTTCCTCTCCTTTCGACGTGACTCCGGCGGAGACGCTGAAGAGTGATCCACGTAGAGATAATCAGAATCATCCATTCCGGCGGGGTAACTAAAAATTCCTACCTTCATGTGATTTCTTTTTCCTAGATATTCTTGTGGTGGAAATCCTTGGCATTGAATTTTGATAGAATTAATTCATCGTGGTTTTCTTCGCTCAGTTTATGTTTTTCTTGATTGATTTAATTTCAAAAGGGTTTGCCGAACCTTCGTTTTCTTTTGTTGTGAGAGATATACCTTTTCCAAATCATATTTTATTTGGTAGATCTCTTTTGGTACAACACTGCTCGTTCGGACCGAGTAGGTCCTTTTAGCCGGAATGAATATTGGTCTATCGCCTCTATTCGATCCTAATCGGTTTGACTACCCGTACACTAGCATATAATTGATAGGATTAATTAATGTGGTGTCGCGTAGAACAATTGTGCGAGTGTAGGATTGGATCATTAGAGAGGCAATCGTGTTCGTCTGCAGATATATCCGTTGTCAATGTGCAAGCCTGCATCAGATGTTATACATGCTCTTCCTTCATCCTCGATTAAATAAGGATGTCATCTACGAACACAATGACAAACCTATCGAGGTACGGCTCAAACATCCTGTTCATCAAGCTCATGAAGTCCGATGGCGCATTCATGAGCTAAAAGGGCATCACGATAAACCCGTAAAAGCCACATCTGCTGCTAAATGCTGTCTTCGGGATATCTTCTTTATAAATCCGTAACTAATAGTATCCTTACCTCAGATCTAGCTTCGAGAACCAATGTGCTCCCTCTAGCTGATCAAATAACTCATCGATCCTTGGCAGTGGATATGTGTTCTAGACTATCAATCGGTTTAGTGCATGATAGTCGATGCTAGACCTGAGGGTCCCATCTTCTTTTTCACAAATAAGACAGGAGCTCCCCAAGGAGAGGAACTTGTCCTAATGAATACAGCCTCTGCCAACTCCTTTAGCTGACTCCTAAACTACACAAGCTCATTTGGAGCCATCCGATAGGGAGCCCTAGACACCGGCTTAGATCCAGGCACCAACTTAATCTGGAAATCCTTCTCTCGATGCGGAGGCAATCTTGGTAGCTGCTATAGGAACACATCCGCAAAGTCCCGCACCACAGATATATCGACAACCACCGTCTTAACCTTGACCATCTTGAAGAACACCTTATATACCTCATCTCCCTGCATGTGGGCCTTGACGGCCTTAATAAAAGATAACATCCTACGGGAGATGAGAGTAATACCTTCGAAGGTCGCGAAGGTGCCTTCATAACTCAGTACAACCTTATTTACGTGGCAATCTATCTGGGCATGGTTCCAAGTAAGCCATGCCATGCCCAGAAATAGGTCGAAGTCCGACATCCTCAAGACCATAGTCGGGGCCTCGAGTGTCAGTCCATCAGTAGTCACCCTTAGGAGGCACCTAGCAATAGCTAATACCACAGTCCCGTTGGGGAGACGCACCCTCCTAACACTCACGAATAATGTTTGACTCCCTCTAGTCCCTTTACAAACTCCTCGAAGGCAAAATTGTGCGATGCCCCCAAATCCACAAGGGTGTGGGAAGGTTTGCCGCACACCATGACTATTCCTGTTTATTTGAGTAGGGTTAGGTAACTGGGCCAATGGTTTTTTTTCTAGTATGCTACTGTTATTTGTTGTTTCTAAAATTTCCAAGGTAAATTACAACAGGAAATTACTAGCGTACCTGCAATCACCCTGCTCGGGTCCCGAGGTGGAGCCAAGTCTAGAGCATATACCTGCTCCCTCTCTTGCCTCCGATCTCTGGACTGGAAACCACGTCCTCTTCCACGGCATCAGCCTGCAAACTGCTGAGCAGGCAGGGTAGCCTGTAGTGCCGGTAGAGGTGCCCCTCTCATGGGGAAGTTTCTTCGAATGTGCCCTACCTGATGACAGTTATAGCACTCAGGCAAGGGAAGTGCCACACCCACGGGCCTCTGTATTTCCCGCATCTGAAGAGGTTGAGGGGCCAATACCACCAACACTGTTGGATCCCTAGTTGGATTTGGGCTAGGTTCACTAAGTTAGAATGATATGACCCAACATGTATTACCAGGGTCATGGTTATGTCCTAGAGTCTAGATCAAGACCTTAGAGTCAACAATTCCATGGACCAGCCTTTAATACTGCCAGAGACTCAAGACTTAGAGAAATATCAAGACATATAAAATGAGTTCTACGTTTGTCGATCTCAGGTCGATGATCTTGGATCTCAGCTCGACGAACTCAGTTCTTAGGTCTCAGGTCGACTAATTTAGGATCATATGCTTCAACACTCAACGCCAGAGAACATCTCAAATATTCTAAGTACAAAATCAAACTCAGGTCAATGATCTTGGATCTCAGCTCGACGAACTCAGTTCTCAGGTCGACTAATTCTATATCATATGCTTCAACACTAAACTCCAGAGAACATCTCAAATATTCTAAGTCCAAAATCAAACTCAGGTCGACGAACTGTGGACTCAGGTCGACGAACAACAATTCTCAGCTCGACGAACTGTGGACTTAGGTCGATGAATCCAGACTTCGTTGTTTTTCTCTCTTCGGTTCCTATTATATTGCAATAATTCCTGAGTAATTAATGCTCAAATATTCTCGGAATATTACCGTTAGACATAGCATTAATTATGGTCTTCACCAGGATTATTGCCTGTTGTTTTTCAAAGGGAAAGTTGGGGAAATCAATCAATGAAAAATATTATCAGACCGTCAGCATTGAATGTAGGAAGAATTTCGAAATTCAAAAGGACTTTTATATGGAAAATATAAAAAGTAGATTCTTCCTCTTCCCATACACAGAACTGACACAGACACACAGAATTAATCAGTCGAAAAATAAGAGACAACAACACACACAGAGAAAAAGAGAACATCAGAACTACAACAAGGATCTTCTACTCTTGCTCTCTCTTGACAACAAAGTGCTAGAAAGAAAGAACTGCTAGACCAGAAGAAGAACAGCTTTCTGAAAAAGAAGAAGAGCAACTATTCAAATCAAGAATCTTCTTCTTCTGTCATCCTCTCAGGAACTTTCAAAGGACAACAACTACTGCATCAGTCAAAGAAGTTCTTGAAGATCTTCTGGTTGAAGCTAAAAGCCTGAAGGACTATCACCCCTAAGCAAAGCTCTATTTTTCCTGAATCATTTTATATCTCAGGGGGAGCTGTTTGCTAACATCACATATCCACTTGAGTCTTCTCAGTTGTAAACCTGATAAAGAGAAGATAAAATCATCTCTCATCCCCACCTCTGTACAGGGTTTTAATTCCCTTCAAAATTATTCTGGTTCACAAGTCTCCTTCCAAAAGACTTGGGTTGGTTTTTGAGCACCTGATCAAAAGCTCATTGGTGTCAGGCACCTGATCAAAAATCTGAGTGGATTCCTACCAGGGTGGTAGAAGAGTGGATGTACCTAAGTTGGGGAACCACTATAAGTTCTTGTGTTGTCTGGTTGCCCTTTTCTTTTTGTTCTTATTGTGGCTGTTCTAGTTAGGACTCATCTATTTCTGCTTAATTAGTTTTCATTCTGTAATTTTTTCTTTACTGCAAAAGTTCAAATAGTTTTCAAGGATACTCTATTCACCACCCCCTCTAGAGTATTTCAGATCTAACACCTCACTTTCAATTGGTATTAGAGGGGAGTTCTTTTGGTTGTACAAGCTAACCCGTAAAACCAATGATCCTGAGTTAGATCTATCATTATATTCCCATTAGATTTATACTCACGCAACATGACCTAGAACAAAGATTTTGCAAGCACCAGACCTCCTGTATGAAACCTAAACAAGTTTGCCATCTGAAAGGCAAGAATAAATTTATATATGAACTCCATTGATGAAGATATTTATAATTCCATTTTGATAGGTCCCCCTGCAGCACTTACAACTACAACATCCTCCAGCATACATGCAGTCCCCCCACCTAAGTGGACTGAGGCCCAGAGGAAGGCAAAAATTGTAGATGCCAAGGCCATGAATATTTTGGCCCAAACAATGTCAGATGACATTTTTCAAAAAGTCGTTGAATGCACCTCAGCCAAGGCCATTTGGGATTCCCTAAATCAAATGGTGGCTAGATCTGTAGATGAAAGTAAGGATAGAAGATCCAATCTCATATCCCAATATGAGAATTTTAAGAAGGAGGAAGCATAGTCAGTGATAGACATGTACAACAGGTTAAGCTCAATCATAAATGAGCTGAAAACCTTGGACAAGGACATCACCCTCACAGAGGTGAATGACAAGATCCTTATGTGCTTCCCAAGCTCATAGGATTCAAAAATCTAGCCCATCAAGGTGGCCAGAAGCCTAAATGAGATTTCCACTGAATCTCTTTTGGGAAAGTTAAAGTCATATGAATAACTCATCAAGACCAGAGAAGCAGCTGAGCAAAGAACACCTCCACCGGCAAGGAAACAGCACATCATTACATTCAAGGCTGCTGAAGAGACAAAGACTCCAACAGTTAATGAAGAGTTGATGAGTCTATTTGCCAAAAGATTCTACAAGATGGCAAGGAAAGACTTTAGGAGAAAGTCATCCAGGCAAGAAGACAAGCCAAGGTATGATAAAACCCCAACTAAGGAAGTGGTTTGCTTTGGCTGCAGGAAACCTGGACACTTCATATCTCAGTGTCAAGAGAATCAGAAGAAGGAAAAGAGAAGAGAGAAGGACATAAGAAGACAACATAGCAAAAGGACTTCTTCCAGCAAATATAAGAAGAAGGATCAAGGCTTTGTAGCTGAATCCTAGAGTGAAATAGAAGATGAATCCACATCCTCCAGCTCCAGTGAAGAAGAAGAGGAGGCAAAGACAAAGGAAGTTTGCCTCATGGCAATTGATGGTAGCAGTAGCAGATCAGATACAGATGAATCTGATAATGAAGAAATCCTGTCAGCTGAAGACTAGGTATTAACATCATATGATTTTGAATCTGATGAATTTAAATTAGAATTTAAAAATTTATGCTTAGATTTGATAAGATCTGAGAAGGAAATCAAACTTCTCAGAGAAAAATTAAATGATCAAGATAAAATCATTTCTGAAAATGCTAATCTATCTAATGAACTAAAGTCTGCAAATGAACAAATTATCTTTCTGAAATTTAAACTTAGCAAAGCCAAGATATTAGAAGAAACATTAAATGGCAGAAGCTTAAGACTGTTAGATATAACAAGCACATTAAATACTAGAACTAATAACTGTAGATTAGGGTTAGGAGCTTCATCTAGTGAACCAATCCTAATCCAAAAGAACCATCTTTTTAAACCTGTAAATTTTGTTTCTGATAAAGGAAAGAAAAACACTGAACAGGTTAATAAGTTTAATGAAGTTCTTAAAAAGATTGAAACTAAGAACAAACTTAAAAATCAGATGAATTATAAAAGTAATAATGTTCAGCAGTTATCATCGAACTCAAATCGACGATATATGAACAGATCGTCGACCTCAGTACGATGATCTCTGAACACAAATTTCAATAATAATCATTCATCTTACTATGACCAATGAACTGTGTATGGTTCGTCGAGCAGAGGTCAATGAACTTGGGTCACAGAAAATGAACTTGTTCATTATCTGAGCAGAGATCGACGATCTCATCCCAATTTGTCGAACTCTGACCGACGAACTCACAACAATTCGTCGAACCCAGAAAGACTTAACCAAAATTATATCCATAACTGCAACTCTAGTAACCCTAGGAAATCATTTAATCCTTTTAATCAATGGATAATACCACCAAGAATATATCATCCTAAAGGCTACAAGAACCAACCAGAATATTCTTATATTCTCAGTTACAGTTATGTAAATCAACAAGGATCCAAGGTCACCTGGGTCAAGAACAACTAACTATCATTCTTAAAGGTAAAGAGCTGGCCAACATTTAATCAACAATGTTATCTGGACAGTTGTTGCTCCAAGCATATGACAGGAAGCAAGGACAACTTAAGTGATTATAAGTCCAAGCTGAGACCAAAGGTTATCTTTGGTGATTCAAACTGTGGCCAGACCAAAGGCTATGGTTAAGTCAAGATTGGAATAGTGACTTTCAAGAAGGTTGCCTATGTAAGTGGATTGAAGTATAACCTCATCTCAATAAGTCAACTTTGTGATGAAGGTTATCAGGTAATTTTTAACTCTAGCTCTTATATTATTTAATCTAAAGAAAACAAAACTATTTTAATTGGAAATAGACAAGACAACAAATACTTAATTGATTTTCTTTCTGCCAACTCAGACATCTACTTACTTAATATAATTAGTAATCAGAATGAACTTTGGCATAAAAGGCTAGGTCATGTAAAAATGAAAAACATTGCTAGGCTATCAAAAGACAACCTTGTGAGATGTCTGCCTTCTGGTCCCTATAAGAAGGAAGGTCTCTGTAGGGCTTGTCAACTAGGCAAGCAAACTAAATCTAGTTTTTAATTAGTTAATAAAAGTGATTCACCTAGGATCTTATACTTTCTACACATGGATCTCTTTGGAACCATTGTTGTACAGAGCCTAGGAGGGAAATCCTACACTTTAGTTATTGTAGATGATATCTCAAGATTCACATGAGTGTTCTTTCTGAGATCTAAGTCAGATACCTTTAAATTTCTTACAGATTTTCTAAGGACCATACAGATTGAGTACTCTACTCATGTTGCATTTATCAGAAGTGAGCATGGTATAGAGTTTGAGTCTCTTCTTATGCATGAGTTCTGTGAGAAGGAAGGTATCAGGCACAACTTCTAAGCTCCTAGAACTCCACAACAAAATGGGGTAGCTGAAAGGAAAAATAGGACCCTAATTAAAGCTACAGGCACATTACTTGCAGATGCTTACATGCCCCTAACCTTCTGGGCAGAGGCTGTAAGCACAACAAATCATTTCCTGAACAGGAGTCTGATACACAAACTAAAGAATAGGACTCCCTATATATTACTTAAAGGGAAGAAACCTAAAATCACTTATTTTAAGTATTTTGATGTATATGTTATGTACATAACAACAACAAGAGATACATTAGAAAGTTTGAAGCTAAGGCTGGAGAGGGAATTTTTCTAGGATATTCCCAAGTAAGTGATGACTAGCTTTAGTCATCATTTTTGGGGTATTTTAGTAGGCTAAATGCCTAAGTCTATTTATAATTTATGCTTGCCATTTCATGTTTTAATGTCTTTTTATAAAATCCTGGTTTTATTATAGTTATTTTATGTTTTGATATAAAAATAAATATAATCTTATTATATGTATTATGCTACTATATGTATTAGATTATATTATGTTTAGTAATTATAATTAATGTTATGTCTTATGTTAATGTTTTAATCTTAACGTTTTAATGTATTTTATTTTATGTTGTTTTTGTTATGTTTTGTTTAATGTGTTATTATTGTTATATTTATATCTTATTATGTTGCATTACATTATGTGATGTTTAGCTTATTATGTTCAATATTTATACATATTATTATGTGTATAATGTTTTGTTTTGTTTTGTAGGTTCAAGCATGATGCAACCCGAGCCCAAGCAAGCCCCTACCCGAGCCTACAAGAGCAGCCCATGCAAACCCGAGCCCCCTATGCAGCCCAAGCATTCAACCCACTATTGAAGCAGCCCACATGCATGGTCGGCCACCTCTCTCTCCCTCCTCATTAATTTCTCATGCATGAACACCTTCCTTTGCAATGGCCGGCCACCTCCCCTCTCTCTCATTTATCATTTTTTTCTCCCCACTTTATTTCTCATTCACCCCCTTTTTCCACCCTTTCATTCTAATTTAAACCCATCCATTCCCCCTTTTATATTTATTTTATTTTTCCAAAATGAAATGCATGAATCTAGATATGCTCTCTCCTCATTAATTAAATGACATGCATGCATTTCCAATACATTGAACCCCTCTCTCTCTCTCTTTTCCCCTTCTACACACTTCCATTCATCCCCCTTTCTTCTAAATATTTCTTATTTTCATTATTACATGCATACATTTAGCCATCCTCTCTCCACCTTCATTATTACATGCATGAACCTTCTCCTAGCATGTGGTCGGCCACCCTCTCATCTTCCCCCTCTTCATTGCCATCTAGAACATTCCTCCCTCTCCTATATAAAGGACCCCTTGCCTCTTGTTTATGGAAGTAGTTTTGAAGTAGTTTTTAGTGAAGTCTTTGTTTGGAAGTAGTTTTGGCAGAGTGATAGTTCAAGAGTGGTTCTTCCTTTGTTGTAATTTTCTTTCATTGTTGTAATTTTCTTTATAATATAGTCTTCTTTTTTTTGTATTCTCTTCCTTTTTATCAAGCAATGCAAACGAATTCTCTTTCTTTTATTTTGGTTTCCTTTGTCAATATGCGTAGCTAAATATTTTTTGTGCCCGATCGCGATAATCTTTGCGATGAGATAACGCATCTTTTATTTTATGTTTGCATTTGTATTTTCCTATTTTTGATCCTTCCTTGATTTATTTTGTATCGACTCCGTATTGCTAGTATATGGTAGTAGATTCCGATCTCATATTTGAGTAGCCGAGAGGCTCGTTAATGTGAAAGATCACTCAAGGAAGGAAGGAGTTGAACGCACCCTTAGAGATAGGATGACGTAAATCCTCTGGATTGGGTCAAATCCAATAGTGCGGGTCACTTTGATAATGCGACTTTAGGCCATTTTGACTTGTAAAGAGATTTTGGTCAAACGTCTACAAGTTAGGGGATTTAATACTCTAGCGAGAATACTTCCTAATATCGGATCCATCACGGTCTTAATAGATTTACAAATGCTAAACTCATTTATTTCGTTATTTTGTTTCAAAGTGAATAGACGATCGAGCACTTTTCTCGCAATAGTTTATTTTCTCTTTTTATTAAGTTTAGTGTATTTTAATTTTCAAACTCATTAATCGTTCGGTAGGATAATAGGTTCGTTGTGAGTAATAGTACTTGCCTGCCCCGAGTTTTTATACGACCTTGATATATTTATATCACTATACTATAAAATGATAGGTACACTTGCTTATTCGGATTGTAGTCCGTGAGACGATTTTTACAATCAAGTTTTTGGCGCCGTTGCCGGGGATTTTTTTTGGCAATATTACGAAAGCCTCGAATTTATTACTTCTACTAAAAAAAACAAAAAAATTATTATCATTATTATTATTATAATCAACCCACATCATCTAATTTCTACCCAACCTAAAATCTCTCGAAAAGGGTAAGGGGCTTTAAGCGCCACCATTTTACCTAGTACCTTGCGAACCCTTCACCGGGTAGCCCTTGGGAAGTTCGAGAGCCAATCCACTAAAAAATCTATTTTTCAAAAATATATATATCTAAAAAAAAAACAAATCAAAAAAATTTAATTTTTATTTTTCCTTTTGGCAACATTTTATTTTTTTTTATGGAATCATCATATTTTTGCGCTTCTTGCGGGTCGCCCGACCACTTTTATTCTGAATGTCTTTCGGGAACCCCTCCCTCTTTTGATTTTAATTTTTCTGGGGAAGGTCAAAATGGCCAATTTGACCCTTACTCCACTCTTTATCCTACTTGGGAGGAAGGGAACCCGTCTTCTTTTTCTTATGATTTTTCTCCGCAAAGCGCCGCACCTTCAAATTTTAATTTTAATTCTATCAATAATGGGTATCTTGAATTGCAAACTTCTATTGATAATATTAATTCGCATTTCAAGACCATTATGGATTATCTTTCTCGTGAGGCCGCATCTTTTTCTTCGTCTTCTCCGTCTCCTCCAATTTCTTCATGTAATGAGTCACCGGATATCCCGACTTGTCTTATTCCTCTCAAGGAGGATAACTATTCGGATATCCCAGATTGTTTCCTTCCTCCTTTGGAAGACACCCCTATGGATATTCCGGTGTGCTTCTTACCCATTGAGGATGATGTGACGTCTCCTATTCCTTCTTCTGAAGACGTTTGTGATTCCATTATACTTTTAAATTTAACTGTTCCAATTTTTTCTACTTTTAGCAAGCCTTTTTCTTCTTCTTCTTTTCTTTTAGATGATTCTCCTTTAGTTCTCTCTACCCCTTCTTCTCCCGAAATTTCACAAGACTCTTCTTCTCCTTGTGAAATTTCCTTTGATGAAAATTCTTTTTCTGCTTCTTTTATTCCTCTTTCTATTTCCTCTTCTTTTTATTCTTCTTCTTTTGACGACCCATTCTTTCCCATTTTTCATACGGCGGAGTTCTTCTATAACTCTGTCCGTTCTTTTTTGGGCGTCATTCTCTTGAAGTATCCACCGCATGTCGGTGCGATTCTTCAATTTTTCTTTTTTTTGATTTACTCCCCTAAGCGCATACTTAGGGAGTTACCACTTCACCTTAATTTTTATTATCCATTTAGCTAACAAATAACGTCGGGCTCAGACAACGTTAAATAAAGATCGCTCTTGGGAGGCACCCCTTGCTTATCCTTTTTGTTTTTTCTTTTTGTTTTGTTTTGTTTTGTAGGAATAAAACCCCGTCCGGCGGTTCGTTTGGCTCCATCATTTCCTCTCTTCCTTAGGCCTGAGCCAGTGTCCAGCTCAAGCATGGGGGAGCGACATCTGCATTCGGCCTTACGACTCCGGGGAAGTCGTTTACTTTTTTTATTTTACTTTATTGCATCCCCCTCCCCTTTCTTCTTCCTTTTTCTTTCTTGTTTTTATTTTTCATTGAGGACAATGCAAAATTTAAGCATGGGAGAGGGTTTGGTTGTTTTCTTTCTTCTTTCTTTTCTAAAAAAAGAAAAATATTTAGTTTTATTAAGTTTTTTTTAGTACTGCTTTTATTTAGCCTTATCAAAAACCCAAAAAAAATTAGAAAAATCAAAAATATTCCAAAAAAGATCATATTTCAAAACCCCCAAAAAATGAAAAATGTCAAAAAAATCAAAAAATATAATAAACCTCATGCTTAGCTTTTTGTTATTTTGAGAAATTTAGTTTGAGTTAGTTTATAAGCATTTTTTTATTTTGCTAATTTTTATTTCATCATATTTAGTTAAATTTAATATTTAGTGATTTAGTTTTGAGGATCATCTTATGATTTTACTTTGCTTAGAGTAATTTATTTAGCACTTTGTCTCTTTTATTTTAAATAGTTTCAATTTTGTAGTAATTTTGTTTAACAATTTTGGATTCTAATTATTATTACTTCATGCTTTTAGATTCTTAGGAAATCTCAATCTACTAGTAGTTGCTCTCTGGTATTTTAGTTTATTTTCTAAAATCTTGTTTAACCCCTTATCCTACCCCATCATTTTTTTTCTTTTATTGTTAGATCATATGTCATGGGAATAAGGAGATGTTAGTTCCTTATTCTCTGGTACACATATGCAACCTTAATGAAGAGAGGATTTTAAAGTTCATATATGTCGTGGGAAGTGATAGGATGTTAGTCTATCATTTTCTGGTATTACATATATATTATTAAAAATAAAAAAATTGTGTGGAGAGTGAAGAAAAAAATAATGATGATCACCTACAATCAAAGACCTCTTCATGTTAATTTCCTCCCAAAACCCCTTAGCCAATATTATTGTCTTAGTTTTTGAATTAAAATATTGGGAGAGCATAAGTAGTAGGTTGCAATTTTTCCTTAAGTTTATTTCAAGTTATGGTTATTATAATTTCAATCTAATCTTGTTTGCACTTTACACAAATTTGAATGCTAGTTAATTTATTAGAAAATTTTTGGCTAAATATTTCTCTCTTTTCACTTTAATTTCATAATTTAGGACTTGATTCTAAAATCCCTAAATTTTATTTTTGGCTAGATGTTGATGTAAATAAATTTTTAGTTTAATTGCAAATTTTATAATGTCTTATAAATATTTCTCTTCCTTTTGCTCTAGAATAGCAAAAGCTCAAGTATGGGGGTGTTTGATGACTAGCTTTAGTCATCGTTTTTGGGGTATTTTAGTAGCCTAAATGCCTAAGTTTATTTATAATTTATGCTTGCCATTTCATGTTTTAATGTCTTTTTATAAAATCCTAGTTTTATTATAGTTATTTTATGTTTTGATATAAAAATCAATATAATCTTATTATATGTATTATGCTACTATATGTATTAGATTATATTATGTTTAGTAATTATAATTAATGTTATGTCTTATGTTAATGTTTTAATCTTAACGTTTTTATTTTATTTTATGTTGTTTTTGTTATGTTTTGTTTAATGTGTTATTATTGTTATATTTATATCTTATTATGTTGCATTACATTATGTGATGTTTAGCTTATTATGTTCAATATTTATACATATTATTATGTGTATAATGTTTTGTTTTGTTTTGTAGGTTCAAGCATGATGCAACCCGAGCCCAAGCAAGCCCCTACCCGAGCCTACAAGAGCAGCCCATGCAAACCCGAGCCCCCTATGCAGCCCAAGCATTCAACCCACTATTGAAGCAGCCCACATGCATGGTCGGCCACCTCTCTCTCCCTCCTCATTAATTTCTCATGCATGAACACCTTCCTTTGCAATGGCCGGCCACCTCCCCTCTCTCTCATTTATCATTTTTTTCTCCCCACTTTATTTCTCATTCACCCCCTTTTTCCACCCTTTCATTCTAATTTAAACCCATCCATTCCCCCTATTATATTTATTTTATTTTTCCTAAATGAAATGCATGAATCTAGATATGCTCTCTCCTCATTAATTAAATGACATGCATGCATTTCCAATACATTGAACCCCTCTCTCTCTTTTCCCCTTCTACACACTTCCATTCATCCCCCTTTCTTCTAAATATTTCTTATTTTCATTATTACATGCATGCATTTAGCCATCCTCTCTCCACCTTCATTATTACATGCATGAACCTTCTCCTAGCATGTGGCCGGCCACCCTCTCATCTTCCCCCTCTTCATTGCCATCTAGAACATTCCTCCCTCTCCTATATAAAGGACCCCTTGCCTCTTGTTTATGGAAGTAGTTTTAAGTAGTTTTTAGTGAAGTCTTTGTTTGGAAGTAGTTTTGGTAGAGTGATAGTTCAAGAGTGGTTCTTCCTTTGTTATAATTTTCTTTCATTGTTGTAATTTTCTTTATAATATAGTCTTCTCTTTTTTGTATTCTCTTCCTTTTTATCAAGCAATGCAAACGAATTCTCTTTCTTTTATTTTGGTTTCCTTTGCCAATATGCGTAGCTAAATAGTTTTTGTGCCCGATCGCGATGATCTTTGCGATGAGATAACGCATCTTTTATTTTATGTTTGCTTTTGTATTTTCCTATTATTGATCCTTCCTTGATTTATTTCGTATCGACTCCGTATTGCTAGTATACAGTAGTAGATTCTGATCTCATATTTGAGTAGCCGAGAGGCTCGTGAATATGAAAGATCACTCAAGGAAGGAAGGAGTTGAACGCACCCCTAGAGATAGGATGACGTAAATCCTCCGGATTTGAGTCAAATCCAATAGTGCGGGTCACTTCGATAATGCGACTTTAGGCCATTTTGACTTGTAAAGAGATTTCGGTCAAAACGTCTACAAGTTAGGGGATTTAATACTCTAGCGAGATTACTTCCTAATATCGGATCCGTCACGGTCTTAATAGATTTACAAATGCTAAACTCATTTATTTCGTTATTTTGTTTCAAAGTGAATCGTCGATCGAGCACTTTTCTCGCAATAGTATATTTTCTCTTTTAATTAAGTTTAGTGTATTTTAATTTTCAAACTCATTAATCGTTCGGTAGGATAATAGGTTCGTTGTGAGTAATAGTACTTGCCTGCCCCGAGTTTTTATACGACCTTAATATATTTATATCACTATACTATAAAACGATAGGTACACTTGCCTATTCGGATTGTAGTCCGTGAGACTATTTTTACGCATTAGTAAGCAAAGCTTATAGGGTTTTCAATAAATCATCATTAAAAATTGAAGAATCTGTTCATGTTACCTTTGATGAAACTAACATGTCTTGCAAGGAGAAAGAGATTTCTACAATAGCCCTTTGTAGGTACCTCACTTGTGTAAGAATTTGGATGGACTAAGCCTCACCCAAGAGGTTCCAACACATCCTTCTCCACAAGTTAATGAAGAAAGTGAAGAAGAAAGCACTAAAGGAATTTACAATCCCTCAATAGCTCACATAATTCCACAAGAGGAATTAGTTCCAAATGCTGTTGCAGAACCAACTCCACTCACTTACTTTGTCACACTAAGGGATCACCCCAGATCCCAAGTGATTGGAGACATCTCAGTAGGTTTACAGACAAGGCATCAACTCAACTAAGATTTGATGCATGCCTGTTTTCTCTCTCAGGTTGAGCCTCTATCCATACATGATGCAGAGCAGGATCCCCACTGGATCATTGCAATGCAAGAGGAATTAAACCAATTTGAGAGATGTAGAGTTTGGGATTTGGTTCCAAGACCCTAAAACCACACAGTCATTAGAACCAAATGGGTATATAGAAACAAACTAGATGCCCAAGGTGTAATTGTAAGAAATAAGGCTAGGCTTGCTACTCAAGGTTATAAACAAGAAGAAGGGATAGATAATGACCAAACATTTCACTAATTGCAAGATTAGAGGCAATCAGAATCTTTCTTGCCTATGCTGCCTATAAAAAGTTCAAAGTATATCAAATGGATGTCAAGAGTGCATTCTTAAATGGAGAACTTAAAGAAGAGGTTTATGTTGAATAACCTCCACGTTTTGTTTCTCCAACTAATCCCTCTTTTGTCTTCAAATTGCATAAAACTCTTTATGGTTTAAAGTAAGCTCCAAGAGCTTGGTATGAGACCCTATCTAGCTTTCTGATAGAGCATAAGTTCACTAGAGGCATAGTAGATAAAACATTATTCACTAGACATCATAGTGACAAAACTTTGTTAGTACAAATTTATGTGGATGACATCATATTTGGGTCTACTGATTCCAAATTATGCAAGAGATTCTCTGACCTCATGCATTCAAAATTTGAAATGAGTTGCATGGGTGAGCTTACCTACTTCCTTGGTCTCCAAGTGAAGCAGCTACCTGATTGCATCTTCATCTCCCAAGCTAAATATGCTAAAGAGCTTATCAAAAAGTTTGGGATGGTTGATGCCTCAGCAAAGAAAACACCAATGTCTACCAATGCTGTAATTGACTCTGATGCACTTGGGAAACCCGTGGTTCAGAAATTATATAGGGGCATTGTTGGGTCCCTACTATATCATACAACTAGCAGACCTGATATCATGTTTGCCACATGTCTTTGTGCTAGGTTCGAGGTAAACCCTAAAGAATCTCACCTAGTTTTTCTAAAAAGGATTTTAAGATATCAAAAGAGTTGTCCTAGTCTAGGACTCTGGTATCCCACTGAGTCAGAATTTGATTTAACCGGATACTCAGATGCTGAATTTTTTGGATGTAGGGTGGACAGAAAGAGAACCTCAGGAACCTGCTAGTTCCTTGGTATGAGATTAGTGTCCTGGTTTTGTAAAAAGCAGTCATCTGTGTCTACATCAACTGCTGAAGCAAAATACATTGTAGCTTGCAGTTGCTGTTCCCAGATGCTATGGATCCAAAACCAACTCCTGTACTATGGCTTAAACTTAAATAATTTAACTCTCTTATGTGATAACCTAAGTGCTATAGCTATAACACAAAATCTAGTCCATCATAGTAGGACTAAACATATAGACATTAGGCATCATTTCATTAGAGAGTGTGTAGACAAAAAAAATTAAACTTGTCTGTATCTACACTGATTTGCAAAAAGCTGATATTTTCACCAAGCCCCTGGATGAAAGAAATCACTTGTTCTTTGTAAATAAGCTTGGAATGATCAATGGAGAAGACTTAGTTTAGTTTCTGTCTATACTCGAAGAACTCTTCAAATTTTGTCGACCTAAGATCGACGAACTCCATGTTAGTAAAGTTAGTTTCGTCGACCTGAGATCGACGAACCTACTTCAGAAAACTTTTGTCGAACGGAGCTCGGCAAAATGTCTTCAACCCTTCAGACTGAGCTCGATGAATTAATTAACTCTAAATTATTTCGTCGATCTCAGATTAAAGATTTATTTATTTTTAGTGGAACGGAGTTTGTTGATTCATATTCAAGAATTCCTTTTATTTATGTTTTCTTCGACCTCCGTCCAACCCTTTCAGTTCCCTTGCACTTGATCTTCGTTTTCTTTCTTGTAGGTGCACTCATTGCGATTTCAATAGGAACACTTGCAGTGATGATATGTTACACTAGATTTGACGTGGATTTCGATTCCTTCCAGCACTCGGACCTAATATTTCTAAATATTCTGAAACTGCTGGAAGATCAGCAACTGAAGAATCTGATGACCACCAGAATCAAATTAATTGGCATAAAAATCAGAGAATGGGTATACACTGCGTCTACAGCAGAGGACAACTCTAAGATCAGATCAATAGCAAGTACTGCCGTCTCTCTCTCTCTCTCTCCCGCCATCTTAACTGAAATTTTTGGATTGAATAATGCAGAAGAAGAGTTAGAAATCGATAATGAAGAATATGATATGATGCTGAGTATGATGGGTTATTCTAGAGAAAACCCAAATAAATTGCTGAAGAAACACCTATCTGCTGAGTTCAAGTTTCTTGCAGATATTGTTGGGAAAGTCTTGCTGGGCAAGCATACTACCCACGACTATATAACCATGCATCAATTTCTGGTTATGTGTGCAGTGGTGAATAAGAAACAGGTGAACTGGGCACAGATTATTTTTGATCTTATCAAGAAAAAGAATTATAGAAAGGAAGTTAACTTTGGAAGGATCCTGGGAATCTTCTTGAAAGAAAAAGCTGCTGAATCACTGGTCTCCCAGACCATATTCATCAATGCCAAAAAAAGGATCACTTGTGCCTTGTTTGGCAGGTTGGAGAGGACAATCACAAAGTCCTCTAAGGCTTCATCCTCTACCACCCAAGCTCCTTAGAGTACAAGGGCTGCTCCAGCCACTTCCCACCCTACTGAAGAGGTTCCATCCACCACTACACAACCTCTAGCACTACAAACTCCATCTCAGCCATCAAATCAACAAAACCTACCTTCCATTCATATTACAGTCCCTACTCCCACACCACCATCATCCCCAATTCATATATCTCCAACCCATATTCCCTCTTATACTCCTTCCCCCCAGCATGATACATCACTACCATCACCACCCCCATCTCCTCTTCCAAGGCATTTAGCTGACATCCCCTTATCCAACCTATCATCCCTCCCATCCTTCAACCTCCTATCATCCCCTCTCAACACTCCCTCTCTTCCAAATGACTCTCACTAAGACACTAAACTCCCACCTCCACCTCCACCTCTAACTGTTGGAGTTACCATGGTGATCTAGAAGTGGTCAAACATATAATCTCACTGCCAATGCGATATGAGCTTGCAGGGTCGCACATAAGAGCATGTGGAGAAATTGGAAGATTGATTGTGTTAGTAAAGGTTACCAATAACCATACAGAATGGGGTCAGGAAAATGTTTCCAGGGAGATTCGTCTAGAATGGTTCGACCAGAGTCGTCGAGTATGACTCGTCGACTAAGGCTGAGTCGTCGAGTATGACTCGTCGACTAAGGCAAAGTCGTCGAGATTCGTTGAGAGTCGTCGAGTATGACTCGTCGACTAAGGCTGAGTCGTCAAGTATGACTCGTCGACCAAGGCAAAGTTGTCGAGAGTCGTCGAGTATGACTCGTCGATTAAGGCTGAGTCGTCGAGTATGACTCGTCGACTAAGGCAAAGTCGTCGGGAGTCAAACTGCTGATTCTCGCTGATTCTGCCTGCTGATTCTCGCCGATTCTGCCTGCTGATTCTCGCCGATTCTGCCTGCTGATTCTCGCCGAATCTGGGTCTGATTTTTGCCGACTGATTCTCGCCGAACCTGGAGTTGATTCTCAGTGAATCATTCTGAAACCCTATCCTGTGTGGTCTGCGGATAGCGATACCTTTGGACGGTTTATGCCTTTGGTATAAATAAGGGACTTAGGGTTTTGGGAATAATAGACAGATCGGGATTTTCTCCTATAGCCGAATCGAATCCGACGGAAACATTCCGCCGCTCGTTCGCTCCGCCGATTCCCGAACCCCGACGGACGGAAGTGTTTTGCCGCCTCTTCGCTCCGCCGACCTCCTCCTCTCCGGCGACTGTCGCCGGTGTTGCTCCTCCTGGAACGGACCTAGCTATTCGTGGAAGTGCAAGGTGCGGTTAATCTCCTTCCCGACCCTTCGTGCAATGAAGCTCGGTGTTCTCCCGCTCGTGTGGATTTCTGCAGAGACGTGGACATTATTCGACGTAGAACTCACCACTGACAAGGACTCAAATCTTGGAGCATCTCCGTTGAGTTGTGACTCAACACAGCTAAGGTAATTTTTGCCTAGTTGTTTGTTAACTTCTTGATTCAACTTTCATGGCCCGATCCCATCTATTTTGGGTTGTTCTTGATGTTTTATTCCTTTCGCTGCGTGCACAAGCGTTGTGCCATCATCATAGAGAAACCCAATAGTGGTATCAGAGGGAGGTTTCGATCATGATTGTTATATTGGAAGTTAGGTTATTCTAGTGCGTGTAAACCTAGGGATTTAGAAGCGTTCTAAATGTCAAGATTTAATCCTGGTACATCAATTGTTGATGGTTTTTCAAAGGGAGATCGGTGGGCCCATAACCCACAGGTTAGGGGCTCTGCCCCTTGGAACCCCGCCAGGAACGTCTGGGATTTCGTGGTAATTTCTAATTGTTAGAAATTTTTGTCTCCTTAGCAGTAACCGTCCCTCGAGTGGTTAATGAAAAAGTGTATTATTTTGGATTTTGAATCCAACAATGAGAGACGAGCTTGTCTACTGCTTTAAGTCGAGTTGCCTTTGCCTTTGTCCAATGCATGTAAATCTGAAGATTTAGATGAGTCCGAATGTTCAGATTTAGCCCTTCCTTCTATCAAGTGTTGATAGTGCCAGGTTGTGCACATAAGGGATGCATGTGGCTTTTAGAAATTGTTTTTTGTGGATGTGCACAATGATCAAATGTTGATCATGGTTAATTGTTAACCTATAATTAAAAATCCCTTAATCTAATATTAAGTGTTCGGATGCCTTCCGATGGATGACACTCTTCCTGCCTCGATCGATGAAGTGTGGGCTTGCCAAAGCAAGGTGCATTAATCTATCTTGGTAAGGGTGCGAGCGGATAATTTTGATATCCCACTGTCAACATCGGGTATAACTTAACTAGGTGACCTCAAAGGTTGAGTGCCTAGAGGCATAGGGTTGGCATGCACCATATGATGGATGCGAATAAGGAGTTATTTACCAACCATACAAGAATTGCATGAGGATGCAATTGGCAAGCGTTGCCTACCTAAATAACCGCATCGTGAGGGAAAAGCCAAAGCTGACTCATTGTGTTTGTGAAATACGGATTTTGTCCACTAAGAGAGTAGCTCGCATTAACTCTCCGAATTGATAGTGAGGGCTATTATTTCGAATAAAATAGTGGGAGTTTTAATTGAAGTCCAAATTAAAAATAAATTGTATTTTGAAATTTTGGTACTGATATTATTCTGTATGAATTCTTGTAGAATTCCATGGCAAGTGGTTCACACTCCATTCTGTCTCTGAGAGCCATCCTTGAGAAGGATAAGCTCTGTGGGACTAACTACATGGACTGGTACAGGAACCTGAGAATTGTTCTCAGGCAAGAGCGAAAGCTCTATGTCTTGGAAGAAGAAGCCCCCGAGGTGCCAACCGGTAATTCTTCCCGTGCTGATAAAGAGACTTATAAGAAGTATATTGATGACGCCTTAGACGTCGAATGCCTTATGCTTGCCACCATGAAATCTGAGCTTCAGAAGCAACATGAGAACATGGGGTGCAAGGAGATTGACGAGCATCTCAAGAAAATGTTTCAAGGGCAAGCTCGTCAAGAGAGGTTTGACGTCACAAAAGCGTTGTTTCAGTGCAAGATGGGAGTTCGAGACTCAGTAGGGACTCACGTACTCCAGATGATTGGGTATATAGAGAACCTTAAAAGGCTGGGTTTTACTCTGGGTCAAGAGTTGGCTACAGATCTAATCCTGCAATTGTTGCCGGACAGTTATGAGCAGTTTGTCTTGAACTACAACATGAATGAAATAGACAAGACACTTCCCGGGCTCTTAGGCATGTTGAGAACTGCCGAGATCAATATGAAGAAGGCCAAGCCTGCCAGCCCCATATTGATGGTGCATAAGGGCAAGGGCAAGGCCAAGGGCTCTAAGAAGATGAAGGTGGGACCTAAGTCACATCTAGAGCCCAAGTCTTCTACACTAAAGAAAAAGAAGAGCATGGTGAAGGAGGGGAAATGCCACCACTTTGGCAAGGCTGGTCATTGGAGGAGGAACTGTCCTTCTTACATTGAGGGTCTGCAGAAAATGAAGGGAGGTATGACTTCCGCTTCGAATATTTACGTTATAGAAATAAACCTCTCTGCTCCTTCATCTTGGGTATTGGATACCGGGTGTGGTTCTCACATTTATACAAATGTGCAGGAACTGGGAAGGAGAAGAGTGATGAGTAAAGGGGAGGTGGACCTGTGTGTCGGCAATAGACCAAGAGTTGCTACTGTGGTCGTAGGGGTTTAACGTCTTTCTTTGCCCAGTGGGCTTGTAATAGAACTAGATAACTGTTATTTTGTTCCGGCCATAACTAGAAACATTACAACCATTTAATGCTTGGACATGATTGGGTTTTCTTTTATAATTAAGAACAACTGTTGTTCTATATTTAAGAATGATGTTTGTTATGTTGTAGCCCAATTGTTTAATGGTCTTTATGTTTTGAACTTTGACCATCAGATCTATAATATAGAAAATAATAAAAGACTAAGAACAAATGACTCAAATCCTACATATCTCTGGCATTGTCGTTTGGGCCATATAAACGAGAAGCGCATATCCAAGCTCCATAAAGATGGACTTTTGGACTCATTTGATTATGAATCATTTGAGCGATGCGAATCTTGTTTATTAGGAAAGATGACTAAATCCCCTTTCACTGGTTATACTGAGAGGGATGAGGATCTCTTGGGTGTTGTACATAGTGATGTATGCGGACCCATGAGCTCCATGGCTAGAGGTGGGTATTTTTACTTCGTTACATTTACTGATGATTTCAGTAGATACGGATATTTGGATCTTATGAAGTGCAAATCCGAGACCTTTGAAAAGTTCAAAGAGTTCAAGAATGAAGTAGAAAACCAGTTGGGTAAAAGGGTTAAAGCACTCCAATCTGAACGAGGTGGCGAATACCTGAGTCATGAGTTCCGTGATCATCTGATGGAGTGTGGTATTATATCACAGCTCACTCCACCTAGAACACCACATCATAATGGTGTGTCTGAGAGGAGAAATCGTACTTTGTTAGACATGGTACGTTCGATGATGAGTCATGCAGACTTTCCTGTTTCCTTTTGGGGTTTTGCTTTAGAGACTGCTGCAATGACACTGAATCGCGCTCCAACGAAAACAGTTCTGAAGACCCCATATGAGATATGGATTGGAAAACGTCCTATTATGTTGTTCATTAAAATTTGGGGCTATGAGGCATACGTGCGACGTCAAATGCCTGACAAGCTGGAACCCAAATCGGATAAATGTTATCTGGTGGGATATCCTAAGGAAACGAAAGGGTATTACTTTTACCTACCGTCCGAGGGCAAAGTGTTTGTCGCAAGGACTGGCGTCTTCTTGGAGAAAGAGTTCTTATCAAGAAAGACTGAAAAGGTAGAACTTGAAGAAGTTCAAGAACCATAAGTAGTGAATGAACCGGAATTGGATTCTGAGACAGGACTACAAGATGTTGTAGCTAGAGAACCTGCTCAAGAAACACAGGTCCTATATAGATCTGGTAGACCTAGATTTGAGCCTGAGAGATATGGATTTCTCATATCTCAAATAGGTAATGTGTTGCTTATGGATCATGATGATGAACCAGCAACCTACCAAGAGGCTATGAATGGACTGAACTCTGACAAATGGCTTGAGGCTATGAAATCCGAAATGGACTCCATGTATGCAAACCAAGTTTGGAACTTGGTGGAACCACCTGAAGGGGTACGACCCATAGGGTGCAAGTGGGTCTTCAAGAAGAAGACCGACATGGATGGGAATGTACAGACATTCAAATGGCGACTGATGGCTAAGGTTTTCAAGTAAATTCATGGTATTGACTATGATGAGACCTTTTCCCCTGTTGCCATGGTAAAGTCCATAAGGATACTACTTGCTATTGCTGCGTATTATGACTACGAGATCTGCCAGATGGATGTCAAAATGGCTTTCCTTAATGGAAACCTCCTTGAGAAAGTGTACATGACACAACCCGAGGGTTTTGTATCCCCAAATGAAGCCACTAAAGTATGCAAGCTGAATTGGTCCATCTATGGACTGAAGCAGGCCTCTCGAAGTTGGAATCTTCGTTTTTATGAGAAAATCAAAGAGTTTTGTTTCATCAAGAATGAAGATGAGCCTTTTGTTTACAAGCGAATCAGTGGGAGCATTGTAGTCTTCCTAATATTGTATGTAGATGACATACTGTTGATTGGAAATGACATTCCTACCCTGAAAGTTGTTAAGAACAACCTAGGGAACTGCTTTTCTATGAAGGACTTTGGTGAAGCGACTTACATACTCGGTATTAAGATTTATAGAGATAGATCGAAGAAGTTGCTGGGTTTGACCCAGAGTACATACATTGAGAAGGTGTTAAAGCTGTTCAACATGCTTGAGTCTAAGAAAGGATTTTTACCCATGTCTCATGGTGTGAATCTCTCTAAGGACCAGTGTCAAAAATCTTATGAAGATAAGGACCGCATGAAGTTGATTCCATATGCTTTGGCAATTGGATCAATCATGTATGCGATGTTATGTACTCGACCCGATGTCTCCTTTGCTTTGAGCATGACTAGCAGGTATCAGTCATACACCGGTGAGTGTCACTGGATTGCAGTCAAGAATATCCTGAACTACTTGAGAATGACAAAGGATGTGTTCTTGGTGTATGGTGGAGAGGAAGAGCTCGTTGTAAATGGTTACATAGATGCTAGCTTCCAAACTGATAGGGACGACTCAAAGTCTCAATCAGGTTTTGTGTTTTGCCTTAATGGAGGAGCTGTGAGCTGGAAGAGTTCCAAGCAAGAGACAGTTGTTGATTCTACAACAGAGGCCGAGTATATCGCTGCAGCTAACACAGCGAAGGAGGCTGTATGGATTAGGAAATTCATCGACGAGCTTGATGTAGTTCCTAGCATTGTTTGTCCCGTAGTTCTCTACTGTGATAACAATGGTGCAATTGCACAATCTAAGGAACCTAGATCCCATCAGCGCTCCAAGCACATACTTCGGTGGTTCCATCTTATTCGTGAGATTGTCGAACGAGGAGATGTGAACATTTGCAGAGTGCCGACTGAGGAGAATAATGTGGATCCACTGACAAAGCCTCTTTCGTAGAGAAAGCATGATGGTCATACTAGATCAATGGGTATACGATACCTAAATGATCAACTCTAGTGAGAGCCTTGTGAGTTGCATGTAAACATATATTTTATTGGCTGTTTATTGTTTATTCATATGATGAATTGTGTACCAATGTTTTTATTTTACAATTAATGGAAAGTTCTTTTATTATGGTTTCTCTATGCGATAGTTAAATGTTAACATAATAAATACCCTTAGAATGTTTGCTTCCATAGGACATCAAGTACGAGACTTGAATGTTAGAGCCTATGATTTATTTGAAGCTTCATTCTTAAAAGGTCCCTGGTCGTTGTATCATCATAGAAACTAAGGGTGATGATGATATATTAAGACTAGCACGTGTGTTGACTGATGACCAGTTCTCATAGGTCATGATATCGTGATATCAAGTCATCACGTGGGTACTTATTAATGAACAAGTTGTACTGGACAAACCAAACCTGAGACTACTTTGTGGATTTTTATCTAATCGTGTCATGAGTAGGTCTCAATTGACAATGGTGTTGTGGTCCTTTGACCTGAAGTCACAGCATTTATCAAGTGAGGAAGAGCGTTCTTTGATGCCATCTAAAGTCTTCCTTGAGAAAGGTTGTTGATAAGGGTGGTTGTTGGGCACGTTACGAATCATTTGGGTGTTTGTGTGTGAGCAGATATTGGATTTGTCCTCCTATATGACAGGAGTTGCATCCAAGGGCCCCTTGATGGTACTGGACTGAGAAATGCATGGCCATGCTTGGTTGAGTAATTACGTGATATTGGACTCACCATTCTCTGGAAGTCCGTTCTAGATCAAGAAACTTGGATTGAGCGATTAAAAGGGTGACACGGTCCATGCCTCTAGTTCTTTCCGGATGTAAGGGACAAAGGGACAAAGACAACGCTGAGACATTGTTCATAAAGGCTTATGAGTTATGAACTCTTATTGCTTGGGGAGCAATGATGCATTGCTAGATGGCGCTCATTGTTTGTGAGGTTTTTGGTTTGATACTTTCAAGATCAAGTGGGAGACTGTTGGAGTTACCATGGTGATTTAGAAGTGGTCAAACATGTAATCTCACTGCCAACGCGATATGAGCCTACAGGGTCGCACATAAGAGTATGTGGAGAAATTGGAAGATTGATTGTGTTGGTAAAGGTTACCAATCACCATACAGAATGGGGTCAGGAAAATGTTGCCTGGGAGATTCGTCGAGAATGGTTCGACGAGAGTCATCGAGTGTTGAACGTTCCTACGTTTCTAAAAGCATAAGTGGAAATAATGTAAAATCCATGAATGTTATTTTCTAACATAAAGATGTGCTTTTATTCAAAAAATCAGAAGTGAAAATGAGAAAAACAAGTTCCCTAATATAAGAAAAAGACATAAAAAATTCTTTAAAATCTTAACCCCAGAAATTTAAGTCTATCGAGCTACAATTAATAAACGAATAGTAAATAAAGAATTAATTAAAATTCGCTTATAAATAAACTCGAAACGATTATTTTGGAGAGCAAAGAGGTTAAGAATTAAGGTATAAAATTTTTTTTTTTTGATTTTTATGAATTTTTCTAATTTTTTTTTTATATTTTGGTGTTTTCAATCATTTTTTTGGAAATTTTTAAAGGTTATGCAATTTTTTTTTTTGAGTTTTTGAGTTATATAAAATTTTTTGATTGATTTTTTTTTTATTTTCGGAAATATTTACAAGAGGAGAGAAATTTTTACAAGATAGGAAAGAAAAGGGAAGAAGACGAGAATATTTACAAAAATATTTACAAAGTAAAAAAAGAGGGGATCGCCCGCGAACAGACTCTTATTTGTGGTTGGTTCGATGAGTCGAACGTCGCGGAGCGATGTTTCATCTTTTCTCTTTTTTTTGTTTTTTTTTTGAAAATATTTTATTATTATTATTATTATAGCATGAAAATTTTTTTGAAGTTTTTAATTTTGTAATGTTTTTCAAGATTTTTTTTTTATTAAGTGCGGGAAATAAAAGGGCACAAAAAAAAAGAAACACCCCCATACTTAAGTCCAACATTGTCCCCAATGTTGCACTAAGTAGGAGGAATGAGATATATATAAAATAAATATGTACAAAAAGTAAAAATAAGGGTTTAGAAATCTTCCTTAAACCGCGTTCGGGGAAGCCCGTTAAGTTTGACCCTGTAAACATTAAAGTAAAAACAAGAAAAAAAATAAAACTAAAAAAAGGAAAATATAAGTTCAGCGAAAAGTGTGCGGGTGATAGGGGGCGCGAGGGGTAAGTGAGTGTGATAAATGTGCGACAGATATGCGATCCCCTAGCGCTCGCAATTATGAAGCACGTCGAAACGACAAAATAAATACATAATTAATATATTTTTTTTTGTTTTATATATTTTTTTCTTAGTTTTTTTTTTTTTTTTTGAATTTTTAGAGATTGTTTTTTTTTTAGTTTTTTGATTTTTTGAAAATAAAAAGAAAAAGAAAAAAGAAAATAAGTTAAAGGCAAAAAAAAATGAAAGATATATATATTTTTGAATTTTAAATTTTTTGGATGAAAAGAAAGAAAAAAAAAATTTCATCATTTTTTATGTTTTTTTTTTAAGTTTTTAAGTTTTTTATTTTTTTAAGTTTTTCATTTTTTTTTTATGTTTTAAATTTTTCTGATTTTTTTTTGTTTTAAAGTTTTTAAATTTTTTTATTTTTTGATTGATTTTTTTTAAGTATTTATTATTAATATTAATATTGATATTATTATTATTATTAACATAAATTTTTTTATATATATTAGTAGAAATAAAGGGTAAAATTAATAGGTTTCAGGAATTCAAAATAGTAAGACGAAATTATCCCCGGCAACGGCGCCAAAAACTTGATGGTTAAAACGCAGGCTCTTATTTAGGTGTGAAAGTGGAGGTTTTTATTTATAAAAAGAAGAGCGTTTTGTTTTGTTAGAAACCGAATTTTAACGAGAGGGAGGCAAGTGCACCTATCGCGTGTAGTACAGGATATTCCCGTGTGGAGGAATATCGGGGTCGTATTGTTCTCGGGGCCGGCTTAGCTATATCTACTCTTTCCCTGAAAGCCTATTATTCTACCAATAATATTTTAAGTGGATTATATATAAAAAGGGGGAATGGCGAACATAAAAATAAATGCAATGCAGAAAATGAAAGCAGGAAATAAAATGCAGAAAGCCGATGAAGAACTCGGCGCGACGCTATCAAAAAGAGAATTTGAACTAAAATAACTTTTAATAAAAAGAGATCCTAATTTTCAAATTAATTAAGGCGGAGACTCGGCCGTGGAGGTTCCTTAGGTATGAGCTCACCTTGGTCTAGGACTATCGCTCACCTGAACGCTAAGACTATTCGACCGATCGATAGACCGACGAAAGATTCCTCTTAACGCCCGCATTACGCTGAGAACCCCGCTATTGGGTGGGGAACCCAATCCGGTAGAGTCGCGCGCCTCCTCTCTCGAGGGTTAGCGCGGAGCTCTCTTTACCCAAGGGTGATCGGTCCATACGTGCGGCCTCTCGGCGTTGCGTATGGATAACGGAAATAGTGCCCGCACATCGATATGCGGTCCTACTCGTCGTTAACCCGGGGCAAACCTTAAGAAATTTAATTAAATAGAAAACATGACCTTTAATTATTTAAAGCTACTTTATCTGTCCCAATGCTCTTCGATATTGAGGGCTAAGGGCAGTTAGCCACTCATCGGAATGGGGACACTTACGCTAGAAAGCAGAAAAGAAAGCTGTAAAGAAAGCAGTAAAGAAAGCTGAAAATTGCAAGTCCTACTCAAACGAGTAGGACTGAAGAAAGCAGTAAATGCGAATCCCGGCTCGAGCGAGTGGGCGGGGGTAAATTAATCTCAAACACGCACGCACTCTACTTGAAAGTAAAACACACACACACGCTCTACAGAAATGTAAACACACGCACACACACAAAGTTTTCCTACTCAAGTGAGTAGGAAGAAAATGAAAGTGATAAAATGACAAGTCCCACTCAAACGAGTGGGCGGAAAAGGAAAGCAGAGCGCTATTTAACTCTTAACGAGTAGGCGGAAATAAATGCATACGCACACACTCTACAGAAATTGAAATAAATCAATAAAATCTAACTCATACACGCACGCACACTTGCAAAAATAAGAAAAAGCAAAGTGACTGAAAAATTAAAACAACTGCATTTCTACCGCTAGAATGCGGTAGAAATGCATAAAAAGTGAAAATAAAAATTAACCGGACAAAAAGTTTTGAAAATTAAAACGAAAAGCTAAGTGCTCGGAAAATTAAAACGACTGCATTTCTACCGCTAGAATGCGGTAGAAATGCATAAAAAGAGAAAATAAAAATTAAACGGAGCGAAAAGTTTTGCAAATAAACGCAAAATGGAAGTTGGCAAAAAATTAAGACAAGTGCATTTCTACCGCTAGAATGCTGTAGAAATGCATAAAAGTGCAAATAAAAATACACTAAAGCTAAACGGGTGCGGAAAACGGGAATAAAACGGGCATTACAACGGCTAGTAAATGCGATAAAATCCTAAATCTAACTAAGTTATAAAGCATTAAAAGATAAAGCATAAAAAAGGGGACAAGAGAACGAAAAAATCACAAGGAGAAGGGTGCTTCCATGAAACTTCATATTTTGCAAGAGAGAAAAACTAACTTTTATTTATGAAGAAAAGCTATTACGATGAAAAGCTAAAGCAAACAACCTAATACAAACTAAGAGAGAGAGAGGGGGGGGGGATAAAATTCCATTACATAACATTTGGATTTCACTTGGGCAGCACCTCCCCTTAGCAAAGTGGACCAAAAAAGTGGACAAGAATCTCATACAGCAGCTGCCTTTTTATAGGCAAAATTTCGGGTCGGTCACGCCCTAGGTCACGGGCGTGACAGGGGGGCGTGACAGTACTGTTTATGAGTTGATTGGCGATTTGACTGGAGCTTTGACTTCGGCTGAAAAACGTGGCGGTCACTCCCCAGGTCACGGGCGTGACAGGGGGGCGTGACGGGGAGCTGGCTCTGGGGATTTGACGCGCACTTTGACTTCGGGGCAGCCCACGTGGCGGTCACGGGCGTGACAGTATTGTCACTGGCGTGACAAGGGGGCGTGACCGGGACAGCTGGCATCCTGATGTCGGCAGCGTTGATTGTTTGACTAAGCTTGCGGGTCGGCCTCGACACGGGCGTGACAAGCTTTGACACGGGCGTGACATGGGCGTGTCGGGCACGGGTCAGTGAAATTGTTGACTTTGACTGGCTGATTGTGTTGAGGGCCTGACACGCCCGTGTCGGGGGGTGACACGGGCGTGACATGGCCGAAAAATATTTTTCTGCAAAAAATTAGAAAATAAAAATACTAAGTTAGAAAATAAAAAATTAGAAAAAAAGAAGTATTTTATTAAATAAAACAAACTAAAAAAGAAGAAAATAAAGTAAAACAACAAAATAAATACACTATAAAATGGGTATATTTACAACTCATCAAATACCCCCATACTTAAGCTTTTGCTATTCCAGAGCAAAAGTTGGAGATGAACCTATAAGGAATTAAAAAGAATCCTAAATTTAACTACCGCTTGATTTAATTGTACGAAAGATCGAAATGAATTTCCGGGGTTTCGGAATTAAATCCTAAATTATGAAAATGTTATAAATAGATGAACTGTTTCAAAAAATACTTCTAAATGGAAAAAAGGAAAGTGGAAATTATTTTTGTTAGTTTAACAAAAATGGATTTGAATTATCGAAAAAACTTTAGCTAAAAAGAATTTGATAGGAAACAATTCAATTTAAAAATTATGCTCTCAAAAAGTTTTAGATTAATTCTAGAATCATGAAAAATAGGCTAAGTGGTTTGGCGAATATGAAGAAGGCTTGGATTTTTGAGGCGAGGTAATTTTTTCTCGAACCTCCACATTTTTTTTCTTTTGAATAATTAGGAAAATAAAATCTTATTTTCCTAACTTATAATTTTTTCTTTCTTTCTTCATAAAAAATAATAATAAACCCAATGTATATGTATAGGGGTAATGAATTTTATCCTCTTATTCCGTAACATATAATATTTTTAAAATATTGGGTGCCTATGTTTACAGGACGAAATCTTATCCCCATTGACATAGGATCTTTTAAGGGTGAGTGGAGAAACATACTGATTAAGGCATGAAAAAAAAGTGGATGGTTTAGTTTCTAAAAAAAAGCTAGAGTTTAATAAAAAATTTCGAGAGCAACCTTTTTAATTTGAACGTTCCTATGTTTCTAAAAGCATAAGTGGAAATAATGTAAAATCCATGAATGTTATTTTCTAACATAAAGATGTGCTTTTATTCAAAAAATCAGAAGTGAAAATGAGAAAAACAAGTTCCCTAATATAAGAAAAAGACATAAAAAATTCTTTAAAATCTTAACCCCAGAAATTTAAGTCTATCGAGCTACAATTAATAAACGAATAGTAAATAAAGAATTAATTAAAATTCGCTTATAAATAAACTCGAAACGATTATTTTGGAGAGCAAAGAGGTTAAGAATTAAGGTATAAAATTTTTTTTTTTGATTTTTATGAATTTTTCTAATTTTTTTTTCATATTTTTGTGTTTTTAATCATTTTTTTGGAAATTTTTAAAGGTTATGCAAATTTTTTTTTTTTGAGTTTTTGAGTTATATAAAATTTTTTGATTGATTTTTTTTTTTAATTTTCGGAAATATTTACAAGAGGAGAGAAATTTTTACAAGATAGGAAAGAAAAGGGAAGGAGACGAGAATATTTACAAAAATATTTACAAAGTAAAAAAAGAGGAGATCGCCCGCGAACAGACTCTTATTTGTGGTTGGTTCGATGAGTCGAACGTCGCGGAGCGATGTTTCATCTTTTCTCTTTTTTTTGTTTTTTTTTGAAAATATTTTATTATTATTATTATTATAGCATGAAATTTTTTTTGAAGTTTTTAATTTTGTAATGTTTTTTAAGATTTTTTTTTATTATTGTTAAGTGCGGGAAATAAAAGGGCACAAAAAATAAGAAACACCCCCATACTTAAGTCCAACATTGTCCCCAATGTTGCACTAAGTAGGAGGAATGAGATATATATAAAATAAATATGTACAAAAAGTAAAAACAAGGGTTTAGAAATCTTCCCTAAACCGCGTTTGGGGAAGCCCGTTAAGTTTGACCCTGTAAACATTAAAGTAAAAACAAGAAAAAAAAATAAAACTAAAAAAAGGAAAATATAAGTTCAGCGAAAAGTGTGCGGGTGATAGGGGGCGCGAGGGGTAAGTGAGTGTGATAAATGTGCGACGGATATGCGATCCCCTAGCGCTCGCAATTATGAAGCGCGCCGAAACGACAAAATAAATACATAATTAATAAATTTTTTTTTGTTTTATATATTTTTTTCTTAGTTTTTTTTTTTTTTTTAATTTTTAGAGATTGTTTTTTTTTTAGTTTTTTGAAAATAAAAAGAAAAAGAAAAAAGAAAATAAGTTAAAGGCAAAATAAAAATGAAAGATATATATATTTTTGAATTTTAAATTTTTTGGATGAAAAGAAAGAAAAAAAAATTTTTCATCATTTTTTATGTTTTTTATTTTTTTTTAGTTTTTAAGTTTTTAAGTTTTTTATTTTTTTAAGTTTTTCATTTTTTTTTATGTTTTAAATTTTTCTGATTTTTTTTTGTTTTAAAGTTTTTAAATTTTTTTATTTTTTGATTGATTTTTTTAAGTATTTATTATTAATATTAATATTGATATTATTATTATTATTAACATAAATTTTTTTATATATATTAGTAGAAATAAAGGGTAAAATTAATAGGTTTCAGGAATTCAAAATAGTAAGACGAAATTATCCCCAGCAACGGCGCCAAAA
Organism: Platanthera zijinensis; assembly: GCA_039513925.1. Taxonomy (NCBI): domain Eukaryota; kingdom Viridiplantae; phylum Streptophyta; class Magnoliopsida; order Asparagales; family Orchidaceae; genus Platanthera; species Platanthera zijinensis. Next base: position 86,684,064 of record CM077086.1, read on the forward strand.
ACTTGATGGTTAAAACGCCGGCTCTTATTTAGGTGTGAAAGTGGAGGTTTTTCTTTATAAAAAGAAGAGCGTTTTGTTTTGTTAGAAACCGAGTTTTAACGAGAGGGAGGCAAGTGCACCTATCGCGTGTAGTACAGGATATTCCCGTGTGGAGGAATATCGGGGTCGTATTGTTCTCGGGGCCGGCTTAGCTATATCTACTCTTTCCCTGAAAGCCTATTATTCTACCAATAATATTTTAAGTGGATTATATATAAAAAAGGGGAATGGCGAACATAAAAATAAATGCAATGCAGAAAATGAAAGCAGGAAATAAAATGCAGAAAGCCGATGAAGAACTCGGCGCGACGCTATCAAAAAGAGAATTTGAACTAAAATAACTTTTAATAAAAAGAGATCCTAATTTTCAAATTAATTAAGCCGGAGACTCGGCCGTGGAGGTTCCTTAGGTATGAGCTCACCTTGGTCTAGGACTATCGCTCACCTGAACGCTAAGACTATTCGACCGATCGCTAGACCGACGAAGGATTCCTCTTAACGCCCGCATTACGCTGAGAACCCCGCTATTGGGTGGGGAACCCAATCTGGTAGAGTCGCGCGCCTCCTCTCTCGAGGGTTAGCGCGGAGCTCTCTTTACCCAAGGGTGATCGGTCCATACGTGCGGCCTCTCGGCGTTGCGTATGGATAACGGAAATAGTGCCCGCACATCGATATGCGGTCCTACTCGTCGTTAACCCGGGGCAAACCTTAAGAAATTTAATTAAATAGAAAACATGACCTTTAATTATTTAAAGCTACTTTATCTGTCCCAATGCTCTTCGATATTGAGGGCTAAGGGCAGTTAGCCACTCATCGGAATGGGGACACTTACGCTAGAAAGCAGAAAAGAAAGCTGTAAAGAAAGCAGTAAAGAAAGCTGAAAATTGCAAGTCCTACTCAAACGAGTAGGACTGAAGAAAGCAGTTAATGCGAATCCCGGCTCGAGCGAGTGGGCGGGGGTAAATTAATCTCATACACGCACGCACTCTACTTGAAAGTAAAACACACACACACACGCTCTACAGAAATGTAAACACACGCACACACACAAAGTTTTCCTACTCAAGTGAGTAGGAAGAAAATGAAAGCGATAAAATGACAAGTCCCACTCAAACGAGTGGGCGGAAAAGGAAAGCAGAGCGCCATTTAACTCTTAACGAGTAGGCGGAAATAAATGCATACGCACACACTCTACAGAAATTGAAATAAATCAATAAAATCTAACTCATACACGCACGCACACTTGCAAAAATAAGAAAAAGCAAAGTGACTGAAAAATTAAAACAACTGCATTTCTACCGCTAGAATGCGGTAGAAATGCATAAAAAGTGAAAATAAAAATTAACCGGACAAAAAGTTTTGAAAATTAAAACGAAAAGCTAAGTGCTCGGAAAATTAAAACGACTGCATTTCTACCGCTAGAATGCGGTAGAAATGCATAAAAAGAGAAAATAAAAATTAAACGGAGCGAAAAGTTTTGCAAATAAACGCAAAATGGAAGTTGGCGAAAAATTAAGACAAGTGCATTTCTACCGCTAGAATGCGGTAGAAATGCATAAAAAGTGCAAATAAAAATAAACTAAAGCTAAACGGGTGCGGAAAACGGGAATAAAACGGGCATTACAACGGCTAGTAAATGCGATAAAATCCTAAATCTAACTAAGTTATAAAGCATTAAAAGATAAAGCATAAAAAAGGGGACAAGAGAACGAAAAAATCACAAAGAGAAGGGTGCTTCCATGAAACTTCATATTTTGCAAGAGAGAAAAACTAACTTTTATTTACGAAGAAAAGCTATTACGATGAAAAGCTAAAGCAAACAACCTAATACAAACTAAGAGAGAGAGAGGGGGGGGGATAAAATTCCCTTACATAACATTTGGATTTCACTTGGGCAGCACCTCCCCTTAGCAAAGTGGACCAAAAAAGTGGACAAGAATCTCATACAGCAGCTGCCTTTTTATAGGCAAAATTTCGGGTCGGTCACGCCCTAGGTCACGGGCGTGATAGGGGGGCGTGACAGTACTGTTTATGAGTTGATTGGCGATTTGACTGGAGCTTTGACTTCGGCTGAAAACATGGCGGTCACGCCCCAGGTCACGGGCGTGACAGGGGGGCGTGACGGGGAGCTGGCTCTAGGGATTTGACGCGCGCTTTGACTTCGGGGCAGCCCACGTGGCGGTCACGGGCGTGACAGTATTGTCACGGGCGTGACAAGGGGGCGTGACCGGGACAGCTGACATCCTGATGTCGGCAGCGTTGACTGTTTGACTAAGCTTGCGGGTCGGCCTCAACACGGGCGTGACAAACTTTGACACGGGCGTGACATGGGCGTGTCGGGCACGGGTCAGTGAAATTATTGACTTTGACTGGCTGATTGCGTTGAGGGCCTGACACGCCCGTGTCAGGGGGGTGACACGGGCGTGACATGGCCGAAAAATATTTTTCTGCAAAAAATTAGAAAATAAAAATACTAAGTTAGAAAATAAAAAATTAGAAAAAAAGAAGTATTTTATTAAATAAAAAAAACTAAAAAAGAAGAAAATAAAGTAAAACAACAAAATAAATACACTATAAAATGGGTATATTTACAACTGATCTTGTGCTTTGTTGTTTTATTTTCTTGTGCAGGTATAATTTCAATTCCGCTAACACGCTGCAAAGACACCTATCCCCCCCCATAGGTGAAGGTAGTTGACACTAGGTGGACTTTCAAGAAACCCAACACTAACTCCACCAGCAACTACCATATCCACTCAACCAACCACTGCCACAACATCTACCTCCCCACTCTTGGATCCTTCCATTTCCTCTCCACTCATTACCCTACTCATACCTCTCCTAAAATCACTCATAGTAGAGGCTATCTCTCCTCTTGCTGTCTCCATCTCCTCTCTAGCTGCACAAATATCTGCCTTAACTACTGCTCCCTCTTCAGTTGGGGGCCTTACTTCAATTCCTACTGAAACCAGGCAGGGGGAGATACTTGATAAGGAATTAACAACACTTGTAGCAGAAGTAGCAACACCGGCAGAATCAGTTGAAAAGGATATGGACACAGTAGAAGTAGAAGCAGCAACATCAGAACCCAATGATACAGATGATTATTTTGATTTTCTTCAGTTCATAGATTCTGATATGGAGATAGATGAACAGGTCCCTAAAACTTTTGGTGATTTCATTATAAATCCATAACTGACCTTGTAAAATTGTTGAGAATTTTTGATACAGTTTATTTGAATTTTCAGCCAGAAGAGTACAATAAGCCATCAATGGCTATAATCCCATATACCTCTCCAATAAGCCCCATAGTTGCCAAGCAATTCAAGGCAAGTTTTGCTATTCCTGAAATTCCTGCAATTCCATCCCCTCCAAAAGTTGCTTCACCCATTGTATCATCCCCTCTTGCCCCAGTTTTTGTAATGGATGATTCTTCTATGCCTGATCTTGATGCATTGATCATGGATGATATTGAGGAAGAAAATAAATCAGCTGCTGAATGCACTGATGTATATAATTATCCAGCTTCTCCTCCAGTTACTTCCAAGACAGAAAAGTCAGCAATTCCTGATGACACAATAAGAGAGATTGATGCACTGTATGACAATCCACAACAATCAGATGATGATGATGATGATGATTCTGATGAGGATCCAAAGAGGAAGAAAGTTTCCAAGAAGAGAAAAGCTCCTCCACCTCCTGCCCCAAAACCCAATCCAGCAAATGACACACCCTACTATATCTTGCAGAATATAACTCCATACAAGGGTATGCCAGCATGGATTTGTCTATACAAAAATGAACAGAAGGCAAGGAAGAAGAGCAAAAGATACTCTCCTCCTCCACAGAAATTTAAGAGAGCTCCACCTCCTCCTTCTGCTGCTGCTGGTGCCTAAGGAGCTACTTATCAAAGTTCAGATGTATCTTCCAAGCCTATATCCTTCACCAGAACATATAAAATGCAGGAAAGATCATCCAAACATCATTCCCAAGGAGGAAGACAACAAAGGAATATCAGTTGTACAGAGGAAATAAAGGAAGTAGTTTATCAAAGACCATAATTCTCACCTCCCAAACAGCAAGCTCCACAACACCAATATATAAGGCACATAGAATCCCATAAGCCCAAAGGAAAATATAGTGAGGCTGCTCCTCCAAAGTCCATATACACTCAAAGTGATGAAATCCAAAAAGTGACAAGTTTCCAAGAACAATCCACACAATTCAAGCCTGTTACCCTGCTACCTCCACAAGATGATCAGTCATCTGTTAGTCGGGATGTTGATCCCAATTTCAGGATAATAAGGCTACAGGAGTTGATTGGTCTATCACGAATAAAGAAGGCTATGGAGGAAGGTGAAGATCCATCAAGGTTTATAACTAAGTCATCATATAGAGAAAGAGAAATGGATAAACTTCAAGTCACCAAGAAAGTGTTTAATCCAGCAAAATACATGACATTACATCAAGAGGCTATTGTACCCAGAACTTCTACCCTGAGTGTGATTCGAGCATCAGATCTGTACATATCAAAGAAAGAAGCTGCCAATCCAAACAAGGGAATCATTTTCACTCTACCTGGGAATAAAAGCAAAGAAGAGAAGCCAAAGGAAAAGAAGTAGAAGAAATAAAACCTGCTGTGTTTATGGTATTACTTTTAAAAAACTGTGTTCTTATGATACAAAGCTTACTGTGCATAAATATATCTGCTACATATATTATTTCATTCTCTGCCAGATATATGTTTTTCTTGCTTTGTACATTTCTTTTTATCATTGAGTCTGTAATTAGTGACCTCACCAAAATAGGGGGAGATTGTTAGATACCTAGATGGATTTGGGCTAGGTTCACTAAGTTAGGATGATATGACCCAACATATATAGCCAGGGTCATGGTTATGTCCTAGATTCTAGGTAAAGTCTAAGAGTCAACAATGCCATGGACCAGCCTTCAACACTGTCAAAGACTCAAGACTTAGAGAAATATCAAGACTTAGAAAATGAGTTCTATGTTCGTCGATCTCAGGTCGATGATCTTGGATCTCATCTCGACGAACTCAGTTCTCAGGTCTCAGGTCGACTAATTCTGGATCATATGCTTCAACATTCAACGCTAGAGAACATCTCAAATATTCTAAGTCAAGAATCAAACTCAAGTCGACGATCTTGGATCTCAGCTCGACGAACTCAGTTCTCAGGTCGACTAATTTTGGATCATATGCTTCAACACTCAATGCCATAGAACATCTCAAATATTCTAAGTCCAGAATCAAACTCAGGTCGACAAACTGTATACTCAGGTTGACGAACAACAATTCTCAGCTCGACGAACTGTGGACTCAGGTCGACGAATCTAGACTTGGTTGTTTTTCTCTCTTCTATTCCTATTATATTGCAATAATTCCTGAGTAATTAATGCTCAAATATTCTCTGAATATTACCGTTACACAGAGTATTAATTATGTTATTCATCATGATTATTGCCTGCCATTTTTCAAAGGGACAGTTGGTGAAATCAATCAATGAAAAATATTCTCAGACCGTCAGCATTGAATGCAGGAAGGATTTCGAAATCAAAAGGACTTTTACATGGAAAATATAAAAAGTGGATTCTTCCTCTTCCCATACACAAAACTGACACAGACACATAGAATTAATCAGTCGAAAAATAAGAGACAACAAAACACTCAGAGAAGAAGATAACATCAGAACTACAACAAGGATCTTCTGCTCTTGCTCTCTCTTGACAACAAAGTGCTAGAAAGAAAGAACTGCTAGACCAGAAGAAGAACAACTTTCTGAAGAAGAAGAATAACTATTCAAATCAAGAGTCTTCTTCTTCTGTCATCCTCTCAGGAACTTTCAAAGGACAACAACTACTATATCAGTCAAAGAAGTTCATGAAGATCTTCTGGTTGAAGCTAAAAGTCTGAAGGCCTATCACCCTGAAGCAACGCTCCATTTTTCTAGAATCATTATATATCTCAAGGGGAGGTGTTTGCCAACATCACATATCCACTTGAGTCTACTCACTTGTAAACCTGAGAAAGAGAAGACAAAATCATCTCTCATACCCACCTCTGTACAGGGTTTTAATTCCCTTCAAAATTATTCTGGTTCACAAGTCTCCTTCCAAAAGAATTGGGTTTGTTTTTGAGCACCTGATCAAAAGCTCATTGGTGTCAGGCACCTGATCAAAAATCTGAGTGGATTCCTACCAGGGTGGTAGAAGAGTGGATATACCCAGGTTGGGGAACCACTATAAGTTCTTGTGTTTTCTTGTTGCCCTTTTCTTTTTGTTCTTGCTGTGGCTATGCTAGTTAGGACTCCTCTATTTCATCTTAATTAGTTTTCATTCTGCAATTTTTTTATTTACTGCAAAAGTTCAAATAGTTTTCAAGGATACTCTATTCACCCCCCTCTAGAGTATTTCAGATCTAACACCTCACTTTCAAGCACCCTTGGATCCTCTCTCATCTCTTGGCGGGGTTGGTCAACTGTCCTTCTCTCATCAGCAAAGCGGCCCCTCCACAGATTATTCATGCCTCCCCGACCCTGATCCTCAGTTTGCCTCTCCCGCCCTCGAGTCGTGTGCCAATCAGCCTCCATCCACTTTTCCATCTCCAGAATATGAGGTATAGGCCCGTCGAATACAAACAAAAGAGCCTCTCTCAGGTCCTCGCAAGGGCCCTTATAGAACCTCGTTGTATACCCTGCTTTGTTCAGTTGATAGGAGTCCGCAAACCGGGCTAAGTGATTGAACTCCCAGTGGTACTCCACCACCGTCTTGTTGCCCAGCCTCAACTGTAGGAACCTGTCTTCTATCTATTCTCTTGCCGACAGTGGGACAAAGTGATCCAAAAGTGCGGTCATGAACTCCTCCCAAGTGATGTCAACAACCTCTCGATCTGTAAATGTCAAATCCAGAAGTGTCTTCCACCATCTCTTGGCATTAGACTCCAAGTAGGAGACCATCAGAGGTACCCCCTCCTCCGACGGACACCGTATCCCGGTCAACATCTTGAACATGATATTCAGCTACTCTTTCGTCCTCACGGCCGTCTCCGTCCCAATATAAGATGGGGGAGAGAGTCCTCGGAAGATGCTCAACAAATTGGCCCCCGGGTTCGGCTGTGGATCCGGAGCCTGCTTGGCCTTAAAGACCTCCAAAATGACCGTCATAGTCTGACCCATCTCCGATTGTAGAAATGAAGTAGGAGAAAGGGGTGGTGGTGCAACATTCAAAGTTTGCTGAGCTTCACCCTGAGGTGTAGGATGTGTCGGGTGCTGCATAATAAAGGGAAATTGTAAGAAGTTTGAGTTAAACCTAGTTCAAAAAAGTCGACAATTACAAGTGATCTCCCATATGGGCACACCACAACTTCTGCTTCTTAGTTTGTCCCCAAACTAAACTCGAGCGAGGGTGACCCAGGTTTAGTGGACTTTTACTCTTTCGATCGAGGTTTCCTCTGATACCAGTTTGTAAGACTCCATAACCCACAGGTTGGAGGATCGAAATCTCCCTTTGATACTAGTTTATAAGACCCCATTTTTTTAAACCACTAGGGTCTTATGCCGAGAACCGCCGCTTTGTAGTGACACCAACACAGCCAGGGAGGTCGTCACCATAAAATGTCGATCCTACCGGCCATACCGATAGCAGAAGAGTAGAATAAATATAAGAGTACATGAGTAAAATGAAACTCAATACTAGTCCACCAGAATCATATATATATAAATAATTCTCCACAAAGGGAGAGTCCATAGAAATGATAAAGAAAAGTACTAAAGAGGTCTCCTTCCCGATACATCAAAATCCTTACTACAAATCACTCAATCGCAGAAGCAAATCTATAATATCTACTAATGATTGGGACTCACTGTCCCTGGTGGATGAACTCCCGTGTTAGACTGTCCCGTCTCCAAGCGCACCAACCTCTGGGGCTGCATCTTTTGGTTCAGCTCCACGCTCCCCTAAAATTATTTGGTCAATGACCGTTAGTCTAAAAGACTAAGTCCTATCATCACCTACCCCTCCCTAATGGCTTATAGGCACCGAGTGGTGAGAAGGAAAGGGAAGGTAATGAAGGTGGAGAATAACAAAGGTATGCAGGTGGCGGCGGAACTAGTCTATCATGAGTTCATAAACAGAGAAAGTATATGTAAGAAGTAGTAGGTATGAAAAAAGTATACACAAGAATAAGTGAGCAAGTATAGTATAAGAAGGTAAACTAAGTAAGTAACCATGACCTATATGAATGCCCATACAAACCTATACACCAAGGGGTCATTTTGCAAGACCTATTGTATAGTGTCCCATACCATTTTATATAATAGGTGTCTGGGGTTATATGCAATGATGATACTATGACATGAAAGTATGCTATGATGTGAATCATGCAAGTGCAACACATACACTTGACTTTAGGCACACAGACCTTTAGTTCCCCTTTTCTGGATCCTAACCTACCGGGATACCTTTGTAGTGGCAAACGAAAGCGGTGGGTTGGGCCTCACCAACTTCTAAACCGGTATCAACACTACCAATCAGACCTATCATATGCCTCAATGCTGGTGTACTAAGAGGAGCCCCTACATACTCTTGCCGGCTATGCACCATACTTTACTTGGCCAAGTGTTGAACCATACTTACCGAGTCAATGTATTGGTGTTGGTGTGACGACCCTCCAATACCGAAGACCCACCACAATATATCTTATGCACATGCAACCTTAATATACTTTTCCACCGAGCCAAAGCTCCCCGGACTATCCCGTCTATCACAATTATCTACCGAGCCAAAGCTCCCCAGACCAACCTATCTGTCACAAATATCTACCGAGCCATCGGCTCGCCGGGCAAACCTGACCATCACTAAAACCACCGAGCCTACTGCTCGCGAGACCCAACCTAACTCCCACAACACCGGGGAGTGTGAGTGTAAGTGAAATCCTACTTATGCTAGTTTCTCTTAAAAATTTTATTATGCTTACGGTTTAGGTTAGCCCAGGACTGCCCAAGGTATTCCTGGTGAAGGGCTCACACAGGGAACTAGGAACTATGATCGTAGCTGAAGCCCATCGTTCCCTTTCACAAGGCACTTTCTATTATTTGTTATTACCCAATTCCCGATCCATTTTAATTTTATACTAGATCTAACCCTAGTGTATTTTGACTCTCTTTCTCTCTATAGGAAAGAAGACCTTTCGTCGATCCCGAGCACCATCTAACACTTGCCAACCCAACAATCCCCTCATAATGACTCTTAATGAAGCTCACTTTTTCATCTTACCAAATCAGCATATATTACTCCCATCTTTCTATGACAATCCCCCATGTTATCACAATTTCCGCAGTTTTACTAAATGTAGACCAACATAAGCAATATGATGTACATGATAGGAGGTACTCTAAATTTTCATCCAAATGCCCTAAGATAATTATTGTGGGTCTTTCATTACACATTTAGCCTAAATCAAGAAACTTGTAATTTTTCTAATTAATTTAACATTTATTAGATTTTCCCAAAAGTTAGGCCATGGGTAATTTTGAACATGAAGTACTAGATTTCCTTAAGTTATGGCCACCAAAAAATCATGATCACTATGTGATGCCAAAATAACATAGAATAACAAGTTTCAAAAACTTTCAGAAAAGTATTGGCCCCTAAATAATTAAATCAAGATAATCCAAATAATTAGAGTTAATGAAGGGAGTACCATAAATTATGGTCCAAAAATTATAAAAAATTACCAAAGCCTTATAATGATCTTAAAACACTACTGACTAAGTTTCAAGAAATTCCAAGATTATTGAGCCATGAATAAAAATACTTCAAATAATTTCATTAAAGTGCACTTAGTGAAGCAACATTGTTGGGTACATTGGAAAATGTGTACCTGATTTGAAGAAGCCTAACTTAGCTTAATGATATACATCAAGGTGTATTTGATGTTGTTTTAAGTTGACATATGCAGGTGAAGAAGTATTAAAGAATACAGGAAATTATTCTAAGTCCATGTGTCGACACCTGAAGAAATTGTGTCGACACTTCAGAATAATTGTGTCGACACTTGAAGGAAGCTATGTCGACACAGAGAAAGATAGTCGACCACATTTGTGTCGACACTGGGAAGCAGTGTCGACTCACAGAAAGATAGTCGACCACATTTGTGTCGACACTGGGAAGCAGTGTCGACTAACTGAAAGATAGTCGATCTCATCTTTGTCGACACTGGGAGGATGTGTCGACACATTGAGACAGAGTCGACACACATTGGCAGAAGTTAACAATACTTGTGTCGACACCAGAAGACTGAGTCGACACATATTGGCAGGATTGACATTTGCTGAGTCGACACTTGAAGGCACAGTCGACACATATTGAGTTCTAAATCTACAACAACTGTGTCAACACACAGGACTTGTGTCGACACACTGCAAAGTCAAGACCAAATTATTTTCTGAAGAAAGATGAAGTGTTGAGTCGACACAAATTCTCTGTGTCGACTCATTCTCAAGATGAAGTTCTGAAGAAGCTGTGTCGACTTAAAGGCAAACTTGTCGACATCATCAAAGGCTGTGTCGACACCAAAGTTACTTGTGTCGACACATATAGACAGTTGGTCTCGACACTTCCTGACAGTCTGTCTCAACACTTTGCTGACCAAGACTAAGGCACAGGATCTGTTTGAAGACTTGACAGCTATGGGTTGCAGCCAGTTAACTGATGTTGTCAGACTCGTCAGAAGACAGTTATAAACCGGATCAGCCGGTTACCATTAAGAAGGTCTATAAATAGACAGATTCAAAGAGAAGTAACAAGAGATTGAATTTTGGCAATCAACTTGAGAAATCAAATCAAGGAGTAATACACAAAAGAAGATCTTCATCAGAAGATCTAAGAAGACGATCTCAGGATCGATCTAAGAAGAGTTCTATCAAGAATTCAGAAGTGTCATCAAAGGTGTTGGATAGAGAGAGATTCAGCCATTTGAAGAAGAAGAAGGAAGCCATCACTGGTTTCTCAAGAAGCTGTTTGGGAAATCAACTCAGCTAAGTTCAGATTCAAGAAGCTTTGAAGAAAGCTCAGATTCAGTTGATTTCATTCTTCAGCTGATCAAGAACTGCCTTGTCCTCTCTCTCATCAAGGGCAAGTTAATATAAACTTCTTTTCTAATTTCTGTAGGATCTGTCAATATAGATCTGAGTTGTAAGCCTGTGTTATAAAGGCTGAGTGAAGGAGAGTTGATCTCTGAGTGGTAGGGCTGTTTGCCTGAGTGTAGGAGAAGGTTCTTCTCTGAGTTGTAGGCCTTGTGATAAGGCTGAGGTAGGGCTGTTGAGCCTGAGTTGTAGGAACCTTTTCAGGTTCTGAGCTGTAGGATCTGTGGATCTGAGTAAAGAGGAAGTTTGGCCGAATCTAGCATACTGCTAGATAGGTGAAGGGGGAAAGTGGACGTACCCAAACCTTGGGGAACCACTATAAAACTGTGTGCAATCTGTGTTGTATGATTTTCTGTGATTCCTGTGCTGAGTGTATTAATTCTGTAATTGAATTCTGCCTAAAAGTGTAAACAAGCATAAGAACCTATTCACCCCCCCCCCTCTAGGTGTTTAGGTTGTCTTGAAAGTAAAACCATCAAGTGGTATCAGAGGGAGGTTGCTCAAAAAGGACTTAACAGTCTGAGGTAGATCTGAAAGGAAGAATCAAGATTCAAGAAGATGAGTTCTAGAGAAAATCACAAGGAGTTAGGGTCAATGAAGTTACCCATCTGCAGGAAGGAAATCTTTGGAATTTGGAAAGAAAGAGTCAGATTGTTCATGGAAGCATCTGACCCAAGAATATACATCACAGTTCAGGAAGGACCCTTCATTCCAATTAAGGTATCAGTTCTTGATGCTAATATTCAAACTCCAAAGAGTTATTCTGAAATGACCAAGGATGAAATAATTTTGGCAACCATGGACAAGAGAGCTCAGAATATTATTGTGAGTGTAATAGATGATTCTACATTTCAGAATCTGATTCACTGCAAGACCTCCAAAGAAATGTGGGACACCTTGATTGTCTACATGGAGGGATCTGAAGAAGTAAGACAGGATAGGAAGTCTATGCTCAACCAGGAATATGAAAGTTTTAGACAAGGAAAAAGTGATAGCATAACTGAATGCTATAAGAAATTCTATAGAATTGTGAATGAGTTAATGTCCTATGGAAGAGTCTTCAGTACCTATGAACTGAATGACAAATTCTTAAGATCCTTGACAAAGGATTGGGACACAAAGATCTGTGCCATAAGAGAAGTGGCTAAACTGGCAGAGATTTCTCCTCCAACCTTGTTTGGAAAGTTGCTATCCTATGAAATGCAACTTATGGTGAGGAAGGAGGAGGAAAAGAATTCAAAAGGAGAGCATAGAGAGAAGACAGTGGCCTTCAAGGCAGAAGCCACTAGAAAGAATAGGAGGATATCATCATCTCCTCCTAAGGAAGTTGAAGAAGTTAGTTCTGAAAATTCAGAGAATCAGGGTTCAGAAAGTTGTGAGTCAGATGCAGATTTTGCTGCATTTACAAGGCAATTCCAAAGATTCTTAAAGAAGAAGCAGTGGAGGTCTAGGCCCTCCTCATCATAGCAAGTTGATGACTATTATCAGAAGAAAAAGTCATCAAGGAAAGAAAAGAGCAGAACAAAGCCCAGCAAGGCCACTACTTCAAAGATTGTCTGCTATTATTGCAATAGGCCTGGACATGTAGTGGCTGACTGTCCTGATAAGAGAAAGGAGTCATCAGACAAGAAGAAGACTTATCAAAAGGGCAAGAAGGAAAAATCCTTTGTTGCAAAGAAGGAAAAGAGCCTAACAGATAAATCAACTTCAGAATCAGAATCTGAAGCTGAAGCATATATTGGACTGTATGCTGCTACTGAAGAAGAGGAGTTCATGCAATTGCTAGACTCCATCTATGAACAAGAGGATCATCATTGCATGGGACTGATGGTAGGAGTAGAAGAAGACATGTGCCAGAATCAGTCTGGTCCTAGTAAGGTACTATGTCCTTCAATAAAATCTGTTTGTAGTACAAGTGCAGAATCAGTTACATCTGCATCAAGTGATATAGATGCATTTGAATCTGAAGGAGATGTCTATCAATTGATAGATAAGTATGGGGACTTGTTGCAGGCCCTTAAGAAAAGTAAGAACCTGGTTAAATCTCAGGCTCAGGAAATTGCTGATCTAAGGGTAGCTGCAACTGAGTTAGAGAAAGTAATTGATCAGAAGTTAAATGAAATTGCCAAGCTGAAGAACATAACTATTATTCAGATGGGCACAATTAATTATACCAATGATCAAGTGAAGAGTCTGGAGGCCAGACTAAGAATAGAAAAAGATTTAGTGGCTAGTTACTCTAAGCCAAAGTCTGTCTTACCCTTGATAGATGAATTTGTGACTCAAAAGGGTAAGGCAGGATTAGGATTCAAAGGTAACCCCAGGGCAGCCCAATTCAAGAGGAAAGGTAAAGCTCCTGTCAAGCCACTAAACCTTTCAGTCCCTATTAAGTTTAGAAAGGTGCAAGTGCCTTCTAACCAATATGATCATGAAAATATTCATGGTCATTTTAAGACTAATGTTCTGATTAACAAGGGTGTAAATGACAACAGGCCTATCCATGTTCATAAACCCAATGGTTATAAGAAATCAGTGGGTGAAGCTGCTGCAGCACCAGCAATGGACAGAAATTCTTCTGTCAAGGGTGTATCTAGATCTAGATACAATAAGTTTGAATGTTGGTGTTGTGGCAAGAGAGGCCATTTTGCATTAGACTGCTGGCATAACACAAGTGTTAGAAAGAACAATAGTCTACCTGTTAGAAGAGATAATGGTAGCTTTGTTAATGCTAACCTGAACCAAGGACCCAAGACTTTCTTGGGTTCTAAGGGTAAGTAAATCTGTGTTGCAGGAAAGTCCAAGTGGCCATGCCCCTATTTGGTACTTGGACAGTGGTTGTTCCAGGCACATGACTGGGACAAAGGGGCTGCTGAAGGAGTATACATCTGTCAAAGATGGACCTAAAGTGATCTTTGGTGGATCTGAAAAAGGAATCATCAAAGGGTTTGGTAACATTTCTTCTAACCTAATTACTATCACCCAAGTGGCTTATGTAAAAGGTTTGAAACACAATCTAATAAGCATAAGCCAGCTGAGTGATTTAGGATATGACATTTCATTTGTTAAGGATGGATGTCATATCAAAAGTTCAAGTGATCAAGAGATCATATTGACTGGGTATAGGAAGAGAAATGTATATTGTCTTAATTTTGTATGTGAGAATAAGGCTTCTCCCATCTGTCTTGTAGCTGATGACAATGCTTCTCATTGTGTTAAGTGGCACAAGAGATTGGCTCATCTTAACTACAAGACAATTGGCCAACTCTTTAGCAAAGAGTTAGTGAGGAATGGTCCTCATGTTAAGTGTATAAAGGAAGGAATATGCTCAGCTTGTCAAAAGGGCAAGCAGACAAAATCCTCCTTTCATAGCCTTGAAAACAAGGATTCTGTGAGGTGCTTATACCTCTTGCATATGGATCTTTTTGGTCCTATGCCAGTTCATAGTCTAGGTAGGAAGGTCTACACTTTTGTGGTTGTAGATGACTATTCTAGATTTACATGGGTGTTCTTTCTGAGACAGAAATCAGAAACCCCAAGTGTCTTACTCAATTTTGTGAAGCAAATTCAGAATGAACTGAATAGTACAGTGGTCAAACTTAGAAGTGACCATGGTACTGATTTTCAATCTGAAAGCATGACAAAGTTATGTGAAGACTTTGGGATTTTCCAAGAGTTCTCCTCACCTAGAACACCACAGTAAAATGGCATTGCTGAAAGAAAAAATAGAACATTAATTGAAGCTGGTAGAACACTATTGAGTGATACCTCTCTTCCAGAATATTTCTGGGCTGAGGCAGTAAACACTGCTTGTCATGTAATCAATAGGGCTTCTATCACCAAAAGCCACAAAATGACTCCCTATGAGATTATGAAAGGCAGAAAACCAAATCTATCCTACTTTAGGATCTTTGGTTGCAAGTGTTATATACTTAACAATGGCAAGTCATATTTGACTAAGTTTGCAGCCAAATCCCAGGATGAGATATTTGTTGGGTACATCACAAATAGTAAGGCCTATAGAGTCTTCAACTTGACTACTCAAGTTGTAGAGGAGTCTGTTCATGTTGTATTTGATGAAATAAGATTAATCAACTGTGAGTTGTCTTGTAGATCAAATGATTCAACAGGTATAAGAAAAAGTATAGACAAACTCTCCATTGCTGAAGCAATAAAGGAAGATGAAGCATTGGAAAATGAAGGCTATCGTCTAGGGGGAGTACAAGACTCAATAAGAGCTGATGAAAACCAAGAGGTTCAGCATGAAGAAGGAGTTGGAGATGTTCAACAAGAAAGGAATCTACCTCCAGCTACAAGACATTTAAGAGATCATCCAGCTGATCAGATTATAGGTGATCCAAGACAGGGAGTGCAGACTAGAAGCAGAAATCAAAGCATAGACCTGCATTCAAGTTTCCTGTCTCAAATGGAGCCTAAGAAGTTTGAAGAAGCCATCCAAGACCAGCACTGGACTGATGCTATGCAAGAGGAGCTGAATCAATTCAGAAGGTGCAATGTCTGGGAGCTTGTTCCTAAACCAAGAGGCCACAACATAATATGCACAAAGTGGATTTATAGGAACAAATTGGATGAGAGTGGAATAATAGTGAAGAATAAAGCAAGATGGGTTGCAAAAGGATACAGGCAGGAAGAAGGGATTGACTTTGATCAAACCTTTGCCCCAGTAGCAAGGTTGGAGGCAATCAGAATGTTCCTTGCCTATGCAGCATATCAAGACTTTAAAGTGTACCAGATGGATGTGAAATCAGCATTCCTGAATGGTGATTTAAAAGAGGAAGTCTATATAGAGCAGCCATCAGGTTTACTAGATCCTCTTAAACCTGATTATGTCTATAAGCTTAGAAAAGCTTTGTATGGGTTAAAGCAAGCCCCAAGGGCTTGGTATGAAACCTTGTCTACTTTCCTTATTGAGAATAAATTCTCAAGAGGAAAAACAGACAAAACTCTATTCCTTAGGGAATCCAAAGGTAAGATCATCTTAGTTCAGATCTATGTTGATGACATAATCTTTGGATCTACTGAAAACAACCTTTGTAAAAAATTTGCCAAACTTATGCAAGGGAAGTTTGAGATGAGCAGTTTGGGGGAACTTAAGTTCTTCTTGGGACTCCAAGTAAGATAGACTGATGATGGCCTATCCATATCCCAGTCTAAGTTCACCAAAGAATTAATTAAGAAGTATGGTATGGAGTCATCCTCCACTATGAGAACTCCTATGGGAACAAGTATGCCTATATGCAAAGATGATGCAGGTAAACCTGTTGATGAATCTTTGTATAGAGGAATAGTTGGCTCACTACTATATCTCACTGCTAGTAGACCAGATATTATGTATGCTACATGTGTCTGTGCTAGGTACCAAGCCTGCCCTAAAGAATATCATTATATTGCAGTCAAAAGGATTCTGAGATATCTTAAGGGCACACCTAATCTAGGCCTTTGGTACCCTAGGAATAGAGATTTTCTACTAACAGGTTATTCAGATGCAGACTTTGCAGGCTGTAGAGAGGATAGAAAGAGTACAACAGGTACTTGTCAATTCTTGGGAGGAAGATTGATATCTTGGAGTAGTAAGAAGCAGACCAGTGCGGCTATATCCACAGCTGAGTCAGAATATGTTGCTGCTGGCAGCTGCTGTGCACAACTATTGTGGATACAGCATCAGCTTAAAGATTATGGTATTCAAGTAAGTAGAACACCTCTTTTGTATGATTCTAAGAGTGCAATTTCTATTGCTAATAATCCTGTTTCTCATAGTAGAACTAAGCATATAGAAATTAAATACCATTTTCTTAGAGAACATGTAGAAAGAGAAGACATCATATTGGAATTTGTTAAAACAGATTATCAAATAACAGATGTATTTACTAAGCCACTGGATGAAACAAAATTCAATAAATTTAACATTAAATTAGGCATGCTGACCATTGATTAGTTTATCAACAAACTTACAAGTAACATATTAGATTATCAAGTGGTCTCAAGTGGTATTGACATAAACAGAAATTGGCTAAGTAAAATAGTGTCGACACATTCAGTGATAATGTGTCGACTCAGTGAAGTCATGACGACTAGTCAGAGAATATGTGTCGACACAGAGAATTTGTGTCGACACTTAAGAATCAAATAGTCGACTCATCCAGGAATGTAGTGTCGACTTCACCAGAATAGTGGTGTCGACACTTACAGATTTTGTGTCGACACTTATCCTAAGAGTCGACACAGAATTTCTGATGCTCTACTATGTCTCTCAGGTGTCGACATATCCACAATTGGTGTCGACACATAGTAGACAGATTTGTTGTCGAGACAATAGAAGTTTGTGTCGACACATTCCATCTGTGTCAACACATATAGACTGTTTTTGCCCGCCTTTTGATCTTCTTTCAATAGAAGGTATAAATAGGTCAAGAACTTATTCTGTCGGCACGCTTACAAAGTTTTCGAGACTGAAACCCTGTGTCAACATTCTCTCTCTCTCTCTTCTCTCAAGCTTTCTCGTCTGATCAATGACGCCAAAGGTTGCAGATAACGTCAATGAAGGATATGATTTGGTGCGCAATGGCTTTGCGGATGCCCCGACAGATGTTCAAAGGATTGTCAATCTCATTTCTGAGTCTGGATTAGAGTTTCTAGTTTCTGAACCGACAAAGATCTGGAAGAAGGAGGTGATTGAATTCTTTACCTCTGCATCAGTGGATTCAGATGGTCTCAAGATCAAAGCCACAGTTCATGGGTCAAAGGTGAAAATTACCCCAAGAAGTTTAAGAAAGATTCTCAAATTACCTATCATTGAGAATGAAGAAGAAGTCCCTGCTTCTAAGTCAAGAGAGGCTCTCCAATGGTGTGGATTGGATCCAACCCTGAAGATTGGAGCTGCTTTCAACAGAAAAGGGATGAATCAACAAGGAAAATTTTTGTCTGAAGTGGTTGGCAAGGTGATTCTGTGCAAACCAGGTGGACATGATAGGATTTCAGCCTATATGTTCAGCCTAATGACCAGAATTGTGTTAACAATTCCAACTGACTGTTCAGCTGTAATATTTGATAAAATCAAGGAAGGAATCAAGAAGCCAAATCTAGCTAGAATTATGAGTTTATACCTGATTGGAGTGATCCCTGAGGTTATGCAATAACTGCCTGGGACAAAGATTAATCACATGAGGAAAATGGATACAAGATTATTTTCAAGGTGGGATAGGGTGCTGTCTAAAGATGTGCCTGATGAGAGCAGGCAGGACACCCCTGTGAGATCCCCTACACATGATCTAAGCACTGCCCAGCATCAAGAAGAGCAAGTGAGAAAGCAGGTTGAAGATCAGCCTGAGTCTGTTCAAGCTCACACTCCTGCCCAGAATGTATCTACTTCTGAACAGGTAAAGGGAGAGGAAGTGAGTTTTTCTGCCAAGGTCATTCCTAATATTTTTACTCCTGCACAGGTACAGGGGGAGCAAGTGCATTCTCCTACCCAGGAAATTCGACATACTGAACAAGTGTAGGAGGTGCAAATGTCTGACCATGTGCAAGAGGAAGACCAAATTGATCTATCAAAAGATTTGAATATTGCAGATCTGGATGATTCAACATCTGTTCCAGCTCAGAAGGAATACACTCTAGATGAGTTATTTCCAAATGTTGAAATTGCTACTGATATAGTAGAGGAGGAACAAGATATTGAGAAGGTACTAGACATGGAGATAGAGCAAGAAATAGAGAAAGAGCAAGAAATTGAGGAGGAGCAAGAAGTTGAGGGGGAGCCTGTGCATGTTGAGGCTGAACAACAAGGCACTGAGACAGATATTCCTCTTCTTTCTCCTGACAGAGTTCAAATTGACAGTTCATCTGATTTTGAGAATGAAGAAGCCAGACTGGCTAAGAAGAAAAAGCTCATGGTCTTTAAGAGAAGGAGCAAAAGCTATAAGCAGACTCTACAGACTACAACTCTCCAATCTCCTTCTGATTTCAATTATAACAAGTTTATGGTAGATTTGCAAGTTAAGTTAGATGACCACAGGTTGGCTGTTGAGAAGTATGTTGATGAGATCAATAAATCCCTTCAATTTGACTTGGCTCAAGATATTAAATCTATTAGATTTAAAGTAAATATGAATAAGAAGGAGATGACAGATTGCTTCCATAAGGGAGGTAATGCTGTGGTGTTTTTGGCTAATCAACAGCAGTCTATCATCCCTAAAGTGGATGATATTGTTTTAAAGCAAGGTTATGTTTTGGAGAATCAGCTGAGGATGAATGATAATTTGGCTGAATCTCACCAAGAAATTATTGATGAGTTGAAAAAGACTACTACAGGGCTGACTGAAGCAAGAGCAAAGGAGATGGAAGAGTTTAATAAGAAACTTCAAGATGCCATTGAATCAGTTAAAACTGCTATCACCACATCTCAAAAGGACATATCTAACAAGCTTCAAAGGTTGAAACCCTATTTTAAAGAGGGTGTGAATTATCTGGATGGCCAGATCAGATTTCAGAAGGAAGATCTAAGAGATCATATTACCAGAGAAGTCATAAAGGGGGAGAGGTTGCTAGTTCATGCTGGCTCAGAGCACACCAAATGGGTGACAAATAGTATTCGAGCCACATTGGGATATCCACCTTTGTGTGATGATGCTATGGTGGCTGAGTCAGGAATTCAAACAGGTCTACTTGAAGGCAATCAACCTGAGATTGCCCAAGTCATTTACCCTCCTCCAGATTTTGATATGATTGATCAGCAAGTTCAGGATATGTATAGTCCTCCAAAGGAGGTTACCAAGGTTATTATTGAAAAAGTTGATAAGCCTGATGCCAACTTGAAAGAACAGCAAGATGCTCTACTATCCAAGAAAAGATTTAGAGAGCAGGCTGAACTTAAGCCAGATTTTGAGCAGTGGAGCCCTACTTCAAGAAATATTATACTAACTGCATGGAAGGCTATAAAGGACCAAGAACATGAAAGAGGAAAGTGGTATAATGAAATGGAATGGCAAAAGTTTGAAGCTAGGCAGGAAGCCATAGTACAGTTCAGGAGAAAAGCCAAGATGGGAAGGCTGCCACCAAATGCTCAGGAGCCGAGCAAGTACTTTCCAAAGCCCTTTCATTACTTTGAAAGGCAATGGCTCAAGGAAGAAGCACAGAAGAAAGCTGAGCTAAAAGGCAAGAAGCCAGCTGAAGTTGTTGAAGCTCCTGTGAAGGCTCAAATCCAATCTGGCAAAGGAATTGTCATAAAAGAGCCTGATCTGTCTTAGTTCTAAGTTCTTTCAAATGTGTTTTGTAATGTTTTGTTTAATCATTCAATGTAAACATCTATAATCAAACATTACCAAGTTATAAACAAAATTTTGTTTGGAATCACATATTCATGTTCACTCTGTGATGAATTGTTAAAATTTTGTTTATATTAAGTATTCCTGTAATGTCATACATCATCATATTATTTTTTTTATATATATAAATGGTGTATATCATTAACTAAAAGGGTTATGACTTCTCCAAATAGGGGGAGATTGTTGGGTACATTGGAAAATATGTACCTGATTTGAAGAAGCCTAACTTAGTTTAATGATATACATCAAGGTGTATTTGATGTTGTTTTAAGTTGACATATGCAGGTGAAGAAGTATTAAAGAATACAGGAAATTATTCTAAGTCCATGTGTCGACACCTGAAGAAATTATGTCGACACTTCAGAATAATTGTGTCGACACTTGAAGGAAGCTGTGTCGACACAGAGAAAGATAGTCGACCATATTTGTGTCGACAATGGGAAGCAGTGTCGACTCACAGAAAGATAGTCGACCACATTTGTGTCGACACTGGGAAGCAGTGTCGACTAACTGAAAGATAGTCGATCTCATCTTTGTCGACACTGGGAGGATGTGTCGACACATTGAGACAGAGTCGACACACATTGGCAGAAGTCAACAATACTTATGTCGACACCAGAAGACTGAGTCGACAAATATTGGCAGGATTGACATTTGCTGAGTCGACACCTGAAGGCAGAGTCGACACATATTGAGTTCTGAATCTACAACAACTGTGTCGACACACAGGACTTGTGTCGACACACTGCAAAGTCAAGACCAAGTTATTTTCTGAAGAAAGATGAAGTGTTGAGTCGACACAAATTCTCTGTGTCGACTCATTCTCAAGATGAAGTTCTGAAGAAGCTGTGTCGACTTAAAGGCAAACTTGTCGACATCATCAAAGGCTGTGTCGACACCAAAGTTACTTGTGTCGATATATATAGACAGTTGGTCTCGACACTTCCTGACAATCTGTCTCAACACTTTGCTGACCAAGACTAAGGCACAAGATTTGTTTGAAGACTTGACAGCTGTGGGTTACAGCCAGTTAACTGATGTTGTCAGACTCGTCAGAAGACAGTTATAAATCGGATCAGCCGGTTACCATTAAGAAGGTCTATAAATAGATAGATTCAGAGAGAAGTAACAAGAGATTGAATTTTGGTAATCAACTTGAGAAATCAAATCAAGAAGGAGTAATACACAAAAGAAGATCTTCATCAGAAGATCTAAGAAGACGATCTCAGGATCGATCTAAGAAGAGTTCTATCAAGAATTCAGAAGTGTCATCAAAGGTGTTGGATAGAGAGAGATTCAGCCATTTGAAGAAGAAGAAGGAATCCATCACTGGTTTCTCAAGAAGCTGTTTGGGAAATCAACTCAGCTAAGTTCAGATTCAAGAAGCTTTGAAGAAAGCTCAGATTCAGTTGATTTCATTCTTCAGCTGATCAAGAACTGCCTTGTCCTTCTCTCTCTCATCAAGGGCAAGTTAATACAAACTTCTTTTCTAATTTCTGTAGGATCTGTCAATACAGATCTGAGTTGTAAGCTTGTGTTATAAAGGCTGAGTGTAGGAGAGTTGATCTCTGAGTGGTAGGGCTGTTTGCTTGAGTGTAGGAGAAGGTTCTTCTCTGAGTTGTAGGCCTTGTGATAAGGCTGAGGTAGGGCTGTTGAGCCTGAGTTGTAGGAACCTTTTCAAGTTCTGAGCTGTAGGATCTGTGGATCTGAGTAAAGAGTAAGTTTGGCCGAATCTAGCATACTGCTAGATAGGTGAAGGGGGAAAGTGGACGTACCCAAGCCTTGGGGAACCACTATAAAACTGTGTGCAATCTGTGTTGTATGATTTTCTGTGATTCCTGTGCTGAGTGTATTAATTCTGTAATTGAATTCTGCCTAAAAGTGTAAACAAGCATAAGAACCTATTCACCCCCCCCTCTAGGTGTTTAGGTTGTCTTGAAAGTAAAACCATCAAACATTCTTATAAAATCATCCAATTGACATGTGAATTTTTTTTTAAACTTCATTATGCCCTAAAAAGTTCTCTAGCCAAGTAACACCATTTTCAAACAAGATATAATATTTATTATATATTTATTAATGTAGGGCATACTAGTTCACTTAACACATGAAGTACTAAGAGAAAATACCCAAATGATCCAAATAATTTACTAGTTACTCTAAATGATATTTAATTAACCTTGCCAGAGTTTCATATCATTCTAAGTTAACCTAACCATGGTTATTTCAAAATCATCAAAAAGGGCAAGGTGGAGATTATACCTACATGTATGATCTACTGTTTCCTAGACATCCTATAATAAATCTCAGAGGTCAATATCACTATAAAGTTACTTCTACCAAAATCCCATGAAGAACCAAGATCATATGACCATCCTATATTTTCATAAAATGTATAGGCCTAAACTATCCCTAATTGGTTTAAGATGTGTGCCTAAGTCTAAGTGTCACCAAATTCCTTCCTACGACATTTCATTACCCTAAGATCACATGGACTAAACACCAATCCAATGCAAGGAAATTTCACCCCATGTCCTTCACAAACCCCAAATGGTCAACCTTAGGGTTTGAACTAGGTTTCTAGGGTAAATCCACCCTAATCCACCCTAAAATCCATATGAGGGTGTTTAAACTAACCATGGAGCTCTGGCCAAAGTACAAACTCCTTTGGGTGAGAATTGACCCCTCTATGCCCCAAATACTCTTTGCCCTAAATTTCCCTTAAGGGGACAAACTTTGGTCTCACCAAAACCTATTCAAATCTAACCCAATTGGGCTGAGATTTTTATCATGGTCATGCCAAGACCTTAAGAGTTAGACACCAAAAATTTTTGTGGGTTTAGAGGTCATTAGACCCCTTAAATAGTTCATACATGGATTATTAAATTTCTACAAAACTTTAGGAAAATGATTTCCAAAAATTCCCATTTTTGGTTATGTTTTAGGTATAGGCAAGAGTGACCCCCATCCAAAATTTCTATTCATTTGGATGGCTAGATAGATGGGGGCACTCAAAAAAATCTATGACCTAGCCTAGGTATAGACCTCACCAAAATGAGTGTTGTTGTCTGACCTGAACTCCAAATTTTTTCAAACAAATTTTAAAGTATACTAGACTCATAGGGCTACAACTTTCATGTAGACCACTTTTACTGTAGGGGACCCTACATATTTTTAATAATAAATTTAAAACAGCCCAATAACTGTGATGGAAAAAACATAAATCAAAACTTAATATACTAGATCTAACACAGATCTTAAAGCAAATCGAGTGGCTCCTAGTTTTCTTCTTCCTCCAGCCAACGGATGAGATTAGCCCAACCTGGAGCTTATTCCAAGCCCATTTGACTACCACCCAGCCAACTCCCTGGCTGGCCACCACCTCCACCACCTCCGTTGAGGCGGGGGCTATCGCCGGGCGGTAATACGGTTGCCGGAGTGTCGGTTTCAAGTGAACCCGAGAGGAAGCCGAAATCCGAAAGTTCATGGAATTTGATGCTTGGAATCAGCTCAACTGAGCCCGATTCTTATTTCTAAAGATTCCTAAGATCTAACCCATGAAGAAGGTGTAGAGGAGGACCTGATTTGCGGCCTGAAGACGTACACTTTGCCTCCTCACCATTTCTGACCATCAAACATTGGCTCCTCTGCAACCTCTACACCAACCTCAACGAGAATGAAAAGGAATTGGGGAAACGATTGCCCTTGCCCCGGTGAAGGTCCTTAAAGAGGGAATTTGGGAGAGGAGCCTTGTAACTCCCAAATGTCATCACTCCATTAATGACCATTAACTCCACCCCTTTGATTTCAACCAAATTAAGGGGCTGAACCAAATTAACGGTCGGACACCTCCAGAAACTCCTCCTCTCCCTCAAATGAATAAAGGCCCCATAAAAGTGGGAGTTATGGAGCCTCCATGGCCATGATGGCCATTAATCTCAAGTTTTTCTCTGTCCTCAAAATCACCAATTTCAGAAGCTTAGTCTGACAAATTTTGTTCTATTCGCCGAACTCCGCTCGATAAATCTGCTCTATTCATCGATCTCCGTTCGATGAATATGCCCCGTTCGACGAAGGCTGATCCTTGTTAAGCGACTTACTCTATTCGTCTATCTCCGTTCGACAAACTTTGAACCCAGTTCAGCACTTACTCCGTTCGTCAAGCTCCGATCGACGAATGCTGAACCTATTTTAACAACCTGCTCTATTCGTCGAACTCCGTTCGACGAACTCTAAACCCATTTCATCACTTACTCTGTTTGTCGAGCTCCATTCGACGAATGTTGAACCTAGTTTAGCAACTTGCTCTATTCGTCAAACTCCGTTCGACGAACTTTGATCCCAGTTCAGCACTTATTACGTTCATCGAGCTCCGTTTGACGAATGTTGAACCTAGTTTAGCAACCTGCTCTGTTCGTCGAACTCCATTTGATGAACTCTGAACCCAGTTCAGCACTTACTCCGTTCGACGAATATTTACCGAGCTCGACGAATTCCTCCGTTCGATGAATTCTACCGGTTCTATGATTTCTAAATATTTGGTAAATGAGACTTACAATTTGCAGCCCAAGGTGTTTCACACCCTATTTCCCATGTTTCGCCCAAACCCTTTAGTGCTTCCCAGGGTTTTGTCATGACCCAATCATGACAAAACCATCCTAGGGGTCTAGAAGTCTGAGGGATGTTACAGGATGTACTCTAGATAGAGGAACCACTATAAATTCTCTGTGTGTTGTGATTTGCTTGTGCTCGTGTTGTGTTATGAGATTTGAATGTGCTATGTTTTGTGGTTTAATTGTGTTGATTTATTGTGAATCTTATTTCTCAAGAGCATTATCTACTGAATATAATATTTGCTGAACAGTTAATCTAAGTGACAAATAATTTTAAAAGACACATATTCACCCCCCTCTAGATGATTATCTACCCATAGGATTATCTTTCAAATGGTATTAGAGGGAGGTTTTTCAAGAAAGACTTAACAGTCAGAAAAAGATCCAAAGGATAGTTTAAAAATATCAGATCTAATGGCTTCTGAATCTCACAGAGAAGTCAGCAATATGAAAGTGCAAATATGTACTAAGGATAACTTTGCTATATGGAAGCAGAGAGTGAGATTGTTTATGGAGGCTTCAGATCCCAGAATCTTAGTCATTGTACAAGGACCATGTATTCTAATGAAGATATCTGTCCTAGATGCAAATGTTCAAACTCCTAAGAAACTATCTGAAATGACAAAGGATGAGGTAGTTCTTGCCACCATGGATAAAAGAGCTCAAAACATAATTGTCAGTGCAATGGATAATTCAACTTTTCAGAATC
Source organism: Platanthera zijinensis (assembly GCA_039513925.1). Taxonomy (NCBI): domain Eukaryota; kingdom Viridiplantae; phylum Streptophyta; class Magnoliopsida; order Asparagales; family Orchidaceae; genus Platanthera; species Platanthera zijinensis. The sequence goes on from CM077086.1 coordinate 86,709,928, forward strand.
TAGTGCACTGTAAAACATCAGAGGAGATGTGGGACACTCTCATAGTCTATATAGAAGGCACATAAGAAGCAAGAGATGACAGAAAGTCTCTACTAAATCAACAGTATGAGTCATTCAAACAAGGAAAGACAAATTCTATAGAACTATGTTATGAAAAGTTTCTTAGAATAGTAAATGACTTACATAATTATGGCAGAGAATTATCAAATTATGAGCTTAATGACAATATTCTGAGATCCCTAAATAAAGAATGAGACATCAAGATTTGTGATGTAAGAGAAATGGGGAATATGAGAAACATGTTACCCTAAGACTTATATGGGAAGCAATTAGCTTCAACTAAATTCTAGAAAAGCTGAAGTTGAATCTGCCAGAAGTTAAACTAAGACTAAATTGGTGGCCTTCAAAGCAGAAACATCAAACAAGTCTAGAAGAGAAATCTCATCATCACCAAGAAGGGATGAAGATACAGATAACACAGAAACCTGTTCTTCATCAGAAGAATTATTAGATGATGAATTGGCACTATTTACAAGGCAATTCAAGAAAATGATGAGAAGAAGGAAGTAGTGGAATAAGAAGAAATCTACTTGACCAAGTTCCAATAAAAGCAAAGACAAACATAGAGATAAATCTATGGTCAAGTATGATTCTCATCAGAATAAATAATTTAAGACTGACATTATCTGTTATTGCTGTAACAGGCCTTGGTATGTCATTGCTGACTGTCCAGTAAAAAGAAAGGAGAACAAAAAGTCAAAAGAAAAGAAGTTCTATAAAGACAAGAAATCAGAAAAGGATCTGATGGCAAAGAAGTCAAAGACATTATCTGATAGTGATACTGATTAACCTAAATCAGAAGAAGAATATGGACTATTCTCCTATGCAGAAGAATTCAATCGAGAGGCCATATACAAGGGAAATAACTCCATAACTTCATCACACTATGGTGATTCTGAAGATGATATGAAGGTTAATTTGATGGCACTGTCTGATAATCCAGATACAAAAATTGTTGAATGTCAGGATACTCGGGTATCTTTGGCAATTCCTGTTGTTCTACAAATTCTGTTCATGAGATTGTGGATGAGCTAGACTCATGTGACTCAAAGTTTGATTCACATAAGTCTAACCCTAAGACTGAACTACAACAGCTCACAGTCAAATTTGGAAAACTATTGGAAGCTCTTATAAATAGCAAGAAGCTTGTCAAAGAACAAGCTATAGAGATTGCATCACTAAATGGTCTTGAGTATCATCATAAGATGGATACTCAAAAGATAGGTCTTCAAAGCTCAAAGTTAGCAAAGCTAACAAAGATCATTGATGATCAAATTCTGATGATAAAAAAAAAAGATGCAATCATTCAGGAGTTAGAACTCAAACACCTGAATGAGAAAAGACTAATACAGTATTTTCTAAACCTAAATTTGTTCTTCCTATTATAGATACCTTCTTAGGAACACTTGGAAGTGGGCTTGGTTATGTTAAACCTAAGAGAAGAAGAGGCAAAAAGATGACAGGAAAAAAGCATCTAGTCATTCCACAACCCGTGTTTCAGACTAAGGGAAAGAAACCCAGAAGTCTGGACCAGTTGGACCAAAATCTTATGTGAATATGAAAGCCATTCCAAATGTGCTTGCTCCAAGTAGGGCTGTTGTAACTGAGAGACAAAACAACAATTTTGCTCCCAGTCATAATACAACTGTCAAGTTTGGTGATTCCTGTCCTAAGGAATGTCAGTACAAAGTTTCTTCTGTTCCTCCAAAGAGGAGGTACAACATATATGAATGTTGGTGTTGTGGAAAAGTAGGACACTTTAACTTGGACTGTTGGTTCAATAACACTGTGTCTCATGATAAAAAAATGTACCCAATTAAGAAGTTCACAGGTAGTCTCAATGGAGCCACACGTAACAATAACCTAGGACCCAAGACAATTTGGGTTCCTAAGGAAAAATAAATTCTTATTTTGTAGGAATGTCCAAGCACTAGAGATAGACCCATCTGGTACTTGGATAGTGGGTGTTCAAGACACATGACTTGAACTAGCAAATTGAGGGACTTTATCCCTATGAAGAATGGACCAAAGGTGATCTTTGGTGGAGCTGACAAATAAATTACCAAAGGTTATGGTAAGATCTCAAATGGCTTAGTCACTTTACTAAAGTAGCTTATGTGGAAGGGTTGCAACACAACCTTATAAGCATAAGCTAGCTTTGTGACCTTGTCTATGACATTTCATTCCACAAGGATGATTTCCTAATCAAGAAGTCAAGTGACCAAGAGGTCATCTTGACATGCACTAGATGTGGGAATATGTATTGTTTGAATTTTATTTTTTTTGAAGTAAGAGTCACCCTTATGTCTAGTTGCAAATGAAAAAGTATCACACTGTGTCAAATAAAACAAGAGGCTAGCTCATTTGAACTATAAGACCATAAGCAAACTTTTCAATAAAGAGGTAGTTAGGAATGGTCTTAACACTAAATGCTCTAAGGAGAGCATTTGCTATGCATGCCAAAAAGGCAAGCAGACCAATGCTTCATTCAAAAGTATTGACTCCAAAGACTCAATGAGGCGCTTATACCTCTTGCATATGGATTTGTTTGACCCTATGCCATTTCATTGACTATGAAGGAAAGTCTACACTTTTGTGATTGTTGATGATTATTCAAGTTTTACTTGGGTTTTCTTTCTAAGGAAAAGTCTAAAATGTCTTCAAGACATTTGTCAAACAAATACACAATTAATTGAACAGTTCTATGGTCAGAATCAGAAATGATCATAGAACTGAATTTCAATCTGAATGCATGACAAAGTTTTGTGAAGAACTTGGGATTCAGCAAGAGTTTTCCACTCCAAGAACACCAAAATAAAATGGAATTGCTGAGAGAAAGAATAGAACTCTTATTAAGCTAGAAGAACCATGCTGAGTGAGTCTTCTCTCCCAGAATATTTCTGGGCTGAAGTAATTCACACAGCATGTCATGTTCTTAATAGAGCTTCAATCAACAAAAGGTTGAATAAGACTCCTTATGAACAAATAAAGGGCAGAAAACCTAACTTGGCCAATTTTAGAATATTTGTATGTAGATGTTTTGTCCTAAGTAATGGTAAAACATACATAACTAAATTTGCGGAGAAGTCATATGAAGGCATATTTGTTGGTTATAGTAACCACAGTAAGGCCTATAGGGTCTACAACTTGAGGGATCAAGTTGTGGAGGAGTCAATTCATGTTGTATTTGATGAAAGTTCTATGTTTTATAATGATAAGCCAACTACATCAAGCACAACAGGAGAAGACTTGAAGCTAAAGGAGTTGTCTATAAAAGATTCTATTCCAGCAAGCCAAAATATATAAGATTGAGTCAACATTGTTGAAGAAGTGCTTGCATAGGAACACCAAAAGAAGAAACTCAACAACAAAATGTAGCTAGTCCAAGAGATGTAGTCACATTACATGTAGCTGTCATACATCTAAGGGATCATCCAAAGGAATTTATCATTAGAGATGCAGCTCGGGGTGTAACCACAAGAAGTAGACATCACAACACTGTGATGTACTCAAGTTTTCTGTCTCAAACAAACCCAAAGAAATTTGAAGATGCCAATGTAGATCCATTCTGGATAGGTGCAATGCAGGAAGAATTGAACCAGTTCAAGAGATATAAAGTCTGGAAGCTAGTTCCAAGACTAGGTGACTGTAACATCATAGTAACTAAATGGATATATAGGAACAAACTGGATGAGAATGGTGTTATGTTGAGTAATGTATCCACAATGTACCTGATTTGAAGAAGCCCCTGAACAAGCTAAGTTGAATTAACAATGTATTTGACGATCTTCTATAAAGTTGTGCTTGCAGCTATTCCATGCTAAGTACAAACCAATGTCAGGGTACAGTGGGTCAATATATACGGGTCTGTGAAACGTAATTCCTTGTTGAGTAGATCAGTGTGTTGACTAACGTTTGCTCTCTCTATTTGAGTGTCCTTATTTTCAAGTACAAGGTCAAGGCAGATCAAGAGCAGAAGAGGAGCAAAGATGGGTCAAAGACCAAGTCTTCATAGGAAGGAAGAAAAAAATATTCTAAGTCAAAATCGACCGAAATCACTAAGTCATTCCCGCCGACTTCGACGGGAGTCACTTGTGATTCTCGCCGATTCGTCGAGAATTAATCTGCATTCCCGCCGACTTCCTTCCAGCTGACAGTTATCCAACAGGAATTCTTCCCAGGAAGAATCGACGGGAATCGTTAGTGATTCCCGCCGATTCGTCGGGTATAAGCTAGCCTCTCCCGCCGATTTCTTTCGGCTGACTGTTTTCCAGACAAGGATTCCGCTAAGGCAGAATCGATGGGAATTGTGAATGATTCCCGCCGACTTCGACGGGAATCACCATCGATTCCCGCCGATTTTGCCTTAGGTAATTTTCTTCATTCGCTGAACCGAACAAAGATACTTTGCGCTATTTCGGCCGAGGCTAGGGCTTCTCCTCTTGGGTCCCACAACGGACTTTAGGGTTGGCCTCAAGTATATATATGCGCATATTTTGAGCATCTATAGTAATTATTCATGTGAAATAAAAAACAACCGACGTCGTGCCCTAGCCGATCGCGGAAACTGCCAATCACTTGTTACCGCTCGCAGTTCGTCGTCGCCGATAATTTCCGATCATCTTTTTCCGGCCACAGCACCGAGGCTAGCAGTGCGTCTCACGCTTCTATCTTGAGATCTCTTGTCTCTCGATTCATTGAACGAGACTTGTTCTCCATTACAAATCGGTGCAGACGATTGATCCGACTGAGATCATTGGTAGACCGTGCTTGCTTTGTCAAGAAGTTTGGATCCACAAATTATTGCCACCGCATTCACTTGCCGCCGCCGATCTTATCAAGATCCTCTCCAAAAGAGAACTCCGGTTGTGGACACTTCGTAACTTTCAAGAAAGCTTTAACGAACGAAGAAGGACATCGGAATCTCCAAAAGCTTTGTTTGTATTTTCTTATACATTCTATTCTGGTTTTGTTGTAAAGGAATTTTCATTCCTTATTGTAAGGGTTGGGTGCAACCTGTGGTGGTGGAGTTTTGACTCCTTTATTTGAATGGTCCCTTCCGTAGTGTGAGGATTGGATTAAAATCCATTTGGAGAAGTGACCGAGTCGTCCCTTGGTGGGAGATAGGTCGAAGGGGGAAAGTGGACATACCCAAATCAGGGAACCACTATAAATCTTTTTGTGTTTTATGTGTTGTGTTTGTTAATTGTGTAGGTTAATTTAATTCCGCAAAACACCGTACGAAATCTATCCCACCATAGGTGGATTTAGTCGACACTAGAGACTTTCAAGTGGTATCAGAGGGAGGTTACTCAGTAATAAGGTTAACACCTTGAGTAAGATCCTGTGTCTAGTGTTAAGAGGAAAGAAGATCTCGGGAATGGATGGACTCAAGTATTCTGGGAAGATCCCAGTATGCACCAAGCTACACTTTCTAATCTGGAAGGAAAGGATCAGGTTTTACATGGAAGCATTCGACCCTCGACTCTTCATGGTAGTGGAGGAGGGCCCTTATATCCCTACTAAGGCCTCCACCATAAATCCTACCAAGTTGGTTTCCAAGAAGCTCTCCGAAATGGAAAAGGATGAGATTGTGCTTGTCGGACTAGACAAGAAAGCTCAAAAAATCTTAGTAAGCGCCGTCAATGATTCCATGATGAAAAATTTCAGCAACTGCAGGGCTGCCAAGGACATATGGCACTGCCTGATCATTATGTTGGAAGGCACAGATTAAGTAAGGGATGATCGAAGATCCCTCTTGAACCAGAAGTATGAGGCCTTCAGGCAAGGTCCCAAGGAAGAAATTGGAGTGACATTCGAGAACTTCCTGAAGATCGTCAATGCCCTGAAGGGTTATGGCAGAGTGTTCACCGATGGTGAACTAAATGACAAATTCCTTAGATCCCTTACTAAGGAATTGGACACCAGATCTGCTCCATCAGAGAATTTGGCAAGCTGGCAGAAAATGATCCCCAGATTCTATTTGGGAAGCTTTGGTCCTATGAGCTTCAGCTGAACACACGAAAAGCTGAAGAAGAAGCCGATAAAGCCGCTGCCAAAGAAAAGACTGTAGCCCTGAAAGCAAATCACTCAAGGAAAGGCAAGGGTGCAGCCTCGTCCCGCTCCTAGAAAAATGATGAGGAAGAAGACTCTGAACCATGCTCTTCCGGCTTAGAGCTATCTGAATAAGAATTCTCCTTGATCACTCGAGAGTTCAAGAAGTTCCTCAAGATAAGGAATCAAAGAAAGAGTGACGGCTCCTCCTCCAAACATCATGAAGAAGAATAACTCTTCTGAAAGGTATGAATCTAAACAGAACAAACATCACACTGCAGATATTATTTGCTTTGGATGAAATAAGCCAGGCCACGTCATTGCTGACTGCCACCAAAGCAAGAGAGATAAGGGGAAGGGAGAGGAGCACAAGTCCTCAAGAGATAAGAAGAAGGAGAGGAGCTACATTGCTAAATAGCCAAATACACTGAGTGAATCTGATTCGTCAGAATCCAGTGATGATGAGGAAGCCTAATTCGGGCTAATGGGTCGCTCTAACTCAGATGGAGACTGTCCCCATTTACTGGGAAGGTTAAAGATCGCACCCCCTCTCTGACTTTGACTTTGAGTCTCCTAAAGATGATCTCGAGGACAGCCCCTCTTCCCGTGAAGCTTAGCTCCTCGAAAAGTATGAGCTTCTGCTTAATACCTTTGAGTAATGTCACAAGAGTTGAGGGCTCAGAAAAAGGAAGTCAAATTCCTTAAGGTTGAGGGTGTGTCCCTAAGAGAAGAGATCACTAGCTTTATTTCTCTCCGATAGGAACACCTGGACCTGACTTCTGAGCACTCTGAGTCTCTAAGGCTCCTTGACCAAAAACAGGAAGAAATTAATAAGTTGGAAGAACAGCTTGCGGTAGAAAGGAAGATTGTCAAAAGCTTCTCTATGCCCAAGACCGTTCTTCCTCTGGTTGTTGAATTCTCTGCTCAAGCTAAGGGGACTGGCTTAGGGCATGTGGGTGTGCCTGGTAAATCATCCAGGAGAAATAGAAATCAGAGGAAAAATAAGGCTGCTAAGAAGGCCTCTGCTGCAGAAAAGGGAAAGTCCCCACTCGGTCTCGTTTCATTCAGAAAGCCTGGCTTTCCTTGCAATGAGAAGGACTTTGAGTCAACCTATGGCCACTTCTTCCGGCCCTCAGTTGAAAAGCCCAAGAGCCGGTATGATGGTTGGACCTTCCCCCGTAACTACGGTGAGAGTGTCTTCAAGGCACCTTATGAGGAAATCCATGTGGAGAATTATGGTCACTTCTCTAGCAGCCATAATAGGAAGCAGGCATCAAAGGCCAAGTCTGTTATATTAAAGGAACAGGAAGTGAAGATATCGTGTGACTGCTGTCAACATGATTCCTCCACCTCCAGATCCAAGGCCCCGGATGGACCCACCGTTCCAAGGGTGAAGTAGGAGCCTAAGAAGCGGTACAACAGGTTTGACTGTTGGTGCTGTGGAAAGGTTGGTCACTTTGCCGTGGATTGCTGGTTTATTCCAAGATACAATGAGACTCCTTTTTGTTAGCAATGCGAGGCCGACCACTCGTAGGGTTAACCAACCAAGGGGGAGTGTGCTAACAAGGAATCTAGGACCCTAGTTTGATTGGGTTCCTAAGGGAAACAAATTCTATTTTGCAGGCATGTCCAAAGGCCACCAAAATGCCAATCTGGTACTTGGACAGTGGATGTTTTCGACATATGACCGGGACAAGAAGCCTGTTGCGTGAATACTCCCTAGTCAAAAATGGACCCAAAGTCATCTTTGGAGGATCTGATCGAGGAGTCACCTGGGGTTATGGTATGATTTCCAACGGTGTATTCTCTATCACAGACGTGGCCTATGTTGAAGGGTTAAACCATAACCCGATCAGTGTAAGCCAGTTGTGTGATAAAGGATACGACGTCAAGTTCTGCAAGGATAAGTGCTTGATAATATCGTGTGCCTCTTCGGAGACGGTATTAACCGGCATTAGGAGCAGAAATATCTTTTGTTTAGATTTTCTTAGCTTAGACTCATCTACCCCCGTGTGCCTAGTAGAAAAAGTCAGTTCATCTCTCTGTGAACAATGGCACAAGAGATTAGCACATATTAATTTCAAGAATATTAATATGTTGTCTTCCAAGAATTTAGTAAGGGATGCCCCTACTATTAAGTGCATCAAAGATAACCCTTGTCCTGCATGCCAGAAAGGCAAACAGACTCGGGCTACCTTTAAGGGCATTGCAGACAAAGACTTCTCCAGATGTCTTTATCTTCTGTATATGGACTTGTTTTGTCCAGTGCAAGTTCATAGCATAGGAGGCAAATCGTATACGCCAGTGATTGTTGATGATCACTCTCGATTTACGTGGGTGTTCTTCTTGAAACGAAAGTCAGATACGTTTGACATCTTCACTAATTTTATAAAGCAGATTCAGAACGAACTTAACTACTCCGTGGTCAAAATCAGAAGTGACCATGGAATAGAATTCGAGTCTGGTGCTATGACAGAATTCTGTGAAGAACATGGTATCTTTCATGAGTTTTCCTCCCCGCATACTCCTCGGTAAAATGGAGTTGTGGAGAGGAGAAATAGAACGCTCATTGAAGCATGTACGACAATGTTGAATGACGCTTCTCTTCCAGAGTACTTCTGGGAAGAGGCTGTCAATATGGCTTGTCATGTGCAGAACCGAGCATTGATCAACAAGAATCATCGTAAGATGCCTTATGAGCTATTGAAAGGCAGGAAACCGACCATGTCCTATTTAAGGATTTTTGGATGCAGATTCTATGTACTCAATAATGGGAAGTACCCACGTACTAAATTCAGAGAAAAATGCTTCGAAGGCATCTTTATGGGCTATAGTAGCCATAGTCGAGCTTATAGGGTTTTCAATAAGAAACCCTAGTGGTAGAGGAGTCCATTAATGTTATATTTGATGAAGGAAGCTTGCTTCACAGCAATTCTTCCAGTGGCATTCTTGAAGATGCAGGTGCAAGGCTTGAACAGCTATGTCTTGATGAGACTGCTAAAGATGCAACTCCCAAGTACGTTAAGGTCTCCACCTCAACGCCAACTGGAGAATATGACAAACAGGATGGAGAAAATAACCTAGAAGAGGGAGGAGCCCGAGAAGCTGTTAGAGCTCCAGATGCCAGACTCTTAGAGCTCCGACTCATGAGGGATCATCCCAGAGATCAGATCATAGGAGATCCTCGTGACGGTGTTAGAACTCGGAGAGGTACAATTAACGAGATTATGTACCTTAGTTTTCTATCACAGGTTGAGCCAAAGAAGTTCGACGAAGCGAACAAAGATGCATCATGGATATTGGCCATGCAAGATGAACTGCATCAATTCGAACGATGCAACGTCTGGACGCTTGTTCCCAGACCAAAGAAACAGAATGTGATCGGCACTAAGTGGATCTTCAGAAGCAAACTTGATGAACACGGTGTAATCATCAAGAATAAGGCCAGACTTGTGGCTCAAGGTTACAGATAGGAGGAGGGGATTGACTTCGACCAAACCTTTGCACCAGTTGTAAGGCTCGAGGCGATCAGATTATTCCTGGCGTATTCCTCTCACAAAGGATTCACTGTCTATCAGATGGACGTGAAATCTGCATTCTTAAATGGAAATTTTAAAGAGGAAGTATATGTCGCGCAACCCCCAGGTTTTGTTAATCCATCATTCCCTAATCATGTTTACTTTCTTAATAAATCATTATATGGCTTAAAATAAGCTCCTCGAGCTTGGTATGAGACTCTGTCTAGTTTTCTTCTTGAGAACAAGTTCTCGAGAGTAAAAATAGATAAGACATTGTTTCTCAGGGAAGTCAAAGGCATGATTCTGCTGGTGCAAATCTATGTCGATGACATAATATTCGGCTCAACGGACAACAATCTTTGCAAGAAGTTTTCTAAACTTATGCAAGGAAAGTTTGAAATGAGCATCATGGGAGAGCTAAAGTATTTCTTGGGACTTCAAGTGAAACAGTCTGAGGATGGAATTTTCATTTCTTAGACGAAGTTCACAAATGAACTCCTCAAGAAATTCAGAATGGAGAATGCAACCTCTATGAGGACTCCAATGGGACCCACTGTGTCTCTGGACAAGGATGAGAAAGGGAAACCTTTTGATGAAACTAAATACAGAAGTATAATTGGATCCCTGCTCTACCTTACTGCTAGTACACTAGATATCATGTTCTCCACATGCGTTTGTGCCAGATATCCGGTGAACACTAAGGAATCTCATTATGTCACTGCAAAGCGAATTCTTAGATACCTTAAAGGTACACCAAATCTTGGCTTGTGGTACCCAAGAAACAATGATGTCGAGCTGATAGGCTTTTCATATGCTGACTTTGTAGGAAGCAGGAATGATAGGAAAAGCACATCCGGGATGTGCCAATTCCTCGGAAGAAGGCTTATATCGTGGAACAGTAAAAAGCAGAACTGTGTCGCAACCTCTACAGCTGAATCTGAGTACATCTCAGTAGGCAGCTATTGCATACAACTTCTATGGATCAGAAATCAACTCGAAGATTATGACTTGCAGTTCAGAGAAGTTCCTATGTATTGCGACTCCTCGAGCGCAATAGCAATTGCGAACAATCCAGTGTTGCATAGCAGAACAAAGTATATTGAAGTGCGCTACCACTTCATTAGGGAGCATGTGGAAAACAAAAATATATCTCTCTGCTATGTCCCCACGGATAAGCAGATTGCAGATATCTTCACAAAGCCCCTAGACGAGGCCAAGTTCAGTCTCTTCAAAACTGAACTCGGCATGCTGAACTATAAAGATTGAAGACTGAAGGGTTCAAGGCTCTTGGATCAAGGGGGAGCATATACTAGGAATTCAAGATCGAGCACGAATGCAATAACTGAGGGGGAGCTTTATGCTCCAAGTGAAGTCCCAGATTTACAGAAGCCGAAAAGGGGGAGACTACCCTCTCGACTAAGGCTAAGGTGGCTGCCAATTGTTAAGTATGCTCTCAAGAAAATGGTAATGAATTTCACTCTCAACTTAATTTTCATTTTATGATTTTCATTCCCATCTGTTCTATTCACCTTAGCTTGTAGGATTTAGGCTTCTTCAAATAGGGGGAGATTGTTGGGTATTGTATCCATAATGTACCTGATTTGAAGAAGCCCCTGAACAAGCTAAGTTGAATTAACAATGTATTTGACGATCTTCTATCAAGTTGTGCTTGCAGCTATTCCATGCTAAGTACACACAAATGTCAGGGTGTAGTGGGTCAATATACACGGGTCTGCGCAACAGAATCCCTTGTTGAGTAGATCAGTGTGTTGACTCACATGTGCTCTCTCTATTGGAGTGTACTTATTTTCAAGTACAGGGTCAAGGAAAATAAAGAGCAGAAGAGGAGCAAAGATGGGTAAAATACTAAGTCTTCATAGGAAGGAAGAGAAAAATCTTCTAAGTCAAAATCGACGGGAATCACTAAGTCATTCCCGCCGACTTCGACGGGAGTCACTTATGATTCTCGCTGATTCGTTGAGAATCAGTCTGCATTCCCGCCGACTTCCTTCCAGCTTACAGTTATCCAACAGGAATTCTGCCAAGGCAGAATCGACGGGAATCGTTAATTATTCCCGCCGATTCGTCGGGTATCAGCTAGCCTCTCCCATCGATTTCTTTCGGTTGACTGTTTTCCAGACCGGGATTCTGCTAAGGCAGAATCGACGGGAATCGTGAATGATTCCCGCCGACTTCGACGGGAATCACCACCGAACCAAGATGCTTTGCGCTGTTTCGGCCGGGGCTAGGGCTTCTCCTTGTGGGTCCCAAAACGGACTTTAGGGTTGTCCTCAGGTATATATATGCGAATATTTTGAACCTCTATAGTAACTATTCACGTGAAATCAAAAGCAGCCGACGTCGTGCCCTAGCCGATCGCGGAAGCCGTCGATCGCTTGTCACCGCTCGCAGTTCATCGTCGCCGATAATTTCCGATAATCTTTTTCCGGCGACAGCACCGATGCTAGCAGTGCGTCTCACGCTTCTATCTTGAGATCTCTTGTCTCTCGATTCGTTGAACGAGACTAGTTCTCCATTCTGAATTGGTGAAGACGATTTATCCGACTGAGATCGTTGGTAGACTGTGCTTGCTTCATAAAGAAGTTTGGATCCACAAAGTATTTCCGCCGCATTCACTTGTTGCCGCCGATCTTGTCAAGATCCTCTCCAAGAGAGAACTCTGCTTGTGGACTCTTCGTAACTTTCAAGAAAGCTTTAACGAACGAAGAAAGACATCGGAATCTCCAAAAGCTTTATTTGTATTTTCTTATACATTCTATTCTGGTTTTGTTGTAAATGAATTTTCATTCCTTATTGTAAGGGTTGGGTGCAACCCGTGGTGGTAAAGTGGTGACTCCTTTGTTGGAAGGGTCCCTTCCGTAGTGTGAGGATTGGATTTCAATCCGTTTGGAGAAGTGACCGAGTCGTCCCTTGGTGGGAGATAGGTCGAAGGGGTAAAGTGGACGTACCCAAATCGGGGAACCACTATAACTCTTTTTTGTGTTTTTTGTGATGTATTTGTTAATTTGTGCAGGTTAATTTAATTCCACAAAAAAACGTACGACACATATCCCCCCATAGATGGATTTAGTCAACACTAGAGACTTTCATGTTATAGTCAGAAACAATGCTAGACTGGTTGTAAAGGGATATAGACAAGAAGAGGATATAGACTTTGATCAAACTTTTGCACCAGTGGCTAGATTAGAGGCTATTAAACTCTTCCTGGCATATGCAGCCTGCAAAGGATTCAAGGTTTACCAAATGGATGTTAAGTCAGCCTTCCTAAATGGTAACCTTAAAGAAAGGGTCTATGTTGAGCAACCATCAGGTTTTGTTGACTCTACTAAACCTAATCATGTTTATCTTTTATTAAGATAAACATTCCCTAAAGAATCTCACTATACAGCAGTTAGAAGAATTTTGAGATATCTAAAGGGAACACTTAATCTTGGCCTATGGTATCCCAGGAATAGTGATTTTGAACGGACAGGTTTTTCAGATGCTGGTTATGCACGATGTAAGGAAGACAAGAAAATCATATTAGGTTCATATCAATTTCTTGGGAGAAGGCTAGTATCTTGGAGTAGTAAAAAGCAAATAAGTGTAGCAATATCCAATGTTGAATCTGAGTACATTTCAGTTGGAAGTTGTTGTGCACAATTGCTTTGGATCCAGCATTAATTACAAGATTACAACATAAAGCTAAGTAAAATTCCTTTATTTTGCGATTCTACTTGTAACACTCCAAAATTCCAAAATTGAGTTCAGGCTGGGCAACACGGCCTTGGACACGGGCGTGTCCCAAGCCGTGTCTTGCTTTGCTTACTCGAGGGTGAATTAGTTCTCGAGTGTGTCTCGAGTGAGGCACATGGCTTGGGACACGGGCATGTCCCAAGCCGTGTCCTTCTCTATGTTTTCTTGAGTACTCGACGTGTAAGACCACCCTTTTTTTCTTTTTAAAACCCGGGGTCTTAGGCCCAGAGTCGCCGCTTTGCGGTGACATCTTCACGTCCTGAAGGGTCATCACCACAAGGCGCCGATTCTGCGGGCCGATTCGATCACAGAAAAGGTAGCACAATAATTGAAGTAAGAGCAAGTCCACTGGAAATAAATCACATATATATATAAAATCTCCACGAAGGGAGTGTCCACAGAATAACAATAATCAGAGTACTATAAAATGCGGGCTTATGCCCTGTACAAAATGTCCTCACTACAAGTCTCTCATGCGGAAACAAAAACAGGAACTACTCAGGGTCGAGACTCACGGTCCCGGCTGTATGAACTCCGGAGCTAGACTGCCCCATCTCCAAGCGCACCGGTCTCTGGGGCCGCTCCTCCATGCTGGGCTCCACGATCCCCTAAATGATGCGGTTCGAAAACCGTTAGTCATAAAGACTAAGCCCTATCATTCCCTACCCCTTCCCCCATGGATCCTAAGTACCGAGCGGAGAGGAAGAAAGGGAAGGACATGAAGGTGGAGATTTAATCAAGAAACAAATGGCAGCGGAACTAGTCTAGCAACTCTATAGTAATATGACAGAAACAGAAAGTAAGAAAGGTAACCTTAACTTATGTGCGAAAGCGCATAAGCCAAGGGATCATCTACAAGGCTCCCATCATATAGAGTGTCCAATACCACTTATACGTTGGGGTGTCGGTTATCAAACAACAGCATGTATATATATTGAAATTATCCTTTGATTTATAAACTTGCCCACACAAGCTTATAGACCAAGGGGTCGTTTTGCAGGTCCTAACGTATAAGCGTCTCATACCACTTATACTTTAGGTGTCAGGGTTAAATGAATCGATTATGCTATGATATGCAAGTGGGTATGATGAAACATGCAAGTGCAACTCACACACCGGACTCTGTGCACACAGACCTTTAGTTCCCCCTTTTGGAGCCGTTACCTCCCAGGATACCTCCGTAGTGGCAGACGGAAGCGGTGGGTTGGGCCTCGCCCACATCTAAACTAGTAAAGCACTATCGGTCAGACCTATCGTACGCCTCAACGCTTGGTGCACTAAGCGGACGCCTGCGTACTCTTGCCGGCTGGCGCACCGGACTTCTGTTGGCAAAGTGCTAACCACACTTGCAGAGTCAGTGTATTGGCGTCGGTGCATCGACCCTCCAATACTGAAGACCCACCACCTTAATTTTCATTCCTTTTTATGCACATGCAAGTTTAATCGTAAACACACAAAAGCCGAGCCGAAGCTCCCCGGACCAAAACGTCCGTCTCCAAACCAACCGAGCCGAAGCTCCCCGGACCATCCCGTCCGTCTCTTGACCAACCGAGCCGAAGCTCTCATCAATCTTCCTGTGCCAACAGTGTTTATGAAAGGTGCAACCCTAGTTACTAAGTTACTCTTGTCGGTTTGTTATTGCAGTTTACGTTAGCCCAGGACTGCCCCCGGCATACCCCGTGAAGGGCTCTCAAGGGGCACTAGGAACCAAGGCCGCGACATTACGGCCCGAAGTTCCCTTTCGCAAGGCACTTATTGTTATTGGTTGATCCCCTTTACCTATTCCCTTCTCATATTACGATAGACTATCCTAGGGTGATTTTAAACCTTCCACTCTTCGGGGAAGACGATCTTTCGTCGAACCCGAGCACCTCTTAACTCTAACTATCACAACTTCTCACTACTCTTCATATCATCCTACTATGATATCATTCACAATTGTCCACCCAGACAAAATGATTAACTACAATGACTTTCTCGGATCATGTCCTATTGCAATTCAGAAATTTGCTATATGCAGACCGACCTAAACTATATGATGAACTGGTTATGCAACGATCCCAAACTCATCCAAATGCCCTTAATTATTTACTGGAGACTTATCAGGATATAAATGGCCTAAAACCAGAATGTGGTAATTTTCCTAATTTATCTGACATTTAATTAATTTTCCCAAAAATCCCAAGGGCTACCAGTTTGATCATGAACTACACTAAGTAATCATGCAAGATGTCCAGAAATATTACTATAAATATTATGTTATCCCAATGTGGTAAATCCAAAGTATCACAATTTTTCTATCATCAAAAGGGCACTAAAACTATTTTAGAAATAATCTCTATCTTTTGTTATTTATGAATCAAGTGCAGAAAATATCCATCCAAAAATTGTAAATTAATTATACTAAGCAGATAAGACATTCAAAATAACATTGGCTAGGTTTCATAATTTTCCAACTAGTATATCATCCATAATTAATTTTTAAACCATAAAACCCCTTTCTAACATCTGTGAATGAAGTACTAGAATTATTCAACTAAAAATCATACAAAAACTCAGGGGGAAACTATTCTGACCTAAAACATTTACCTCGAAGTTTTCATTAGGTTTCAATGAACAGAAATTTCTAAACAATTAAAACATCATTTAAGGCCATAGAAAGCTTTACAAATGAAGTGCTAGCAATAATCAACATAAAATTCTAGTAAAATTGCTATAAGTTCTACCTGATCCAAAACTCACTCTACCCGAATTTCACAGCTTTTAAGTAAGGTTTAGTGACTGGTTTTACCTATTTGATATTTTACCCTAAAACTAAGGTTAGGGTTTTAAGGTATCTACTTGTCTCCAAATTCTCCAATATTCCATCCAGACGATTCTTATCAGGCCTTTGTCAACTCTACAGAGTTTCAAGGCAATACAAGAGCAATTGCCCCCATGTCCTTCACAACCCTCAAAATCATTCATTTAGGGTTTGAGCTTGGATCCTAGGGTAAATCAACCCTAAACCTCACCATTTTTCTCCAAGCAGGTTATAACACCCTTCTAAGTCAGAGGTCAGAAAATCAGCCTCTGTTGAGGTGATTTGACCTTTCCAAACTCTTAGTGCACTTTTTACTAAAAGATGTCTCGCTAATGCCTAGCTAAGGGTAGAAGATTTCCTACCCAAAACTCCTCCAAACTAGTTGGAATTTTGTACAGATCTAGGTTTTATAGCCAGGGACCACTCACCAAAATTTGGAAGGGTTTGGAGGTCATTTGACAACTTAAATAAATTTCTCTAACTTAATTAAATTGAAAAAAAACTTTAGGCAAAGTATTTCCAAAAATTCCCATTTTTGGTCTGCCTTTAGGTATAGCTAAGGTTAACCCCTTGCCCAAATTTCAGGTCATTTGGACAAGGGACGAAGAGTGGGCATCCATTTTAATTTCTGCCCAACTCATGGTACAACCCCCACAAAAACGGGTTCTGCGGTCAAACAGCTTACCCAAACGAGTTGAAATCAATTTTAAATTAAACTAGACTAAAAGGGCTACAACTTTTGTGACTGGTCATTTTTCCTAAAACGGCTTCTAAGTGCCTCATTTTGCAGCATCAAAATGTGCCCATTTAAGTATATTTTCCTTACAAATTATTTACATAATTTATATATTATAAACAGCTTTTACTGTTCATCTTCTACAGAACCCGAAAAACCAGAACACAGAAACTCATATATCCTGTAGCTCTTTCGCAATCCGTCACCGGTCGTCCGGTCACTTCCCTGGCCAGCCACCACCACCACCACCTCCGTTGAGGCGATGGCTAGCGGTCGGCGGTGGTATGGCCGCCGGAGGTGGCGGTTTCCAGCGAACTCAAAAATAGATTTTTCATGGTTTTCCATGAAAACGAGAGATAGGTCCGGCTCCGTTGTGCACAAACTTCCTTTCTAAGAATCCTAAGATCTACCCATGAAAGAAGAAGTAGAGGAGGACCTTGTTTGCGGTTTGGAGGCGAGATGAACGACGGGGTGCCATGGCGCAGTGGTGGCGTTGCTAAACTTCTCCTGCAGCAAGGTACAAAGATCTGAGTCCGTTTGGTCAAGAGTGTAACCTTCTCATCTTGCTCTAAGGGGTCTTTTATAAGTCAGCAAGTGGGGAAGTGAAAGGGTAAAGCCTTAATGGTCATGAAGGCTCCTCTTAATAACCTTTCGGTTACAGTGAAGGGATAAGAAACGGTGGAAGATGAATAGGTGTTTGCCAGGTGGTGATTCCTATTGGACCAGCACTTCCTCCTTTATTATATAATTACAGAAGGAAAAATGGCCCGTAATTACTCCTGGTGTAACTTCCCACACCAGCACTTATTACCACGCGTGTTAGAATAATTTCGGGCCTGAACCGTCGTTTCGGTCAATGTCACGGGCGTGACACATAGGTCACGGGCGTGACAGGCCCGGGTGGCCAATTCTGGGGTCGACGATCATCGAACTGAGATCGACGGTCGTCGAAGGGTGGTCACGCCCTAGGTCACGGGCGTGACACCTTGGTTACGTGCGTGACATGCCCGAATGGCAAATTCTGAGGTCGACGACCGTCGAACTGAGATCGACGGTCGTCGAAGGGTGGTCACGCCCTAGGTCACGGGCGTAAAACCTTGGTCACGGGCGTGATTGGGTCATGAGGCAAATTTCGCGCTCGGCGATCGTCGCGCGGAGATCAACGATCACTGAAGGGGGTCACGCCCTTGGTCACGGGTGTGACACCTGGGTCACGGGCGTGACATGCTCGAATGGCAAATTCTGAGGTCGACGACTGTCGAACTGAGATCGACGGTCGTCGAAGGGTGGTCACGCCCTAGGTCACGGGCGTGACACCTTGGTCACAGGCGTGACAGGGCCGGGTTGAAAATTCTGCGCCCGACGATCGTCTCCCTGAGATCGACGATCGTCGAAGGAGTCACGCCCTAGGTCACGGGCGTGACGGGTCAGTCACGGGCGTGACCAACCCGTGACCCGAAATCTTGGTCGATTTATTTCAATTTTTGGGTTTCCTAGGGTTCTGTCACGACCAACCGACTCCTAGGGGTCTAGCCGGAAATGGGATGTTACAAATCCCAATAAACAAAACAAAAATTTCATCCCCGAAATTGAGGTTGAGCCTACGGGGATTTCTATCGGAATAAATTAAACTTGTAACATCCCATACGATTTTTTCTATTGGGTTCAAGCGACTCCTTGTTTGATAAACGAAGGCAATCTCCCCAATAAACAAAAGATTAGCCCCTACTTTCCTGCGCATGCCTAGGTTCTCAATTTTCCTTATCTAATCTTACCGGTTTTGTACAAGAAGGTAATTTATGGTATACCAAGAGGTGGTGAGGTATACCTGACTGAACAACTCCGGGTATTTTTGCCTCATCAGGTCCTGCGGTTCCCAGGTGTGCTCCTCCTGACCATGGTTTCTCCACAGAACCTTGACTAAGGGGATCTTATTGCGGCGCAAGATCCGTACTCCAAGTGAACAGATCGGTCTGAAGCTACCGGCCCTTCGGTGGTCAAAATCTGCTGCTCCGGGCGTAGTAGAGCCCTTCTCAGCGAAGAAATGTGGAAGACGTCGTGTAGAGCTGCCAGCTCTGGTGGCAACTCTAACCTGTAGGCTAGGGGTCCGATCCGCTCCAGGATCCTGTAAGGGCCCATGTACCTAGGGCTGAGCTTCTTCCTCCGACCGCGCACCCGTGAGACTCCGTGCATGGGCCGGATCTTCAAGAACACTCGATCCCCTACCCGAAACTCCACCTGACGATGCCGGGCGTCATAGTATTTAGCCTGTCTGCTCTGCGCCTCCAACATCCTATCTTTGATCAGTCTCACCCGAGCCTCGGTGTCTTCAACAAAATCCGATCCCAACACCTTCGGATCCTCATCTTGAACCCAAGAAAGCGGGGTCCTACATTTTCTTCCATACAAGGCTTCATAAGGCACCATCCTGATGCTGGACTGGTAGCTATTGTTATAGGAGAACTCGACCAACGGCATCATCTTCTCCCACGGCTCCCCTCGGTCCAGTATACACAATCGTAGTAGATCCTCCAACGTCCTGTTGGTGCGCTCTGTCTGCCCGTCCGTCTGAGGGTGGAAGGCCGTGCTAAAAGTCAATCGGGTGCCCAGGTATGCCTGCACTGACTGCCACTCCCTGGATGTAAACCGTCCATCGCGGTCCGACACTATCGTCCGGGGCACGCCATGATATCGGATATACTGGTCCACGAACTTCCGTACCAGCACTCCCACCGAGTCATCCTTCCTGATCGGTATAAAGCGGGCCACCTTCGTCAACCGATCAACAATCACCCAGATCGAGTCATTCCCCGTCCGAGACCGGGGAAGACCATGTATAAAATCCATAGCTATATCGTCAAACTTCCACTCCGGCACCAGGAGTGGCTGCAACAATCCTGCGGGGTTCCTGCACTCCGCCTTCACCAACTGACACGCCTCGCAATGGGTCACGAAGTACGTAATGTCCTTCTTCATGCCCGGCCAAAACTTCGTCTTCTTCAGATCAGCGGTCATCTTTGTGATCCCCAGGTGCACAGAGTACCGGCTGCAATACACCTCCGTCATAATATCCTCTCGGATCTGGCCTCCTGCGGGTATATATACTCTGTCTCTGAAATGTAGCAATCCATCTCTCAGGGAATAATCTCCTGTCAAACCCTCCTCCAAGGCTCGGAACATCGGCTCTGCCCACGCATCCGTCCTCTGTCCGTCCCGAATGCGATCCCGAATATCGTCTATGGCCACCATCGATGTCAGATACTCCCTATACAACTCTGGATCATCCTCGGACACTAGGGATATCTGCATATCTCTGAATGACCGGACTAGCTCCATGGACATAACCTGGGGCCCAGCTTCGGAAGTGGCAGCTCGCCGGCTCAATGTGTCGGCCACCACGTTTGCCTTCCCTGGATGGTAGTACATCTCATACAGATAGTCTGCTAAGAACTCCACCCAGTGCCTCTGCCTGATGTTTAGCTCCTTCTGAGCGTCCACGTATTTCAGGTTCTTGTGGTCGGAGTAGATGTCGCAGTGGACTCCATAAAGATAATGGCGCCAGACCTTCAGAGCAAAAATGACCGCTCCCATCTCAAGGTCGTGCACTAGGTAGTTCTTCTCATGGGTCTTCAGCTGGCGGGAGGCATATGCTATGACGTGTCCGTTCTGCATCAGCACTGCTCCCATCCCCTGGTATGATGCGTCGGTGTACACCTGGAATCCTTCCTTTCCAGATGGAAGGGCCATAATAGGGGCTGAGATGAGTCGGTCCTTCAGCTCCTGGAAAGTTGCCTGACACTGCGGGGTCCAAACGAAAGGTGCCTCCTTCTTCGTCAAAGACGTGAGTGGGAGGGCAATTTGAGAGAACCCCTCTACGAACTTCCGGTAATACCCGGCAAGTCCCAAGAAACTTCGTACATCAGTGGCTGTCTTTAACTGCGGCCAATCACGGACTGCATGAATCTTTGTCGGATCCACCGCCAACCCGGCTCCGCTGATAATGTGGCCTAGGAAAGCCACCTCCTTCAACCAAAACTGACACTTGCTGAATTTCGCATAAAGGCGATGCTCCCGCAACCTTTCCAAAGTCAGTGCCAGATGCCGAGTGTGCTCCTCCTCCGTCCTAGAGTAGATCAGGAGGTCGTCTATGAATACTATGACGAACACATCCAAGTAGGCCTCGAAAACCCAGTTCATGAGACTCATGAACGCCGACGGAGCATTCGTGAGCCCGAAGGGCATCACGGTGAACTCATACAGGCCATATCTGCTACTGAAAGCCGTCTTCGGGATATCCTCCTCCTGGATCCGTAGCTGGTAGTATCCTGACCTCAAGTCCAGCTTCGAGAAATAATGGGCTCCCTCCAGCTGGTCGAACAATTCGTCTATCCGTGGGAGTGGGTAGGTATTCCGGACGGTCAGCCTGTTTAGTGCTCGATAATCGATACACAGGCGAAGTGTCCCATCCTTCTTCTTCACGAATAGGACCGGGGCTCCCCATGGCGAGGAACTCGGTCTAACAAATCCTGCCTCAACCAATTCCTGCAACTGAGTCTGAAACTCTGCCAACTCCTTTGGGGCCATCCGATAAGGGGCCCTAGATGCCGGCTTGGCCCCCGGCACAAGCTGTATCTGGAAGTCCTGCTCTCTGTGTGGAGGTAGTCCTGGCAGTTTCTCTGGAAATATGTCAGCGAAATCTCGCACCACCGGAATGTCTGTCACTGACTCCTTAACTTCCGTCATCTCAAAAAGAATCTGATAGACCTCCTCTCCCTGCAGATGGGCCTTAACGGCCTGTACCGAAGATAAGAGTATACGAGAGGCAGGTCTTATAACTTCGATGACAATGAAAGAGTCCCCATGTCTCACAGTGATCCTCTTTGCCTGACAGTCAATCTGGGCATGGTTCCAGTGCAGCCATACCATACCCAGGATCAAGTCGTAGTCTGTCAACCTCAAAATCGTCGCTGGAGCCTCGAATGCCTTTCCACCAATTTCTGCCTCCATATTGCAGTGATCTGTGGTAAGGAGCTCATATCCATCTGATAGTCGCACCCTCCTCCTCGAGCCTGTGAATCGCTCCACGCCTTCCAATCCTTCTACGAACGTCTCCGACACAAAGGAGTGAGTAGCTCCAGTATCGAACAGCGTGCGGGCCGGCTTGCCACTGATGAAGACTATACCTGGGGTGATTAGATGTCTTAGGGTTCTATAGTGAGTTTTACTTTCCTTGCTAATCTATCTAGTGCGATTCAGAGTTCTAACCATTAAAAGGGAAATTCTATGAAAATAAAGAGGCATTGCAGCGTAACTACTATGACCTGCTCCGGATTCCGAGGCTGCGCAAGGTCCAAGACGTATACCTTCTCCCTTTCCTGTCTACGATTTCCCCCCTGGTATCCACGACCGCGGCCGCGTCCTCGGCCTCCGTAATGCTGAGCTGGTGGGCCGCCCTGTGGTGCTGGAGGTGGTGCCCCCCTCATGGGGCAGTTTCTCCGAATGTGCCCAATCTGATGACAAAGGAAGCACTCTGGTGGGGGATACACCATTCCCCCGGGTCTCGGCATCTCCTGCATCCGAAGAGGTTGAGGGGCCAATATCACCTGTTCCCTCGGCTCCTGCCTCACGTCCTGACGAGGCTGGTCCTCTGTCCTCCTCCCCTCTGGTATAGCACCTCACCGCTGGTCATTTCTACCTCTCCATCCCTGATCCTCTGCTGGCCGCTTCCGGCCCCGGGTGGCGTGCCAATCTGCCTCAATCCTTTTTGCCATCTCCAAAATCCGGGAGATGGGCCCGTCAGATACAAACATTAAAGCCTCCCTAAAGTCCTCCCACAGGCCCTTATAGAACCTCCTGATATACCCTGCTTCGTCCAGCTGGTAGGAATCTGCGTATCGAGCCAGATGGTCGAACTCTCGATGGTACTCCACCACGGTCCAGGTGCCCTGCTTCAGCTGTAAGAACCGCTCCTCCAAATCATCCCTGGCCGACTGCGGAATGAAATGCTCCAGCAGTGCGGCCCTGAACTCCTCCCAGGTAACCTCCGCAACCTCCCTATCGGCAAATGTCGTGTCCAACAGCGTCTTCCACCACCTCTTTGCATGGGACTCCAGGCAAGAGACAACCAGAGCCACCCTCTCCTCCCAGGGACACCGTATCCAGGTCAGCATCTCGTACATGATATCCAGCCACTCTTCCGTCCGAACTGCTGACTCTGTCCCCAAGTAGGATGGGGGAGACAGTTCTCGGAAGATGCTTAGCCAGTTAGCCCCCGGATTTGGCTGCGGGGCCGGAACCTACCGGGCCCTGAAGGCCTCCAGGATGGCAGTCAGAGTCTGTCCCATGTCTGACTGAAGGAAAGGAGGGGGGACCGGTGGAGGTGGTGCAACACCCTGAGCCTGCTGAACTCCTCCTTGTGGCGTAGGCTGTGCTGGAGGCATTGTAACAAAAACCCATACTGAGAAAACGTTCAATCTTAAATAAAAGTGGACAATTTATATGTGATCCCCATTTGGGCACACCACTGCTTCCGCTGCTTAGTGTGTCCCCAATCTAAACTCACGCGGGGGTGACCCAGGGTTTGTGGACTGCTACTTTCTTCTGATCGATGTTTTTCCTCTGATACCACTTGTAAGACCCCCCCCCCCTTTTTTTACTTTTTAAAACCTGGGATCTTAGGCCCAGAGTCGCCGCTTTGCGGTGACATCTTCATGTCCTGAAGGGTCATCACCGCAAGGCACCGATTCTGCCGGCCGATTCGATCACAGAAAAGGTAGCACAATAATTGAAGTAAGAGCAAGTCCACTGGAAATAAATCACATATATATATAAAATCTCCACAAAGGGAGTGTCCACAGAATAACAATAATCAGAGTACTATAAAATGCGGGCTTATGCCCGGTACAAAATGTCCTCACTACAAGTCTCTCATGCGGAAACAAAAACAGGAACTACTCAGGGTCGAGACTCACGGTCTCGGCTGTATGAACTCCGGAGCTAGACTTCCCCATCTCCAAGCGCACCGGTCTCTAGGGCCGCTCCTCCATGCTGGGCTCCACAATCCCCTAAATGATGCGGTTCGAAAACTGTTAGTCATAAAGACTAAGCCCTATCATTCCCTACCCCTTCCCCCATGGCTCCTAAGTACCGAGCGGAGAGGAAGAAAGGGAAGGACATGAAGGTGGAGATTTAATCAAGAAACAAATGGCAGCGGAACTAGTCTAGCAACTCTATAATAATATGATAGAAACAGAAAGTAAGAAAGGTAACCTTAACTTATGTGCGAAAGCGCATAAGCCAAGGGATCTTCTGCAAGGATCCCATCGTATAGAGTGTCCCATACCACTTATACGTTGGGGTGTCAGTTATCAAACAACAGCATGTATATATATTGAAATTAACCTTTGATTTATAAACTTGCCCACACAAGCTTATAGACCAAGGGGTCGTTTTGCAGGTCCTAACGTATAAGCGTCCCATACCACTTATACTTTAGGTGTCAGGGTTAAATGAATCGATTATGCTATGACATGCAAGTGGGTATGATGAAACATGCAAGTGCAACTCACACACCCGACTCTGTGCACACAAACCTTTAGTTCCCCCTTTCGGAGCTGTTACCTACCAGGATACCTCCGTAGTGGCAGACGGAAGCGGTGGGTTGGGCCTCGCCCACATCTAAACCAGTAAAGCACTACCGGTCAGACCTATCGTACGCCTCAACGCTTGGTGCACTAAGCGGACGCCTGCGTACTCTTGCCGGCTGGCGCACCGGACTTCTATTGGCAAAGTGCTAACCGCACTTGCCGAGTCAGCGTATTGGCGTCGGTGCATCGACCCTCCAATACTGAAGACCCACCACCTTAATTTTCATTCCTTTTTATGCACATGAAAGTTTAATCGTAAACAAACAAAAGCCGAGCCGAAGCTCTCCGGACCAAAACGTCCGTCTCCAAACCAACCGAGCCGAAGCTCCCCGGACCATCCCGTCCGTCTCTTGACCAACCGAGCCGAAGCTCTCATCAATCTTCCTGTGCCAACAGTGTTTATGAAAGGTGCAGCCCTAGTTACTAAGTTACTCTTGTCGGTTTGTTATTGCAGTTTACGTTAGCCCAGGACTGCCCCCGGCATACCCCGTGAAGGGCTCTCAAGGGGCACTAGGAACCAAGACGGCGGCATTACGGCCCGAAGTTCCCTTTCGCAAGGCACTTATTGTTATTGGTTGAACCCCTTTACCCATTCCCTTCTCATATTATGATAGACTATCCTAGGGTGATTTTAAACCTTCCACTCTTCGGGGAAGACGATCTTTCGTCGAACCCGAGCACCTCTTAACTCTAACTATTACCACTTCTCACTACTCTTCATATCATCCTACTGTGATATCATTCACAATTGTCCACCCAGACAAAATGATTAACTACAATGACTTTCTCGGATCATGTCCTATTGCAATTCACAAATTTGCTATATGCAGACCGACCTAGACTATATGACGAACTGGTTATGCAACGATCCCAAACTCATCCAAATGCCCTTAATTATTTACTGGAGACTTATCAGGATATAAATGGCCTAAAACTAGAATGTGGTAATTTTCCTAATTTATCTGACATTTAATTAATTTTCCCAAAAATCCCAAGGGCTACCAGTTTTATCATGAACTACCCTAAGTAATCATGCAAGATGTCCAGAAATATTACTATAAATATTATGTTATCCCAATGTGGTAAATCCAAAGTATCACAATTTTTCTATCATCAAAAGGGCACTAAAACTATTTTAGAAATAATCTCTATCTTTTGTTATTTATGAATCAAGTACAGAAAATATCCGTCCAAAAATTGTAAATTAATTATACTAAGCAGATAAGACATTCAAAATAACATTGGCCAGGTTTCATAATTTTCCAACAAGTATATCTTACATAATTAATTTTTAAACCATAAAACCCCTTTCTAACATCTGTGAATGAAGTACTAGAATTACTCAACTAAAAATCATACAAAAACACAGGGGGCAACTATTCTGACCTAAAACATTTACCTCGAAGATTTCATGAGGTTTCAATGAACAGAAATTTCTAAACAATTAAAACATCATTTAAGGCCATAGAAAGCTTTACAAATGAAGTGCTAGCAATAATCAACATAAAATTCCAGTAAAATTGCTATAAGTTCTACCTGATCCAAAACTCACTCTACCCGAATTTCACAGCTTTTAAGTAAGGTTTAGTGACTGGTTTTACCTATTTGATATTTTACCCTAAAACTAAGGTTAGAGTTTTAAGGTATCTACTTGTCTCCAAATTCTCCAATATTCCATCCAGACGATTCTTATCAGGCCTTTGTCAACTCTACAGAGTTTCAAGGCAATACAAGAGAAATTGCCCCCATGTCCTTCACAACCCTCAAAACCCTTCATTTAGGGTTTGAGCTTGGATCCTAGGGTAAATCAACCCTAAACCTCACCATTTTTCTCCAAGCAGGTTATAACACCCTTCTAAGTCAGAGGTCAGAAAATCAGCCTCTGTTGAGGTGATTTGACCTTTCCAAACTCTTAGTGCACTTTTTACTAAAAGATGTCTCGCTAATGCCTAGCTAAGGGTAGAAGATTTCCTACCCAAAACTCCTCCAAACTAGTTGGAATTTTGTACAGATCTAGGTTTTATAGCCAGGGACCACTCACCAAAATTTGGGAGGGTTTGGAAGTCATTTGACCACTTAAATAAATTTCTCTAACTTAATTAAATTGAAACAAAAACTTTAGGCAAAGTATCTCCAAAAATTCCCATTTTTGGTCTGCCTTTATGTATAGCTAAGGTTAACCCCCTGCCCAAATTTCAGGTCATTTGGACAAGGGACGAAGAGTGGGCATCCATTTTAATTTCTGCCCAACTCTTGGTACAGCCCCCACTAAAACGGGTTCTGCGGTCAAACCGCTTACCCAAACGAGTTGAAATCAATTTTAAATTAAACTAGACTCAAAGGGCTACAACTTTTGTGACTGGTCATTTTTCCTAGAACGGCTTCTAAGTGCCTCGTTTTGCAGCATCAAAATGTGCTCATTTAAGTATATTTTCCTTACAAATTATTTACATAATTTATATATTATAAACAGCTTTTACTGTTCATCTTCTACAGAACCCGAAAAACCAGAACACAGAAACTCATATATCCTGTAGCTCTTTCGCAATCCGTCACCGGTCGTCCGGTCACTTCCCTGGCCAGCCACCACCACCACCACCTCCGTTGAGGCGATGGCTAGCGGTCGGCGGTGGTATGGCCGCCGGAGGTGGCGGTTTCCAGCGAACTCAAAAATACATTTTTCATGGTTTTCCATGAAAACGAGAGATAGGTCCGGCTCCATTGAGCACGAACTTCCTTTCTAAGAATCATAAGATCTACCCATGAAAGAAGAAGCAGAGGAGGACCTTGTTCGCGGTTTGGAGGCGAGATGAACGACGGGGTGCCATGGCGCGGTGGTGGCGTTGCTGAACTTCTCCTACAGCAAGGTACAAAGATCTGAGTCCGTTTGGTCAAGAGTGTAACCTTCTCATCTTGCTCTAAGGGGTCTTTTATAAGTCAGCAAGTGGGGAGGTGAAAGGGTAAAGCCTTAATGGTCATGAAGGCTCCTCTTAATAACCTTTCGGTTATAGTGAAGGGATAAGAAACGGTGGAAGATGAATAGGTGTTTGCCAGGTGGCGATTCCTATTGGACCAGCACTTCCTCCTTTATTATATAATTACATAAGGAAAAACGGCCCGTAATTACTCCTGGTGTAACTTCCCACACCAGCACTTATTACCACGCGTGTTAGAATAATTTCGGGCCTGAACCGTCGTTTCGGTCCATGTCACGGGCGTGACACATAGGTCACGGGCGTGACAGGCCCGGGTGGCCAATTCTGGGGTCGACGATCGTCGAATTGAGATCGACGGTCGTCGAAGGGTGGTCACGCCCTAGGTCACGGGCGTGACACCTTGGTTACGGGCGTGACATGCCCGAATGGCAAATTCTAAGGTCGACGACCGTCGAACTGAGATCGACGGTCGTCGAAGGGTGGTCACGCCCTAGGTCACGGGCGTGAAACCTTGGTCACGGGCGTGACAGGGTCATGAGGCAAATTCCGCGCTCGACGATCGTCGCGCGGAGATCAACGATCACTGAAGGGGGTCACGCCCTTGGTCACGGGCGTGACACCTGGGTCACGGGCGTGACATGCCCGAATGGCAAATTCTGAGGTCGACGACCGTCGAACTAAGATCGACGGTCGTCGATGGGTGGTCACACCCTAGGTCACGGGCGTGACACCTTGGTCACGGGCGTGACAGGGCAAGGTTGAAAATTCTGCGCCCGACGATCGTCTCCCTGAGATCGACGATCGTCGAAGGAGTCACGCCCTAGGTCACGGGCGTGACGGGTCAGTCACGGGCGTGACTAACCCGTGACCCGAAATCTTGGTCGATTTATTTCAATTTTTGGGTTTCCTAGGGTTCTGTCACGACCAACCGACTCCTAGGGGTCTAGCCGGAAATGGGATGTTACAAATCCCAATAAACAAAACAAAAATTTCGTCCCCGAAATTGAGGTTGAGCCTACGGGGATTTCTATCGGAATAAATTAAACTTGTAACATCCCATACGATTTTTTTCTATTGGGTTCAAGCGACTACTTGTTTGATAAACGAAAGCAATCTCCCCAATAAACAAAAGATTAGCCCCTACTTTCCTGCGCATGCCTAGGTTCTCGATTTTCCTTATCTAATCTTACCGGTTTTGTACAAGAAGGTAATTTATGGTATACCAAGAAGTGGTGAGGTATACCTGACTGAACAACTCCAGGTATTTTTGTCTCATCAGGTCCTGCGGTTCCCAGTTGTGCTCCTCCTGACCATGGTTTCTCCACAGAACCTTGACTAAGGGGATCTTCTTGCGGTGCATGTTCCGTACTCCTTTGTCGTCGATCCGGACCGGCTCCATGTGAACAGATCGGTCTGAAGCTACCGGCCCTTCGGTGGTCAAAATCTACTGCTCCGGACGTAGTAGAGCCCTTCTGAGCGAAGAAATGTGGAAGACGTCGTGTAGAGCTGCTAGCTCTGGTGGCAACTCTAGCCTGTAGGCTAGGGGTCCGATCCGCTCCAGGATCCGGTAAGGGCCCATATACCTAGGGCTGAGCTTCTTCCTCCGACCGCGCACCCGTGAGACTCCATGCATGGGCCGGATCTTCAAGAACACTTGATCCCCTACCCGAAACTCCACCTGACGATGCCGGGCGTCATAGTATTTAGCCTGTCTGCTCTGCGCCTCCAACATCCTATCTCTGATCAGTCTCACCCGAGCCTCGGTGTCTTCAACAAAATCCGATCCCAACACCTTCGGATCCTCATCTTGAACCCAAGAAAGCGGGGTCCTACATTTTCTTCCATACAAGGCTTCATAAGGCGCCATCCTAATGCTGGACTGGTAGCTATTGTTATAGGAGAACACGACCAACGACAACATCTTCTC
Source organism: Platanthera zijinensis (assembly GCA_039513925.1). Taxonomy (NCBI): domain Eukaryota; kingdom Viridiplantae; phylum Streptophyta; class Magnoliopsida; order Asparagales; family Orchidaceae; genus Platanthera; species Platanthera zijinensis. The sequence goes on from CM077086.1 coordinate 86,739,364, forward strand.
CCACGGCTCCCCTCGGTCCAGTATACACAATCGTAGTAGATCCTCCAACGTCCTGTTGGTGCGCTCTGTCTGCCCGTCCGTCTGAGGGTGGAAGGTCGTGCTAAAAGTCAATCGGGTGCCCAGGTATGCCTGCACTGACCGCCACTCCCTGGATGTAAACCGTCCATCGCGGTCCGACACTATCGTCCGGGGCACGCCATGATATCGGATATACTGGTCCACGAACTTCCGTACCAGCACTCCCACCGAGTCATCCTTCCTGATCGGTATAAAGCGGGCCACCTTCGTCAACCGATCAACAATCACCCAGATCGAGTCATTCCCCGTCCGAGACCGGGGAAGACCATGTATAAAATCCATAGCTATATCGTCAAACTTCCACTCCGGCACCGGGAGTGGCTGCAACAATCCTGCGGGGTTCCTGCACTCCGCCTTCACCAACTGACACGCCTCGCAATGGGTCACGAAGTACGTAATGTCCTTCTTCATGCCCGGCCAAAACTTCATCTTCTTCAGATCAGCGGTCATCTTTGTGATCCCCAGGTACACAGAGTACCGGCTACAATGCGCCTCCGTCATAATATCCTCTCGGATCTGGCCTCCTGCGGGTATATATACTCTGTCTCTGAAATGTAGCAATCCATCTCTCAGGGAATAATCTCCTGTCGAACCCTCCTCCAAGGCTCGGAACATCGGCTCTGCCCACGCATCTGTCCTCTGTCCGTCCCGAATGCGATCCCGAATATCGTCTATGGCCACCATCGATGTCAGATACTCCCTATACAGCTCTGGATCATCCTCGGACACTAGGGATATCTGCATATCTCTGAATGACCGGACTAGCTCCATGGACATAACCTGGGGCCCAGCTTCGGAAGTGGCAGCTCGCCGGCTCAACGCGTCGGCCACCACATTTGCCTTCCCTGGATGGTAGTGCATCTCATACTGATAGTCTGCTAAGAACTCCACCCAGCACCTCTGCCTGATGTTTAGCTCCTTCTGAGCGTCCACGTATTTCAGGTTCTTGTGGTCGGAGTAGATGTCGCAGTGGACTCCATAAAGATAATGGTGCCAGACCTTCAGAGAAAAAACGACCGCTCCCATCTCAAGGTCGTGCACTGGGTAGTTCTTCTCATGGGTCTTCAGCTGGCGGGAGGCATATGCTATGACGTGTTCGTTTTGCATTAGCACTGCTCCCATCCCCTGGTATGATGCGTCGGTGTACACCTGGAATCCTTCCTTTCCAGATGGAAGGGCCAGAATAGGGGCTGAGATGAGTCGGTCCTTCAGCTCCTAGAAAGCCGCCTGGCACTGCGGGGTCCAAACGAAAGGTGCCTCCTTCTTCGTCAAAGACGTGAGTGGGAGGGCAATTTGAGAGAACCCCTCTACGAACTTCCGGTAATACCCGGCAAGTCCCAAGAAACTTCGTACATCAGTGGCTGTCTTTAACTGAGGCCAATCACGGACTGCCTGAATCTTTACCGGATCCACCGCCAACCCAGCTCCGCTGATAATGTGGCCTAGGAAAGCCACCTCCTTTAACCAAAAGTGACACTTGCTGAATTTTGCATAAAGGCGATGCTCCCGCAACCTTTCCAAAGTTAGTGCCAGATGCCGAGTGTGCTCCTCCTCCATCCCAGAGTAGATCAGGATGTCGTCTATGAATACTATGACGAACACATCCAAGTAGGCCTCGAAAACCCGGTTCATGAGACTCATGAACGCCGACGGAGCATTCGTGAGCCCGAAGGGCATCACGGTGAACTCATACAGGCCATATCTGCTACTGAAAGCCGTCTTCGGGATATCCTCCTCCTGGATCCGTAGCTGGTAGTATCCTGACCTCAAGTCCAGCTTCGAGAAATAATGGGCTCCCTCCAGCTGGTCGAACAATTCTTCTATCTGTGGGAGTGGGTAGGTATTCCGGACGGTCAGCCTGCTTAGTGCTCTATAATCGATACACAGGCGAAGTGTCCCATCCTTCTTCTTCACGAATAGGACCGGGGCTCCCCATGACGAGGAACTCGGTCTAAGAAATCCTGCCTCAACCAATTCCTGCAACTGAGTCTGAAACTCTGCCAACTCCTTTGGGGCCATCCGATAAGGGGCCCTAGATGCCGGCTTGGCCCCCGACACAAGCTGTATCTGGAAGTCCTACTCTCTGTGTGGAGGTAGTCCTGACAGTTTCTCTGGAAATATGTCAGCGAAATCTCGCACCACCGGAATGTCTGTCACTGACTCCTTAACTTCCTTCATCTCAAAAAGAATCTGATAGACCTCCTCTTCCTGCAGATGGGCCTTAACGGCCTGTACCGAAGATAAGAGTATACGAGAGGCAGGTCTTATACCTTTGATGACAATGAAAGAGTCCCCGTGTCTCACGTTGATCCTCTTTGCCTGACAGTCAATCTGGGCATGGTTCCAGTGCAGCCATACCATACCCAGGATCAAGTCATAGTCTGTCAGCCTCAAAATCGTCGCTGGAGCCTCGAATGCCTTTCCACCAATTTCTGCCTCCATATTGCAGTGATCTGTGGTAAGGAGCTCAGATCCATCTGATAGTCGCACCCTCCTCCTCGAGCCTGTGAATCGCTCCACGCCTTCCAATCCTTCTACGAATGTCTCCGACACAAAGGAGTGAGTAGCTCCAGTATCGAACAGCGTGCGGGCGGGCTTGCCACTGATGAAGACTATACCTGGGGTGATTAGATGTCTTAGGGTTCTATAGTGAGTTTTACTTTCCTTGCTAATCTATCTAGTGCGATTCAGAGTTCTAACCATTGAAAGGGAAATTCTATGAAAATAAAGAGGCATTGCAGCGTAACTACTATGACCTGCTACGGATTCCGAGGCTGCGCAAGGTCCAAGGCGTATACCTTCTCCCTTTCCTGTCTACGATTTCCCCCCTGGTATCCACGACCGCGGCCGCGTCCTCGGCCTCCGTAATGCTGAGCTGGTGGGCTGCCCTGTGGTGCTGGAGGTGGTGCCCCCCTCATGGGGCAGTTCCTCCGAATGTGCCCAATCTGATGACAAAGGAAGCACTCTGGTGGGGGATACACCATTCCCCCGGGTCTCGGCATCTCCTACATCCGAAGAGGTTGAGGGGCCAATATCACCTGTTCCCTCGGCTCCTGCCTCACGTCCTGACAAGGCTGGTCCTCTGTCCTCCTCCCCTCTGGTACAGCACCTCACCGCTGGTCATTTCTACCTCTCCGTCCCTGATCCTCTGCTGGCCGCTTCCGACCCCGGGTGGTGTACCAATCTGCCTCAATCCTTTTTTCCATCTCCAAAATCCGGGAGATGGGCCCGTCAGATACAAACAACAAAGCCTCCCTCAAGTCCTCCCGCAGGCTCTTATAGAACCTCCTGATATACCCTGCTTCGTCCAGCTGGTAGGAATCTGCGTATCGAGCCAGATGGTCGAACTCTCGATGGTACTCCCCCACAGTCCAGGTGCCCTGCTTCAGCTGTAAGAACCGCTCCTCCAAATCATCCCTGGCCGACTGCGGAATGAAATGCTCCAGCAGTGCGGCCCTGAACTCCTCCCAGGTAACCTCCGCAACCTCCCTATCGGCAAATGTCGTGTCCAACAACGTCTTCCACCACCTCTTTGCATGGGACTCCAGGCAAGAGACAACCAGAGCCACCCTCTCCTCCCAGGGACACCGTATCCCGGTCAGCATCTCGTACATGATATCCAGCCACTCTTCCGTCCGAACTGCCGACTCTGTCCCCAAGTAGGACGGGGGAGATAGTCCTCGGAAGATGCTTAGCCAGTTAGCCCCCGGATTTGGCTGCGGGGCCGGAACCTACTGGGCCCTGAAGGCCTCTAGGATGGCAGTCAGAGTCTGTCCCATGTCTGACTGAAGGAAAGGAGTGGGGACCGGTGGAGGTGGTGCAACACCCTGAGCCTGCTGAACTCCGCCTTGTGGCGTAGGCTGTGCTGGAGGCAGCGTAACAAAAACCCATATTGAGAAAACGTTCAATCTTAAATAAAAGTGGACAATTTATATGTGATCCCCATTTGGGCACACCACTGCTTCCGCTGCTTAGTTTGTCCCCAATCTAAACTCACGCGGGGGTGACCCAGGGTTTGTGGACTGCTACTTTCTTCTGATCGATGTTTTTCCTCTGATACCACTTGTAAGACCCCCCCCCCCTTTTTTCCTTTTTAAAACCCGGGGTCTTAGGCCCAGAGTCGCCGCTTTGCGGTGACATCTTCATGTCCTGAAGGGTCATCACCGCAAGGCGCCGATTCTGCCGGCCGATTCGATCACAGAAAAGGTAGCACAATAATTGAAGTAAGAGCAAGTCCACTGGAAATAAATCACATATATATATAAAATCTCCACAATGGGAGTGTCCACAAAATAACAATAATCAGAGTACTATAAAATGCGGGCTTATGCCCGGTACAAAATGTCCTCACTACAAGTCTCTCATGTGGAAACAAAAATAGGAACTACTCAGGGTCGAGACTCACGGTCCCGGCTGTATGAACTCCGGAGCTATACTGCCCCATCTCCAAGCGCACCGATCTCTAGGGCCGCTCCTCCATGCTGGGCTCCACGATCCCCTAAATGATGCGGTTCGAAAACCGTTAGTCATAAAGACTAAGCCCTATCATCCCCTACCCCTTCCCACATGGCTCCTAAGTACCGAGCGGAGAGGAAGAAAGGGAAGGACATGAAGGTGGAGATTTAATCAAGAAATAAATGGCAGCGGAACTAGTCTAGCAACTCTATAATAATATGACAGAAACAGAAAGTAAGAAAGGTAACCTTAACTTATGTGCGAAAGCGCATAAGCCAAGGGATCTTCTGTAAGGCTCCCATCGTATAGAGTGTCCCATACCACTTATACGTTGGGGTGTCGGTTATCAAACAACAACATGTATATATATTGAAATTAACCTTTGATTTATAAACTTGCCCACACAAGCTTATAGACCAAGGGGTCGTTTTGCAGGTCCTAACTGTAACACCCCTATCCGTCGGATGGCATATAGCAGTAGGTCCGGCCGGGGCCCGACGCCATATACTACGGACAGATCGGTTGGTTACGCGTTGAAACCATACAACCAATCACCAACGTCCTACACAGAGTCATTCTAACGGAAGCAATTTATTAAGTTGCACAAACACAAGAACCCTGCCAAGCAAGAATGTCCACTACAGAAATAACAATAGGAATGAAAAATACAAAAGTACCGGCCTTATGGCCTTACAAGGTTTGCTTAACAAAACATGTCTTACATACTTCGGCTCGCAGGCCGGCCATACATGAAATAAACGGAAAGCATATAAAGGGTTAGGCCTTCGAGGGCCAGCACCGCAACATTGGTTTTAGCCCTCTATTTTCCGCTCGGCTCCGCAGCACCTGCAAGCACAAACCACAGCCCGGTGGCAAACAAAAGCAACGGTCAGCTATGCTGACCAAATTATAACGATCCCGCCCCCCTTAATCAGGGCGGCGATGCACTTTCCCTGCACTTTATTAGTGTAGGCAATATATTAGTGTGAACACACATCATCACAGGCGTAGGCTCGCACGGCCTCACACCTCGTGCGCACAGGGCACATTTACGGCTAACCGGCCAACGTCACGTCAATTCAAGCCATAGACGTTCCCGTTCCACCACCGCCTCTTGGACGGCCAACCATATGAGCATTTTACCCTCCTGGCCTTGGTCACGACAATTTAAGACATAGACCGCCGAAGACCCTCATCCATGCCAACGGTCCTACCGAACGACATAGACCGGGTACGGTTCCGCTTGACCCGTGCTCACACCGCAACGGAAATTTAAGCCATATGCGCAGGTCAAGACTCACCGAGTCCCGTTTCCACCCCAATAATCACATAACCCGGTTATGTTCACGTTGGCTCCCCGGCCATCGTGTTGGCAAAACTCGCTTTTGCCCAGTTTTCTGTGTGCACCTTGGAGTTAATCTCCAAGGCTCCCTGATGCAATCTACCATGTAGAAAACCCGAAAAAACGCCCAAACACCCGGATTCTTCCCCGGTTCATATGCAATGCAACATCACCGATCCGGCTCTACTTGTCCGGATAGGCTTCACACACAATGCCTATGTCCGTTTTTGCATACGAACTCTACACAAGGGGGACTTTACATATCTACCCCAAGGAACGCTCCAACTCTTCGCTCATTCGCGAGAGAGGGCTTCCTATGCAAAGGGAAAAAGGGCTTCACATGCCCAAGGATGAGAAATCGTTACCCTTGCATTCTTCTGCGGCGCCATCGAAAACTATGCGGTTGGAAAGCACCGCAACGGCGTCACCTCCACGGATCTGGACTCGGATCGCGATTCGGAGCTCCGAAGCTTCTCCGGCGGCCAGATCTTGGACTCCTACTTCCTCCTTGCTCTCCCTTCTCTCTAAACTCTTAGAGAGAGAATGGCTAAGGGAAATGAGGATTCCCAACCCTAAATCCCGGCTAAAACCCCCCAGGAGCAGCCCCCCACCGTCGGATCCAAAGTCAAGGAAACAAACGACCAAGATTAGATCTGAAATCATAAAATTTGGGCCGAACACGGGTTGCAACACGGCCGTGTGCCTGGCCGTGTCACCCATTCGCCGTCTCGGTCGATTCGAAAAACCAGCACACGGCCTTTGACACGGCCTCCGACACGCCCGTGTCGGGACCCGTGTCATGCCCCCCGTGTGCAATCGAACAACACTTCGAATTCAGAGAGGTACACGGCCTTGTGACACGGCATCAGACACGCCCGTGTCAAATTTGACACGCCCGTGTTTGTGCCCGTGTCACGGCCCGTGTACCACACTTGCAGATTCCCTGGAGTGACACGGCCTGGGACACGCCCGTGTCCTAGGCCGTGTTCTACAACTCAACGATCGTCGACCGCCAAAGCGTCGACCGCACGACCCGCGGCCAAACACGCCTGTGTCACGCCCGTGTCATGCCCGTGACACGCCCGTGTCACGCCCGTGACACCTGCTCCAAAATTCAGACTGGGCTTAAAACATCACCCGTCCCTCTTTTGAGTTTCGGGGTGTTACAACTCTCTCCCCCTTAAAAGAATTTCGTCCACGAAATTAATAAAGGAAAGTAAACATAAAACCAAGAGCGGTACCTGAGCAAAATAACTCTGGGTACTCCTCCAGCATGGTCTGCTCCCGTTCCCAACAGAGCTCCTCACGACCGCAATTGTCCCAACGGACCTTGACCATTTGGATTTCCTTGTTACGAAGTCGCTTAACTTCGGAGTCTTCAATACGAACGGGCTTGACCCTAGTGTCAACCCTTTGTCCACCGGTACTTGATCAACTGCGATCACCTGCGAAGGCTCTTGCACCGCCTTCCGCAATACAGAGATATGGAACACATCGTGTAGTCCACTCAACTCTACCGATAACTTCAAATGATAAGCCGCTTTGACGACACACTCCAGAATCTCAAAGGGTCCAAGGTATGTTGGGCTCAGCTTCTTCAAGCGTCTCACCCGCGAAATACCCTTGAACGGCTTTACTTTCAAGTACACCCAATCGCCCACCGCGAACTCCACATTTCGATGCTTGGCATTGTAGTACTTAGCTTGCCTATCCTGAGCGATCAGCAAACGCTCTCGAATGATCCGCTCCAAAGAAGTAGCATTTTCCACCTCCTGCTTGTAACATCCCATTTCCGGCTAGACCCCTAGGAGTCGGTTGGTCGAGTCAGAACCCCAGGGAGCACAAAAAGTGAAAATAAATCGACCGAGTTTTCGGGTCAAGGGTTGGTCACGCCCGTGACCGACCCGTCACGCCCGTGACCTGGGCGTGACTACTTCGACGATAGTCGATCTCCACGAGACGATCGTCGAACGTGCTGTCTGGGCATGTCACGCCCGTGACCAAGATGTCACGCCCGTGACTATGGGCGTGACCCCATCGACGATCGTCGATCGCCGTGAGACGACCTCGAGCTTGCGGCCCGGGCATGTCACGCCCGTGACATGAGTGTCACGCCCGTGACCTAGGGCGTGACCAACCTTCGACGATCGTCGACCTCAATTCGACGATCGTCGACCTCGAAATTTGCCATTCGGGCATGTCACGCCCGTGACCTAGAGGTCACGCCCGTGACCTAGGGCGTGACCAGCCTTCGACGATCGTCGATCTCAATTCGACGATCGTCGACCCACAATCTGCCGTTTGGGTCTGTCACGCCCGTGACCCGAGGTGTCACGCCCGTGACCTTCCATCGACGATCGTCGATCTCAGTTCGACGATCGTCGAACCCAGAATTGGCTATTCGGGCCTGTCACGCCCGTGACCTATGTGTCACGCCCGTGACATTGGCCGAAACGACGGTTCAGGCCCGAAATTATTCCAACACGCGTGGTAATAAATGCTGGTGTGGGAAGTTACACCAGGAGTAACTTCCGGCCGTTTTCCTTCTATAATTATATAATAAATGAGGAAAAGGTGGTCCAATAGAAAACCGCCAGCTGGACACACCTGTTCAGTTTCCACCGTTTCTTATCCCTTCACTGTAACCGAAACGTTAAGGGGGGGGGGGAAACTTCATGGCCATAATGGTTTTACCCATTCATCTTCCCACTATCTGACTTATAAAAGCCCACTTGGGGAAAGAGGAGAGGGTTACACGCTCAAGTAATCAGAACAGACCTTTGTTCTTGCTGTAGGAGAAGTTCAGCAAACGCCACCACCGCGCCATGGCACCCCGACGTTCTTCTCGCCTTCAAACCGCGAACAAGGTCCTCCTCTACTCCTTCTCTTTCATGGGTAGATCTTAGGATTCTTAGAAAGGAGGTTCGCGCTCAACGGAGCCGGACCCGTCTCTCGTTTTCATGGAAAAACCATGAAAAAGGTATTTTGAGTTCGCCGGAAACCGCCACCTCCGGCGGCCAAACCACCGCCGACCGATAGCCATCGCCTCAACGGAGGTGGTGGTGGTGGTGGCTGGCCAGGGAAGTGACCGAACGACCGGCGACGGACCACGGAATGCTTACAGGAAAAAGGTTTTCCTGTGTCTGTTCGTGTTCTTGAAGAAGATGAACAGTGGATTTAATATATAATACATAGATTATTATATAGTACATAATGGAAAAATAGGTTATTTGAATGTATATTTTGAGGCTGCAAAACGAAGCCCTTAGAGGCCGATTTAGGAAAAATGACCAGACACAAAAGTTGTAGCCCTCGGGGTCTACGTTAATTTAAAATTGATTTTATTCAATTTGGGTGAGTGGTTTGACCACAGCACTCGTTTTGGTGGGATCAAGACCTAGGCTAACCAGAAATTGAAATGGTTGCCCACGGTTCATAACATGTCCAAATGATTTGAAATTTGGACTGGAGGTCTATAATATGTATATCGAGAGGCTGTCCAAAAATGAGAATTTTTGGAGAACTTTTGCCTAAAGTTTTTGTAAAAATTTAATAAACAATATAAAATTAATTAGGAGAGGAAATTAAGTCCAAACTCCCCCAAATTTTGGGTGGTGGTCCCTGGCATAAATATTAAGATCTTTACAAAATTTCAACTCGATTGGTCGAGTTCTGAATAGGGAAGTATCAAGTCCTAGATAGGTCTTGGTGAGGGGTACTTTGGGGAAAAGTACGATTGGAGATGGAGTGGACAAATCTCCTCAAAAGAGGCTGAAGTTGTTGGCCACTGATTTGTTGAGTCTATGTCTACCCTCTTGGGTAACATGGTGTGGCTTGGGGTGGATTTTACCCTAAGAGATTGGCTCAAATCCAACGGGTGGGAGTTTGAGGTTTGTGAAGGACATAGGAGCAAAAGCTCTTGTATGCCCTTGAAGTTTGGAGGAGAGAGGGATGATATAATGAAAACCCTCTGGTTGAAATAGTGAAGGAATTGGAGGTAGTTAGGTACCTCGAAAGTTGAGATGTCGGAATAGGATAGAAATGTAATTTAGTTATTTTAAGCACTAAATCTAACCCAAAAATTATGAAACTCGGGAGGAGGGGGTTTTAGGATGTTTTAGACTTATAGTAAATTTTCTGGAATTTTATGATTATTAAATATTATACTTCATGTGTTAAAATATTAATTGCTGGAATTATTATTTCAATTATTTGGTGGTTTAAAATTAATTATAATCAGTTGAAATTCTGGATTTAGATCTTTGTTATTAGCACAATGACCCCTGGATTTTTATAGAATTTTATGTTGAGTAAATCTAGTACCTTATTCACAGATGATAGAAAGGGGCTTTTATGTTAAAAATTAATTATGGATAAAATACTTGCTGGAAAATTATGAAACTTGGCCAGTGATAATTTTAGGCCTTTATCCGCATGTCATGAATTACTTATAATTTTTGGAAGAATATTTTCTGTACTTGCTTCATAAACAATAGAAGTTAGAGATTATTTCTAAAATAGCTTTCATGCCATTTTGATGATTGAAAAATTCTGATACTTAGGATCTAACTGATTGAGATAACCTAGTATTTATCATAAAATTGCTGGACATCTTGCATGAGAACTTAGGGTAGTTCATGTTCAAACCGGTAGTCCTTGGATTTTCGAGGAATTTAATTAAATGCCAAATAAATTAGGAAAATTTCCATTTTCTGGATTTAGGTCATTTAGGTCATGGTAAGTCTCCAGTAAATAATTTAGGGCATTTGGATGAGTAATGGATCATTGCATAACCGGTTCGACATGTAGCCTAGGTCGGTCTGCATTTAGTAAATTGTGAAATGCAATAGAACATGATCTGATGAAGATATAAAGAGTAGTGAGTAGTGGTGATAGTTAGAGTTAAGAGGTGCTCGGGTTTGGCGAAAGATCGCTTTTCCCGAGGAGTGGAAGGTTTAAAAATCACCCTAGGATAGTCTATCGTAATATGAGAAGGGAATCGGGCTAAGGGAAAACAACCAATAACAATAAGTGCCTTGCGAAAGGGAAATTCGGGCCGTAATGCCGCCGTCTTGATTCCTAGTGCCCCTTGAGAGCCCTTCACGGGGTATACCGGGGGCAGTCCTGGGCTAACGTAAACTGTAATAATAAACTAGCAAGAGTAACTTAGTAACTAGGTTTGCACTTTTCACAAACATTGTTGGCACAGGAAGATTGATGAGAGCCTCGGCTCGGTTGGTTTGGAGACGGACGGGATGGTCTGGGGAGCTTCGGCTCGGTTGGGTGGAGACGGACGTTTGGTCCGGGAAGCTTCGGCTCGGTTCTGTTTGTTTGCGATTAAACTTGCATGTGCATAAGATAGGAAAAGTTAAGGTGGTGGGTCTTCCGATATCGGGGAGTTCGATTGCACCGACACCGATATCGTTGACTCGGCGAGGTGGTTAGCACTTCGCCAACAGAAGTCCGGTGCGCCAGCCGGCAAGAGTACGCAGGCGTCCGCTTAGTGCACCAAGCGTTGAGGCGTACGATAGGTCAGACCAGTGGTGCTTTTACTGGTTTTGGAGGTGGGCGAGGCCCAACCCACCGCTTCCGTCTGCCACTACGGAGGTATCCTGGGAGGTAACGGCTCCGAAAGGGAGAACTAAAGGTCTGTGTGCACAGAGTCGGGTGTGTGAGTTGCACTGCATGTTTCATCATACCCACTAGCATGTCATAGCATAATCGATTCATTTAACCCTGACACCTAAAGTATAAGTGGTATGGGACGCTTATACATTAGGACCTGCAAAACGACCCCTTGGTCTATAAGCTTGTGTGGGCAAGTTTATAAATCAAAGGTTAATTTCAATATATAACAACCATTGCTGTTTGATAACCGACACCCCAATGTATAAGTGGTATGGGACACTCTATACGATGGGAGCCTTGCAAAAGATCCCTTTTGCTTATGTGTTCTCGCATAAGTGAAGGTTTAAATTCATATAATTGCTTTTCTTACTGCTAGACCTATTATAACAATTTATTAACTGCTCACCTAATACAACTTGCTAGATTAGTTTCCGCTGCCATCTGTTTCATATTTAAATCTCTACCTTCATGTCCTTCCCTTTCTTCCTCTCCGCTCGGTACCTAGGAGCCATGGGGGAAGGGGTAGGGGATGATAGGGCTTAGTCTTTATGACTAACGGTTTTTGAACCGCATCATTTAGGGGATCGTGGAGCCCAGCATGGAGGAGCAGCCCCAGAGATCGGTGCGCCTAGAGATGGGGCAGTCTAGCTCCGGAGTTCACACAGCCGGGACCGTGAGTCTCGACCTTGAGTAGAGTCTGTTTCGCTTCCGCATGAGAGACTTGTAGTGAGGACATTTTGTACCGGGCATAAGCCCGTATTTATAGTACTCTGATGATTCTGTGGAAACTCCCTTCGTGGAGCTTTATTATTTATATATGTGATTTTATTATTGTGGACTGATTACTCTTACTGTTATATTGTGCTACTTTTCTGTGATCGAATTGGCCGGCAGAATCGGCGCCATGTGGTGATGATCCTTCAGGACGTGAAGGAGTCTCCGCAAAGCGGCGGTTCTGGGCCTAAGACCCCGGTGGTTGAAAAAAAAAAGGGGGTCTTACACTGCTTCTTGTACAACCTTGCCTCACCCGTTTCAAGCCACGATAACGGCGTGCGACACTTCCTACCATATATGGCCTCGAAGGGTGCCATTTGTATACTGATGAGTGGAAAATATGGCAAGCGCACCGGTCGCACAAGTAATAAAGTTTGGGAATAAATCCCCGAGTGTCGGTCTCTTGAGGAACACAGTAAGGGATGAGTTAATGTCGAGGAGGACTTGAGATTGAAGTCCTCGGGTCGGCTCAAAAAGGGGGGGGGGTTTGATTGTTGCGGAAACAGGAAGTAAAATCTACAAGCTACTCCTATGCAACGCCGCTATGCGATGCTTCGCCAGGCGGGATGGAAACTACACGGGCCGCTATGCACCGAATCGCTTGGCGGATGGACGAGTAGGCTAGCGGATGAGGTGGTTAGAATGGCAGAATGAGGGTCGTGAGCACCTCTTCGCAACGCACGCCACTAGCAATTGCTAGTGTAACACCCCTATCCGTCGTATAGCATATATCAGTAGGTCCGGCCGGGGCCCGACGCCATATACTACGGACAGACCGGTTGGTTACGCGTTGAAACCATTCAACCAATCATGTCGTCCTACACAACACCTAACAGAAGCAATTTCTTAGGTTGCAAAAGAAATAAGAACCCAGCCACAACAGCATGAATGTCCACTACAAACTCAAGAATGTATACATACACAAAAAGAGAAATGACCTTAAGGCCTTACACTGTTCACTTAACAAAAGAAGTGTTTTCCAAACTTCGGCACGCAGGCCGGCCATACATGAAAAACGGGAAAGAAACATAAGCAATTAGGCCTTCGAGGGCCGGCACAGCAACAATGGCTTTAGCCCGCTATTTCCCGCTCTGCTCCGCAGCACCTGCAAGCCACAAACCACCGCCCGGTGGCAAACAATAGCAACGGTCAGCAATGCTGACCAAATTATAACGATCCCGCCGCCACATTCGGGGCGGCAATGTTCTTTCCCTGCACTTTATTAGCATAGGCAATTATATAAAGTATTTGCACTTCACCACAGGCGTGGGCTCGCACGGCCATACACCCCGTGCACTCAGGGCACATTCTCGGCGAACCGGCCAACGTCACGTCAATTCAAGCCATAGACGTTCCCAATCCACCACCGCCTCTTGGACGGTCATCCATATGAGCATTTTGCCTTCCTGGCCTTGGTCACGGCAATTTAAGCCATAGACCGCCGAAGACCCTCATCCATGCCAACGGTCCTACCGAACGACATAGACCAGGTACGGTTCCGCCTGACCCGTGCTCACACCGTAACGACAATTTAAGCCATATGCGCAGGCCAAGACTCACCGAGTCCCGTTTCCACCACAACAATCACATAACCCGGTTATGTTCACGTTGGCTCCCCGGCCACCTTGTTGGCAAAACCCGCTTTTGCCCAGTTTTCCGGGTGCACCTTGGAGTTAATCTCCAAGGCTCCCTGATGCAATCTACCATGTAGAAAACCCGAAAACACCCAAACATCCGGATTCTTGCCCGGTTCAAATGCAATGCAACATCACCGATCCGGACCAACATGTCCGAATAGGCTTCACACACAATGCCTATGTCCGTTTACGTATACAGACTCTACACAAGGGGGAATTCACATATCTACCCCAAGGAATGCTCCAACTCTTCGCTCACTCGCGAGAGAGGGCTTCCTATGCAAAGAAAAAGAGGGCTTCACATGCCCAAGGATGAGAAATCGTTACCCTTGCGTTCCTCCGCGGCGCCATGAAAATCTATGCGGATGAAAAGCACCGCAATCTCCTTGCCTCCGCGGATCCGAAGACGGCTCGCGATTTGGAGCTCCAAATCTCCACCGGCCGCCGGAGTTGACCTCCTTCTTCCTCCTCCAAGCTCTCCCTTCTCTCTAGATTTTAGAGAGAGAGTACCCAAGAGAAATAAGGGTTTCAAAACCCTATTCCCGGCTAAAACCACCCAGGAGCAGCCCCCCACCGTCGGATCCAAAGCCAAGGAAACGAACGGCCAGGATTAGATCTGAAATCACAAAAACTGGGCCAAACAAGGGTTCACACACGGCCGTGTGCCTGGCCGTGTAGCTCATTCGTCGTCTCGACCAAAATTGAAAACCAGCAACACAGCATGTGACACGGCCTCCGACACGCCCGTGTCACCTGCAACACGCCCGTGTCGGGTCCCGTGTCATGCCCCCCGTGTGCAATCGGCCAACAATTCGCAGTCAGAGAGGTACAAGGCTTGGTGACACGGCATCAGACACGCCCGTGTCAAACTAGACACGCCCGTGTTCGTGCCCGTGTCATTGCCCGTGTACCCCACCGTACAGCCCAGGTATGACATGGCCTGGGACATGCCCGTGTCCTAGGCCGTGTTCCACCACCCGACCATCGTCGACCTGAACTGGTCGACTACACGGCCAGCTCGACGGCCCGAGCTCGACACGCCCGACACGGCCTCCGACACGCCCGTGTCGGGGCCCGTGTCACCTGTACCAAAACCTTGTCTTGGCCAAAATTGATCCCCGTCGCTCCTACAACATTTTGGGGTGTTACAATTCTACCCTCCTTAAAGAATTTCGCCCACGAAATTAATAAAGGAAAAACAGTACTTAACGTAAATCAGTACCTGAGTGGAACAATTTCGGGTACTCCTCCAGCATAGTCTGCTCCCGTTCCCAAGAGAGCTCCTCTCGCCCGCAATTATCCCACTGGACCTTAACCATCCGGATCTCCTTGTTACGGAGTCTCTTGACCTCAACATCTTCGATACGAATGGGCTTGACCCTAGTCGTCAACCCCTCGTCCACCAGCACTTGGTCAATCGCGATCACCTGTGAAGGCTCTTGCACCGCCTTCCGCATCACAGAAATGTGGAACACATCATGTAAACCACCTAATTCCTCCGATAGCCTCAACCGGTAAGCCGCTTCGCCGACTCGGTCCAGAACCTCAAAAGGTCCAAGGTATCTTGGGCTCAGCTTCTTCAAGCGTCTCACCCGCGAAACCCCCTTGAACGGCTTCACTTTAAGATATACCCAATCGCCTACCGTGAACTCCACGTTCCGGTGCTTGGCATTGTAATACTTCGCCTGCCGGTCCTGAGCGATCAACAAGCGCTCCCGAATGATCCGCACTAACGAGGTAGCACTCTCCACCTCCTGCTTCTTGTACAACCTTGCCTCACCCGTTTCAAGCCACGATAACGGCGTGCGACACTTCCTACCATACAGGGCCTCGAAGGGTGCCATTTGTATACTTGCTTGGTAGCTGTTGTTGTACGTGAACTCCACCAAATACAGGTGGTCTTCCCAATATTTACCGAAATCCATAACACACATGCATAGCATGTCCTCCATCGTTCTATAGACCCTCTCGGTCTGCCCATCCGTCTGCGGATGGAAAGCTGTGCTGAACTTTAACTTTGTTCCCAGCATCTGCTGCACCAACCTCCAATCATTTGACGTGAACTGCCCATCGCAATCACTCACAATGCTACGGGGCACACCATGCAGTCTAACAATATTGTCAACATACAACTTTGCCAATTTCTCCACTAGATCATCCTTCCTATGCGGAATGAAATGCGACACCTTGGTTAGCCAATCTACGATCACCCAGATGGCGGCGTTCCCCTTATGCGACCTTGGCAACCCGTGCACAAAGTCCATAGATATATCGTCGAATTTCCACTCCGGTATAGGCAAGGACTTCAGAAATCCTCCCGGCTTTTGGCATTCCGCCTTCACCAAGGCGCATGTTTGGCATTTAGCTATGTACAACGCCACATCTTTCTTGAGCCCCGACCACCAAAATAACTTTTTGAGGTCACGGTACATCTTTGTGCTCCCTGGGTGGATCGAGTACTTGGTATGATGAGCCTCGTACATCAACTCCGCCCGGAGGTTACCCCCGCTTGGGACGCACAACCGATAACCCTTCCTTAATAAACCATCTTCCACCGAGAGCTGGGAATTTGACCCATCCAGAGCGGCCTCCATAAGCTCCTTCATGGAGTCATCTAACTCCAATGCCTGCCGAACCCGGTCAGCCAGATCATACTTAACTTCGGTCCAGTTTAACATTGCTTTGGCGCTCGT
Source organism: Platanthera zijinensis (assembly GCA_039513925.1). Taxonomy (NCBI): domain Eukaryota; kingdom Viridiplantae; phylum Streptophyta; class Magnoliopsida; order Asparagales; family Orchidaceae; genus Platanthera; species Platanthera zijinensis. Next base: position 86,755,971 of record CM077086.1, read on the forward strand.
CTGCCTGTCAATGCAACAGATCTCAAGCTCCTCCAATTCCCGTACTAGCCGCTCATCATGCACCGACAACCAGTTGGCTTGGGTGGGAGCCCTGCGGCTCAGCACATCCGCAACTGCGTTGCCCTTCCCGGGTACATAATGTATTTTGAAGGTGTAGTCTCCTAGGAACTCCGTCCACCTCCTCTGCCTCATATTAAGGTCCTTTTGATCCAACAAGTATTTTAGGCTCTTGTGATCGGTGTATATATCGACCCTTACGCCGTAAAGGTAGTGCCTCCACAACTTGAGTGCAAATATCACGGCCGCCAACTCCAAGTCGTGCACCGGATAATTTCTTTCATGCACCTTCAACTGACGCGATCCATACGCTATCACGCTCCCATGCTGCAACAACACGTAGCCCAAGCCACTACCCGAAGCGTCGCTATACACCTCGAAGCCCTCGGTCCCACTCGGCGAACTAAGCACTGGCGCCGTGGTCAACCGTCTCTTCAGCTCCTCAAAAGCTTGCACGCACTCTTGCGTCCACAAGAATTTCTGATCCTTCCTTGTCAACTTCGTGAGAGGTAATGCTAACCGCGAGAAGTTCTCTACAAAGCGCCTGTAATATCCGGCAAGCCCGAGAAAACTACGGACTTCCGCGACAGAAGATAACACAGGCCACTCCCGTATCGCAACGATCTTCGCCGGATCCACCACTATACCTTCCCCACTAACAATGTGACCGAGGAACGCTACCGAGGGTAGCCAGAACTCGCACTTGGAGAACTTTGCGTATAACTCATTCCTTCTCAGAGTCTCCAACACCAGGTGCAAGTGCTTGAAGTGGTCTTCCTCGCACTGCGAGTACACTAGAATATCATCAATAAAGACGATCACAAAGCGATCCAGGAAATCTCGGAACGTCCTGTTCATCAAGTCCATAAACACTGATGGTGCATTCGTCAGTCCAAACGGCATGACCGTGAACTCGAAATGCCCATACCTTGTGCTGAACGCCGTCTTCGGGATATCACATTCCCTTATCCTCAACAGATAGTACCCCGACTTCAAGTCCAACTTAGAATATACCGACGATCTGACTAACTGATCAAAGAGATCATCAATCCTCGGGATCGGGTACTTGTTCTTTTCTGTCAGCTTGTTCAACTCTCTGTAGTCTATACACAACCGCATACTACCATCCTTCTTCTTAACGAAGAGGACCGGTGCGCTCCAAGGCGACGAGCTTGGACGCACATACCCTTGCTCCATCAGCTCCTCTAGCTGAACTTTCAACTCTGCCATCTCCTTAGGCGCCAACCTATATGGAGCACGTGACACCGGTTTGGCCCCCGGCACGAGCTCGATGGTGAAATCAATCTCCCGCTGCGCTGGGGCCCCGGGAAGACTATCCGGGAACACATCGGGGTATTCGCAAACCACGGGGATGCTATACAACGTGGACTTTGGCTCCACCGCCCCCACTATTGCGAAGAACAGCTCTGCACCAGCACGAACTGCCTTTACCACCTGAAGAGCAGAAATCAGCGTCTTGCTCAACCCCTTGAGTCCCTCGAATGTTGTCCCCCGCCTAACACCCAACTTGACCTCCTTCCGGTCACAGTCAATCCAAGCTTTCTGCTCCGAAAGCCAATCCATCCCAAAGATCACGTCGAACTCTACTAGCGGCAGCAATGACGCTAGCAAGTCGAACTCTTGGCTCCCAATGTGAACCTTTACGGCGCACACCCTGTCCGCACGCATCGAGCACCCATTTGGTAGCAGCACATCCAACTTGTCCTTCGCCATCGAAGAAGGGACTCCGATGCACGATATGAAACTTTCGGACAAGAAGGAATGTGAAGCTCCCGTGTCAAACAGTGCCCGTGCCGGACTATCGCTAATCAAAACAAAGCCTATGCAAACCATATTAGGCTAACAAGCAATAAACAACAGTATCTAAGTTAACTTGCTATAAATTAACTCGTACCTGTCACCACATCCGCTTGTTTAATGGCCTCTTGCTGCCCCAAGTTGTACACTCTAGGCTGAGTCGGAGCATAGTGGGATGCGGTCGACTCCACAGCTTTTCCCTTCTCCTCGTAGGTAGCTCCTTGTTTCCTTTCGTACTTTGAGCGTCCACTCCAGCAATCACGGGAAAGGGCCCCGTCTTTCCACACGTGAAACAAGCGCCCGGGGTTCGATTGGTAGTTGCCCCCCGAGGCACCTGAAGAAGCTGGACCCGACGTCTTAGCTTTCTTATAGAATCTGCGGTAGCCCGACTTCGACGTAGTCGGTGCCTTGAACTACGCTTTCTTACTACCGGATTCCTTCTTCGCTTGGACATTCTTCATGTCCTTCACCAAGGACCGGGCCGAATTGACCAGGGTCATGAAACCCTGCGCCTTGGGCCCCGACAGTAGCAACCTTAAATCGTCTCTTAGCCCTTCATAGAAGCGGCTCGTCTTGCGCTCCTCGTCTGCGAAGGTAGCGCCGGCATATCTCCCCAACCGAGTAAACTCGTGGAGGTACTCATCAACGGTGCAATCCCCTTGCACCAACTTCTGAAATTCGCTTTCTAGCGCAATTCTCTGCGCCGAGGGGAGGTATCGAGCCATGAATAGTCTCGCAAACTCCTCCATCGAAACTTCGGCCAACGGCCTTCCCCTCAACTGGTGTAGCTCTAGGCCTTCCCACCATAACCTTGCGTCCCCATCCAAAAGGAACGTCGCTATAGTGGTTTTCTGCCACTCTTCCGTTTCCGTCGCAGTCATCACCCTGTTGACCCTTGAGAGCCAATCCTCTGCTTGGGTTAGGGTTTCTGCCCCCGTGAATACCGGTGGATGAAAGCCCATCACGTGCTTCAGTTGCTCTCCGAGGAAACTCTGGCTCCAAAACTACTTGCTCAACCCTCCTTTTCTCTGCCGTCTGAAGCGGTACTTGCTCCACAGCAGGAGCAGGCTGCTGCACCTGCCTTGCAGGCTGTGCATTGATCATTTCCATGACCGCTTATGCCACCAACCTAATGGTCTCGGCAGACGGAGGTGTTGCAGGCGCATCGCTTGGTGCACTGCTCGCCTCAAAACCTGGCCGTTCAGACGGCCCAGCACCACTTCTGGTCACCTATAATCGTGCAAAACACCGATAAGTGACCAAAAATTACTGCAAACAGCAATTATAGGAACACGCAGGTTCCTCAAACATGTATATTTTCATTCCTAAGTGCACATTCATGGGTTCTTTTCATGTTATAACGATGACGCACACATGTGCTCACCACCCCTTAAAGTGAATTCGTCCACGAATTCATTTAGGCTTCATTTGGTTCGGCGGTGGCGGATCGATACGGCGGGTGGAAACAGAGTGTTTGAATCGGAGGGGGGAGGTGGCTGCTCCAAACGGAACTTTTTGAGGCGTTTCTCAAGGCAGGTGGGTGTAAACGGAGCAAACGCCGCCGGAGGTTCATTTGTTTACCCTCCTTCCGGCGGCATTTGCCCAAAACAGAGTATCAAAACGCCCAAACAAATAGAGCCTTAAGCTTGACCGAAACCAGAAGTCTGATACCAATTTGTAACACCCCTATCTGTCGTATAACATATAGCAGTAGGTCCGGCCGGGGCCCGACGCCATATACTACGGACAGACCGGTTGGTTACGCGTTGAAACCATTCAACCAATCATGTCGTCCTACACAACACCTAGCGGAAGCAATTTATTAGGTTGCAAAAAAAATAAGAACCCAGCCACAACAGCATGAATGTCCACTACAAACTCAGGAATGTATACATACACCAAAAGAGAAATGGACTTAAGCCCTTACACTGTTCACTTAACAAAAGAAGTGTTTTCCAAACTTCGGCACGTAGGCCGGCCGTACATGAAAAACGGGAAAGAAACATAAGCAATTAGGCCTTCGAGGGCCGGCACAGCAACAAGGGCTTTAGCTCGCTATTTCCCGCTCTGCTCCGCAGCACCTGCAAGCCACAAACCACCACCCGGTGGCAAACAATAGCAACGGTCAGCAATGCTGACCAAATTATAACGATCCCGCCCCCACATTCGGGGCGGCAATGCTCTTTCCCTGCACTTTATTAGCATAGGCAATTATATAAAATATTTGCACTTCACCACAGGCGTAGGCTCGCACGGCCACACACCCCGTGCACTCAGGGCACATTCTCGGCGAACCGGCCAACGTCACGTCAATTCAAGCCATAGACGTTCCCAATCCACCACCGCCTCTTGGACGGTCATCCATATGAGCATTTTGCCTTCCTGGCCTTGGTCACGGCAATTTAAGCCATAGACCGCCGAAGACCCTCATCCATGCCAACGGTCCTACCGAATGACATAGACCGGGTACGGTTCCGCCTGACCTGTGCTCACACCGCAACGACAATTTAAGCCATATGCGCAGGCCAAGACTCACCGAGTCCTGTTTCCACCACAACAATCACATAACCCGGTTATGTTCACGTTGGCTCCCCAGCCACCGTGTTGGCAAAACCCGCTTTTGCCCAGTTTTTCGGGTGCACCTTGGAGTTAATCTCCAAGGCTCCCTGATGCAATCTACCATGTAGAAAACCCGAAAACACCCAAACATCCGGATTCTTGCCCGGTTCAAATGCAATGCAACATCACCGATCCGGACCAACATGTCCAAATAGTCTTCACACACAATACCTATGTCCGTTTACGCATACAGACTCTACACAAGGGGGACTTCACATATCCACCCCAAGGAACGCTCCAACTCTTCGCTCACTCGCGAGAGAGAGCTTCCTATGCAAAGGAAAAGAGGGCTTCACATGCCCAAGGATGAGAAATTGTTACCCTTGCGTTCCTCCGCGGCGCCATGAAAATCTATGCGGATGAAAACCACCGCAATCTCCTTGCCTCCGCAGATCCGAAGACGGCTCGCAATTTGGAGCTCCGAATCTCCACCGGCCGCCGGAGTTGACCTCCTTCTTCCTCCTCCAAGCTCTCCCTTCTCTGTAGATTTTAGAGAGAGAGTACCCAAGAGAAATAAGGGTTTCAAAACCCTATTCCCGGCTAAAACCACCCAGGAGCAGCCCCCCACCGTCGGATCCAAAGCCAAGGAAACGAACAGCCAGGATTAGATCTGAAATCACAAAAACTGGGCCAAACACGGGTTCACACACGGCCGTGTGCCTGGCCGTGTAGCTCATTCGCCGTCTCGACCAAAATTGAAAACCAGCAACACGGCATGTGATACGGCCTCCGACACGCCCGTGTCACCTGCAACACGCCCGTGTCAGGACCCGTGTCACGCCCACCGTGTGCAATCGGACAACAATTCGTAGTCAGAGAGGTACACGGCTGGGTGACACGGCATCAGACACGCCCGTGTCAAACTAGACACACCCGTGTTCGTGCCCGTGTACCCCACCGTACAGCCCAGGTGTGATACGGCCTGGGACACGCCCATGACCTAGGCCGTGTTTGTAACGACCCCATCCGTTTCATGACGTATAGTAGAAGGTCCGGCCGGGGCCCCACACTATATGCCACAAACAGACGGTGAGGTCACAGGATAATACCAAACCAAATACGAATCCTAACTCAGAGCATTCTAGCGGAAGCTTTAAGTTACAACTTTGAACTCTCAACCGGAATGTCCAATATATAAAACCACCTTTATATATATACCACGGAATGTACACAACCACAAGAGTTTGGCCTTAAGGCCTTACAGTTCCTCTTACACATAACATGTTTTACAAACCTCGGCGCGCAGGCCGGCCATACATGAGTACAAGAGAAACAAAACAAAGCCATTCGCTTAGCCTTCAAGGGCTAGCCGCAGCAGCAGCAGCAACAGCAGTAGGACTTCAGCCCCTCATTTACCACTTGGCTCTCCAGCACCTGCACGGGAACAATCCACCCAACCGGTGGCAAACAATGCAACGGTCAGCATTCAGCTGACCCAATTATAACAATCCTACCCCTTTCTCGGGGCATGAGCATTCTTCCCTGCAAGCATGGCATCATCAAATAGCAACTATGTGCGCGCAGGCACATTCAAGCCATCACAACCATCGGCCACCCGGCCCGACAGTCCGTGCACTCAGGGCACATTTTCGGTGTACCGGAATACCAGGGTCAACACCACCGTCTACACGGTATTTGAGCATTCTAGTCTTTCCGGCGCGCGGGCCTAAGACTCTCATTAGGCGCTCCAACAAAACCTATAACCAGGCTTCCAAGTCGGACGGACCTAACGCAGGTACGGATCAGCCACCCCCCGTTGCTCAAGTCGCCGAGCCACCTCGAATACGGAAGTATCCATGGCTTTTTATAGGCGCGGGTCAGTTTCACCTTTCCTGTTCGGCAATCTGCCTTTTCATCGAGTTGCAGCCCAACGGCTCAACTACTCACAAAGTGGCAACACACGGCCACAAGAGTTGCATCCAACCCTCTTCATTTCCTGGACATCGTCCAGTACTTCCTGCCGCACCAAGCAACAGGTAGTAACAAGGCATCACAAGCCATAATCACGGAGCCTTCTCCGATATGCAAACAAGCATCACCAATCCAGATTACATCCAGATGGGCTTCACACAGCATGCCTAGAGCCGTACTCCAATTCCGGCCTCTAACAAGGGGGACTTCACATATCTACCCCAAGGGACACCACAACCCACCGCACACTCGCGGGGAAGGGTTTTCCCTATGCAATGCAGAAAAGAAGGACTTCACATGTCCAAGGAGGGAGATCGTTACCCTTGTCGATCTCTTCGGTGCCATCGAAAACTAGCCGGTGAGAAAGAACCGCAGCAGCCTTGCCTTCACAACGCCGGCTTCGGATCACGAATCGGACCACGGGAGCTCCGCCGGTGGCTTGCTCTCCTCCTCCTTCTTCTTCTCTTCCTCTCTCTTTCTCTCTTCCTTAAGCCAAATGAAGAATGACTTCTTCATTCTTCTCTCACGACTTAATCCAGCCAGGAAACCACCTGAACCCTTGGATCAAAAGAGAGAAAATTGAACGGCCAAGATTTTCCCAAAAAACCAATTTTTGGCCGACACGGCCTGTGACACGCCCGTGTCACAGGCCGTGTACCCTTTAAGCGGCACACACAGTTTGAACCGACTGAACAACACGGGCATCGACACGCCCGTGTCGAACCTGACACGCCCGTGTCATTCTTGAGACACGCCCGTGTCTCCTGCTTCATCGAGCTGCAACCAGTACACGGGTCGGAACACGGCACCTGACACGCCCGTGTCCAGCCTGACACGCCCGTGTTCAAGGCCGTGTTCAAGGCCGTGTCCGGCTCAGACTTGAATAGGCCAATTTCGCAAAATAATTCGAACACGCCCTGGGACACGCCCGTGTCCCAGGCCGTGTACACCCGACACGCCCTGGGACACGCCCGTGTCCCAGGCCGTGTAAACCAGCCTGCTACTCAAACTTCATGTTGAGTCTTTTGGGGTCTTTTTGGGGTGTTACAACCCTCCCCCCGTTAACAAAATTTCGTCCCGAAATTTGCACGGTAAGGAAACAAAAACCAGCAATGCTATAACTCTGTTATAACAAAACGTACACGGTCTACAGTTTATACAAATAACTCGGGAAACTCAGCTCGCATGGTCTGCTCTCGCTCCCATGTTAGCTCTTCACGGCCACAATTGTCCCATCGGACCTTGACCATCCCGATCACTTTGTTCCGCAACTGTTTCTCGGCGCGATCCTCGATCCGAATGGGTCTAACCCTCGTCGTCAGCCCATACTCGACCGGTACCCGATCATGCTCCACTACTTGAGCTGGATCCTTCACCGCCTTACGAAGGACTGAGATGTGAAATACATCATGTAATCCACCCAAGTCCGCTGAAAGTGCTAGTCGATAAGCAGCTTCCCCAACTCGCTCCACCACCTCAAATGTACCAAGATACCTCGGACTTAGCTTTTTCAAACGCCGAATCCTGGACACACCTTTGAAGGGTTTGATCTTCAAATATACCCAATCACCCACCGCGAACTCCACGTTCCGATGCTTGGCATTGTAGTACTTTACTTGACGATATTGGGCTATCAATAGCCTCTCCCGAATAGAGCGTATGAGCGAAGTAGCTTCTTCGACTTCCTTTTTCCCACTCAGCTTCGATTCGCCTGCTTCTGCCCAAGCTAAGGGTGTACGGCATTTCCGACCATACAACGCTTCAAATGGTGCCATACCAATACTCGCTTGGTCGCTATTATTATAGGCAAATTCGACGAGAAATATATAATCTTCCCATCTCTTACCAAAGTCTAGGGCGCACATGCGGAGCATGTCCTCCATCGTCCTGTTGGTTCGTTCAGTCTGGCCATCCGTTTGGGGATGAAAGGCCGTACTAAATGCTAACTTTGTACCCAACATTTGATGAACGAGCCGCCAAGCATTCGATGTGAACCGCCCATCACGGTCACTAACGATGCTCCGAGGAACACCGTGCAGTCGAACAACCTGCTCCACATAAAGCTTGGCCAAGGTTTCCACTGAATCGTCTCTTCTGTTTGGAAGGAAGTGTGCCACTTTCGTCAACCGGTCCACAATCACCCAGATTGAATCATGACCGCGTTGAGATCTCGGCAATCCGTGCACGAAATCCATCGAAATATCATCGAACTTCCACTCCGGAATAGGTAACGACTTCAGGAAACCGCCAGGCTTCTGGCATTCTGCTTTCACCAACGCACAGGTAGTGCATTCAGCCACATAACGTGCGACATCTTTCTTTAGTCCGGGCCACCAGAACAGCTTTTTCATATCTCTGTACATCTTTGTGCTCCCTGGGTGAACTGAGTACTTTGCAAAGTGAGCTTCGTACATCAACTCTTACCTCAATTTACCCTCACTTGGGACGCACACTCGACCATTTCTCCGTAACAACCCGTTATCCCAAGAGAATTGATCATCCGGCCCATCTTTAGCATAGCGCTGGAGACGTTCATCAAGCTCCGTTGCTCGCCGAACTCTGTCCGTAAGGTCATATTGCACCTCCGTCCAGTTCAAACATGCATCGGTTGACGCACCCTTGTCAACACACGATATCTCCATTGCTTCCAATTCCTGGATCAAACGCTGATCATGCCTCTGCAACCAGCTTGCCCGTACCGGAGTCTTTCGACTCAAAGCATCAGCGACCACATTTCCCTTCCCGGGAGTATAGTGAATCTCGAAGGTGTTGTCCCCAAGGAACTCCATCCATCTTCGTTGTCGCATATTCAGATCCTTCTGATCCAACAAATACTTTAGGCTCTTGTGATCCGTATAGATATCCACTTTAACGCCATAGAGATAGTGCCGCCACAACTTGAGCGCAAAGATTACCGCCGCCAACTCCAAATCATGGACAGGGTAATTCCGCTCATGCACTTTCAACTGACGCGAGCCATAAGCAATCACTTTACCAAATTGCAGAAGAACGCAGCCTAAGCCGCTCCCTGATGCATCACTATAGATCTTATACCCATCGGTACCACATGGCGATGTCAACACAGGTGCCGTGGTCAAACGACTCTTCAAGTCTTCAAAAGCTCGCGCGCACACCGGCGTCCAAATGAACTTTTGATCTTTTCTCGTCAGCGTGGTGAGAGGTAAAGCAATCCGTGAGAAGTTTTCCACAAACCGTCTATAGTAGCCCGCAAGTCCAAGGAAGCTCCTGACCTCGGCCACTGAAGACATCACTGGCCAATCTCGGATGGCACTTATCTTCAACGGATCCACCGCGATACCCTCTCCGCTTACCACATGGCCTAAAAAGGCTACTGAAGAGAGCCAGAACTCACACTTTGAGAACTTGGCAAAAAGCTTATTCCTCCACAGGGTATGCAAGACCAACCGCAAATGGTTTGCGTGATCCTCTTCCGACTGAGAGTATACTAATATGTCATCGATAAACACAATAACAAACAAATCCAAATACTCTCGGAACGTTCGATGCATTAGGTCCATAAATACCGAAGGCGCATTACATAGGCCAAACGACATTACCGTGAACTCGTAATGACCGTAGCGTGTTCCAAACGCCGTCTTGGGAATGTCACCTTCCCGAATCCTTAGCTGATAATATCCCGATTTCAAATCCAACTTGGAATAGACCGTTGATCCTGCCAGCTGATCAAAAAGGTCATCAATCCGTGGGATCGGATATTTGTTTTTCTCCGTCAGCTTATTCAACTCGCGGTAGTCAATACACAACCGTAAGCTACCGTCTTTCTTTTTCACAAATAGAACAGGCGCGCTCCAAGGTGACATACTTGGGCGTATATATCCCTGCTCCAATAACTCTTGCAATTGGACTTTTAACTCAGCCATCTCTTTTGGCGCGACGTGATATGGAGAGTGGGCCACAGGTTTCGCACCTGGCACCAACTCAATAGAGAAGTCAATCTCCCGCTGGGGTGGTAACCCAGGAAGATCTTTAGGAAACACGTCGGCAAACTCTGACACAACTGGCACTTCACCGACACTGGCCTTTGGCTCAACAGCCTGAATTAGCGTGAAGAATAACTCCGCGCCCTTCCGAACAGCATTGACGACTTGGAGTGCAGACAACAACGTTCCGCCAACTCCTCGCATACCAGCGAACTTCGTCACAAGCCCGGTATTCTGGCCCAGTGTAATCTCCTTGGAGTTGCAATCAATAAAGGCACGCTGCTCCGAGAGCCAGTCCATACCAAAGATCACATCAAACTCCGATAACGGTAGCACAGCTGCACTCAAACCGAAATCCCGACTTCCTATTTGCACATCCACATCGCAAGCCCTATCCGCAAGCATTACACAGCCATTCGGCAATAGCACCCTTGTACTATCCACCGTCACATGACTCGGTACCCCAATTCGAGATACGAAATCCTCAGACAGAAAAGAATGCGAAGCACCCGTATCAAACAGGGCTCTCGCTAAATTATTCCGAATCAGGACAAAGCCTGCAGCACACACACATCATGCACAAGCTAAACATAACCAAAACCAAAAGCACAGCAAGTAAACTAACTCAACTCGTACCTGTGACGACGTCACTTTGCTTAATCGCTTCCTGTTGGCCAAGTTGATAGATTCGGGGCTGCGCCTGGGAAGCAGAGGAATCCACCACCGCTTTGCCCTTCTCAGCATAAGACGCACCCGTCTTCTTGTCCCCTTTGGGCTGCACAACCCGACAGTCACGAGCAATATGCCCCACCCGGCCACAGTTATAGCACGTACGAGCATCCGGCCTTGATGTCGCTCCCGACACAACGGTCGTAGTCACTTGCCCAGATGGCTTGGACCTCTTGCCCCCTTTCTTCTGGTAAAACGACTTGCTCGGGCGAGGTGCTTGAACCTCTGGCTTTGACACAACCAAGCCCTTATTCCCTTGCACTCGCCTCATGTCCTTCTCCAACGCGCACGCAGTATCAACCAACGCCTGAAACCCTTGGCTCACTGAACTCGAAAGCAGGAATCGCAACTCATCCCGCAATCCTTCATAGAACCGATTCGTTTTCCTTTGGTCATCCGCGAAGATTGTTCCCGCATATCGTCCCAACCTGGTAAACTCATGCAAGTAGATATCCACACTATCTTCCCCTTGCTTTAACCGTTGGAACTCATTTTCCATAGCAATGCGTTGCGCCGCTGGGACATGTTTCGCCAGAAATATCCGAGAGAACTCCTCAATCGATACTTGTGTTAATTGCCTGCCCGCCAAATGGTGTAGCTCAACCTCGTCCCACCACAACCGCGCCTCCCCTTCAAGCATGAAGGTGGCTAAGGTGACCTTGAGAGTTTCCTCCGCCCTGATCGCTGTCATTATCCTCTTGACACGCGATAACCAATCTTCCGCCTGTGTTGGGGATCCCATTCCCGTAAACGTAGGAGGACTGAAGCTCATGAATTGCTTCAACTGTCGGTCAGCTGCTCGTGGATCTACAGCCTCAACCGGCTCGGGTCTTACATCAACACGAACTGGCACTACTGCCGGCTGCGCTTGCCCGGTCGGCTGAATCATGGCAAATAGCGCCTCAGCCACTAAGCGAACAGTTTCCGCAGATGGAGGAGGTGTGGGCACCTCAGCTGGTGCCGCACTCTCATCAGAACGCTGGGGCTCAGACTGCCCAGCACCACTACGTGTCACCTATAGGTGGACAAGACACACATTAGCGAACGTATGCAAGCAAAACAACACAAAAAGGAACGCGCAGATTCCTCAAACAAGATTTTGTACATTCCTTAATGGACATTCCAGAGTTCATTAGCGTTACAGCAGGTCACACAAACACGTGCTCGCCACCCCACAAAAGAATTCGACCACGAATTCGAAAGAGGAAGACCGACAAAAGCTGATACCAAAATGTAACGACCCCATCCGTTTCATGACGTATAGTAGAAGGTCCGGCCGGCGCCCCACACTATATGCCACAAACAGACGGTGAGGTCACAGTATAATACCAAACCAAATACGAATCCTAAATCAGAGCATTCTAGCGGAAGATTTAAGTTACAACTTTGAACTCTCAACCGGAATGTCCAATATATAAAACCACCTTTATATATATACCACGGAATGTACACAACCACAAGAGTTTGGCCTTAAGGCCTTACAGTTCCTCTTACACATAACATGTTTTACAAACCTCGGCGCGCAGGCCGGCCATACATGAGTACAAGAGAAAACAAAACAAAGCCATTCGGTTAGCCTTCAAGGGCTAGCCGCAGCAGCAGCAGCAACAGCAGTAGGACTTCAGCCCCTCATTTACCACTTGGCTCTCCAGCACCTGCACGGGAACAATCCACCCAACCGGTGGCAAACAATGCAACGGTCAGCATTCAGCTGACCCAATTATAACAATCCTACCCCTTTCTCGGGGCATGAGCATTCTTCCCTGCAAGCATGGCATCATCAAATCGCAACTATGTGCGCGCAGGCACATTCAAGCCATCACAACCATCGGCCACCCGGCCCGACAGTCCGTGCACTCAGGGCACATTTTCGGTGTACCGGAATACCAGGGTCAACACCACCGTCTACACGGTATTTGAGCATTCTAGTCTTTCCGGCGCGCGGGCCTAAGACTCTCATTAGGCGCTCCAACAAAACCTATAACCAGGCTTCCAAGTCGGACGGACCTAACGCAGGTACGGATCAGCCACCCCCCGTTGCTCAAGTCGCCGAGCCACCTCGAATACGGAAGTATCCATGGCTTTTTATAGGCGCGGGTCGGTTTCACCTTTCCTGTTCGGCAATCTGCCTTTTCATCGAGTTGCAGCCCAACGGCTCAACTACTCACAAAGTGGCAACACACGGCCACAAGAGTTGCATCCAACCCTCTTCATTTCCTGGACATCATCCAGTATTTCCTGCCGCACCAAGCAACAGGTAGGAACAAGGCATCACAAGCCATAATCACGGAGCCTTCTCCGATATGCAAACAAGCATCACCAATCCAGATTACATCCAGATGGGCTTCACACAGCATGCCTAGAGCCGTACTCCAATTCCGGCCTCTAACAAGGGGGACTTCACATATCTACCCCAAGGGACACCATAACCCACCACACACTCGCGGGGAAGGGTTTTCCCTATGCAATGCAGAAAAGAAGGACTTCACCTTTCCAAGGAGGGAGATCGTTACCCTTGTCGATCTCTTCGGTGCCATCGAAAACTAGCCGGTGAGAAAGAACCGCAGCAGCCTTGCCTTCACAACGCCGGCTTCGGATCACGAATCGGACCACGGGAGCTCCGCCGGTGGCTTGCTCTCCTCCTCCTTCTTCTTCTCTTCCTCTCTCTTTCTCTCTTCCTTAAGCCAAATGAAGAATGACTTTTTCATTCTTCTCTCACGACTTAATCCAGCCAGGAAACCACCTGAACCCTTGGATCAAAAGAGAGAAAACTGAACGGCCAAGATTTTCCCAAAAAACCAATTTTTGGCCGACACGGCCTGTGACACGCCCGTGTCACAGGCCGTGTACCCTTTAAGCGGCACACACAGTTTGAACCGACTGAACAACACGGGCATCGACATGCCCGTGTCGAACCTGACACGCCCGTGTCATTCTTGAGACACGCCCGTGTCTCCTGCTTCATCGAGCTGCAACCAGTACACGGGTCGGAACACGGCACCTGACACGCCCGTGTCCAGCCTGACACGCCCGTGTTCAAGGCCGTGTTCAAGGCCGTGTCCGGCTCTGACTTGAATAGGCCAATTTCGCAAAATAATTCGAACACGCCCTGGGACACGCCCGTGTCCCAGGCCGTGTACACCCGACACGCCCTGGGACACGCCCGTGTCCCAGGCCGTGTAAACCAGCCTGCTACTCAAACTTCATGTTGAGTCTTTTGGGGTCTTTTTGGGGTGTTACAGTGTTCCACCACACGACCATCGTCGACCTGAACTGGTCGATTACACGGCCAGCTCGACGGCCCGAGCTCGACACGCCCGACACGGCCTCCGACACGCCCGTGTCGGGGCCCGTGTCACCTGTACCAAAACCTTGTCTTGGCCAAAAGTGATCCTCGTCGCTCCTACAACATTTTGGGGTGTTACAGCTAGTGCGGCAAGGGTGGATGGTGGAGGATGGAATATGGCGCACCTCAAGTAAATATAACAAAAACACTAACTCACATAGACATGAATAAGAGTAAATATTAACTACAAATAAGCATTCTTCATCAATACATGGAAAATAACTAAGCTTACAACAACAAGAGGAAGAGGTGTGCGAATCGACCGAATCCGAAGCCTTATTGAGGGTTCACGGTTGGAATCCCGGGTTGTCAATCCGAGTCCAAGCTCGGTCCTCAACTGCGTTCGGGGTAGAGGAGGCTGTCACTCACTCCCAATGGACCCGTCTTCTTCATTGAAATGACCCGGTAGATTGCGGCTCCAGCTCCTCCTAGCTTGATGGAGAAAGCTCGGTCAAAACTCCGCTTGAAGCTTGGGGATGAAGGAGGAGGCCGAGGGGATGCTCCGACTTTGATTTGGCGTTGAAGGCTTGCCCGGAGCAACTCCCTATGGTGGAGGATGATGGAGGGCGGCGAAATCCCTCTTCGGAGCAGAAAACGGCGGAAAATCGCGGAATGGGGCGATCTCCCGAAATTAGGGAGGAACCTGCGTATTTATAGAAAGCATAATAAACAGCGCGCACGATCACTGACGCACGACCAGTGATCGTGCGCCCTGTGGTCAGTGATAGTGCGCGAAGGCCAGGCAGAACTCCAGGAAAAAGTGGAATCAACGCGCACGATCAGTGGCGCACGACCAGTGGTCGTGCGCACTGAAGTCAGTGGTCGTGCGATTGCCCCGACAGAACTTTGGAAAGTGGGGAATAGGTACGCATGATCAGCGGCGCACGACCAGTGGTCGTGCGCAACAAAGCCGATGATCGTGCGCAGTAAACCTATTTCCAAATAATCCCGGGACACGCACACGACCCCTAAACCCAGCACTGATATGCGCAGACATTCCAAACAAGCACAGAACGGAGTATAATAATAGAAGAACACAAATAAACACAACCACAGGCCAAAAGTGCACTTCCTAAAGAAATAAGGGTAAAATGAAATATGAGCGATAACGAACTCAAAGTGAAGTGCAAGCGTACAAAAACAAGCCCAGATGAGTCCGAAAATCATTATATAAATAGGACTCATCACACCCCCAGACTTAACTGTTTGTGCGTCCCGAGCAAACAAAACCTAAGCAGACGGGGAAAATGAACTAGCTAACAAAGAAATTGCAAAACGGAGTACCATGCGAAGTCGCATGCTCGCGTGCATAAAAATAAAGTAGAGGAAATTTTTAAATATACAAAATATTTTATATTTTTCACAATGCGTAGCAAAAATTTATTATTACTCAAAAGTGGAATCACGGTGAATCATCCGGTCCTACACAGGGATAAAGTTGACAGGCCACTAAGGTGAGCATTGCCGAAGACCGGGGCTCAAGATTACCCCCAAAGGAATCCACCAATGTCGGAAACCATAAGCTTGCCCGTTCGCACTCTCTCCACGGCACTAGTCAACTTAAGCGCAAGTCCGTAGGACTTCGGGTAATAATGGGGCTTGGGTTACGGTGAGGAAAACAAGGATAAACATGAAGGGTATGCACCTAACCCAAATGAGCTAACGTACAAAACTAGTACCTGCTGCCCACAAAATAAACACGGGTGCACCACACCCCATGTAAGACCCCATTTTTTTTTTTTTGAAAACCCGGGGTCTTATGCCCAGAACCGCCGCTTTGCGGTGACACCTTCGCACCCGGGAAGGTCGTCACTACAACGCGCCGATCCTGCCGGCCTTTTCGATCACAATAAGTAGCAAGCAAGAAGAGTAAGCAAGTCCACCAGAAGAAAATCACATATATATAAACTCCACGAAGGGAGTGTCCACAGAAAACATCAGAGTACAAAGATACTAGAAATATAGGGGCTCATGCCCGGTACATCAAGTCCTCACTACAAAATCACTCAATGCGGAAGCAAAAAACTAAAACTCTACTAAAGGTCAGGACTCACGGTCCCTGCAGTCTGGACTCTAGTGCTAGACTGCCCCATCTCCAAGCATACCGGCCTCCTGGCCTGCTCCTCCGGGCTGGGCTCCACGATCCCCTAATATGATATGGTTCGAAAACCGTTAGTCTAAAAGACTAAGCCCTATCATCCCCCACCCCTTCCCCCACGCCCTAAGGCACCGGGCGGAGAGGAAGAAAGGGGAGGACATGAAAGTGGAGAGTAGTCAAAAGCAGATGACGGTGGACCTAACTAGCAGTTGTGCATTCGGGGAGCAATTCAAATGTTGTAATAGGTATAACAGAAAGAAAGTAAGTAAGAAATTAAACCTTCGCTTATGTGAGTACGCATAAGCCAAGGGGTATTTTGCAAGGCTCCCATCGTATAAAGTGTCCCATACCACTTATACGTTGGGGTGTCGGTTATCAAACAGCAGCATATATATATTGAAATTAACCTTTGATTTATAAACTTGCCCACACAAGCTTATAGACCAAGGGGTCGTTTTGCAAGTCCTAAAGTATAAGCGTCCCATTCCACTTATACTTTAGGTGTCAAGGTTGTTATGAATGATTATGATATGCAGCTATATGGTGGGTATGTTATGTCATGCAGTGCAACTCACCCACCCAACTTTGTGTACACAAACCTTTAGTTCCCCCTTTCTGGAGATAACTCCCAGGATACTCCCGTAGTGGCAGACGGAAGCGGTGGGTTGGGCCTCGCCCACCTCAAAACCGGTAAAAGCACTACTGGTTTGACCTATCGTACGCCCTCAACGCCTGGTGCACGAGGCGGACTCCTGCGTACTCTTGCCGACTGGTCCGCCGGACTTATACTTGGCTAAGTGCTAGTCACCTTGCCGAGTCAACGATATCGGTGTCGGTGCAATCGAACTCCCCGATATCGAGAACCCACCACCTTAATCTTTCCTATTTTTATGCACATGCAGCAGTTTAATATATAACAATTTAAAGTGTCAAACTCCCGGACTAACCCGTCCGTATTAACCACATCCGAGACCAAATTCCCCGGACTAAACCGTCCGTATTAACCACATTCGAGACCAAATTCCCCGGACTAAACCGTCCGGCTCATCTCCAGACTCCATCCCTTAGAACACCACGGAACAGCGCCCCCTTGAACACCTCGGGACGACTTAACCATTACCATCCCTAACTAATGAATGTGTGCAATGTGAATCCCTATTAGGCTAATTACTCTTTCGTTTGTTTTAAGATTTACGTTAGCCCAGGACTGCCCCCGGCATACCCCGTGAAGGGCTCTCAAGGGGCACTAGGAACCAAGACGGCGGCATTACGGCCCGAAGTTCCCTTTTGCAAGGCACTTATTGTTATTGGTTGTCTACCCTTTACCCAATCCCTTTTTAATGTTATAATGAATCTAACCCTAGTGTATTTGACTCTTCCACTCCTAGGGCAAGACGATCTTTCGTCTACCCCGAGCACCTCCTATGCTAGCCAAACACATCTTTACTCATCATAATCTCCAATGATGAATCCCATGCTCATTTTCCCAAGCCTATAAGGTACAAAACTCCACCCTTATATCCAAGTCTCATACTAACACTGTTCATGCCTTTTTCACACCAGACATACCCTTCTACCCTATACGTTGCCCATGATAGAACGTCCATTAAATTCTCTTCCAAAACCCTTGTAATAATTACTGGGAATCTACCATGTCATAATATGCCTAAATCCAGAAAATTATAATTTTTCCTAATTAAATTGATAATTAATTAATTTTCCAAATAATTGACCATGGGTGATAATGAACATGAACTACATGATCTACTCAAGTATTGGTCATCCAAAAATTATAGTTACTGTATAACAGTGAATTATTACTAAATATTAACTCCCATGATTTTACAAATAGTATTTATCCTCTAATTAAATTATTCATCGAAATTCCACAATTCATATTTAATGAAGGAAGTACAACAATTAATCATCATAAAATTATGTAAAAATTACAGAGCCTTGATAATCATCAGAAAAGTCCTCTGACCAAAAATAATAATTTTATTTGCATTTAATATACCAAATTGAATTTATCTAAATTTTTATGGGCAATAACATTTAATGAAGCAACCCCTAAATTTATAATTCAAATAATTCCATAAAAATTCACTGAGATGTAATATGATATTAAAACTCCTCTGACTAAATTTCACAAACTTTAAATGGCTGGTTACTTCATAAATAATTTCTAAGTAAAAATCTCTATTTGCTAAGTTGTGAAGGAAGTACTCTAATTATTATCCCATAAATCATGATAAAATTTCCAGAGGTTTAATATATCCTAAAAACATGATGTACACAATTTCATTAAAATCTAAATCATATTACCACATAAATTATTTCTCCCAAGATTCTACGATTATGTACTTTTGTTAAGATACACATATGAAAACTTATTTAAATTTCATGAAACAACAACTACTGTTCAATATATCAAAATTAACATCCTCTATCATAATTTTACATGAACTTAAAATCCTTTGACTCATCATCCATTCCATAAGATATAAAGACCTAATTTTGTATAATTAGAATTAAGTGATGTGACTAAGTACCCATACAATGCAACTCTTTCCTAGGGCATAATTCCACCCCTAGAACATCATGGACTAAACTCTAGATCCATACAAAGTCATAAAACCCTATGTCCTTCACAAACCCCATAGATCAACCCTTAAGGTTTGAACTTGGATCCTAGGGCAAACCCACCCCAAACCATCTCAAATTCCATGAGGGGGTGTTTTCTCTGTCCATGGGGCTCTGGCCAAAATCCCAACCCATTTGGGTGAGAATTGGACCCACCATGCCCCAACAACCCCTTGCCCTAATTTTCCCCTTTAAGGACCAATCTTTGATCACATCAAAACCCAATTATTTCAAACCCAATTGGGCTGAAAATTTTATCAGAGCTAAATGATAACCCTAAAAACATGCCTCCAAAATTTTGGAGAATTTTGAGGTGATTTGACCCTTCAACTACCTTACCCTAGCTTTTCTAGGTTTAGGGCAAAACCCTAGGTTAAACTTTTTTAAATGGGTTCCAATTTTTACAGAAGCTAGGTCTAGGTGAGATGAAGCCCCTGTCCAAAATTCAAAGCATTTGGAACAAGGGTTAGGTGTGTGGAATTTTTCAAAGATTTGCCCTATTTGTAGGACCTACCCTAGAAAAATGACCCTACAGGTCAGAATACTTGTCATAAAATTTTCCATAACATATCAAACTGTAGATAATTAAAAAGCCTACAATATTCATGTTGATCATTTTTGATGAACATGCCCCTAAAGGGCCTAAATAATTTTTAGAAGAAAACTACCCTAGTTGTAGGACATACCCTTACTAAAAAGGCTCTACAGGGCAGTCCCCTCATCCAATTTTTCACCACTACATATCAAATTGTAGGTATTTAAAAGACCTACAACTTTCATGTTATACACCTTTTCATTAGATGCCCAGAAGGGGCCTAAATTCCTTCTACAGTGAACTGTTTTATTAAAATACAGAAAAATCTGAAAATATGGGTTGCACGAATCTTAAAGCAAGATCCAACGGAGGCTGTTCATCTTCTCCGATTGAGCCGAAAATAGACCCGCGCAGGTGGTTTTTGCGGCCCATTTCCCGGCGGCCTGAGGCGGCGCCACCACCGGGAAACATCACCCATTTGTTCCCGGTGGTGGGGGCTATCCATGGCCGGAGCTAGGGTGGCCGGAGGTGGCGGCGCCGCCCTACCCGAGAGCTCCAAAAGTCCATGAAAAATGGCAAATTTCTGAAATTTTGAAGCTTGGCTCCGGTTTGTTTGGGCATGAAATCAACTTTTAAACATTCCTAGGATCTAAGCATGAGAGAAGGAGAGGAGGAGGGTGTAGGCTTGATGACCATTAATGGCCATTAAGGGGAAATTTCGGCCATGGTGAAAAACACTTGAAATTCACCTCCCTTGGTCCCAATATGTTTGGAAACTCCTAAAAACTGATAGGGGAGATGAATACTAATCAATTGGTGATGAATGGAGGGATGATTCACCTTCTCCACCATGAATATCCTCTTTTTTCTCACTTTCTCTCTCCTCCATTAAAAGGAAAATGAAGCTTTCTCTCTCTTCACCATCATGAACGAATTTTCTCATCTCCCTAGCCTATTGGCAGCCCACTAAAGTTTATAATCCCCTTAGGAAAAATCATGAAGGGAGTGGTTCACCTTCCACCATAAGTGGCCTCTTTAAACACTTTCTCTCTCCTCTTTATTTCTCTAAATTTAGGCTTCCCTCTCTCTCTCCTAGTCACTAGGTTGACTTGGTCAATCCTCTAGGATATGGGCAGCCAAATTAATACATAATAATCATACAAGAGATTAGCCTAAGGTGGAGGGTGGTTTGAGGTTGGGTTAGCCCATATGGGCTAGGTTTGACTTGATTTGGGCTCGGGGTTGACTTGGTCAAATTGACCACTATGGTTGACCCAAGTGGGTCCTTGGTGACTCCTTGGGCCCACATTATGTCTAAGGGGATCTTTAGAGTCAAAATGAACCTACTAGGCCACCCAAAAATCAGAGTTTAGAAAATTACTATTTGCAGACCAAGAGGGTCTCAATTAGGTTTTTAGGTTACTTGGTCTCCTGGGTTCACCTATGTTAATTCATAGGACCTAGTTATGCTCAAGTCACACCTAGGGGGGTCCAATTTGAAAATGGGATGTTACAAATCCCAATAAACAAAACAAAAATTTCGTCCCCGAAATTAAGGCTAAGTCTATGGGAGATTTTCTACTGGGTTAACTTAAGGTTGTAACATCCCATAAGGGTTGAAGTGCCTACTAGGTTAACAAGATAAGGGCCCGCCCCAATAAACAAAAGGATTAGCCTTTACCTTTTTAAATAATTCTATTGGTACAAGAAAGATTAAGGAAAAACACTAATACACCGGAGGAGTTGCGAGGTATACCTGACTAAAAAGCTCCGGATATTTTTCCCGCATCAGGTCCTGAGGCTCCCAAATATGTTCCTCCTATCCATGCTTTCTCCACAGGACCTTGACTAGCGGGATCTTCTCGCACCACAAAACTGCACTACTAAATCAGGGTTTCCCCAACTATCTCGCTCAATCTATCCTCGAACTTCCACTCTAACTCCGGAAGTGACTATAATAGTTCTTCAAAACCCTTATACTTTCCTATAACATTCGGCAAACCTCACCGTGCGTAGCCAAATCCATGACGTCTTTCTCATTCCGGGGAAAGACAAGTTCTAATACACACAATCTTCTTCTAGTAAATTGAGTTTTTTGTTTGTAACGGTAGACAGCGACTCTATAAACCTCCTCCACGCGATCATGTTCCTATTCCTTCATATACACCCGAGTAATCAATCAATTTGACCCTATGATTTATCCAACTCTGGTCGTTAATGGGAAAGATTACTTCGTCAAATGACCCGTCGTCCGCAAGATTTAAGGGGGTGTACTCGTGCATTTTTGGAGGTTGTCATTTATACCTTTTTAATTTGTTGTGCCATTCTGCCGTAGTTACACTTGATTTTCCAAACATTTATTTATCATAGTCGCGACCCTTGCTAACCATGTTTGTGCCATCAAATGTATCTAATCTTGTCTTGATGCTATCTGAATCGAGTCTGCAAGGTCATACCTAAGATATATGTTTTCGATATATCGTCTGCTAATTTCTTTCAAACTCTTAGTGTTATCATACTCATGATGTTACATCATAGTGTCTCAGTCTTATCTTCCCAAATCTACTTAGTCTTACTACCCGTCATCAAATTCACATGGTATCTTCTAGTAGTTATGTCTCGTAGTTACTCCTCATTATTACCATGACATCGTTCGAGTGGCGTCGAATAAGACCAACCTCAACATTACTGTGTTTGGGGCAACACACTTTCTAAATTAGATCTAGGAGACCTAAGTCATTAACTCACTTGCCCAATAAACAAAAGATAAGCCCCCAATAAACAAACGATAAGCTCATATCTTCCTTGGGCTAATTTTCTTTTATCTTACCATGTTGTATCTGTCCTAGCTGAGTGTACAATCCCTAGGGCATCAATCTATGACTTGGGGTTCCAAACTGACACTTGTAGATATACTCCATACTTTAAACCCTCCGAGTCAAATTTACGACACGCTTATCAGGGTTGTTCCCACTCCCAATTGGGTCTCTTTCGAACTTGAATTCCAACCCGACCTTCAGTGTTTATCTTGTAGTTGTCCCTGAGTAATCTTGTTACTGGTACGGGGGTTAATACTACGTGTCTTCTACCATTCTGATAATGGATAATTGGTCAGTCCCAATAGATTGAGTAATCCTTATTAGGGACCATAGGGACACCAGAGTTTATGTCTTAGGTATCCATTCACTATTAAACTTCTCCTTTAATCTCTCTAGGTATTTCCTTACCTAACCAAATTCATACTTAAGGTTTGTTTCGGACTAGGGCACAGTATAAGTTGTCGGGTTAGTCACGTATCCTAGCGGTTGAGTCTAACCTATTGACTAGAGAATTACAAGAAGAGGTCTTTGCAACCGGAGGTGCTCCCTGCTGGGACAGGGTTTACCGCAGGCTACAAAGAAGAATTCCAATTGTTAGCTAATGTACAAATGGAATGGATGGAAAGTGGACAATTTACATGTGATTCCCCATATGGGCACACCACTGCTTCCGCTGCTTAGTTTGTCCGCAAACTAATCTCGCGCGGAGGTGACCCAAGGATTTGTGGACTGCTACTAATCCGATCGATGTTTCCTCTGATACCACTTTGTAAGACCCCATTTTTTTTTTTTGAAAACCCGGGGTCTTATGCCCAGAACCGCCGCTTTGCGGTGACACCTTCGCACCCGGGAAGGTCGTCACTACAACGCGCCGATCCTGCCGGCCTTTTCGATCACAATAAGTAGCAAGCAAGAAGAGTAAGCAAGTCCACCAGATGAAAATCACATATATATAAACTCCACGAAGGGAGTGTCCACAGAAAACATCAGAGTACAAAGATACTAGAAATATAGGGGCTCATGCCCGGTACATCAAGTCCTCACTACAAAATCACTCAATGCGGAAGCAAAAAACTAAAACTCTACTAAAGGTCAGGACTCACGGTCCCTGCAGTCTGGACTCCAGTGCTAGACTGCCCCATCTCCAAGCGTACCGGCCTCCTGGCCTGCTCCTCCGGGCTGGGCTCCACGATCCCCTAATATGATATGGTTCGAAAACCGTTAGTCTAAAAGACTAAGCCCTATCATCCCCCACCCCTTCCCCCACGCCCTAAGGCACCGGGCGGAGAGGAAGAAAGGGGAGGACATGAAAGTGGAGAGTAGTCAAAAGCAGATGACGGTGGACCTAACTAGCAGTTGTGCATTCGGGGAGCAATTCAAATGTTGTAATAGGTATAACAGAAAGAAAGTAAGTAAGAAATTAAACCTTCGCTTATGTGAGTACGCATAAGCCAAGGGGTCTTTTGCAAGGCTCCCATCGTATAAAGTGTCCCATACCACTTATACGTTGGGGTGTCGGTTATCAAACAGCAGCATATATATATATTGAAATTAACCTTTGATTTATAAACTTGCCCACACAAGCTTATAGACCAAGGGGTCGTTTTGCAAGTCCTAAAGTATAAGCGTCCCATTCCACTTATACTTTAGGTGTCAAGGTTGTTATGAATGATTATGATATGCAGCTATATGGTGGGTATGTTATGTCATGCAGTGCAACTCACCCACCCAACTTTGTGTACACAAACCTTTAGTTCCCCCTTTCTGGAGATAACTCCCAGGATACTCCCGTAGTGGCAGACGGAAGCGGTGGGTTGGGCCTCGCCCACCTCAAAACCGGTAAAAGCACTACTGGTTTGACCTATCGTACGCCCTCAACGCCTGGTGCACGAGGCGGACTCCTGCGTACTCTTGCCGACTGGTCCGCCGGACTTATCCTTGGCTAAGTGCTAGTCACCTTGCCGAGTCAACGATATCGGTGTCGGTGCAATCGAACTCCCCGATATCGAGAACCCACCACCTTAATCTTTCCTATTTTTATGCACATGCAGCAGTTTAATATATAACAATTTAAAGTGTCAAACTCCCGGACTAACCCGTCCGTATTAACCACATCCGAGACCAAATTCCCCGGACTAAACCGTCCATATTAACCACATTCGAGACCAAATTCCCCGGACTAAACCGTCCGGCTCATCTCCAGACTCCATCCCTTAGAACACCACGGAACAGCGCCCCCTTGAACACCTCGGGACGACTTAACCATTACCATCCCTAACTAATGAATGTGTGCAATGTGAATCCCTATTAGGCTAATTACTCTTTTGTTTGTTTTAAGATTTACGTTAGCCCAGGACTGCCCCCGGCATACCCCGTGAAGGGCTCTCAAGGGGCACTAGGAACCAAGACGGCGGCATTACGGCCCGAAGTTCCCTTTCGCAAGGCACTTATTGTTATTGGTTGTCTACCCTTTACCCAATCCCTTTTTAATGTTATAATGAATCTAACCCTAGTGTATTTGACTCTTCCACTCCTAGGGCAAGACGATCTTTCGTCTACCCCGAGCACCTCCTATGCTAGCCAAACACATCTTTACTCATCATAATCTCCAATGATGAATCCCATGCTCATTTTCCCAAGTCTATAAGGTACAAAACTCCACCCTTATATCCAAGTCTCATACTAACACTGTTCATGCCTTTTTCACACCAGACATACCCTTCTACCCTATACGTTGCCCATGATAGAACGTCCATTAAATTCTCTTCCAAAACCCTTGTAATAATTACTGGGAATCTACCATGTCATAATATGCCTAAATCCAGAAAATTATAATTTTTCCTAATTAAATTGATAATTAATTAATTTTCCAAATAATTGACCATGGGTGATAATGAACATGAACTACATGATCTACTCAAGTATTGGTCATCCAAAAATTATAGTTACTGTATAACAGTGAATTATTACTAAATATTAACTCCCATGATTTTACAAATAGTATTTATCCTCTAATTAAATTATTCATCGAAATTCCACAATTCATATTTAATGAAGGAAGTACAACAATTAATCATCATAAAATTATGTAAAAATTACAGAGCCTTGATAATCATCAGAAAAGTCCTCTGACCAAAAATAATAATTTTATTTGCATTTAATATACCAAATTGAATTTATCTAAATTTTTATGGGCAAAAACATTTAATGAAGCAACCCCTAAATTTATAATTCAAATAATTCCATAAAAATTCACTGAGATGTAATATGATATTAAAACTCCTCTGACTAAATTTCACAAACTTTAAATGGCTGGTTACTTCATAAATAATTTCTAAGTAAAAATCTCTATTTGCTAAGTTGTGAAGGAAGTACTCTAATTATTATCCCATAAATCATGATAAAATTTCCAGAGGTTTAATATATCCTAAAAACATGATGTACACAATTTCATTAAAATCTAAATCATATTACCACATAAATTATTTCTCCCAAGATTCTACGATTATGTACTTTTGTTAAGATACACATATGAAAACTTATTTAAATTTCATGAAACAACAACTACTGTTCAATATATCAAAATTAACATCCTCTATCATAATTTTACATGAACTTAAAATCCTTTGACTCATCATCCATTCCATAAGATATAAAGACCTAATTTTGTATAATTAGAATTAAGTGATGTGACTAAGTACCCATACCATGCAACTCCTTCCTAGGGCATAATTCCACCCCTAGAACATCATGGACTAAACTCTAGATCCATACAAAGTCATAAAACCCTATGTCCTTCACAAACCCCATAGATCAACCCTTAAGGTTTGAACTTGGATCCTAGGGCAAACCCACCCCAAACCATCTCAAATTCCATGAGGGGGTGTTTTCTCTGTCCATGGGGCTCTGGCCAAAATCCCAACCCATTTGGGTGAGAATTGGACCCACCATGCCCCAACAACCCCTTGCCCTAATTTTCCCCTTTAAGGACCAATCTTTGATCACATCAAAACCCAATCATTTCAAACCCAATTGGGCTGAAATTTTTATCAGAGCTAAATGATAAACCTAAAAACATGACTCCAAAATTTTGGAGAATTTTGAGGTGATTTGACCCTTCAACTACCTTACCCTAGCTTCTCTAGGTTTAGGGCAAAACCCTAGGTTAAACATTTTTAAATGGGTTCCAATTTTTACAGGAGCTAGGTATAGGTTAGATTAAGCCCCTGTCCAAAATTCAAAGCATTTGGACCAAGGGTTAGGTGTGGGGAATTTTTCAAAGATTTGCCCTATTTGTAGGACCTACCCTAAAAAAATGACCCTACAGGTCAGAATACTTGTCCTAAAATTTTACATAACATATCAAACTGTAGATAATTAAAAAGCCTACAATATTCATGTTGATCATTTTTGATGAACATGCCCCTAAAGGGCCTAAATAATTTTTAGAAGAAAACTACCCTAGTTGTAGGACATACCCTTACTAAAAAGGCTCTACAGGGCAGTCCCCTCATCCAATTTTTCACCACTACATATCAAATTGTAGGTATTTAAAAGACCTACAACTTTCATGTTATACAGTTTTTCAGTAGATGCCCAGAAGGGGCCTAAATTCCTTCTACAGTGAACTATTTTATTAAAATACAGAAAAATCTGAAAATATGGGTTGCACGAATCTTAAAGCAAGATCCAACGGAGGCTGTTCATCTTCTCCGATTGAGCCGAAAATAGACCCGCGCAGGTGGTTTTTGCGGCCCATTTCCCGGCGGCCTGAGGCGGCGCCACCACCGGGAAACATCACCCATTTGTTCCCGGTGGTGGGGGCTATCCATGGCCGGAGCTAGGGTGGCCGGAGGTGGCGGCGCCGCCCTACCCGAGAGCTTCAAAAGTCCATGAAAAATGGCAAATTTCTGAAATTTTGAAGCTTGGCTCCGGTTCGTTTGGGCATGAAATCAACTTTTAAACATTCCTAGGATCTAAGCATGAGAGAAGGAGAGGAGGAGGGTGTAGGCTTGATGACCATTAATGGCCATTAAGGGGAAATTTCGGCCATGGTGAAAAACACTTGAAATTCACCTCCCCTTGGTCCCAATATGTTTGGAAACTCCTAAAAACTGATAGGGGAGATGAATACTAATCAATTGGTGATGAATGGAGGGATGATTCACCTTCTCCACCATGAATATCCTCTTTTTTCTCACTTTCTCTCTCCTCCATTAAAAGGAAAATGAAGCTTTCTCTCTCTTCACCATCATGAACGAATTTTCTCATCTCCCTAGCCTATTGGCAGCCCACTAAAGTTTATAATCCCCTTAGGAAAAATCATGAAGGGAGTGGTTCACCTTCCACCATAAGTGGCCTCTTTAAACACTTTCTCTCTCCTCTTTATTTCTCTAAATTTAGGCTTCCCTCTCTCTCTCCTAGTCACTAGGTTGACTTGGTCAATCCTCTAGGATATGGGCAGCCAAATTAATACATAATAATCATACAAGAGATTAGCCTAAGGTGGAGGGTGGTTTGAGGTTGGGTTAGCCCATATGGGCTAGGTTTGACTTGATTTGGGCTTGGGGTTGACTTGGTCAAATTGACCACTATGGTTGACCCAAGTGGGTCCTTGGTGACTCCTTGGGCCCACATTATGTCTAAGGGGATCTTTAGAGTCAAAATGAACCTACTAGGCCACCCAAAAATCAGAGTTTAGAAAATTACTATTTGCAGACCAAGAGGGTCTCAATTAGGTTTTTAGGTTACTTGGTCTCCTGGGTTCACCTATGTTAATTCATAGGACCTAGTTATGCTCAAGTCACACCTAGGGGGGGTCCAATTTGAAAATGGGATGTTACAAATCCCAATAAACAAAACAAAAATTTCGTCCCCGAAATTAAGGCTAAGTCTATGGGAGATTTTCTACTGGGTTAACTTAAGGTTGTAACATCCCATAAGGGTTGAAGTGCCTACTAGGTTAACAAGATAAGGGCCCGCCCCAATAAACAAAAGGATTAGCCTCTACCTTTTTAAATAATTCTATTGGTACAAGAAAGATTAAGGAAAAACACTAATACACCGGAGGAGTTGCGAGGTATACCTGACTAAAAAGCTCCGGATATTTTTCCCGCATCAGGTCCTGAGGCTCCCAAGTATGTTCCTCCTATCCATGCTTTCTCCACAGGACCTTGACTAGCGGGATCTTCTCGCACCACAAAACTGCACTACTAAATCAGGGTTTCCCCAACTATCTCGCTCAATCTATCCTCGAACTTCCACTCTAACTCCGGAAGTGACTATAATAGTTCTTCAAAACCCTTATACTTTCCTATAACATTCGGCAAACCTCACCGTGCGTAGCCAAATCCATGACGTCTTTCTCATTCCGGGGAAAGACAAGTTCTAATACACACAATCTTCTTCTAGTAAATTGAGTTTTTGTTTGTAACGGTAGACAGCGACTCTATAAACCTCCTCCACGCGATCATGTTCCTATTCCTTCATATACACCCGAGTAATCAATTAATTTGACCCTATGATTTATCCAACTCTGGTCGTTAACGGGAAAGATTACTTCGTCAAATGACCCGTCGTCCGCAAGATTTAAGGGGGTGTACTCGTGCATTTTTGGAGGTTGTCATTTATACCTTTTTAATTTGTTGTGCCATTCTGCCGTAGTTACACTTGATTTTCCAAACATTTATTTATCATAGTCGCGACCCTTGCTAACCATGTTTGTGCCATCAAATGTATCTAATCTTGTCTTGATGCTATCTGAATCGAGTCTGCAAGGTCATACCTAAGATATATGTTTTCGATATATCGTCTGCTAATTTCTTTCAAACTCTTAGTGTTATCATACTCATGATGTTACATCATAGTGTCTCAGTCTTATCTTCCCAAATCTACTTAGTCTTACTACCCGTCATCAAATTCACATGGTATCTTCTAGTAGTTATGTCTCGTAGTTACTCCTCATTATTACCATGACATCGTTCGAGTGGCATCGAATAAGACCAACCTCAACATTACTGTGTTTGGGGCAACACACTTTCTAAATTAGATCTAAGAGACCTAAGTCATTAACTCACTTGCCCAATAAACAAAAGATAAGCCCCCAATAAACAAACGATAAGCTCATATCTTCCTTGGGCTAATTTTCTTTTATCTTACCATGTTATATCTGTCCTAGCTGAGTGTACAATCCCTAGGGCATCAATCTATGACTTGGGGTTCCAAACTGACACTTGTAGATATACTCCATACTTTAAACCCTCCGAGTCAAATTTACGACACGCTTATCAGGGTTGTTCCCACTCCCAATTGGGTCTCTTTCGAACTTGAATTCCAACCCGACCTTCAGTGTTTATCTTGTAGTTGTCCCTGAGTAATCTTGTTACTGGTACGGGGGTTAATACTACGTGTCTTCTACCATTCTGATAATGGATTATTGGTCAGTCCCAATAGATTGAGTAATCCTTGTTAGGGACCATAGGGACACCAGAGTTTATGTCTTAGGTATCCATTCACTATTAAACTTCTCCTTTAATCTCTCTAGGTATTTCCTTACCTAACCAAATTCATACTTAAGGTTTGTTTCGGACTAGGGCACAGTATAAGTTGTCGGGTTAGTCACGTATCCTAGCGGTTGAGTCTAACCTATTGACTAGAGAATTACAAGAAGAGGTCTTTGCAACCGGAGGTGCTCCCTGCTGGGACAGGGTTTGCCGCAGGCTACAAAGAAGAATTCCAAATTGTTAGCTAATGTACAAATGGAATGGATGGAAAGTGGACAATTTACATGTGATTCCCCATATGGGCACACCACTGCTTCCGCTGCTTAGTTTGTCCGCAAACTAATCTCGCGCGGAGGTGACCCAAGGATTTGTGGACTGCTACTAATCCGATCGATGTTTCCTCTGATACCACTTTGTAAGACCCCTTTTTTTTTTTTGAAAACCCGGGGTCTTATGCCCAGAACGCCGCTTTGCGGTGACACCTTCGCACCCGGGAAGGTCGTCACTACAACGCGCCGATCCTGCCGGCCTTTTCGATCACAATAAGTAGCAAGCAAGAAGAGTAAGCAAGTCCACCAGAAGAAAATCACATATATATAAACTCCACGAAGGGAGTGTCCACAGAAAACATCAGAGTACAAAGATACTAGAAATATAGGGGCTCATGCCCGGTACATCAAGTCCTCACTACAAAATCACTCAATGCGGAAGCAAAAAACTAAAACTCTACTAAAGGTCAGGACTCACGGTCCCTGCAGTCTGGACTCCAGTGCTAGACTGCCCCATCTCCAAGCGTACCGGCCTCCTGGCCTGCTCCTCCGGGCTGGGCTCCACGATCCCCTAATATGATATGGTTCGAAAACCGTTAGTCTAAAAGACTAAGCCCTATCATCCCCCACCCCTTCCCCCACGCCCTAAGGCACCGGGCGGAGAGGAAGAAAGGGGAGGACATGAAAGTGGAGAGTAGTCAAAAGCAGATGACGGTGGACCTAACTAGCAGTTGTGCATTCGGGGAGCAATTCAAATGTTGTAATAGGTATAACAGAAAGAAAGTAAGTAAGAAATTAAACCTTCGCTTATGTGAGTACGCATAAGCCAAGGGGTCTTTTGCAAGGCTCCCATCGTATAAAGTGTCCCATACCACTTATACGTTGGGGTGTCGGTTATCAAACAGCAGCATATATATATATTGAAATTAACCTTTGATTTATAAACTTGCCCACACAAGCTTATAGACCAAGGGGTCGTTTTGCAAGTCCTAAAGTATAAGCGTCCCATTCCACTTATACTTTAGGTGTCAAGGTTGTTATGAATGATTATGATATGCAGCTATATGGTGGGTATGTTATGTCATGCAGTGCAACTCACCCACCCAACTTTGTGTACACAAACCTTTAGTTCCCCCTTTCTGGAGATAACTCCCAGGATACTCCCGTAGTGGCAGACGGAAGCGGTGGGTTGGGCCTCGCCCACCTCAAAACCGATAAAAGCACTACTGGTTTGACCTATCGTACGCCCTCAACGCCTGGTGCACGAGGCGGACTCCTGCGTACTCTTGCCGACTGGTCCGCCGGACTTATCCTTGGCTAAGTGCTAGTCACCTTGCCGAGTCAACGATATCGGTGTCGGTGCAATCGAACTCCCCGATATCGAGAACCCACCACCTTAATCTTTCCTATTTTTATGCACATGCAGCAGTTTAATATATAACAATTTAAAGTGTCAAACTCCCGGGACTAACCCGTCCGTATTAACCACATCCGAGACCAAATTCCCCGGACTAAACCGTCCGTATTAACCACATTCGAGACCAAATTCCCCGGACTAAACCGTCCGGCTCATCTCCAGACTCCATCCCTTAGAACACCACGGAACAGCGCCCCCTTGAACACCTCGGGACGACTTAACCATTACCATCCCTAACTAATGAATGTGTGCAATGTGAATCCCTATTAGGCTAATTACTCTTTCGTTTGTTTTAAGATTTACGTTAGCCCAGGACTGCCCCGGCATACCCCGTGAAGGGCTCTCAAGGGCACTAGGAACCAAGACGGCGGCATTACGGCCCGAAGTTCCCTTTCGCAAGGCACTTATTGTTATTGGTTGTCTACCCTTTACCCAATCCCTTTTTAATGTTATAATGAATCTAACCCTAGTGTATTTGACTCTTCCACTCCTAGGGCAAGACGATCTTTCGTCTACCCCGAGCACCTCCTATGCTAGCCAAACACATCTTTACTCATCATAATCTCCAATGATGAATCCCATGCTCATTTTCCCAAGCCTATAAGGTACAAAACTCCACCCTTATATCCAAGTCTCATACTAACACTGTTCATGCCTTTTTCACACCAGACATACCCTTCTACCCTATACGTTGCCCATGATAGAACGTCCATTAAATTCTCTTCCAAAACCCTTGTAATAATTACTGGGAATCTACCATGTCATAATATGCCTAAATCCAGAAAATTATAATTTTTCCTAATTAAATTGATAATTAATTAATTTTCCAAATAATTGACCATGGGTGATAATGAACATGAACTACATGATCTACTCAAGTATTGGTCATCCAAAAATTATAGTTACTGTATAACAGTGAATTATTACTAAATATTAACTCCCATGATTTTACAAATAGTATTTATCCTCTAATTAAATTATTCATCGAAATTCCACAATTCATATTTAATGAAGGAAGTACAACAATTAATCATCATAAAATTATGTAAAAATTACAGAGCCTTGATAATCATCAGAAAAGTCCTCTGACCAAAAATAATAATTTTATTTGCATTTAATATACCAAATTGAATTTATCTAAATTTTTATGGGCAATAACATTTAATGAAGCAACCCCTAAATTTATAATTCAAATAATTCCATAAAAATTCACTGAGATGTAATATGATATTAAAACTCCTCTGACTAAATTTCACAAACTTTAAATGGCTGGTTACTTCATAAATAATTTCTAAGTAAAAATCTCTATTTGCTAAGTTGTGAAGGAAGTACTCTAATTATTATCCCATAAATCATGATAAAATTTCCAGAGGTTTAATATATCCTAAAAACATGATGTACACAATTTCATTAAAATCTAAATCATATTACCACATAAATTATTTCTCCCAAGATTCTACGATTATGTACTTTTGTTAAGATACACATATGAAAACTTATTTAAATTTCATGAAACAACAACTACTGTTCAATATATCAAAATTAACATCCTCTATCATAATTTTACATGAACTTAAAATCCTTTGACTCATCATCCATTCCATAAGATATAAAGACCTAATTTTGTATAATTAGAATTAAGTGATGTGACTAAGTACCCATACCATGCAACTCCTTCCTAGGGCATAATTCCACCCCTAGAACATCATGGACTAAACTCTAGATCCATACAAAGTCATAAAACCCTATGTCCTTCACAAACCCCATAGATCAACCCTTAAGGTTTGAACTTGGATCCTAGGGCAAACCCACCCCAAACCATCTCAAATTCCATGAGGGGGTGTTTTCTCTGTCCATGGGGCTCTGGCCAAAATCCCAACCCATTTGGGTGAGAATTGGACCCACCATGCCCCAACAACCCCTTGCCCTAATTTTCCCCTTTAAGGACCAATCTTTGATCACATCAAAACCCAATCATTTCAAACCCAATTGGGCTGAAATTTTTATCAGAGCTAAATGATAACCCTAAAAACATGCCTCCAAAATTTTGGAGAATTTTGAGGTGATTTGACCCTTCAACTACCTTACCCTAGCTTCTCTAGGTTTAGGGCAAAACCCTAGGTTAAACTTTTTAAATGGGTTCCAATTTTTACAGGAGCTAGGTCTAGGTGAGATTAAGCCCCTGTCCAAAATTCAAAGCATTTGGACCAAGGGTTAGGTGTGGGGAATTTTTCAAAGATTTGCCCTATTTGTAGGACCTACCCTAGAAAAATGACCCTACAGGTCAGAATACTTGTCCTAAAATTTTCCATAACATATCAAACTGTAGATAATTAAAAAGCCTACAATATTCATGTTGATCATTTTTGATGAACATGCCCCTAAAGGGCCTAAATAATTTTTAGAAGAAAATACCCTAGTTGTAGGACATACCCTTACTAAAAAGGCTCTACAGGGCAGTCCCCTCATCCAATTTTTCACCACTACATATCAAATTGTAGGTATTTAAAAGACCTACAACTTTCATGTTATACACTTTTTCAGTAGATGCCCAGAAGGGGCCTAAATTCCTTCTACAGTGAACTGTTTTATTAAAATACAGAAAAATCTGAAAATATGGGTTGCACGAATCTTAAAGCAAGATCCAACGGAGGCTGTTCATCTTCTCCGATTGAGCCGAAAATAGACCCGCGCAGGTGGTTTTTGCGGCCCATTTCCCGGCGGCCTGAGGCGGCGCCACCACCGGGAAACATCACCCATTTGTTCCCGGTGGTGGGGGCTATCCATGGCCGGAGCTAGGGTGGCCGGAGGTGGCGGCGCCGCCCTACCCGAGAGCTCCAAAAGTCCATGAAAAATGGCAAATTTCTGAAATTTTGAAGCTTGGCTCCGGTTTTCGTTTGGGCATGAAATCAACTTTTAAACATTCCTAGGATCTAAGCATGAGAGAAGGAGAGGAGGAGGGTGTAGGCTTGATGACCATTAATGGCCATTAAGGGGAAATTTCGGCCATGGTGAAAAACACTTGAAATTCACCTCCCCTTGGTCCCAATATGTTTGGAAACTCCTAAAAACTGATAGGGGAGATGAATACTAATCAATTGGTGATGAATGGAGGGATGATTCACCTTCTCCACCATGAATATCCTCTTTTTTCTCACTTTCTCTCTCCTCCATTAAAAGGAAAATGAAGCTTTCTCTCTCTTCACCATCATGAACGAATTTTCTCATCTCCCTAGCCTATTGGCAGCCCACTAAAGTTTATAATCCCCTTAGGAAAAATCATGAAGGGAGTGGTTCACCTTCCACCATAAGTGGCCTCTTTAAACACTTTCTCTCTCCTCTTTATTTCTCTAAATTTAGGCTTCCCTCTCTCTCTCCTAGTCACTAGGTTGACTTGGTCAATCCTCTAGGATATGGGCAGCCAAATTAATACATAATAATCATACAAGAGATTAGCCTAAGGTGGAGGGTGGTTTGAGGTTGGGTTAGCCCATATGGGCTAGGTTTGACTTGATTTGGGCTTGGGGTTGACTTGGTCAAATTGACCACTATGGTTGACCCAAGTGGGTCCTTGGTGACTCCTTGGGCCCACATTATGTCTAAGGGGATCTTTAGAGTCAAAATGAACCTACTAGGCCACCCAAAAATCAGAGTTAGAAAATTACTATTTGCAGACCAAGAGGGTCTCAATTAGGTTTTTAGGTTACTTGGTCTCCTGGGTTCACCTATGTTAATTCATAGGACCTAGTTATGCTCAAGTCACACCTAGGGGGGTCCAATTTGAAAATGGGATGTTACAAATCCCAATAAACAAAACAAAAATTTCGTCCCCGAAATTAAGGCTAAGTCTATGGGAGATTTTCTACTGGGTTAACTTAAGGTTGTAACATCCCATAAGGGTTGAAGTGCCTACTAGTTAACAAGATAAGGGCCCGCCCCAATAAACAAAAGGATTAGCCTCTACCTTTTTAAATAATTCTATTGGTACAAGAAAGATTAAGGAAAAACACTAATACACCGGAGGAGTTGCGAGGTATACCTGACTAAAAAGCTCCGGATATTTTTCCCGCATCAGGTCCTGAGGCTCCCAAGTATGTTCCTCCTATCCATGCTTTCTCCACAGGACCTTGACTAGCGGGATCTTCTCGCACCACAAAACTGCACTACTAAATCAGGGTTTCCCCAACTATCTCGCTCAATCTATCCTCGAACTTCCACTCTAACTCCGGAAGTGACTATAATAGTTCTTCAAAACCCTTATACTTTCCTATAACATTCGGCAAACCTCACCGTGCGTAGCCAAATCCATGACGTCTTTCTCATTCCGGGGAAAGACAAGTTCTAATACACACAATCTTCTTCTAGTAAATTGAGTTTTTTGTTTGTAACGGTAGACAGCGACTCTATAAACCTCCTCCACGCGATCATGTTCCTATTCCTTCATATACACCCGAGTAATCAATCAATTTGACCCTATGATTTATCCAACTCTGGTCGTTAACGGGAAAGATTACTTCGTCAAATGACCCGTCGTCCGCAAGATTTAAGGGGTGTACTCGTGCATTTTTGGAGGTTGTCATTTATACCTTTTTAATTTGTTGTGCCATTCTGCCGTAGTTACACTTGATTTTCCAAACATTTATTTATCATAGTCGCGACCCTTGCTAACCATGTTTGTGCCATCAAATGTATCTAATCTTGTCTTGATGCTATCTGAATCGAGTCTGCAAGGTCATACCTAAGATATATGTTTTCGATATATCGTCTGCTAATTTCTTTCAAACTCTTAGTGTTATCATACTCATGATGTTACATCATAGTGTCTCAGTCTTATCTTCCCAAATCTACTTAGTCTTACTACCCGTCATCAAATTCACATGGTATCTTCTAGTAGTTATGTCTCGTAGTTACTCCTCATTATTACCATGACATCGTTCGAGTGGCGTCGAATAAGACCAACCTCAACATTACTGTGTTTGGGGCAACACACTTTCTAAATTAGATCTAGGAGACCTAAGTCATTAACTCACTTGCCCAATAAACAAAAGATAAGCCCCCAATAAACAAACGATAAGCTCATATCTTCCTTGGGCTAATTTTCTTTTATCTTACCATGTTATATCTGTCCTAGCTGAGTGTACAATCCCTAGGGCATCAATCTATGACTTGGGGTTCCAAACTGACACTTGTAGATATACTCCATACTTTAAACCCTCCGAGTCAAATTTACGACACGCTTATCAGGGTTGTTCCCACTCCCAATTGGGTCTCTTTCGAACTTGAATTCCAACCCGACCTTCAGTGTTTATCTTGTAGTTGTCCCTGAGTAATCTTGTTACTGGTACGGGGGTTAATACTACGTGTCTTCTACCATTCTGATAATGGATTATTGGTCAGTCCCAATAGATTGAGTAATCCTTGTTAGGGACCATAGGGACACCAGAGTTTATGTCTTAGGTATCCATTCACTATTAAACTTCTCCTTTAATCTCTCTAGGTATTTCCTTACCTAACCAAATTCATACTTAAGGTTTGTTTCGGACTAGGGCACAGTATAAGTTGTCGGGTTAGTCACGTATCCTAGCGGTTGAGTCTAACCTATTGACTAGAGAATTACAAGAAGAGGTCTTTGCAACCGGAGGTGCTCCCTGCTGGGACAGGGTTTGCCGCAGGCTACAAAGAAGAATTCAAATTGTTAGCTAATGTACAAATGGAATGGATGGAAAGTGGACAATTTACATGTGATTCCCCATATGGGCACACCACTGCTTCCGCTGCTTAGTTTGTCCGCAAACTAATCTCGCGCGGAGGTGACCCAAAGATTTGTGGACTGCTACTAATCCGATCGATGTTTCCTCTGATACCACTTTGTAAGACCCCTTTTTTTTTTTTTGAAAACCCGGGGTCTTATGCCCAGAACCGCCGCTTTGCGGTGACACCTTCGCACCCGGGAAGGTCGTCACTACAACGCGCCGATCCTGCCGGCCTTTTCGATCACAATAAGTAGCAAGCAAGAAGAGTAAGCAAGTCCACCAGAAGAAAATCACATATATATAAACTCCACGAAGGGAGTGTCCACAGAAAACATCAGAGTACAAAGATACTAGAAATATAGGGGCTCATGCCCGGTACATCAAGTCCTCACTACAAAATCACTCAATGCGGAAGCAAAAAACTAAAACTCTACTAAAGGTCAGGACTCACGGTCCCTGCAGTCTGGACTCCAGTGCTAGACTGCCCCATCTCCAAGCGTACCGGCCTCCTGGCCTGCTCCTCCGGGCTGGGCTCCACGATCCCCTAATATGATATGGTTCGAAAACCGTTAGTCTAAAAGACTAAGCCCTATCATCCCCCACCCCTTCCCCACGCCCTAAGGCACCGGGCGGAGAGGAAGAAAGGGGAGGACATGAAAGTGGAGAGTAGTCAAAAGCAGATGACGGTGGACCTAACTAGCAGTTGTGCATTCGGGGAGCAATTCAAATGTTGTAATAGGTATAACAGAAAGAAAGTAAGTAAGAAATTAAACCTTCGCTTATGTGAGTACGCATAAGCCAAGGGGTCTTTTGCAAGGCTCCCATCGTATAAAGTGTCCCATACCACTTATACGTTGGGGTGTCGGTTATCAAACAGCAGCATATATATATATTGAAATTAACCTTTGATTTATAAACTTGCCCACACAAGCTTATAGACCAAGGGGTCGTTTTGCAAGTCCTAAAGTATAAGCGTCCCATTCCACTTATACTTTAGGTGTCAAGGTTGTTATGAATGATTATGATATGCAGCTATATGGTGGGTATGTTATGTCATGCATGCAACTCACCCACCCAACTTTGTGTACACAAACCTTTAGTTCCCCCTTTCTGGAGATAACTCCCAGGATACTCCCGTAGTGGCAGACGGAAGCGGTGGGTTGGGCCTCGCCCACCTCAAAACCGGTAAAAGCACTACTGGTTTGACCTATCGTACGCCCTCAACGCCTGGTGCACGAGGCGGACTCCTGCGTACTCTTGCCGACTGGTCCGCCGGACTTATCCTTGGCTAAGTGCTAGTCACCTTGCCGAGTCAACGATATCGGTGTCGGTGCAATCGAACTCCCCGATATCGAGAACCCACCACCTTAATCTTTCCTATTTTTATGCACATGCAGCAGTTTAATATATAACAATTTAAAGTGTCAAACTCCCGGACTAACCCGTCCGTATTAACCACATCCGAGACCAAATTCCCCGGACTAAACCGTCCGTATTAACCACATTCGAGACCAAATTCCCCGGACTAAACCGTCCGGCTCATCTCCAGACTCCATCCCTTAGAACACCACGGAACAGCGCCCCCTTGAACACCTCGGGACGACTTAACCATTACCATCCCTAACTAATGAATGTGTGCAATGTGAATCCCTATTAGGCTAATTACTCTTTCGTTTGTTTTAAGATTTACGTTAGCCCAGGACTGCCCCCGGCATACCCCGTGAAGGGCTCTCAAGGGGCACTAGGAACCAAGACGGCGGCATTACGGCCCGAAGTTCCCTTTCGCAAGGCACTTATTGTTATTGGTTGTCTACC
Source organism: Platanthera zijinensis (assembly GCA_039513925.1). Taxonomy (NCBI): domain Eukaryota; kingdom Viridiplantae; phylum Streptophyta; class Magnoliopsida; order Asparagales; family Orchidaceae; genus Platanthera; species Platanthera zijinensis. The sequence goes on from CM077086.1 coordinate 86,795,264, forward strand.
CTTTACCCAATCCCTTTTTAATGTTATAATGAATCTAACCCTAGTGTATTTGACTCTTCCACTCCTAGGGCAAGACGATCTTTCGTCTACCCCGAGCACCTCCTATGCTAGCCAAACACATCTTTACTCATCATAATCTCCAATGATGAATCCCATGCTCATTTTCCCAAGCCTATAAGGTACAAAACTCCACCCTTATATCCAAGTCTCATACTAACACTGTTCATGCCTTTTTCACACCAGACATACCCTTCTACCCTATACGTTGCCCATGATAGAACGTCCATTAAATTCTCTTCCAAAACCCTTGTAATAATTACTGGGAATCTACCATGTCATAATATGCCTAAATCCAGAAAATTATAATTTTTCCTAATTAAATTGATAATTAATTAATTTTCCAAATAATTGACCATGGGTGATAATGAACATGAACTACATGATCTACTCAAGTATTGGTCATCCAAAAATTATAGTTACTGTATAACAGTGAATTATTACTAAATATTAACTCCCATGATTTTACAAATAGTATTTATCCTCTAATTAAATTATTCATCGAAATTCCACAATTCATATTTAATGAAGGAAGTACAACAATTAATCATCATAAAATTATGTAAAAATTACAGAGCCTTGATAATCATCAGAAAAGTCCTCTGACCAAAAATAATAATTTTATTTGCATTTAATATACCAAATTGAATTTATCTAAATTTTTATGGGCAATAACATTTAATGAAGCAACCCCTAAATTTATAATTCAAATAATTCCATAAAAATTCACTGAGATGTAATATGATATTAAAACTCCTCTGACTAAATTTCACAAACTTTAAATGGCTGGTTACTTCATAAATAATTTCTAAGTAAAAATCTCTATTTGCTAAGTTGTGAAGGAAGTACTCTAATTATTATCCCATAAATCATGATAAAATTTCCAGAGGTTTAATATATCCTAAAAACATGATGTACACAATTTCATTAAAATCTAAATCATATTACCACATAAATTATTTCTCCCAAGATTCTACGATTATGTACTTTTGTTAAGATACACATATGAAAACTTATTTAAATTTCATGAAACAACAACTACTGTTCAATATATCAAAATTAACATCCTCTATCATAATTTTACATGAACTTAAAATCCTTTGACTCATCATCCATTCCATAAGATATAAAGACCTAATTTTGTATAATTAGAATTAAGTGATGTGACTAAGTACCCATACCATGCAACTCCTTCCTAGGGCATAATTCCACCCCTAGAACATCATGGACTAAACTCTAGATCCATACAAAGTCATAAAACCCTATGTCCTTCACAAACCCCATAGATCAACCCTTAAGGTTTGAACTTGGATCCTAGGGCAAACCCACCCCAAACCATCTCAAATTCCATGAGGGGGTGTTTTCTCTGTCCATGGGGCTCTGGCCAAAATCCCAACCCATTTGGGTGAGAATTGGACCCACCATGCCCCAACAACCCCTTGCCCTAATTTTCCCCTTTAAGGACCAATCTTTGATCACATCAAAACCCAATCATTTCAAACCCAATTGGGCTGAAATTTTATCAGAGCTAAATGATAACCCTAAAAACATGCCTCCAAAATTTTGGAGAATTTTGAGGTGATTTGACCCTTCAACTACCTTACCCTAGCTTCTCTAGGTTTAGGGCAAAACCCTAGGTTAAACTTTTTAAATGGGTTCCAATTTTTACAGGAGCTAGGTCTAGGTGAGATTAAGCCCCTGTCCAAAATTCAAAGCATTTGGACCAAGGGTTAGGTGTGGGGAATTTTTCAAAGATTTGCCCTATTTGTAGGACCTACCCTAAAAAATGACCCTACAGGTCAGAATACTTGTCCTAAAATTTTCCATAACATATCAAACTGTAGATAATTAAAAAGCCTACAATATTCATGTTGATCATTTTTGATGAACATGCCCCTAAAGGGCCTAAATAATTTTTAGAAGAAAACTACCCTAGTTGTAGGACATACCCTTACTAAAAAGGCTCTACAGGGCAGTCCCCGCATCCAATTTTTCACCACTACATATCAAATTGTAGGTATTTAAAAGACCTACAACTTTCATGTTATACACTTTTTCAGTAGATGCCCAGAAGGGGCCTAAATTCCTTCTACAGTGAACTGTTTTATTAAAATACAGAAAAATCTGAAAATATGGGTTGCACGAATCTTAAAGCAAGATCCAACGGAGGCTGTTCATCTTCTCCGATTGAGCCGAAAATAGACCCGCGCAGGTGGTTTTTGCGGCCCATTTCCCGGCGGCCTGAGGCGGCGCCACCACCGGGAAACATCACCCATTTGTTCCCGGTGGTGGGGGCTATCCATGGCCGGAGCTAGGGTGGCCGGAGGTGGCGGCGCCGCCCTACCCGAGAGCTCCAAAAGTCCATGAAAAATGGCAAATTTCTGAAATTTTGAAGCTTGGCTCCGGTTCGTTTGGGCATGAAATCAACTTTTAAACATTCCTAGGATCTAAGCATGAGAGAAGGAGAGGAGGAGGGTGTAGGCTTGATGACCATTAATGGCCATTAAGGGGAAATTTCGGCCATGGTGAAAAACACTTGAAATTCACCTCCCCTTGGTCCCAATATGTTTGGAAACTCCTAAAAACTGATAGGGGAGATGAATACTAATCAATTGGTGATGAATGGAGGGATGATTCACCTTCTCCACCATGAATATCCTCTTTTTTCTCACTTTCTCTCTCCTCCATTAAAAGGAAAATGAAGCTTTCTCTCTCTTCACCATCATGAACGAATTTTCTCATCTCCCTAGCCTATTGGCAGCCCACTAAAGTTTATAATCCCCTTAGGAAAAATCATGAAGGGAGTGGTTCACCTTCCACCATAAGTGGCCTCTTTAAACACTTTCTCTCTCCTCTTTATTTCTCTAAATTTAGGCTTCCCTCTCTCTCTCCTAGTCACTAGGTTGACTTGGTCAATCCTCTAGGATATGGGCAGCCAAATTAATACATAATAATCATACAAGAGATTAGCCTAAGGTGGAGGGTGGTTTGAGGTTGGGTTAGCCCATATGGGCTAGGTTTGACTTGATTTGGGCTTGGGGTTGACTTGGTCAAATTGACCACTATGGTTGACCCAAGTGGGTCCTTGGTGACTCCTTGGGCCCACATTATGTCTAAGGGGATCTTTAGAGTCAAAATGAACCTACTAGGCCACCCAAAAATCAGAGTTTAGAAAATTACTATTTGCAGACCAAGAGGGTCTCAATTAGGTTTTTAGGTTACTTGGTCTCCTGGGTTCACCTATGTTAATTCATAGGACCTAGTTATGCTCAAGTCACACCTAGGGGGGGTCCAATTTGAAAATGGGATGTTACAAATCCCAATAAACAAAACAAAAATTTCGTCCCCGAAATTAAGGCTAAGTCTATGGGAGATTTTCTACTGGGTTAACTTAAGGTTGTAACATCCCATAAGGGTTGAAGTGCCTACTAGGTTAACAAGATAAGGGCCCGCCCCAATAAACAAAAGGATTAGCCTCTACCTTTTTAAATAATTCTATTGGTACAAGAAAGATTAAGGAAAAACACTAATACACCGGAGGAGTTGCGAGGTATACCTGACTAAAAAGCTCCGGATATTTTTCCCGCATCAGGTCCTGAGGCTCCCAAGTATGTTCCTCCTATCCATGCTTTCTCCACAGGACCTTGACTAGCGGGATCTTCTCGCACCACAAAACTGCACTACTAAATCAGGGTTTCCCCAACTATCTCGCTCAATCTATCCTCGAACTTCCACTCTAACTCCGGAAGTGACTATAATAGTTCTTCAAAACCCTTATACTTTCCTATAACATTCGGCAAACCTCACCGTGCGTAGCCAAATCCATGACGTCTTTCTCATTCCGGGGAAAGACAAGTTCTAATACACACAATCTACTTCTAGTAAATTGAGTTTTTTGTTTGTAACGGTAGACAGCGACTCTATAAACCTCCTCCACGCGATCATGTTCCTATTCCTTCATATACACCCGAGTAATCAATCAATTTGACCCTATGATTTATCCAACTCTGGTCGTTAACGGGAAAGATTACTTCGTCAAATGACCCGTCGTCCGCAAGATTTAAGGGGGTGTACTCGTGCATTTTTGGAGGTTGTCATTTATACCTTTTTAATTTGTTGTGCCATTCTGCCGTAGTTACACTTGATTTTCCAAACATTTATTTATCATAGTCGCGACCCTTGCTAACCATGTTTGTGCCATCAAATGTATCTAATCTTGTCTTGATGCTATCTGAATCGAGTCTGCAAGGTCATACCTAAGATATATGTTTTCGATATATCGTCTGCTAATTTCTTTCAAACTCTTAGTGTTATCATACTCATGATGTTACATCATAGTGTCTCAGTCTTATCTTCCCAAATCTACTTAGTCTTACTACCCGTCATCAAATTCACATGGTATCTTCTAGTAGTTATGTCTCGTAGTTACTCCTCATTATTACCATGACATCGTTCGAGTGGCTTCGAATAAGACCAACCTCAACATTACTGTGTTTGGGGCAACACACTTTCTAAATTAGATCTAGGAGACCTAAGTCATTAACTCACTTGCCCAATAAACAAAAGATAAGCCCCCAATAAACAAACGATAAGCTCATATCTTCCTTGGGCTAATTTTCTTTTATCTTACCATGTTATATCTGTCCTAGCTGAGTGTACAATCCCTAGGGCATCAATCTATGACTTGGGGTTCCAAACTGACACTTGTAGATATACTCCATACTTTAAACCCTCCGAGTCAAATTTACGACACGCTTATCAGGGTTGTTCCCACTCCCAATTGGGTCTCTTTCGAACTTGAATTCCAACCCGACCTTCAGTGTTTATCTTGTAGTTGTCCCTGAGTAATCTTGTTACTGGTACGGGGGTTAATACTACGTGTCTTCTACCATTCTGATAATGGATTATTGGTCAGTCCCAATAGATTGAGTAATCCTTGTTAGGGACCATAGGGACACCAGAGTTTATGTCTTAGGTATCCATTCACTATTAAACTTCTCCTTTAATCTCTCTAGGTATTTCCTTACCTAACCAAATTCATACTTAAGGTTTGTTTCGGACTAGGGCACAGTATAAGTTGTCGGGTTAGTCATGTATCCTAGCGGTTGAGTCTAACCTATTGACTAGAGAATTACAAGAAGAGGTCTTTGCAACCGGAGGTGCTCCCTGCTGGGACAGGGTTTGCCGCAGGCTACAAAGAAGAATTCAAATTGTTAGCTAATGTACAAATGGAATGGATGGAAAGTGGACAATTTACATGTGATTCCCCATATGGGCACACCACTGCTTCCGCTGCTTAGTTTGTCCGCAAACTAATCTCGCGCGGAGGTGACCCAAGGATTTGTGGACTGCTACTAATCCGATCGATGTTTCCTCTGATACCACTTTGTAAGACCCCTTTTTTTTTTTTGAAAACCCGGGGTCTTATGCCCAGAACCGCCGCTTTGCGGTGACACCTTCGCACCCGGGAAGGTCGTCACTACAACGCGCCGATCCTGCCGGCCTTTTCGATCACAATAAGTAGCAAGCAAGAAGAGTAAGCAAGTCCACCAGAAGAAAATCACATATATATAAACTCCACGAAGGGAGTGTCCACAGAAAACATCAGAGTACAAAGATACTAGAAATATAGGGGCTCATGCCCGGTACATCAAGTCCTCACTACAAAATCACTCAATGCGGAAGCAAAAAACTAAAACTCTACTAAAGGTCAGGACTCACGGTCCCTGCAGTCTGGACTCCAGTGCTAGACTGCCCCATCTCCAAGCGTACCGGCCTCCTGGCCTGCTCCTCCGGGCTGGGCTCCACGATCCCCTAATATGATATGGTTCGAAAACCGTTAGTCTAAAAGACTAAGCCCTATCATCCCCCACCCCTTCCCCCACGCCCTAAGGCACCGGGCGGAGAGGAAGAAAGGGGAGGACATGAAAGTGGAGAGTAGTCAAAAGCAGATGACGGTGGACCTAACTAGCAGTTGTGCATTCGGGGAGCAATTCAAATGTTGTAATAGGTATAACAGAAAGAAAGTAAGTAAGAAATTAAACCTTCGCTTATGTGAGTACGCATAAGCCAAGGGGTCTTTTGCAAGGCTCCCATCGTATAAAGTGTCCCATACCACTTATACGTTGGGGTGTCGGTTATCAAACAGCAGCATATATATATATTGAAATTAACCTTTGATTTATAAACTTGCCCACACAAGCTTATAGACCAAGGGGTCGTTTTGCAAGTCCTAAAGTATAAGCGTCCCATTCCACTTATACTTTAGGTGTCAAGGTTGTTATGAATGATTATGATATGCAGCTATATGGTGGGTATGTTATGTCATGCAATGCAACTCACCCACCCAACTTTGTGTACACAAACCTTTAGTTCCCCCTTTCTGGAGATAACTCCCAGGATACTCCCGTAGTGGCAGACGGAAGCGGTGGGTTGGGCCTCGCCCACCTCAAAACCGGTAAAAGCACTACTGGTTTGACCTATCGTACGCCCTCAACGCCTGGTGCACGAGGCGGACTCCTGCGTACTCTTGCCGACTGGTCCGCCGGACTTATCCTTGGCTAAGTGCTAGTCACCTTGCCGAGTCAACGATATCGGTGTCGGTGCAATCGAACTCCCCGATATCGAGAACCCACCACCTTAATCTTTCCTATTTTTATGCACATGCAGCAGTTTAATATATAACAATTTAAAGTGTCAAACTCCCGGACTAACCCGTCCGTATTAACCACATCCGAGACCAAATTCCCCGGACTAAACCGTCCGTATTAACCACATTCGAGACCAAATTCCCCGGACTAAACCGTCCGGCTCATCTCCAGACTCCATCCCTTAGAACACCACGGAACAGCGCCCCCTTGAACACCTCGGGACGACTTAACCATTACCATCCCTAACTAATGAATGTGTGCAATGTGAATCCCTATTAGGCTAATTACTCTTTCGTTTGTTTTAAGATTTACGTTAGCCCAGGACTGCCCCCGACATACCCCGTGAAGGGCTCTCAAGGGGCACTAGGAACCAAGACGGCGGCATTACGGCCCGAAGTTCCCTTTCGCAAGGCACTTATTGTTATTGGTTGTCTACCCTTTACCCAATCCCTTTTTAATGTTATAATGAATCTAACCCTAGTGTATTTGACTCTTCCACTCCTAGGGCAAGACGATCTTTCGTCTACCCCGAGCACCTCCTATGCTAGCCAAACACATCTTTACTCATCATAATCTCCAATGATGAATCCCATGCTCATTTTCCCAAGCCTATAAGGTACAAAACTCCACCCTTATATCCAAGTCTCATACTAACACTGCTCATGCCTTTTTCACACCAGACATACCCTTCTACCCTATACGTTGCCCATGATAGAACGTCCATTAAATTCTCTTCCAAAACCCTTGTAATAATTACTGGGAATCTACCATGTCATAATATGCCTAAATCCAGAAAATTATAATTTTTCCTAATTAAATTGATAATTAATTAATTTTCCAAATAATTGACCATGGGTGATAATGAACATGAACTACATGATCTACTCAAGTATTGGTCATCCAAAAATTATAGTTACTGTATAACAGTGAATTATTACTAAATATTAACTCCCATGATTTTACAAATAGTATTTATCCTCTAATTAAATTATTCATCGAAATTCCACAATTCATATTTAATGAAGGAAGTACAACAATTAATCATCATAAAATTATGTAAAAATTACAGAGCCTTGATAATCATCAGAAAAGTCCTCTGACCAAAAAGAATAATTTTATTTGCATTTAATATACCAAATTGAATTTATCTAAATTTTTATGGGCAATAACATTTAATGAAGCAACCCCTAAATTTATAATTCAAATAATTCCATAAAAATTCACTGAGATGTAATATGATATTAAAACTCTTCTGACTAAATTTCACAAACTTTAAATGGCTGGTTACTTCATAAATAATTTCTAAGTAAAAATCTCTATTTGCTAAGTTGTGAAGGAAGTACTCTAATTATTATCCCATAAATCATGATAAAATTTCCAGAGGTTTAATATATCCTAAAAACATGATGTACACAATTTCATTAAAATCTAAATCATATTACCACATAAATTATTTCTCCCAAGATTCTACGATTATGTACTTTTGTTAAGATACACATATGAAAACTTATTTAAATTTCATGAAACAACAACTACTGTTCAATATATCAAAATTAACATCCTCTATCATAATTTTACATGAACTTAAAATCCTTTGACTCATCATCCATTCCATAAGATATAAAGACCTAATTTTGTATAATTAGAATTAAGTGATGTGACTAAGTACCCATACCATGCAACTCCTTCCTAGGGCATAATTCCACCCCTAGAACATCATGGACTAAACTCTAGATCCATACAAAGTCATAAAACCCTATGTCCTTCACAAACCCCATAGATCAACCCTTAAGGTTTGAACTTGGATCCTAGGGCAAACCCACCCCAAACCATCTCAAATTCCATGAGGGGGTGTTTTCTCTGTCCATGGGGCTCTGGCCAAAATCCCAACCCATTTGGGTGAGAATTGGACCCACCATGCCCCAACAACCCCTTGCCCTAATTTTCCCCTTTAAAGACCAATCTTTGATCACATCAAAACCCAATCATTTCAAACACAATTGGGCTGAAATTTTTATCAGAGCTACATGATAACCCTAAAAACATGCCTCCAAAATTTTGGAGAATTTTGAGGTGATTTGACCCTTCAACTACCTTACCCTAGCTTCTCTAGGTTTAGGGCAAAACCCTAGGTTAAACTTTTTTAAATGGGTTCCAATTTTTACAGACGCTAGGTCTAGGTGAGATTAAGCCCCTGTCCAAAATTCAAAGCATTTGGACCAAGGGTTAGGTGTGGGGAATTTTTCAAAGATTTGCCCTATTTGTAGGACCTACCCTAAAAAAATGACCCTACAGGTCAGAATACTTGTCCTAAAATTTTCCATAACATATCAAACTGTAGATAATTAAAAACCCTACAATATTCATGTTGATCATTTTTGATGAACATGCCCCTAAAGGGCCTAAATAATTTTTAGAAGAAAACTACCCTAGTTGTAGGACATACCCTTACTAAAAAGGCTCTACAGGGCAGTCCCCTCATCCAATTTTTCACCACTACATATCAAATTGTAGGTATTTAAAAGACCTACAACTTTCATGTTATACACTTTTTCAGTAGATGCCCAGAAGTGGCCTAAATTCCTTCTACAGTGAACTGTTTTATTAAAATACAGAAAAATCTGAAAATATGGGTTGCACGAATCTTAAAGCAAGATCCAACGGAGGCTGTTCATCTTCTCCGATTGAGCCGAAAATAGACCCGCGCAGGTGGTTTTTGCGGCCCATTTCCCGGCGGCCTGAGGCGGCGCCACCACCGGGAAACATCACCCATTTGTTCCCGGTGGTGGGGGCTATCCATGGCCGGAGCTAGGGTGGCCGGAGGTGGCGGCGCCGCCCTACCCGAGAGCTCCAAAAGTCCATGAAAAATGGCAAATTTCTGAAATTTTGAAGCTTGGCTCCGGTTCGTTTGGGCATGAAATCAACTTTTAAACATTCCTAGGATCTAAGCATGAGAGAAGGAGAGGAGGAGGGTGTAGGCTTGATGACCATTAATGGCCATTAAGGGGAAATTTCGGCCATGGTGAAAAACACTTGAAATTCACCTCCCCTTGGTCCCAATATGTTTGGAAACTCCTAAAAACTGATAGGGGAGATGAATACTAATCAATTGGTGATGAATGGAGGGATGATTCACCTTCTCCACCATGAATATCCTCTTTTTTCTCACTTTCTCTCTCCTCCATTAAAAGGAAAATGAAGCTTTCTCTCTCTTCACCATCATGAACGAATTTTCTCATCTCCCTAGCCTATTGGCAGCCCACTAAAGTTTATAATCCCCTTAGGAAAAATCATGAAGGGAGTGGTTCACCTTCCACCATAAGTGGCCTCTTTAAACACTTTCTCTCTCCTCTTTATTTCTCTAAATTTAGGCTTCCCTCTCTCTCTCCTAGTCACTAGGTTGACTTGGTCAATCCTCTAGGATATGGGCAGCCAAATTAATACATAATAATCATACAAGAGATTAGCCTAAGGTGGAGGGTGGTTTGAGGTTGGGTTAGCCCATATGGGCTAGGTTTGACTTGATTTGGGCTTGGGGTTGACTTGGTCAAATTGACCACTATGGTTGACCCAAGTGGGTCCTTGGTGACTCCTTGGGCCCACATTATGTCTAAGGGGATCTTTAGAGTCAAAATGAACCTACTAGGCCACCCAAAAATCAGAGTTTAGAAAATTACTATTTGCAGACCAAGAGGGTCTCAATTAGGTTTTTAGGTTACTTGGTCTCCTGGGTTCACCTATGTTAATTCATAGGACCTAGTTATGCTCAAGTCACACCTAGGGGGGGTCCAATTTGAAAATGGGATGTTACACCCCAAGACTTAACTTTTACTAAATGGGTGTGTGCACCGCCTACTCCAAATCCAAATCATCTCAAATAAAGATTTTCAATCAAACTTTTTCTTTCTCTTTTTCTTTTCTCTTTTTCTCTTTTTCAAATATTTTTCTTTTAAATATTTTCTTTTTCTTTTTACAAAATCAGCACATTTTTCTTTTGGGCACAACCACATATCACAAATACGAATCACCACATCACAACCCAACATAAAATGTAAACTACTAAAGCTCAAATTGGGTGTGCGACTAGGATCGGCTATGAGGCTTTGGCGAATATAGTGGAGCTGAATCAAAAGGAAGGGTAGGCACAAAGGGGCTAGCAAGGGCGATGTTAGGAATGGGTACAAAGCTCAACCGGGCCAAAAGGTGGCCTACATCACTCTCACGCTAGACTAACCGTGTACCAATGCTTCAAAAATAGCTTGGGGCAAGTTCTTAGCAACCGAGAAAGATAATCCTTCCTCCCGACTCAAGCAATACGAGTCTAGTGGCGGCTACACACATTCCTACGCTACCGTTTGATTCACACCGGATTCACCAACTTTTGAGTAGAATAAGAAATATGTACGCAAATAGAAAAATATAGAACTATAAGCATACGAAAAAATTAAATCTACACAAATTTCTATACAAAACGAGAGCAGTTGACTAGAAACACAGCAATGCCAACATTTTACTCCGTCGCACAATCCTAAACTAGCACAGAAATTTTCCAAATCTAACAAAGATACAAGTTCAACTCGTGGCACGCTAACAGCTAAGCTCGCGCTCATGTGGGTGCAGTGGTGTGCGATGCAATGAACATAAACAAAATAAAATACGAAAAGCTTCTAGTATGCAAAAGAAATATGCACGTGCAAAAGGTAAACATGCTCTCCCCCAGACTTAAACTACACGATACAACATAGCATATGATATTGAATTAAAATCAAAAGGAGAAAAGGGGAGAGGTTACCCAATGCTCAGCTAGTGAGCATACCAGAAGACGCGTGGAAAGTAGCAGCAGGCCCGCCAAACGAAGAATCACAACCTTGCCAGAATGAATTCATAATGGAAACCTGCAGGGGTGAGCTCCGCAAAAACAAAACAAAAGAAAAACAAAATACATATAAATTCTAAACTAAGCTAGACATAAAAAGTAAAATGCAGAAATTTAAGATAACTACTGGGGTTACTGTCATCCCAGCACGACTTATTCGAAGCAGAAAAGCCTTAGCTAATGGGCCTATGGAAGAGAAGATGAATAGGTAACTGTTCCAATATCCGTTGCGGTAACGGGTACCGATACGGCGATAGAACAGTTACCCCTCTACCTAGATAATAATACCTGAAAAGCTCAGGTAGAGGAAGCAGGAAATAAGATGAGGAGGCGACCTGGTCCTCGCTCATCTCATCACAAAAAGAATCCTTGCCTAGCAAGGGGTCATCCCACACAGGTGCGTAGGAGTCAACGGCTTGAGCACAAGGCTCATCGTCATCCCAACACACCAGCGGAGAATCAACCCGCACAGGCTCAGATATGGAAGGGGGATCAAGGAATAAAAGAGAAGAAGGACAAAAATAATCAGAAATCGGGGGAGTGTTCCCGGTATCACCCCCAGCAGGATCCAAACAATGATCATCGTCAGTGTCATATGAGTCGTATTGGAGAGAATCCGAGAACTCGAAGTCCGCGGTGGAAAGGGGGACCGCCTCGTCAGATAGGGAGGTGCAAACCTCCGCATCCGAAAGGTAATACTCCTCATCCCACCGGGGTGCGACATAGTGGTCCGAAGATCCACATTCTCCATCGGAGATAGCAGAATCGTCATCCCACTTCGGCACAACCTCAGGCACCGAATCATCCACAATAACGGCCTCATCAGCCGACTCACAAGAAAAAGGAGTAGAAAACTCCGGCAAATACTGCGTAGGGGCAAAGCTGCTCTCAAAATCAGGCATAGAATGCGCAGGCCCCTTCGCAACATCATCCGCAGATGCCACCCCGTCGACGATCGGAACACTCTCATCGTCCCATACAGGATCGTCCATGAGTTCCCGATCCACTCCATGCGAGCTAACATCCGAGTGAGAGTGATCACTCAAAGGAAGCTCGTAAAAAGGGGTTGAGGAACCCATGAAGGAACTATATGCGACGAGAGATTCTTCTGTAATCTCAACGGGCAAAGATCGAGCAAGGTGCGCCATGTCAGTGTATGGGCCAGGCAACACCCTGGTAGGCCCATCCACGGCAGTCTCCCGCGAACAGGGGACTGCTGCGGATGCGTCCATAGAGGTAGAAGGCTTGCACAAGCGAGGGATATCCTTCAACATATGGCCCACACCTTGACATAGAATACACCGAAAACAGTGCTCGGCATTAGAAACAGCCATGGCATCGATGCAACTCCGCAAACCGTCAAAAATACGGCACTCGGCAGCAGAATCTATCGCGAACAGAAATATTTACCGGAAATTACTACACACAAGAATAAAACAACTCGGATCTGCAATATTAAAAAAAAGAAAACAAGGAAGGGACAGAAAAAATAAAGTAAACAATTTCAAAAACTAAAATAAAGACAAAACAGGGTATGAACAAATGGACAAGGGCGTCTATCTCGCATCTACCTCTTCAAAAACTCAAACGACTGTGTTCCCCGGCAACGGCGCCAAAAACTTGATGCGTGGAAAATACGGCAAGCGCACCGGTCGCACAAGTAATAAAGTTTGGGAATAAATCCCCGAGTGTCGGTCTCTTGAGGAACACAGTAAGGGATGAGTTAATGTCGAGGAAGACTTGAGATTGAAGTCCTCGGGTCAGCTCAAAAAGGGGGGGGGGGGGTTGATTGTTGCGGAAACAGGAAGTAAAATCTATAAGCTACTCCTATGCAACGCCGCTATGCGATGCTTCGCTAGGCGGGATGGAAACTACACGGGCCGCTATGCACCGAATCGCTTGGCGGATGGACGAGTAGGCTAGCGGATGAGGTGGTTAGAATGGCGGAATGAGGGTCGTGAGCACCTCTTCGCAACGCACGCCACTAGCAATTGCTAGTGTGGCAAGGGTGGATGGTGGAGGATGGAATATGGCGCACCTCAAGTAAATATAACAAAAACACTAACTCACATAGACATGAATAAGAGTAAATGTTAACTACAAATAAGCATTCTTCATCAATACATGGAAAATAACTAAGCTAACAACAACAAGAGGAAGAGGTGTGCGAATCGACCGAATCCGAAGCCTTATTAAGGGTTCACGGTTGGAATCCCGAGTTGTCAATCCGAGTCCAAGCTCGGTCCTCAACTGCGTCCGGGGTAGAGGAGGCTGTCACTCACTCCCAATGGACCATATTCTTCGTTGAAATGACCCGGTAGATTGCGGCTCCAGCTCCTTGATGGAGAAAGCTCGGTCAAAACTCCGCTTGAAGCTTGGGGATGAAGGAGGAGGCCGAGGGGATGCTCCTGCTTTGATTTGGCGTTGAAGGCTTGCTCGGAGCAACTCCCTATGGTGGAGGATGATGGAGGGCGGCAAAATCCCTCTTCGGAGCAGAAAACGGCGGAAAATCGCGTAAAGGGGCGATCTCCCGAAATTAGGGCGGAACCTGCGTATTTATAGAAAGTAGAATAAACAGCGCGCACGATCACTGGCGCATGACCAGTGATCGTGTGCCCTGTGGTCAGTGATAGTGCGCGAAGGCCAGGCAGAACTCCAGGAAAAAGTGGAATCAACGCGCACGATCAGTGGCGCACGACCAGTGGTCGTGCGCACTGAAGTCAGAGGTCGTGTGATTGCCACGACAGAACTTTGGAAAGTGGGGAATAGGTACGCACGATCAGCGGCGCACGACCAGTGGTCGTGCGCAACAAAGCCGATGATCGTGTGCAGTAAACCTGTTTCCAAATAATCCCGGGACACGCACACGACCCCTAAACCCAGCACTGATATGCGCAGACATTCCAAACAAGCACAGAACGGAGTACAATAATAGAAGAACACAAAATAAACACAACCACGGGCCAAAAGTGCACTTCCTGAAGAAATAAGGGTAAAATGAAATATGAGCGATAACGAACTCAAAGTGAAGTGCAAGCGTACAAAAACAAGCCCAGATGAGTCCGAAAATCATTATATAAATAGGACTCATCATATACTCGCTTGGTAGACATTATTGTTCGCAAACTCCACCAAATACAGGTGGTCCTCCCAATGCTTTCCGAAGTCTAGGACACACATGCGGAGCATGTCCTCCATCGTTCTATTGACTCTCTCGGTCTGCCCATCCGTCTGCGGATGGAAGGCTGTGCTGAACTTCAACTTTGTCCCCAGCATCTGCTGCACCAACCTCCAATCATTGGACGTGAAACGCCCATCGTGATCAATCACAATGCTGCGAGGCACACCATGCAGTCTAACTATATTGTCAACATACAACTTTGCCAATTTCTCCACTGGGTCATCCTTCCTATGCGGAATGAAATGAGACACTTTAGTTAACCGATCTACGATCACCCAGATGGCGTCGTTCCATTTCTGCGACCTTGGCAACCCATGCACAAACTCCATAGATATGTCGTCAAACTTCCACTCCGGTATAGGCAAGGACTTCAGAAATCCTCCCGGCTTTTGGCACTCCTCCTTCACCAAGGCGCATGTTTGGCACTTAGCCACAAACAACGCCAAATCTTTCTTAAGCCCCGACCACCAAAACAGCTTCTTGAGGTCACGGTACATCTTTGTGCTCCCTGGGTGGATCGAGTACTTGGTATGATGAGCCTCGTACATCAACTCCGCCCGTAGGTTACTCCCGCTTGGGACGCACAACCGATGATCCTTCCTTAGCAACCCATCTTCCACTAAAAACTGGGAATTTGACCCATCCAACGCTGCCTCTATAAGCTCCTTCATGGAGTCATCTAACTCCAATGCCTGCCGAACCCGATCAGCCAGGTCATACTGGACCTCTGTCCAGTTCAACATTGCTTTGGCGCTCGTCTGCTTGTCAACGCAACAGATCTCAAGCTCCTCCAACTCCCGTATCAGCCTCTCATCATGCACCGACAACCAGTTGGCTTGGGCGGGAGCCCTGCGACTCAACGCATCAGCAACCACATTGCCCTTCCCGGGTACATAATGAATCTTGAAGGTGTAGTCCCCCAGAAACTCCATCCACCTCCTCTGCCTCATGTTAAGATCCTTCTAATCCAACAAGTACTTCAGGCTCTTATGATCGGTATATATATCGACTCTTATGCCGTATAGGTAGTGACTCCACAACTTGAGTGCAAATATCACGGCCGCCAACTCCAAGTCGTGCACCGGATAATTTCATTCATGCACCTTCAGCTGACGCGATCCATACGCAATCACACTTCCATGCTGCAACAACACACAGCCCAAACCACTACCTGAAGCGTCGCTATACACCTCAAAGCCCTCGGTCCCACTCGGCGAACTAAGCACTGGCGCCGTGGTCAACCGTCTCTTCAGCTCCTCAAACGCTTGCACGCACTCCTGCATCCACAAGAATCTCTGATCTTTCCTTGTCAACTTCGTGAGAGGTAGCGCTATCCGCGAGAAGTTCTCTACGAAGCGCCTGTAATATCCGGCAAGCCCGAGAAAACTACGGACTTCCGCGACAGAAGACAACGCAGGACACTCCCGTATCGCAACGATCTTCGCCGGATCCACCGCTATACCTTCCCCACTAACAACGTGACCAAGGAACGCTACTGAGGGTAGCCAGAACTCGCACTTGGAGAATTTCGCATAAAGCTCATTCCTCCTCAAAGTCTCCAACACTAGATGCAAGTGCTTGAAGTGATCTTCTTCGCACTGCGAGTACACCAATATATCGTCAATAAAGACGATCACAAAGCAATCCAGGAAATCTCGGAACGTCCTGTTCATCAAGTCCATAAACACCGATGGCGCATTCGTCAGTCCAAACGGCATGACCGTGAACTCAAAATGCCCATACCTTGTGCTGAACGCCGTCTTCGAGATATCACATTCCCTTATCCTCAACTGATAGTACCCCGAATTCAAGTCCAACTTATAATATACTGACGATCCGACTAACTGATCAAAGAGATCATCAATCCTCGGGATCGGGTACTTGTTCTTTTCCGTCAGCTTGTTCAACTCTCTGTAGTTGATACACAACCGCATACTACCATCCTTCTTCTTAACGAAGAGGACCGGTGCGCTCCAAGGCGACGAGCATGGACGCACATAACCTTGCTCCATCAGCTCCTATAGCTGAACTTTCAACTCTGTCATCTCCTTAGGCGCCAACCTATTCGGAGCACGTGACACCGGTTTGGCCCCCGGCACGAGCTCAATGCTGAAATCAATCTCCCGCTGCGGTGGGGCTTCAGGAAGACTATCCGGGAACACATCGGGGTATTCACAAACAACCGGGATGCTATCCAACGTGGACTTTGGCTCCACAGCCCCCACTATTACAAAGAACAGCTCTGCACCAGCACGAACTGCCTTTACCACCTGAAGAGCAGACATCAGCGTCTTGCTCAACCCCTTGAGTCCCTCGAATGTTGTCCCCCGCCCAACACCCAGCTTGACCTCCTTCCGGTCGCAGTCAATCCAAGCTTTCTGCTCCGAAAGCCAATCCATCCCAAAGATCACGTCGAACTCTACTAGCGGCAGCAATGACGCTAGCAAGTCGAACTCTTGGCTCCCAATGTGAACCTTTACGGCGCACACCCTGTCCGCACGCATCGAGCACCCATTCGGTAGCAGCACATCCAACTTGTCCTTTGCCATCGAAGAAGGGACTCCGATGCGCGATATGAAATTTTCGGACAAGAAGGAGTGTGAAGCTCCCGTGTCGAACAGTGCCCGTGCCGGACTATCACTAATCACAACAAAGCCTATACAAACAATATTAGGCTAACAAGCAATAGACAACAGTATATAAAGTTAACTTGCTGTAAATTAACTTGTACCTATCACCACGTCAGCTTGTTTGATGGCCTCATGCTGGCCCAAGTTATAGACTCTAGGCTGAGTCGGAGTATAGTGGGACGCGGTTGACTCCACCGCCTTGCCCTTCTCTTCGTAAGTAGCTCCTTGCTTTCTCTCGGACTTTGGGCGTCCGCTCTAGCAATCGCGGGCAAAGTGCCCCGTTTTTCCACACGTGAAACAAGCACCCGGGGTTCGATTAGTAGTTGCCCCCGAGGCACCCGTAGAAGAAGCTGGACCTGACGTCCTAGCCTTCTTGAAGAATTTTCGATAGCCCGACTTCGACGTAGTCGGTGCTTTGAATTCCAATTTCTTCCCGCAAGAATCCTTCTTAGCTTGCACATTTCTCATGTCCTTCTCCAAGGACCGGGACGAGTTGACCAAGGTTAGGAAACCCTGCGCCATGGGCCCTGACAGTAGCAACCTCAGCTCATCTCTTAACCCTTCGTAGAAGCGGTTAGTCTTTCGCTCCTCATCGGCAAAGGTAGTGCTAGCATATCTCCCCAACCGAGTAAACTCGTGGAGGTACTCGTCTACAGTGCTATCTCCTTGCACCAACCTTTGGAACTCGTTCTCCAACGCGATCCTCTGCGCTGAGGGGAGGTATCGAGCCATGAACAATCTCGAAAACTCCGCCATAGGAACTTCGGCCAACGGCCTTCCCCTCAACTGGTGTAGCTCTAGGCCTTCCCACCAAAACCTTGCGTCCCCATCCAACAGGAACGTCGCTATTGTGGTCTTTTGCCACTCTTCCGTTTCTGTAGCTGTCATCACCCTATTGACTCTTGAGAGCCAATCTTCAGCCTGGGTCGGGGTTCCCGTTCCCGAGAACACTGGTGGGTGGAAGCCCATCACATGCTTCAACTGTCTTTCAGTTGCTCTCCGAGGGAACTCCGGCTCCACTGCCACCTGCTCAACCCTTCTAGGCTCCGCCGCTTGGAGCGGCACTTGCTCCCCCGCAGGAGCAGGCTGCTGCACCTGTCTTGTAGGTTGCGCATTAATCATAGTAAAGACAGCTTCTGCCACCAATCTAATGGTCTCGGCAGACGGAGGTGTTGCAGGCGCTTCACTTGGCGCACTGCTTGCCTCAGAACCTGGCCGTTCTGACGGCCCAGCACCACTTCTGGTCACCTATAATCGTGCAAAACACCGATAAGCGACCAAAAATTACTGCAAACAGCAATTATAGGAATACGCAGGTTCCTCAAACATTTGTATTTTCATTCCTAAGTGGACATTCATGGGTTCTTTTCATGTTATAATGATGACGCACACATGTGCTCACCACCCCTTAAAGTGAATTCGTCCTCGAATTCATTTAAGTTTGACCGAAACCAGTAGTCTGATACCAATTTGTAACACCTCTATCCGTCGGATGGCATATAGCAGTAGGTCCGGCTGGGGCCCGACGCCATATACTACGGACAGACCGGTTGGTTACGCGTTGAAACCATACAACCAATCACCAACGTCCTACACAGAGTCATTCTAGCGGAAGCAATTTATTAAGTTGCACAAATACAAGAACCCTGCCAAGCAAGAATGTCCACTACAGAAATAACAATAGGAATGAAAAATACAAAAGTACCGGCCGTATGGCCTTATAAGGTTTGCTTAACAAAACATGTCTTACATACTTCGGCTCGCAGGCCGGCCATACATGAAATAAACGGAAAACATATAAAGGGTTAGGCCTTCGAGGGCCAGCACCGCAACATGGGCTTTAGCCCGCTATTTTCCGGTCGGCTCCGGAGCACCTACAAGCACAAACCACCGCCCGGTGGCAAACAAAAGCAACGGTCAGCTATGCTGACCAAATTATAACGATCCCGCCCCCTTAATCGGGGAGGCGATGCTCTTTCCCTGCACTTTATTAGTATAGGCAATATATTAGTGCGAACACACATCATCACAGGCGTAGGCTCGCACGACCTCACACCTCGTGCACCCAAGGCACATTCACGGCGAACCGGCCAACGTCACGTCAATTCAAGCCATAGACGTTCCCGTTCCACCACCGCCTCTTGGACAGCCAACCATATGAGCATTTTGCCTTCCTGGCCTTGGTCACGGAAATTTAAGCCATAGACCGCCGAAGACCCTCATCCATGCCAACGGTCCTACCGAATGACATAGACTGGGTACGGTTCTGCCTGACCCGTGCTCACACCACAACGACAATTTAAGCCATATGCGCAGGTCAAGACTCACCGAGTCCCGTTTCCACCACAATAATCACATAACCCGGTTATGTTCACGTTGGCTTCCCGGCCATCGTGTTGGCAAAACTCGCTTTTGCCCAATTTTTCGGGTGCACCTTGGAGTTAATCTCCAAGGCTCCCTGATGCAATCTACCACGTAGAAAACCCGAAAAAATGCCCAAACACCCGGAGTCTTCCCCAGTTCATATGCAATGCAACATCACCGATCCGGCTCTACTTGTCCGGATAGGCTTTATACACAATGCCTATGTCCGTTTTCGCATACGAACTCTACACAAGGGGGACTTTACATATCTACCCCAAGGAACGCTCCAACTCTTCGCTCACTCGCGAGAGAGGGCTTCCTATGCAAAGGGAAAAAGGGCTTCACATGCCCAAGGATGAGAAATCGTTACCCTTGCATTCTTCCGTGGCGCCATCGAAAACTATGCGGTTGGAAAGCACCGCAACGGCGTCACCTCCGCGGATCTGGACACGGATCGCGATTCGGAGCTCCGAAGCTCCTCCGGCGGCCGGATCTTGGACTCCTCCTTCCTCCTTGCTCTCCCTTCTCTCTAAACTCTTAGAGAGAGAATGGCTAAGGGAAATGAGGATTCCCAACCCTAAATCCTGGCTAAAACCCCCCAGGAGCAGCCCCCCACCGTCTGATCCAAAGTCAAGGAAACGAACAGCCAAGATTAGATCTGAAATCATAAAATCTGGGTCGAACACGGGTTGCAACACGGCCGTGTGCCTGGCCGTGTCACCCATTCGCCATCTCGATCGATTCGAAAAACCAGCACACGGCCTTTGACACGGCCTCCGACACGCTCGTGTCACCTGCGACACGCCCGTGTCGGGACCCGTGTCACGCCCCCCGTGTGCAATCGACCAACACTTCGCAGTCAGAGAGGTACACGGCCTTGTGATACGGTAGCAGACACGCCCGTGTCAAATTTGACACGCCCGTGTTTGTGCCCGTGTCACGGCCTGTGTACCACACTTGCAGATTCCCTGGAGTGACACGGCCTGGGACACGCCCATGTCCTAGGCCGTGTTCTACAACTCGACGATCGTCGACTGCCAAAGCGTCGACCGCATGACTCACGGCCGAACACGCCTGTGTTACGCCCGTGACACGCCCGTGTCATGCCCGTGACACGCCCGTGTCACGCCCGTGACACCTGCTCCAAAATTCAGACTGGGCTTAAAAAATCACCCGTCCCTCTTTTGAGTTTCGGGGTGTTACACTAACGTATAAGCGTCCCATACCACTTATACTTTAGGTGTCAGAGTTAAATGAATCGATTATGCTATGACATGCAAGTGGGTATAATGAAACATGCAAGTGCAACTCACACACCCGACTCTGTGCACACAGACCTTTAGTTCCCCCTTTCGGAGCCGTTACCTCCCAGGATACCTCCGTAGTGGCAGACAGAAGCGGTGGGTTGGGCCTCGCCCACCTCAAAACCAGTAAAGCACTACCGATCAGACCTATCGTACGCCTCAATGCTTGGTGCACTAAGCGGACTCCTGCGTACTCTTGCCGGCTGGCACACCGGACTTCTGTTGGCAAAGTGCTAACCACACTTGCCGAGTCAGCGTATTGGCGTCGGTGCATCGACCCTCCAATACTGAAGACCCACCACCTTAATTTTCGTTCCTTTTTATGCACATGCAAGTTTAATCGTAAACACACAAAAGCCGAGCCGAAGCTCCCAGACCAAAACGTCCGTCTCCAAACCAACCGAGCCGAAGCTCCCACGACCATCCCGTACGTCTCTTGACCAACCGAGCCGAAGCTCTCATCAGTCTTCCTGTGCCAACAGTGTTTGTGAAAGGTGCAGCCCTAGTTACTAAGTTACTCTTGTCGGTTTGTTATTGCAGTTTACGTTAGCCCAGGACTGCCCCCGGCATACCCCGTGAAGGGCTCTCAAGGGGCACTAGGAACCAAGACGGCGGCATTACGGCCCGAATTTCCCTTTCGCAAGGCACTTATTGTTATTGGTTGATCCCCTTTACCCATTCCCTTCTCATATTACGATAGACTATCCTAGGGTGATTTTAAACCTTCCACTCTTCGGGGAAGACGATCTTTCGTCGAACCCGAGCACCTCTTAACTCTAACTATCACCACTTCTCACTACTCTTCATATCATCCTACTGTGATATCATTCACAATTGTCCACCCAGACAAAATGATTAACTCCAATGACTTTCTCGGATCATGTCCTATTGCAATTCACAAATTTGCTATATGCAGACCGACCTAGACTATATGACGAACTGGTTATGCAACGATCCCAAACTCATCCAAATGCCCTTAATTATTTACTGGAGACTTATCAGGATATAAATGGCCTATAACTAGAATGTGGTAATTTTCCTAATTTATCTGACATTTAATTAATTTTCCCAAAAATCCTAAGGGCTACCAATTTGATCATGAACTACCCTAAGTAATCATGCAAGATGTCCAGAAATATTACTATAAATATTATGTTATCCCAATGTGGTAAATCCAAAGTATCACAATTTTTCTATCATCAAAAGGGCACTAAAACTATTTTAGAAATAATCTCTATCTTTTGTTATTTATGAATCAAGTACAGAAAATATCCATCCAAAAATGGTAAATTAATTATACTAAGCAGATAAGACATTCAAAATAACATTGGCCAGGTTTCATAATTTTCCAACAAGTATATCATCCATAATTAATTTTTAAACCATAAAACTCTTTTCTAACATCTGTGAATGAAGTATTAGAATTACTCAACTAAAAATCATACAAAAACTCAGGGAGCAACTATTCTGACCTAAAACATTTACCTCGAAGATTTCATGAGGTTTCAATGAACAGAAATTTCTAAACAATTAAAACATCATTTAAGGCCATAGCAAGCTTTACAAATGAAGTGCTAGCAATAATCAACATAAGATTCCAGTAAAATTGCTATAAGTTCTACCTGATCCAAAACTCACTCTACCCGAATTTCACAGCTTTTAAGTAAGGTTTAGTGACTGGTTTTACCTATTTGATATTTTACCCTAAAACTAAGGTTAGGGTTTTAAGGTATCTACTTGTCTCCAAATTCTCCAAGATTCCATCCAGATGATTCTTATCAGGCCTTTGTCAACTCTACAGAGTTTCAAGGCAATACAAGAGCAATTGCCCCCATGTCCTTCACAACCCTCAAAACCCTTCATTTAGGGTTTGAGCTTGGATCCTAGGGTAAATCAACCCTAAACCTCACCATTTTTCTCCAAGCAGGTTATAACACCCTTCTAAGTCAGAGGTCAGAAAATCAGCCTCTGTTGAGGTGATTTGACCTTTCCAAACTCTTAGTGCACTTTTTACTAAAAGATGTCTCGCTAATGCCTAGCTAAGGGTAGAAGATTTCCTACCCAAAACTCCTCCAAACTAGTTGGAATTTTGTACAGATCTAGGCTTTATAGCCAGGGACCACTCACCAAAATTTGGGAGTGTTTGGAGGTCATTTGACCACTTAAATAAATTTCTCTAACTTAATTAAATTGAAACAAAAACTTTAGGCAAAGTATCTCCAAAAATTCCCATTTTTGGTCTGAATTTAGGTATAGCTAAGGTTAACCCCTTGCCCAAATTTCAGGTCATTTGGACAAGGGACGAAGAGTGGGAATCCATTTTAATTTCTGCCCAACTCTTGGTATAGCCCCCACTAAAACGGGTTCTGCGGTCAAACCACTTACCCAAACGAGTTGAAATCAATTTTAAATTAAACTAGACTCAAAGGGCTACAACTTTCTTGACTGGTCATTTTTCCTAAAACGGCCTCTAAGTGCTTTGTTTTGCAGCATCAAAATGTGCTCATTTAAGTATATTTTCCTTACAAATTATTTACATAATTTATATATTATAAACAGCTTTTACTGTTCATCTTCTACATAACCCGAAAAACCAGAACATAGAAACTCATATATCCTGTAGCTCTTTCGCGATCCGTCACCGGTCGTCCGGTCACTTCCCTGGCCAGCCACCACCACCACCACCTCCGTTGAGGCGATGGCTAGCGGTCGGCGGTGGTATGGCCGCCGGAGGTGGCGGTTTCCGGCGAACTCAAAAATACATTTTTCATGGTTTTCCATGAAAACGATAGATAGGTCCGGCTCCGTTGAGCACGAACTTCCTTTCTAAGAATCCTAAGATCTACCCATGAAAGAAGAAGCAGAGGAGGACCTTGTTCGCGGTTTGGAGGAGAGATGAATGACGGGGTGCCATGACGCAGTGGTGGCGTTGCTGAACTTCTCCTGCAGCAAGGTACAAACATCTGAGTCCGTTTGGTCAAGAGTGTAACCTTCTCATCTTGCTCTAAGGGGTCTTTTATAAGTCAGCAAGTGGGGAGGTGAAAGGGTAAAGCCTTAATGTTCTTGAAGGCTCCTCTTAATAACCTTTCGGTTACAGTGAAGGGATAAGAAACGGTGGAAGATGAATAGGTGTTTGCCAGGTGGCGATTCCTATTGGACCAGCACTTCCTCCTTTATTATATAATTACAGAAGGAAAAACGGCCCGTAATTACTCCTGGTGTAACTTCCCACACCAGCACTTATTACCACGCGTGTTAGAATAATTTCGGGCCTGAACCGTCGTTTCGGTCAATGTCACGGGCATGACACATAGGTCACGGGCATGACAGGCCCGGGTGGCCAATTCTGGGGTCGACGATCGTCGAACTGAGATCTACGGTCGTCGAAGTGTGGTCACGCCCTAGGTCACGGGCGTGACACCTTGGTTATGAGCATGACATGCCCGAATGGCAAATTCTGAGGTCGACGACCGTCGATCTGAGATCGACGGTCGTCGAAGGGTGGTCACGCCCTAGGTCACGAGCATGAAACCTTGGTCACGGGCGTGACAGGGTCATGAGGCAAATTCCGCGCTCGGCGATCGTCGCGCGGAGATCAACGATCACCGAAGGGGGTCACGCCCTTGGTCACGGGCGTGACACCTGGGTCACGGGCGTGATATGCCCGAATGGCAAATTCTGAGGTCGATGACCGTCGAACTGAGATCGACGGTCATCGAAGGGTGGTCATGCCCTAGGTCATGGGCGTGACACCTTGGTCACGGGCATGACAGGGCCGGGTTGAAAATTCTGCGCCCGACGATCGTATCCCTGAGATCGGAGATCATCGAAGGAGTCACGCCCTAGGTCACGGGCGTGACGGGTCGGTCACAGGCGTGACCAACCCGTGACCCGAAATCTTGGTCGATTTATTTCAATTTTTGGGCTTCCTAGGGTTTTGTCACGACCAACCGACTCCTAGGGGTCTAGCCGGAAATGGGATGTTACATCGACGAAATGCCCTTGACGTTTGTCGAGAGAGTACACAGCCGGAGACATGGGCATGTCAGAGGCCGTGTCCTCCTTGAGTTTTGGACAGGTTTGTGCGGCCTATTGAACACGCGCTGAGACATGGGCGTGTTTGAAGCCGTGTCTAGGCACACGGCCTGTGACACGGGCATGTCATAGGGCCCTGTCCTTCTCTGGAATTATCCAGGGCATTGAAGCATGGTGAACACGGGCTAGACTTGGGCGTGTCTGAAGCCATGTCAGTGCACACGGCCTGTGACACGTGTGTGTCACATGGCCGTGTCCTATTCTGGATAAGTCGATTTGTGTACCGCTTAAGGTACACGACCTATGACACGGGCATGTCACAAGCCGTGTTCGGCCTAGGAAAAGTTATTTCAGGCAGATTTGTGGCCGTTCATTTCCTTCAGATGTGATCTAAGGGTCTAAGCTTATCTTTGCTGAGTTAAGTCCAGGACTTGAGAGTTATCTCTCATTCAAAGCTTGGCTATTCTCTTTCTAAGAGAATAGAGAGAAGGGAGAGCAAGGAAGGAGGAAAAGAGATCCGGCCGCCGGTAGAGCATCAACGTTCGGAATTGCGAGCCGGGTCCAGATTTGTGGAGGCGAGAGCGTTGCGGTGCTTGCTATCTGGCTAGAATTCCATGGCTCCTATGTGATCATCAAGGGTATCAATCTTCCTTCTTGGACATGTGAAGTCCTGGTTTTTGCATGTCTGTGAAGTTCCCCCACCAAAAGGTGGCTATTGAGGGATTTTCCTGGGTTGATTCTTGTAATCCCAAGTCTTGCATATAGATCTGGAAGTGTGTAGTACGGAATAGGCATGCTGTGTGAAGCCCATCTAAACAGGTTGGTCTGGATTGTTGATGTTGCATTTTGCACACCAGAGAAGACTCCACGTATAAACGTGTAGTTTGTGGAGTCGATGAGTTGTACCTGTGAAGGGTAGCAACAAGAAGTACTGGAATGAAATTCCAGGAAAATACCCCCGTGATTCTTGTGTTCTATGCCATATTTGGGTGAGTTTTGGTGCAGAAAGTGAGTTCTGCTGAACCCGCCAAGCGACCGCGAAGAATGCTGGCATTATCTCCCCTTTTTAGATTGTGAAGCAAGTCCTTGGAGGACAGTATGGCTATTTTGAGCTATGTGCTCTTAAAAAGGCTTAGGGCCGAACAGGAAAGGTGAAACTGACCCACGCTTGTAAATTGGCCATAAGTACTTTGGTGTTCGATGATGGCATGGCGACTTGAGCAACAGGGGGGGGGGGTGTCTGATATGTACATGCGTTATGTTTGACTGACTGGTAGACCTAGTTATTGGTCTCGTTGGAGCGCATAATGAGAGTCTTAGGCCTGCGCGCCATTAAGACTAAATGCTCAATACCGTTGGTTTTCGGACCTTGAATGGTGGTGGGACCCTGGTTTACCGGTACACCAAGAATGTGCCCTGAGTGCACGGATCGTTGGGTCGCACGGCTGACGGTTGTGATATGTTGATTGTACGTGAGTGCACATTGTAAGATATATCTGCTTGTTAAAGCTATGCCTACAGGGAAGGAATACCACTGCCCCGGGAAAGGGGTAGAGTCGTTATAAATTGGTCAGCTGAATGTTGATCGTTGCTTTGTTTACCACCAAAATGGTGGGCTATCCCTGTGCAGGTGCTGGATAGCCGAGCGGGAAATAGAGGGCTGAAGCCCCTGCTATTGTTGCTTGCCCTCGAAGGCTGAGGAAAGGCTTATATTATGTTCATGTGTTGTCGGCCTGCGCGCCAATGTTTGTAATCAACACTTGTAAAGCATAACTGTAAGGCCTTAAGGCAAAAATCTTAAGTATTTGTTGTGCATTCCTTTGTGTGTATATATAAATGTGGTTGTTTATATATAGTGGACATTCATAGTTTGAGTTCAGTTTTAACATTAAAAGCTTCCGCTAGTATGCTCTGTGTTAGGATGCATACCTATTTTGGTATTAACTTGTGACCTTGCCGCCTGTTTGTGGCATATAGTGTGGGGCCCCAGCCAGACCTTCTATTATATGTTATTTAACAGATGGAGTCGTTACATTTTGGTATCAGCTTGTCTCGGTCTTCCTCTTTCGAATTCGTGGTCAGATTCTTTTGTGTGGTGGCGAGTATGTGTAAGTGCGACCCGCTTTAACATTAATAAACTCTTGAATGTCTACTAGGGAATGTAAATACTCCTATTTGAGGAACATGCACATTCCTATATTGTTGTGATTGCTTATGCTAGGTCGCTAAAGTGTATCTTGTTCACCGATAGGTGAGTCATAGTGCTGCTGGGCAATCGGATCCCCAACGTTCTGATGAGAGTGCGATACTAGTTGAGGTGCCCACACCTCCTCCTTAAACAGTCCGCTTAGTTGCTGAGGAGCTATTTGCCATGATTTATGTACAGCCTATAAGGCAAGCGCAGCCAGCAGCGATGCCAGAACGGTTTACTGTAAGACCGGAACCTGTTGAGGCTGTTGATCCTAGAGTAGATGAGCGGCAGTTGAAGCATTTTATAAGCTTCAGTCCTCCGACGTTTATGGGTATAGAAACCCCAGTACAAGCAGAAGATTGGTTGTCACGCGTCAAGCATATATTGACGGCGATAAGGACGGAGGAAGATCAGAAGGTCACCTTGGCCACCTTCTTGTTGGAAGGAGAGGCTCGGTTGAGATAGAGTTGCATCCCCTAGCGGGCAGGCAATTAACACAAGTCTCGATTGATGAGTTTTTGCGACTATTTTTTGCAAAGCACCTACCAGCAGCAAAACGCATTGCCATGGAAAATGAGTTCCAACATCTAACGCAAAGTGAAAGTAGTGTGGATACTTACTTGCACGAGTTTACAAGGTTGGGCCGTTATGCGGGGTCTATCTTCGCTGATGAACAACGAAAAACCAATTGGTTCTACGAAGGGTTACGAGATGAGTTGAGATTCCTGCTCTCGAGCTCGGTGAACCAAGGATTTCAGGCATTGGTTGATACTGCTTGTGCGCTGGAGACTGATATGAAACGGGTGCAAGGAAAGAGGGACTTGGATATGATGAAGTCTGAGTTCAAAGTGCCCCATCCTGGAAAATCAAACTACCAAAAGAAGTTGAGAAAGAGGTCCAAATGTTCTGGACAGGCCCCTTCTTCAGTTGCATCGGGAGAAACATTAAAGCAAGAGTCTCGTACCTACTTTACATGTGGCAAAGTGGGACATATAGCCCGTGACTGTCAGGTTGGTTCGCCAAAGGGGGAAAAGAAGACGGGAGCTTCTTATGCTGAGAAGGGAAAAGCAGTGGTGGAGTCCTCTACATCCCAAGCGCATCCCCGAGTATATAATCTAGGCAAGCAAGAGGCCATAAAGCAAAACGACGTCGTCACAGGTACGAGTTAAGATATTGATTGCTTTTTATATTGCATACCTTGTGTGTAGCTTGTGTATGATGTGTTTGTCTTAGGATTTGTCCTAATTCAGAACAACCCGGCGAGAACACTATTCTATATGGGTGCTTCGCATTAATTTCTGTCTAAGGACTTCGTAGCTCAAATTGGAGTACCTAGTCATGTGACAACAGATAGTGTTAAGGTGGTATTACCGAATGGATGTGTGATGCTTGCAAATAGGGCTTGCGATGTGGCAGTTCAAATAGGAAGTCGGGATATCTTCTTGAGCGCATTTGTGCTACCAATATCAGAAGTTGTTGTGATCTTTGGTATGGACTGGCTCTCGGAGAAGCGTGCCTTTATTAATTGCAATGCAAAGGATTTCACACTGGGCCAGAATACCGAGCTTGAGACTAAGTTCGCTGGTATGAGAGGAGTAGGCGGGACCTTTATGTCTGCTCTCCAAGTTGTCAATACTGCTCGGAAGGGCGCAAAGTTATTCTTCACGCTTATTCGGGTTGTTGAGCCAAAGGCCAGTGTGAATGATGTTCCGATTATATCGGAGTTTGTTGATGTTTTTACCAAGGATCTTCCTGGGTTACCACCCCAGCGGGAGATCGACTTCTCTATTAAGTTGGCGCTAGGTGCGAAATCTGTGGCCTGCTCGCCATATCGCGTAGCGCCAAAAGAAATGGAAGAACTGAAAGTTCAATCGCAAGAGCTGCTGGAACATGGTTATATACGCCCAAGTATGTCACCTTGGAGCACACCTGTTTTGTTCGTGAAAAAGAGGGACGGTAGTTTATGGTTGTGTATTGATTATCGTTAATCTAATAAGCTGACAGAGAAAAACAAGTATCGGATTCCACGGATAGATGACTTGTTCGATCAGCTTGCAGGATCAACCGTCTATTCTTAATTGGATTTGAAATATGGATATTACCAATTGAGAATTCGGGAAGGTGACATTCCCAAGACAGCGTTTGAACACGCTACGGTCATTATGAGTTCACTGTAATGCAATTTGGGCTATGTAATGCGCCATCAGTGTTCATGGATCTAATGCACCGAACGTTCCGAGAGTACTTGGATCTATTTGTGATAGTATTCATTGATGATATCTTGGTGTACTCTAAATCTGAAGCTGATCATGCAAACCATTTACGGTTAGTGTTGCATACCCTGCGGAGAAATAAGCTCTATGCCAAGTTCTCAAAGTGTGAGTTTTGGCTGTCGTCAGTTGCTTTTCTTATACATATGGTAAGTGGAGAGGGCATAGCAGTGGATCAATCAAAGATAAGTGCCATATGAGAGTGGCCAGTGTTGTCTTTGGTGGCCGAAGTCCGGAATTTCCTTGGACTGGCAGGCTACTACAGACGTTTTGTGGAAAACTTCTCACAGATTGCTTTGCCTCTTACCACATTAATGAGGAAGGATCAGAAGTTCGTTTGGACGCCGGAGTGCGCACGAGCTTTTGAAGAGCTAAAGAGTCGTTTGACAACAACGCCTGTTTTTACATCGCCATGTGGTACAGACGGCTATGAGATTTACAGTGATACTTCAGGGAGCGGCTTAGTCTGCGTTCTTCTGCAGTTTGGCAAGGTGATTGCTTATGGCTCACGCCCGTTGAATGTGCATTAGCAGAATTATCCCGTCCATGACTTGGAGTTGGCAACGGTGAGCTTTGCACTTAAATTGTGGCAGCACTATCTATATGGTGTAAAGTGGATATCTTTACAGATCATAAGAGCCTAAAATACCTATTGGATCAGAAGGATCTCAATATGCGATAATGGAGGTGGATGGAGTTCCTCGGGCACTACACCATTGATATTCATTGTACTCCCGGGAAGGGAAATGTGGACGCAGATGACTTGAGTTGTAGGACATCGGAAAGTGCAAATTGGTTGCGGATGCATGATCAGCGTCTGATCTAGTAATTGGAAGCGTTAGAAATTTCTTGTGTTGATAAGAACTCCACAGCCGATGCATGCTTGAACTGGATGGAGGTACAATATGACCTTGCAGACAGGGTTCAGTGAGCAACGGAGCTTGATGATAGTCTCCAACGCTATGCAGTGGATGGTTCAAATAACCAATTCTCCTGGGATGACGGCCTTTTAAGGAAAGAGGGTCGTTTGTGCATCCCATGTATGG
Organism: Platanthera zijinensis; assembly: GCA_039513925.1. NCBI lineage: Eukaryota > Viridiplantae > Streptophyta > Magnoliopsida > Asparagales > Orchidaceae > Platanthera > Platanthera zijinensis. The sequence goes on from CM077086.1 coordinate 86,825,868, forward strand.
ATAAGTTAAGGGAAGAATTGATGTATGAGGCTCACTTTACAAAATACTCAATTCACCCAGGCAGCACAAAAAGATGTACAAGGACATGAAAAAGCTGTTCTTGTGGCCAGGATTAAAGAAAGACATAGCACATTATGTGGCTAAATGTCAAACATATGCCTTAGTGAAGGCGGAATGCCAGAAGCCCGGAGGTTTTCTGAAGTCGTTACCTATTCCAGAATGGAAGTTTGATGATATTTCAATGGATTTCATGTATGGGTTGCCGAGATCTCAACGCGGGAACGATTCGGTTTGGGTGGTCGTAGACTGGTTGACTTAAGTTGATCACTTCCTACCGAATAAGAGGGACGATTCAATGGAAGTCTTGGCAAAGCTCATGTTGAGCAGATGGTACGATTGCACGATGTTTCCCGTAGCATCATAAGTGACCGTGATGGGCGATTCACTTCGAATGATTAGAGGCTAATCCATCGGTTATTGGGCACAAAGTTATCATACAGTACGACCTTTCATCCCCAAACAGATGGCCAAACTGAGAGGACCAACAAAACAATGGAGGACATGCTCCAAATATGCGCCTTGGATTTTGGAAAGAGGTGGGAAGATCACCTATATATGGAAGAGTTTGCCTATAATAATAGCTACCAAATGAGTATCGGTATGGCACTGTATGAAGCATTGTATGGTCGGAAATGCCGTACACCGTTAGATTAGGCGGAAACTGGCGAATCTAAACTATATTGGCATAAAGTAGTCGAAGAAGCTAATTTGACGATACACTCTATTCTAAAGAGGCTATTGATAGCCCAAGATAGACAAGCCAAATACTATAACGCCAAGCACCGAAACGTTGAGTTCGCGGTGGGCGATGTGGTCAATTTGAAGATCAAACCCTTCAATGGTGTGTCCAGGATTCGGTGTCTGAAAAAATAAAGTCCGAGATATCTTGGTCCGTTTGAAGTGGTGGAGCGAGTTGGGGAAGCTACCTATCGACTAGCTCTTTCAGCAGAATTGAGTGGGTTGCATGATGCGTTCCACATATCAGTGCTTCGTAGAGCCATGAAAGATCCAGCTCAAGTGATTGCGAACGATCATGTACCGGTTAAATTTGGGCTAACGACGAAGGTAGGCCCATTCAGATCGAGGATAGAGCTAAAAAAGAGTGGCGGAACAAGACAATTGGGATGGTCAAGGTCCAGTGGGACAACTGTGGCCGTGAGGAGCTAACATGGGAGCAAGATTAGACTATGCGAGCTGAATTTCCAGAGCTATTTGATTAAACTGTTGTACAGTTAGTGTCAAGTTGTATCAAACTTTTGTGAAGTTATAATATCTTGATTGCTATTTTTCCTTATTGTGTGCAAATTTCGGAACGAAATTTATTGTAAGGAGGGGAGGGTTGTAACACCCCAAAATCCCAAAATTGAGTTCAGGCTGGGCAACACGGCCTAGGACACGGGCATGTCCCAAGCCGTGTCCTACTCTGCTTACTCGAGCATGAATTAGGTCTCGAGTGTGTCTCGAGTGAGGCACACGGCCTGGGACACGGGCATGTCCCAAGCCGTGTCCTTCTCTGTGTAATCTCGAGTGCTCGACGAAATGCACTCGACCTTTGTCTAGAGGGTACACGTCCTGAGACACGGGCATGTCAGAGGCCGTGTCCTCCTCGGGTTTTGTCCAGGTTTGTGCGGCCTATTGAACATAGGCTGAGACACGGGCGTGTCCGAAGCCGTGTCTAGGCACACGGCCTGTGATACATGCGTATCACAGGGCCGCGTCCTTCTCTGGAATTGTCCAGGGCATTGAGGCATGGTGAACACGAGCTAGATACGGGCCTGTCTGAAGCCATGTTAGTGCACAGAGCCTGTGACACGGGCGTGTCACATGTCCGTGTCCTATTCTGGATAAGTCAGTTTGTGTACCGCTTAAGGTACACAGCCTGTGACACGGGCATGTCACAAGCCTTGTTCGGCCCAGGAAAAGTTATTTCTGCCCGATTTTTGGCTGTTCATTTCCTTCAGATGAGATCTAAGGGTCTAATCTTCTCCCTTCTGAGTTAAGTCCAGGACTTGAGAGTTATCTCTCATTCAAATCTTGGCTATTCTCTTTCTTAAAGAATAGAGAGAAGGGAGAACAAGGAAGAAGGAGGAGAAGAGATCCGGCCGCCGGTGGAGCTTCAATGTTCGGAATTGAGAGCCGAGTCAAGATTTGTGGAGGCGAGAGCGTTGCGGTGCTTGCTATCTGGCTAGAATTCTATGGCTCCCAAGAGATCGTTAAGGGTAACGATCTTCCTTCTTGGACATGTGAAGTCCTCATTTTGGCATGTCAGTGGATTTCCCCCACCAAAAGGTGGCTTTTGAGGGATTTCCTTGGGTTGATTCTTGTAATCCACAGTCTTGCATATAGATCTGGAAGTGTGTAGTATGGAATAGGCATGCTGTGTGAAGCCCATCTAGACAGGTTGGTTTTGATTGGTGATGTTGCATTTTACGCATCGGAGAAGACTCTGCGTATAAACATGTAGTTTGTGGAGTCGATGGGTTGTACCTGTAAAGGGGAGTAATAGGAAGTACTGGAATGAAATTCCAGGAAAATACCCTCGCGATTCTTATGTTGTATGTCTGTTTGTGTGAGTTTTGGTGCAGAAAGTGAGTTCTGCTGAACCCGCCAAGCGACCGCGAAGAATGCTGACATTACCCCCCCTTTTTGGATTGTGAAGCAAGTCCTTGGAGGAAAGTGTGGCTATTGTGAGTTGTGTGCTCTTAAAAAGGCTACGTGCCAAGCAGGAAAGGTGAAACTGACCAACGCCTATAAATTGGCCATGAGTACTTCGTTATTCGATGATGGCTTGAGACTTGAGCAACGGGGGGTGGCTTATCTGTACCTGCATTATGTCTGACCTACTGGTAGACCTAGTTATTGGTCTCGTTGGAGCGCATAATGAGAGTCTTAGGCTTGTGCGCCATTAATGCTAAATGATCAATTCCATTGGTTTTCAGACCTTAAATGGTGGTGGGACCCTGGTTTGCCGGTACACCAAGAATGTGCCCTGAGTGCACAGATCGTCGGGCTGCGTGGATGACGGTTGTTATATGTTGATTGTGCGTGAGTGCACATTGAATGATATATCTTCTTGTGAAAGCTATGCCCGTAGGGAAAGAATTCCACTGCCCCGGGAAAGGGGTAGGGTCGTTATAAATTGGTCAGCTGAATGCTGAATGTTGCTTTGTTTACCAGCAAAATGGTGGGCTGTCCCTATTTATGTGCTGGAGAGCCGAGCGAGAAATAGAGGTCTGAAGCCCCTGCTGCTGCTGGCCCTCAAAGGCTGAGCAAAGGCTTTTGTTATGTTCATATATGGCCGGCCTGCGCGCCGATGTTTGTAATCCACACTTGTAAAGCATAACTGTAAGGCCTTAAGGCCAAACTCTTGAGGATTTGTTGTACATTCATTCATGTGTATATATAAATATGGTTGTTTATATATAGTGGACATTCATGGTTTGAGTTCAGTTTTAACATTAAAAGCTTCCGCTAGTATGCTCTGTGATAGGATGCGTACCTGTTTTGGTATTAATCTATGACCTCGCCGCTTGTTTATGGCATATAGTGTGGGGCACCAGCCAGACCTTCTATTATATGTTATTTAACGGATGGAGTCGTTACACTACTAGTGCTATTTCTATTACAAACAATCCTGTTTCACATAGTAGAACAAAACATATTGAAATTAGATATCACTTTATTAGGGAGCATGTTGAAATCTAAGATATTTGTTTAGAATTTGTTCCAACAAATAAACAAATTACTTATATTTTTACTAAGCCTCTAGAAGAAGAGAAATTTAATTTTTTTAGGTTTGGACTTGGAATGTTGAATCTTGAGTAATTGATGCACACATAAAAAAATGGATACAAAATTAAAATAAAGTAATTAATCAGTAATCTAGTGTACTTATTTAGAGATCAAGGATAGTCCTCATAAATGTAACGTATCTTTAACTTAGAGAACAGAATTTTGTCTAAGTTAAAAGTTGTGTCGAGATACCAGAGAATGTGTCAAGACATCTAAGAAAGTGTCGAGGCACCAGAAAGTGTGTCAACACTATAAATAGTAATGTGTTGAGACACAAGAAAGTGTGAAGACACAGCATACCTGCAAAGTGTCGAGACACTAAAGTAAGTGTCGAGACATAAGGGTTTCGAGACCCAAAGGTATATGTAGAGACACATTATCCTTGTGTCGACTTGTGTCAACACATCTCGACAGAGAATTTTCCCTATGTCGAGACTAGGTATTTACCTTAAAATTTTGGAAGAGTCTAAATGTAGCGCGCCCTTTCGTCTTCAGGAAAGATTAGACTATAAATAGGGTGTTATAGTAGGAGCCGACTACGCTTTCTTGATTTCTTGAGCCTTTGATTTCGGAGTATCGAGAACTAAGACACAGATCAATCGACACTTATCAATCCTTTCACTCCTCTCCAATGGCTTTTAAGATTGACGATAACATCTTTGAGGGGTATGAGCTTATTCGACATGGATTCAACTCAGCGGATTAATAAATTAGAAATGTGATAACCCTAGTCAATGAAGCAGGTCTAGAATATTTGCTCTCTGAACCATCAAAAATCTGGAAATGAGAAGTTTCAGAATTCTTCTCCAATGCTCGATCATCTGGATTCAAACTCAGATAAGATCAAATCTAAAGTGAATGGAGCAAAAGTAAAAATCACAACCAGGAGATTGGCCAAGGTTTTTCAAATACCAAGAATTGATCAGGATGATGACCTTGATGCTGCCGGGACTGTAGATTTCTTGAAGTGGTGTGGATTGGCTCCAACCACAAAGATTAGAAAGCATCTTGAAGAGGAAAGGTATGAATACCCAAGGAAAATTCTTTCCTAAAATTGCAAGTAAGGTGCTGCTGTACAAGACAGGGGCAAATGACAGGATCTCAACATTTATGTTTGAGCTGATGACAAGAATCATTTTCAAAATCAAGACTAACTGGAGTATAGTAGTCTTTGATAAAATTGCAAAAAGTATCAAGACGCCTAATATTGTCAGAATTTTAAGTCTTGGTGCAAGACATTCCTGACAAAATCAATCTGAAAATTGGATCAAAAATTAATCATATGAGAATAATGGATATGAGAATTTTAGCAAGATGGGATATAGTTCTATCCAAAGAATCACCTGTAGTGGACAAGGTGAAGGATAAAAAGAAGAAGGATGTAGTTGTGGAAGAAGATTCTTCCAGTGAATCTAAAGAACATGAAAGTTCTACATCAGCAAAATAGGATGACACAATAGTTGAAAAATTTCCAAGGCCCTCAGCTGGAGCAGCTGATCAGGTGCAGGGAGAGACAATCCTAGATAAGGATCCCATTGAGGGGGAGAACCTCAATAATCTGCCAGATATTGAAATGGATACAGTAAATACAATAATAATTGAAGTAGTACAAGAGCTTAAAAATATGCTGAAGCAAGCAGAGGTTCCTGAACAGGGAATGACTAACAGATAGATTGAGGATACAATCTCCAAGGAGACTGAAGAAGAAATCCTTCTGAATAAAGAAATAAATATCTAGAGGGAGATGATTGAACTTCCACAAGACCCTGTTCTTGATGCTTAAGCTCAGCAAGATGAGGTAAACATGGATAACACCAACATTGGTGAAGAAGTTGCAATAGTTGAGGGGGAGTTATTAGTTCAGGCCCCAACTACTGACACAGCTAAAAAGCATTCATCTATTGAGGTGGTTAGTTCCTCAGAATCTGAGGTGGACGAAGCCTCTCAGTTAAAGAGAAGGAAGTTGTCTAAACTGAAGAAGAAAAGTAGAAGCTATAAGAAGATTATTCAGTTTGGATCAACATCTGCTCCTACAATGGATTCATGCTCACTTCTAGTTCAACTACCGATAATGCTTGATCTATAAAGAAAACAACTAGAAAGGTATGTGGATGAAAGAAACAAGGAGTTGAAATTTCTGATGGCCCAAGAAATTAAGTCAATGAGATTTGAGGTAAATCTATTGAAGAAAGACATGACTGATTTCTTTCAGAGAGGAGCAAGTGTTGTGCTATACATTACTAAACAATACAGGGAATCAAAGAAAATTGAAGCTGAACTAGCTGTTAAACAAGACTCAATCCTTGAGAATCAAAAACGAATGAATGAGAATATGATAGTTATGTATGATACTACATTGGTAGAGATAACTAAGAAGACTACTGCTTCGGAGACCAAGATAACCACTACCTCCAAGGATGTTACATCTCAGCTATCTACACATGCAGAATCTGTGACTAAGGAAGTGAAGGCTTCTCACAAAGAATTAGAAGAACATCTGTTCAAGGTCAAGAATTTTCTATCCTCAGGAATCAACTATATAGATGGACAAGTAAGATATCACAAGAATGACTTAAGATATCATGTTGAAAGAGAACTCATAAAGGGGGAGAGAGTAATGATAAAGGCAAGATCTGAGCATGCTACTTGGATCTCAAATAGCATCAGAGACACTCTTGGCTATCCTCTTATATGGTATGATGGAGGCCAAATTGCTTAGTCTGGTTGCTAACCAACTCCTTTTAAGGCTATTCAAACTGCTGTCCAGTCCATGTACAGTCCTCTACCACAAATTTAGAATATTGTATTTGAAGAGGTGGAGATGACTACTTCAGCATTATTAAAGGAAAAAGAAGCTCAATTATCAAAGAAAAGATTGAGCGAACAGGCTGAAGCAAAGCCTGATTTTTAGCAATAGAGTCCAACTTCTAGATCCATGAAAGAGAAGGGATAGATCACACAAACTCTAGAGGGGGGGGGGTGAATAGAGTTTAAAAAACTTTTTATTAATTTTATTGTAGATTATAATAAGATATAACTATATATATAGAAGGGCAGAAAACAAAACACAAAAATCACAGCACAGAGAAAAATAAAAAATAGAGCAACCAGACGACACAAAGATTTTACAGAGGTTCCCCTAAACTTGGGTACATCCACTCTTCTACCACCCTGGTAGGAATCCACTACAGGTTTTTGATCAGGTGCCCTGCCACCACAAGATTTATTTTCTTAGGGAGACCTTGCAACACTTTGAGCTTTTGACCAGGTGCCCAAAAACCAAACCAAGTCTTTTGATCATGAGACTTGACAACCAAATGATAACTTTTGAAGGGAGTTAAAAACCCTTTTACAGTGGTGAAAGAAAATAAAGATGATTTTCTTCTCTGTCAACAATCTGAAAGAAGACTAGTGGATTATGTTGTTGTCAAAGCTCCCCCTAAGATGTAGATTGGTTCAGGAGAAAGAGAGCTTTGCTCAGGGTGTAGGCCTTCAGACTACTTGAAGATCTTCAGGAAACTTTCAGACAGATGTTGATGATTTTGTCTCTTGAAAATTCCTTAAGTAAGAATGTATTCCTGACTGCCTTTTTCTGTGTGTTCTTATTTTATGTATGTATTACTGCTTGGTTTCTTGAAAAACTTTATATATAATCCTTGCAGATTTTACCATTTGTATTTTGAATTCCTTTTCCTTGATTGACTGCAGAAAATGTGGGAGTTGAACGGCTAGAATTTGTATTAAATTAATTTCCTCAACTGTCCCAGTAAATAAGTCAAGTAATAACTCTATGAAAACCATAATTAATGCTTCCATGGAACAACTATATTCATAAGAATATTGAGAATTAATTACGAGAGCATTACAGACATAATATAATATACTTTAAAAAATTTTCGCCTTAGTTAAACTAAAACTGAGAGAAAATAGTCGAATTGAATCTGGGAGAATATAGTCGAACTCAACAAATTTCTTCGACCTGAGATCAAATATCGTCGAATTGAAGATAGCAGACAGGAGGTAGAAAATCGTTGAATGGAGCTCCAAATTCATCAAGCTGAGATAACACTTCGTCGAGCAGAGTTTCTTGTATAAGCTGACAAATCGTTGATCTCAGCTGAACTTTCATCGAGCTCAACTCAGAGAAGAAACTCTGAGTTCGTCGATCTGAGATCGACGATCGTCGAGATGAGTTCAGCTATCGCCGAACTCTTTTTCTGACTCTTAGAAAACTGCTTTCTCTGGAGGTCTTTTGTCTCTAAGCCTTCTGAAGGTGAAAACCAATCACTCTAGGTTTGCTGACTTGACTTAGACCCTGATAAAGACTTATGACCCAAGACTATATAATGTGGGTCATTTAAGAGTACTAATAGTGAACATAGCCAAAATCAACCATAAACAAGGTGGGGTTCCAACAATCTCCCCCTATTTGGGTGAGGTCACTATGAACAACAATAAAAGGAAAAAAAAGCAGAAAAATAATATCTGGTAGAATTATAAAGTTTCAGCAAATATAAGCAAGATTGCCTTATGACATATTTACAACAAATAAATTTAAGTCGAAAACATAAAAGAAAAACTGTCAAACTCTTTTGGATTTATCTTGAGAAGTCCCAGTTGAAGGTTTGGTGAAGATGATTTCTCTGTTGGGATCAATAGCTTGCTGGTTTGACTTCTTCATATTTTGTACTCCAAGAATTATCACTGAAGCAGATCTAGGTACAACTGCTTCAGGATGCAAAGACATATATGTATCAACATTAAAGTGATTTTGTACCTGATATTTTTCCAGCTCTTTATTCCTGTAAGAAGACATAGTAGTGTATTGAGAAATATCTTGTCCTTCTTCTTTAGCTTTCCCGATTTGAGAAAGTCCTATAAGTTCTTTGAACCTGGCCATCCTAAAAGTAGGATCCATCTCTAGATCACACAATGGAGATAAAGGCCTTTCAGGACTTGATTTCTGAATATTTTGAACTTTTTGTTGGCTACTTAGACTGTTAGATTGTTGCTTCTGCTGTTGTTTTCTACTAGACTGAGTGTGAGATCTAGTGGGTCTATCTCTACTGCTTTGAGTTGATCTGGATTTATAATAGTGAGAAGTAGATATTTGACCTTAAGAAACATTTACTGAGGATCCAGTTGCAGGAGGAGGAGGAGGACCTCTCCTGAATTTAGGTAGAGGAGAGTATCTCCTTCTCTTCTTCCTTTCTTTCAATTCATTCTTAGAGTATCTCATCCAGTGAGGGGAGTCTGGAGTGAGAGTTATGTTATGCAGAATATAATAAGGAGTATCCTTTGGAGGAGCCTTCTTCTTTGCTTTTCTCTTGTTAGAACTGGTGTCCTCAAAGTCATCAGAATCTTCATCATCATCATTAGATGTATTTGTAATATCATCAAAAAGAGAATGAATCTGTCTAAGCATATCATTAGAAAGAATTGGATGAGATTGAGGATGAACTTGAATTTCTGGCTGTACAGATTCTGTGACAACTTGAGTCTGAACATGATCACTTTCCTCTTCCATGTATTGAAACATGATCTCAATAAGATCTGGCATGGGAGACTCAACCCAGCCAAAGGTTGGAGGAGAAAAAGCCTTTGACTCTGAATCAGGTATTGGCTCTAAAACAACATCAGAAACTGAAAAACTTGTCCTAAGTTGTTCCAAAACTTCAGGACTTATTGAAGCTGAGTAACATACTATAGCTTTAGACAAATTTGGAACTGAATCAACAAAAGCTGGAAGATTGTTGCTGTGAACTGAATCAAAAGAATGTAATAAAGAAACTATATCAACTGTGAGATTTATAATAAAATCACCAACAGTATTTTTTTTGTATCTACTGAATAATCTTCAAAACAAATCATCTTACTAGCTTCATCCATAATCTCAATGATCTCTATTAGAATTTCTGCTTCTGGAACTACTGCTGTTGGATGAGCTGGAGTTGCTGCTGCTGGAGCTTCTTCCCACAACATCCTCCCCTGCCTAGTTTTAGAAAGTCCTGAAACCAGGCCCCTAGAAGAAAGGACAGGGGAGGAGGTAGCAAACTGAGTAGATATAAGGGAGATGGAAGCAGCAAGAGGGGCAACAACCTCATCTATTAGCTTCTTAAGAGAGGGAGTGATGAAATTAAGAAGGTCTTTAACAATGTCAAGGAAATTGAGATAGAGGGGCTCAGGAGAAGATGGTGTATAGGTGGATTGGTGACCACAATTGGAACAGACAGAGAATCCTTGAGGGAAGTCTGTTTGTTGGAATTCTGGAAATGTGGATGGAATGTTGGATGGGGGATGGTATTTGGAAGTTTATCCTAAAAGGGTAAATATTGAGGAGATGGTTGAGGAGATGGAGATTACAGTAGATTGAAATTTGGTTGGGTAGAGGTGGATGGAATTTCATCAAGGTGATATGGAATTGGAGATTGAGGAGGTAGAGATGGTGGTGTATCCTCAGAAATATGAATTAGAGATTGAGGTTGTGATGGAGAGACTGGAGGAGTGGAGGTAGAAGGTTTTTGAAGTGGAGTTGATGAAGGAGATATAGAATGAGTTGGATATAAAGGATTAACAGGAGAGAGAGGAGGAGCAGGGGCTTCTTCATGAGTTGGGGGAGTGGCTGAATCAGCCCTGGTGTTCTCAGAATCTAACCTGGAAGAGGTGTCCCTGGAGGGCTTGGTGATTACCCTCTCCCATCTACAAAAGAAGTCAGAAGTAAGCCTCTTTGAGGCATTAATAAAAATGGTCTGGGAGACCAATAAATATGGAACCTTGGCTTGCAGAAAGATTCCCAGAATCCTTCCAAAACACACATTTTTCTTAGTGATTTTCCTTTTTATCAAATCAAACAAAATTCCTCCCAAGTTGACTGATTTCTTATTAACCAATGCACACATAAGATGGAACTGGTGCCTGGTAATATGATCATGTGCTGAATGTTTTCCTAACAATACTTTGCCAACTACATCAGCGAAATATCTATATTATATAGATAAATTCTTCTTGAGGAGGTGGTTAGGGTTTCCTGCAGAATGACTTATCCTTTCCAGCATCTCATCAAATTAATTACTAGATAAGTCTATTTCATCTTCTTCATTAACAAAACCGAAACCTTTAGTTAAAAGTTTTGGAGAGAGATGAATCTGGTTACTAGAAATTGAATCGATAAGAACTTGAGAATCTTGAATCTGTGCAGTGAAAACCCATTCCTTAATCTCTGCTACTTGTAGTTTGATCCTGGTTGTCATGAGAAACTGTATATTTGAACACTCAAATAGTTTCAGAATTTCTTGGAATATCTGATCGGAATGAGAGAATGATTCCAAGTCGATATCACATCCTGCATCCAACTTCATGGTTGCGAGAAGTGCTAGAGAAATCTCCATTGCTCAGCAAAAATAATAAAAGATCAAGTGCAAGAGAACTGGAAAGTATGGGATGGAGTTCGATGAAAACCATATTATATGTTTTCAGAAGGTGAAATGGAGAACTCCGTCCAACGCAAAAGAAAATCTTCGAACTCAGTTCGAAGAAAGAATTCCATGAGAAAATAATAGCGTTAATCTCAGTTTGAAGAGGGCGAAAATAGTTCGTTGTTCTCAGGTCAACGAAATATTTTCTGAAGCAAGATCGTCGATCTCCGTTCAATGAAAATGACTTCACAAAGAAATTTCATCGATCTCAGGTCGACGAAAATTCTCAAGAAGAGTTCACAGATTGTCGATCTCCTTTCGACAAAATGTCATCAATTCTTCGACCTTGGACAGAAATAAAATTAAATTTGTCCATTAATCATACCTAGCTGATTCAAGATGAACAGATGTTTCTTTTAATCCAAAGGTTTGGTGAAGATGTCTGCTCTTTGTAAATCAGTAGAGATAAAGACAAGATTAATTTTCTTTTTGTCCACACAATCTTTAATGAAATGATGTCTAATTTCTATATACTTGGTCATACTATGATGCATTGGATTTTGTGTAATGAAAATTGCACTGGTACTATCACAAAATATTATTGAATTATTTAGATTGAGACCATAATCCAGGAGTTGGTTTTGAATTTACAAAAGTTGTGAACAACAACTGCCAGCTGCTATATATTTAGCTTCAGCAGTTGAGGTTAACACATATGTCTGTTTCTTAAAAAACCAAGAAACAACCCTATCACCAAGGAACTGGCATGTTCTTGATGTGCTTTTCCTATCAACTCTACGTCCAGCAAAGTCAGCATCAAAGAATCTAGTTAATTAAAATTCGACTCAGTTGGATACCCGAGTCCTAGATTTGGACAACCCTTTATATATCTCAAAATTATTTTTAGGAAAATAAGGTGAGATTCTTTAGGGTTCACTTGGAGCCTAGCACAAAGACATGTATCAAACATTATATCTAGCCTACTAGCTGTGAGATATAACAAGGACCCAACAATAGCCCTATATGTTTTCTAATCAACTGGCTTGCCCTGTTCATCAGAATCAATTACAGCATTGGAAGCCATGGGTGTTTTCATAGATGAGGCATCAGACATCCCAAATCTCTAACTAGATCCTTAACATATTTAGATTGGGAGATGAAAATGCCATTATGGGATTGCTTCACTTGAAGACCAAGGAAGTATGAAAGCTCACCCATGTTTCTCATTTCAAACTTGGAATGCATCAGGTCAGAAAAGCTTTTGCATAGTTTGGAATCAGTAGAGCCAAAAATGATGTCATCTACATATATTTGTACTAACAAAATTTTATCTTTATGATGCCTAAGAAATAAAGTCCTATCTACAATGCCCCTAGAGAACTTATGCTCTAAAAGAAAGCTAGCTAAGGTCTCATACCAAGATCTTGGAGCTTGCTTTAAACCATAAAGAGATGTATGTAATTTGAAAACAAAAGAGGCATGAGTTGGAGAGATAAAACTTGGTGGTTGCTCCACATAGACTTCCTCTTTGATTTCACCATTGAGAAAGGCACTCTTGACATCCATTTGATAGACTTTGAACTTCTTTTATGCTACATAGGCAAGAAATATCCTGATAGCTTCCAGCCTTGCAATACGGGCAAAGGTATGGTAAAAATTAATTCCTTCCTCCTGAGAATAACCTTGAGCTTGGAATCTTGCTTTATTCCTTACAATAGCTCCTTGTGCATCCAATTTGTTCCTAAAAACCCATTTAGTTCCAATGACTGGGTAGTCTTTGGGTCATGGAACTAAATCCCAAACTCTGTATCTCCAAATTGATTGAGATCCTCTTGCATTGCAATAATCCTGTGGGGATCTTGCTCTACATCTTTTATTGATTGAGGTTCAATTTGAGATTTGAAGCAAGCATGCATCAAATCTTGGTTGAGTTGATGCCTTATTTGCACACCATCTAATATGTCTCCAATCACTTGAGATATGGGATGATCTCTAAGTGTGACAAGATCAGTAGGAGGAGTTGGTTCATCAACAGCTTGGGGAATTATTTCTTTCTTTGGAAATAGGTTAGCTATTGTTGGTTCAACTGTTCCAATAAATTCTTCTTCACTCTCTTCATCAACCTGTGGAGAGGCATGCAATGTAACCTCTTGGGTGAGGTTTAAGTCATCCAATTTCTCACACAGAAGGGGTACCTGCAAAATATCTTTGGTAGAAGAATCCTTCTCCTTGTAACACATGTTAGCCTCATCAAAAGTTATGTGTACAGATTCTTCCATTTTTAAAGTTGTTTTATTAAATACCCTATAGGCCTTCATGATTTGGGAATATCTAAGAAAAATTCTCTCTGCAGCTTTGGCTTTAAACTTACTAAGATGTTTCTTTTTATTATTGTGAATGTAATATTTACAGCCAAAAACTCTAAAATAATATATTTTAGGTTGCTTACCTTTGAGCAATTCATAGGGAGTCTTGCCCTTAAGTTTATGTATTAAACTTTTATTCAGAACATAATTTGTTGTGCTTACAGCCTCTGCCCAAAAGGATACGGGCAAGTAAGCATCTACAAGCAATGTCCTTGCAGATTTAATAAGGGTTCTATTTTTCCTTTCTGCTACCCCATTTTATTGAGGAGTTCTAGGAGCAGAGAAGAAATGCATGATACCTTCCTTCTCATAGAATTCTTGCATAGGAAGAGATTCAAACTCCGTTCCATAATCACTTATGATCAATGCAACTTGAGTAGAGTACTCAATCTTTATGCTCCTAAGAATATCTGTAAGAACTTTAAAGTTATCTAACTTATTTCTCAGAAAGAACAACCAAGTGAATATATAAAAGTCATCAACAATAACTAAAGTGTAAGATTTCCCTCCCAGACTTTGTACAACAATGGGTCCAAAAAGATCCCTATGTAGCAAATACAAGATTCTTTGTGAATCACTCTTATTAATTTATTTGAAACTATTTTTAGTTTGCTTGCCTAATTTACAAGCCCTGTAGAGACTTTCCTTCTTTTAGGGGCCAGAAGGCAATCCTCTTACAAGGTTGTCCCTAGATAGTTTAGTAATATTTATTAAGTTTACATGTCCTAGTCGTTTATGCTATAAGCCAATTGTATTACTAATCTGATTAAATAAGTAAATCTCTGAACTAGCGAACTTAAAATTAACTACATATTTGTTTTCTTCCCTAAGTCCAGTTAAAATAACTTTGTTATTGTCAGAAGTAATAATACAACAAGATTTAGTAAATGATACTTGATAACCTTCATCACATAATTGGCTTATGGATATCAGTTTATGCTTGTGACCACTCACATTGGCTACCTTCTTGAAAGTAACAACTCCAACTTTAACATTCCCATAACCTTCTGTTTGGCCACAGTTAGAGTCTCCAAAGATCACCTTTGGTCCAAGATTTGAGTTGAAATCTGTTAGATTTCCCTTGCTTCCTGTCATATGCTTTGAGCATCCACTATACAAGTACCACTGTTACTCTGTGGTAGGATAGTCAATCACCTGCAAGAAAATAAATTAGGTGTTCTTGACCCAGGTAACCTTGGGTCCTTGATTCTTCTCAAATTTATAACTAGAAATGTAAGAATAATCAAGTTGGTCTTTATATCCTAAGGGGGTGAAATCTTCTAGGTTTAATTATCCACTGGGTAAAGGGATTAACAAGTTTTGGTTTCTGATATTTAGTTTGATAGAAATTGAAATTTTTGTTTTCAAAATTTGAGGTCGATCAATTTACTTGAGTTCGTCGAGCTGAGGTCAACAAAAAGTATTTATGTCGTCGGTCTCGGTTCACAGAATGATAATGCTCATTTTCTGTGTTCTACGATCGTCGATGTCTGTTCGACGAAATATATTGATTTCTTTGAGCACCCATTGTTGAGTAATCATACCCAAATTCTGGGTTCAGAGTTCGTCGATCGCCGTTCAATACAAAATACTGATTTCGTCGATTTGAGTTCGATAAATTTTGTTGAACATTATTTTTATGAGATTTTTTATGTTTCTTTGATTTGTTCTTTGGTAAGATTTCAGTATTTTTATCGGTAAGTTATAAAACTTCTTTTCCTTTTTCCTTAGCAGAGATGAATTTTATTGGGGTTGATAAAATATTTTTCTGAAGAATAGGTGGCTGACTAGATGAAGCTCCTAAGCCTCATTTACCATTTATCCTAGCATTTATTGTGCTGGTTATATCCATTAATTTTATACTTCTCCTATTTAGGGATTCTTTAAATTGTTTTGCTTCATTTAGTTTAGTATTTAAAGAAATAACTTGTTCTGAAGTTGATTCTAATTCATTTTTTAGTTTGATCTTTTCTGAAAACAAATTATCATATTATATTTGTTTTTCTCTTAGAAGTTTGATTTCCTTCTTAGATTTAATTAGATCATTACACAAAAGTTTGAATTTAGTTTTAAAATGTTTTGAAGTAAAATAAAAAAAAGTTATTACCTTGTCCTCTTCTAATTCTGATTCTGATGCTGATTCTTCAACAGCTGAGAGGCTATATGAAGCATAAATTGCCATTAGGCAGATTTCTCTTGTTTTTGCCTCTTCTTCATCCTCACTAGAACTGGATGAAGTCTCTTCTTCTGACTCACTCCAAGTCTCATCTACAAAGCCTTTTTACTTCTTCTTGTATTTATTGGAGGTGGACTTGCTGGAGTGTTTCTTGTATTCTTTTCCTTTTCTCTTATCCTTCTTCTGATCCTCTGGACATTCAGGAAGAATTTGTCCTGGATTACTGCATCCATAACAGACATTTTCCTTTGTAGCAGTCTTGTCAAACCTTGGTTTATCCTCCTTTCTTGTTGATCTTCTTCTGAAGTCCTTCTTTGCTATTTTATAGAATCTTTTAGCTAATAGGCTAATTAGCTCTTCATTGGAAGGTAGAGTTTCAGATTCATCAGATGCCTGAAGGGAAATGCTTTGCTCCTTCCTCCCTGAGGTAGAAGACTTCTGTTCAATAACTTCCCTGGTCTTGATCATCTGTTCATTGGACTTGAGCTTGCCTAACAAAGACTCAGTTGAAATCTCATTTATGCTTCTGGCCTTCTTGATTAGCCAGATCCTAGAATCCCATGTGTTGGGGAAGCATATAGAAATTTATCATTAATCACTATTAATAAGATATTCTTATCCAAGTTCTTCAACTGATTAACAATCAGGCTGAGTCTATTGTACATATTTGCAACTGACTCTAATTCATCCTTTTTGAAATTTTCATACTATGAGATGAGAAGGGATCTTCTATCTTTCTTCTCATCAGCAGATCCTACTACCATTTGGTTGAGGGAATCTCAAATGGCCTTTGTTGATGTGCATTCAGATACCTTTTGAAATATATCAACAGACATGGTTTGAGCTAAGATGTTCATAGCTTTAGCATTTGCAACCTTTTATTTCTTTTGTGCATCAGTCTACTCAGGTGGTGGAACTGCACTAGTGCGTGTACTGGTTATTGCAAAAGGAGTAGGGGACTTGTCAAAATAGAATTGTAGATGTCTTCATCAATGGAATTCATATATTGCCTAATCCTTGCCTTCCAAAGTGCAAACATATTAAGGTTGCACACTGGAGGTCTGGAGCTTGAATATTCTTTATTTTGTGCTATGATTTAGAAATACAATAGAGAAAATTGTATCTACCAAAGATCTTTTTGTTCAGGTGTTAGCCTGTGAAACCAAACAACCTTCCCTCTAATACTAATTGAAAGAGAAAGGATAGATCACACTAACACTAGAGGGGGGGGGGTGAATAGTGTTTTAAAAACTTTTTATTAATTTTTATAGTGGATTAAAATAAGTGATAACTATATATAAAGAAGGGAAGAAAACATAACACAAAAATCACAACAGAGAGAAAAATAAAAAATAGAGCAACTAGATGACACAAAGATTTTATAGTGGTTCCCCTAAACTTGGGTACATCCACACTTCTACCACCCTGGTAGGAATCCACTATAGGTTTTTGATCAGGTGCCCTGCCACCACAAGATCTATTTTCTAAGGGAGACCTTCCAACCCTTTGAGCTTTTGACCAGGTGCCCAAAAACCAAACCAAGTCTTTTGATCAGGAGACTTGGTAAACAATTGATAACTTTTGAAGGGAGTTAAAAACCCTTTTATAGTGGTGAAAGAAAATAAAGATGATGTTCTTCTCTGTCAACAATCTGAGAGAAGACTAGTGTATTATGCTGTTCTCAAAGCTCCCCCTGAGATGCTGACTGGTTCAGGAGAAAGAGAGCTTTGCTCAGGGTGTGGGCCTTCAGACTACTTGAAGATCTTCAGGAAACTTTCAGACAGATGTTGATTATTTTGTCTCTTGAAAATACCTGAAGTAAGTATGTATTCCTAACTTCCTTTTTCTATGTGTTCTTATTTTCATTATGTATTACAGCTTTCTGTCTTGAAAAAGAAAAACTTTATATATAATCCTTGCATATTTTACCATTTGAATTTTGAATTCCTTTTCCTTGATTGACTGCAGAAAATCTGGGAGTTGAACGACTAGAATTTGTATTAAATGAATTTCCTCAATTGTCCAAATAAATAATTCAAGTTATAACTCTGTGAAAACCATAATTAATGTTGTCATGGAACGACTATATTCATAAGAATATTGAGCATTAATTATCAGAGCATTACAAACATAATATAATATACTTTGAAAAATTTCTACCTTATTCAAACTGAAACTGAGAGAAAATAGTCGAATTGAATCTGGGAGAATATAGTCGAACTTAACAAATTTCGTCGACCTGAGATCCAATATCGTCAAACTGAAGATAGCAGACAAGAGGTATAAAATCATCAAATGGAGCTCCAAATTCGTCGATCTGAGATAACCCTTCATCGAGTTGAGTTTCTAGTATAAGATGACAAATCATCGATCTCAGCTGAACTTTCATCGAGCTAAATTCAGAGAAGAAACTCTGAGTTTGTCGATCTGAGATCGACGATCGTCGAGCTGAGTTTAGCTATCATCGAATGCTTTTTCTGAATCTTAGAAAACTGCTTTCTCTGGAGGTCTTCTGTCTCTAAGTTTTCTGATTGTGAAAACCAATCACTCTAGGTTTGCTGACTTGACCTAGACCCTAATAAAGACTTATGACCCTAGATTATACAATGTGGGTCATTTGAGAGTCCTAATAGTGAACCTAGCCCAAATCAACCCTAAATAAGGTGGGGTTCCAACAATCCATTATTCTCACAACATGGAAAGCGGTCAATAATAATGCAGTTGATAGGGGAAAATGGTATTCATAGCAAGAGTGGGTTAAACACATAAAGCAGCAGGAGATCCTTTACAAATTCAGAAAAGATCTAAAGGCAGGGAAGATCCCCGCTGACTCTATTGAACCCAGCAAATATTTTCCCAAGCCCTATCAATATTTTGAGAGGTAGAGGCTCAAGCAAGAAGAAATTTCTAAAGCTAAGGATGCCAAGTAAAAGGAGAAAGTGGTTGATTATAAAGTGCCTTTTGTCAAAGCTAAAATTAAATCTGGAAAAGGCATTTTCATCAAGGAGCCAGAAGAATCTTAGTTTTTTTTTCTTTTCTAAAATCTATTTAATTTTGTTTTATGAAATTTGTAACAAAACTAAAAGATATATTCTTTGAATAAATTTGAATGAAAAATTTGGTTGCACCTGGTGATATCTGTGTTATTATTATTGTGTTCCTTTTTATTTTGTTCAGCATTTTTCTTATACATCATAATTAATATATTTTGGTATTGTGGTGTATATCATTGAATTAGGGTTATGACTTCTCCAAATACGGGGAGATTTTTGGGAACAATGGACACAATGTACTTTATTTTAAGAATCCCTTTCAACTCAATGATATACATAAATATGTATTTGATGTATATTTTAGTTCATGCTTGCAGGTTTCCTATGTCATATTGATTTGATAGGTTGTCCAAGTTATATAGACATGTGGACTCTAAGAAGCTAACTAAAAAGTGAAGAAAAATTTCTAAGTACAAAAGCATCGAGTGAAGTCAGCAAAGTGCTGAGTTAAGACAGCACAGTCAACATCTAACAACTTACATTACAGAAAATTGGCTAAGTACAAAAGTGTTTACACACTTCAATTATGTCGACACCTTTGCAGAAGTTATTTTGAGACAAGTATATTATCTTGACACTTTGAAGTCTAAGTTAGCAGTGTCGAGACAAGTCAGCAAACTCGACACATTGAAGAATCAATATAGTAGTGTCGAGACAAGTCAGCTATCTCGACACCTTGAAGACTAAGTCAGCAGTGTCTAGACAATACAACTATCTCGACACATAGGATACTGAAGTGTAGACTTAAACAAGTGTCGACACCAATAGACTTGAGTGTCGAGACAATTCAACTGTCTCGACATAGTAAAGAATTAAAGCAAGTGTAAGGGTGTCGAAACCCAGTAGACAGTTGTATCGAGACAATTCAACTATCTCGACACAGTGCATATTTACAGATGTCAACACAGATGACAGTTGTGTTGAGATAAGTCAACTGTATCGACACTTTCAAGTTCACCCTGCAAATTCTTTTGAGTAAAATTGTGTCGAGACTGTAAAGATGTCTGGACACCTTCTAAGAACACTTAAGTAATTTAGTGTTGAAATACTTTGGACATCTCAACACTTATATTTCTAAAGTGTGTAGAGTCAACACAGAAGTGTCAGGATAAGTCAGAAATGTCACAACAGCTACAGTAACATGGTATCTCAATAGAAATATTTTAAAGGAGAATTTTAAGTATAATGTCACATGTTGATGTCATCAATCAAAATCCAGCAATCCACAAAGGCTATATATAGAGGGGTTGTCTTCACATAAGTAATTTTAAAACAGATCAAAAATTATCATTCTAATTTCTTCCAAGTCAAGGGATGATGATAATTCCAAGGAAGAGGAGGAAGACGAAATTCTTCAAGAAGATCTTTAGATCCTTTCATTAATTGATCATAAGATTCAAGTGGATCTGTTCTATAAATTCTTCAAGGAAATCAAGCCGATCATTAAGAAGTTTGTAGATCAAGAGAAGTATCTCTTCAGCTAGATTATTCATCAAGATTTAATTAAGTACAACTGAATTGAAGAATCTGATTTCATTTAGATAAGTCAGATTACAGTTTGGTTTTCTGATTATATTTACCTCTTAATCTTTGTAAGATCTCTGTGAGATCTGAGTGAGTAGGAGAGATAATCTCTTAGTTATAAGCCTAATTTAAAAGGATGAGGTAGGGTTCTTGAGGGACCTGAGGTAAGTGATTTGAGTTGGATCACTGAGGTGTAAGCCTATGTTATAAAGGCTGAGGTAGGGTTCTTGAGGGACCTGAGGTAAGAGATTGGGTTAATCTCTAAGGTAGGACCTCTTGGTCTGAGTGTTGGTATATTAACAGAAACTAATCCTGTAAGATCTTTGGATCTGAGATGAAGAGGAGGAGATATAACCTTATCTAGAACATTGCTAGTGAGAAAGAAGGGGGAAAGTGGATGTACCCTAGATAGGGGAACCACTATAAATTCTCTGTGTGTTGTGATTTGCTTGTTCTTGTGAAGTGTTCTAAGATTTGAATGTTGCAATGCCCCAAAACACAATTAAGGTCACACGGCCTGGGGCATGGGCGTGTCTAGGGACATGTTATGCTTTATGTTAGACTGGCTATATAAAGTGTGGCACACGGCTAGAAATACGGGTATGAACAATGCCGATGCGGGCATGTCAATTGGTGACACAGGCATGTCAAATACCCGTATCCTGCTTTGGTTATGCTAGGCAGTGCCGGCTGAAGTACACAGCCTAGAGCACGGGCATGTACTGGTCGACACGGCCATGTCAAAGTTGACACGGGCATGTTGGGGACCCGTGTCCCTTTCGGGATTTGTTAGTCCTGTGTCGATTGAGGGACACACACCTAAACTTGGGCGTGTACTGAGTGACACAGGCATGTCAGGATCTTTACGCGAGCGTGTCTAATCCCTTGTCCTGTTATGGTTTGAGTCGGTTGTGTGCCGCTTAAGGTACACGGTCTGTGACACGGGCGTGTCACAAGCTATGTCAGCCCAGGGAAGATGCTTTTCAGAGAAAATCTGAGCCGTTCGTTTCCTTTGATGAAGATCTAACGACCCTGGGTATTTCCTGAAGGGTTAAGTACGGGAATTGATGAGTTATTTGTCATTCAATCCATATCATTCTCTTTCTAAGATGAAGAGAGAGAGGAGAGCAAGGGAAGGAAGAAGAAGAGAAATCCAGTCGCTGGTGGTGCTATGGTGGTCCAAATTGCGTGCCGAGTCCAGATCTATAAAGTCAAGGCCGTTGCGGGGACTTTCATCTGTCTAGTTTTCTCCATGGCACCGAAACATCTTCGAAGGGTAACGATTTCCTTCTCTAACAAGTGAAGTCCTTCTTTCCTGCACATGCATGGAATCCTCAAACAAAAGGTGGAAATCGAAGTGATTCCCTTTGGATGTTTCGTTTCATCCCTTGTTATATTGCATTAGAACCGAAAGAAAGTAGTACGGTTAGGCATGCTGTGTGAAGCCCATCCGGACAAGTTGATCTTGATTGGTGATGCTTTGTTTGAAAGTCGGAGAAAACTCCGAGTAAATTTGTTGTTTGTATGGAATCCTTGGTGGATACCTGTAGCATAGTGCAATAAGAAGTACTGGAGTAAATCCAGGAAAAAGCTTAAGTGTTGGTACTTGGTATTAAACTCTTGTGGCCGTGAGTGCCATTCTGTATGAAGTTGAGCCGTTGGGCTGCAACTGTGGAATGCCTTTATGGAGAACGGGAAAGGTAAAGTTGTACCCACATCAGTCTAGGATTGAGTCTGATGAATTTGAGCAACGAGAAAGGTGGATCATACCCGCATTATAGTTGTCTAACCGTGGGTGCTTAAGGCCCTATTAGGATCATATAACGAGAGTCCTTAGCCTGCGCCCCGTAAGGAAGAGGAATGCTCATATTGAACTATCATGTCTGGGACCTCTGAACGGTAGTGGGACCCTGGTTTTCCGGTACACCAATAAAGTGACCTGAGTGTACAGAACGTCGGGCCGTCGTGCCGGCATTTGTGATATGTATTGACTTGTGCAGTTATGAACATCCTTGGTGGATTATTATACATATATGCTCTGTGAATGAAAAGCTTTGTAGGGAAGGAATTTCGCTTCCCCGTGCCAGGGGCAGGGTCGTTATAATTGGTCATCTGAATGCTAACCGTTGCCCTATTTTCTACCGCTTGGTGGATTGTCCTTTTGCAGTTAATGGAGGACCAAGCGAGAAATAGTAGGCTGAAGCCCTAGTTGCGCTGCTGGCCCTCAAAGGCTATGTTTTTTAATCTTGTTCATATGTGGCCGGTCTGTGCGGCGATGTTTGTAAACCACACTTTTGTTTAGATAAACTTGTAAGGCCATAAGGCTAAATACTTTGTGTATTTATATACATTCCTTTTTTCTTATTAGTGGACAATCTTTGTGATTCTTGAGTTCAAGTTTTCAACCATGAAGCTTTCGCTAGAATGCTCTGTGCTAGCGTTCGGTGGTCTTTGATATTATTTAGTAACTTCTCTGCCTGTTTGTGGAATATGGTGTGGGGCCCCGGCCGGACCCTCTATTATATTGCATGTGACGGGTAGAGGTGTTATTATTTGGTATCAGCATGTTGGTCTATCTCTTTCGAATTTATGGTCAAATTCTTTTGAGGGGTGGCGAGCACGTGTAAGTGCTGCCGTTATAACACATAAAATGAACTCAAGAATGTCCACTTAGGAATGAAAATACACTTGTTTGCTGAACCTGTGTGTTCCTTTTTGTATGTTTGCCATTTGGTTGGTCGCTAAATTGTGTTTCTACACATTTAGGTGACTAGAAGTGTTGCAGGCAAGTCAAAACCGCAACGTTCTGTTGAAAGTGCAACACCAGTTGAGGTGCCCACACCTCCTACATCTAACGAAACTGTACGTTTGATTACGGAGATAGTACTTGCTTTTATGAATTCTCAGTAGGATGGGCAGGCACGACCTGCAATGGTGCCAATGCATGCTGGGTTAAGGCAAGAACCGGTAGAAATTGTGGGTTATCCGCGGACAGCAGATCAATAATTTAAGCAGTTCATCAGCTTCAATCCTCCTATATTTACTGGGGCGGGTTCCCCATCCCAAGCGGAGGATTGGCTCGCAAGGATTAAGATTATCTTGACAGCTATCAGGGTTGAGAAGGAACAGAAAGTAACTTTAACCACTTTCCTACTTATGGGAGAGGCTCGACTGTGGTGGGATAAGGTGGAACTACATCACATGGAAGGCAGATAGTTGACAGAGGTCTCGATTGAAAAGTTCTCTCGGTTTTTCATAGCAAAGAATTTGCCGATGCAGCAGAGAAATGCAATGGAGTTGGAGTTCCAACGGTTGACTTAAGGAGAACATAGTGTGGACGACTACCTTCATGAGTTTATGCGTTTGGGACGGTATGCAGGTACTATATTCGCCGAAGAGGAGTGTAAGACTAGTCGGTTCTATGGGGGACTACGGGATGAGCTATGGTATCTGCTCTCGAGTTCTGTGAACCAGGGGTTTCAAGCATTGGCCTGTACATCTCGGTCTTTGGAGACGGACATGAAAAGAGGGCAGGGCAAGGGGAACTTGGTTGTTATAAAGCTGGAGTTCAAGCCACCGCATCCGGAGAAGTCTTGGTACCGAAAGAGATGTTGTAAGAAGTCCAAATCTGCTGGAAAAATCCTTTAGTGGTTGTTTCAGAGGCATCTTTTGGTTATGGTCCTCGCACTTGCTACACGTGTGGCAAGCCGGGACACTATGCTCGGGATTATCGAGTTGGCCCTCCAAAAGGTGAAAAGAAGACAGGTGCATCCTATGCCGAAAAAGTGAAGGTTGTGACGGAGTCTTCTGCATCGCAAGAGCATCCTCAAATTTATAATCTTGGACAACATGAGGCCATCAAATAGGCCGATGTCGTCATAGGTGCGAGTAGTTTATAGTTTTACTTTATTCTTTGTGCTGTGCTTGTTTTAATCTTAGTGTTATAGGTTTTGTCCTTATACGGGACTATTCGGCAAGAGCACTGTTCGATACAGCTGCATCACATTCGTTTCTGTCTGAAGATTTTGTCTTGCGAATGGGGGTGCCTATACAGACCAAGACAAACATAAAGGAGGTGTTAATACCTAACGGATGTTTGATGTGCGCGGATAAATCTTGTTGTGTTGAGGTAAAGATAGGAAGTCAGGATTTCAAGGTGGAAACATCAGTATTGCCGATATCATAGTTTGATATAATCTTTGGTATGGACTTGCTTTCAGAGCAGCATGCCTGTATAGATTGCACTTCAAAATAAGTTACACTGGGGCATAATACCGAACAAGAGAATAAGTTCAATGGTATGCGAGGGACGAGTAGGATATTGATAACTTCTCTCCAAGTCTTTAAGGCAGTTCGAAAGGGTGAAGAGTTATTCTTCACACTCGTAAATGCAGTGGAGCTGAAGGCCAGTGTGAGTGAGGTGCCGATTGTATCAGAATATTCTTATGTGTTTCCCAAAGACCTTCCGGGGTTACCTCCCCAAAGGGAAATCGACTTCTCTATCGAACTGGTGCCAAGTGCGAAACCTGTGGCCCGCTCGCCTTACCGGGTAGCGCCAAAGGAAATGGCGGAACTGAAGTTCAGTTGAAAGAATTGCTAGAGCAAGGCTATATACGCCCAAGCCATTCACCTTGGTGCGGGCGGGTTCTCTTTGTGAAAAAGAAGGACAGTAGCTTGCGTCTATGCATTTATTATAGAGAACTGAATAAGCTGACGGAAAAGAACAAATATCCGATTCCACGGATTGACGACTTGTTTGATCAGTTAGTTTGCTTGAATGTATACTCCAAGTTGGATTTGAAGTCAGGTTTTTATCAGTTGAGAGTCGTGAAAGTGGCATACCCAAAATAGCGTTTGGAACACACTATGGTCACTATGAGTTAACGGTAATGTCGTTTGGGCTGTCTAATGCGCCATCGGTATTTATGGACTTTATGCATAAGACGTTTAGGGAGTACTTGGACCTCTTTGTGATCGTCTTTATTGATGATATCCTCGTATACTCCCAATCCGAAGAAGATCATGCAAATCATTTGCGGATGGTGTTGCACACCCTGAGGAAGAACAAGCTCTACGCCAAGTTCTCTAAGTGTGAGTTTTGGCTGTCGTTAGTGGATTTCCTTGGCCATGTGGTTAGTGGAGAGGGCATTGTGGTGGATCCTTCCAAGATAGGGTCTATACGGGAGTGGCTTGTTCTCACTACAGTAGCAGAAGTCAGGAGTTTCCTTGGGCTTGCGTGCTACTATAGGCACTTCATAGAGAACTTCTCGAGGATATCCTTGCCTCTCACCACATTAACGAGGAAGGATCAGAAGTTCGTTAGGACGCCCGAGAGCGCACGAGCTTTCGAAGAGATAAAGTGTCATTTGACCACGGTGCCAATCTTGACTTCGTCATGTGGTCTGGAAGGCGTTGAGGTTTATATTGATGCGTCAGGGAGCAGCTTAGGCTGCGTTCTTCTATAATTCGGAAAGGTGATAGAATATGGCTCACTCCAATTGAAGATGCATGAACGAAATTACCCCATCCATGATTTGGACTTGGCGGCGGTGATATTTGCACTTAAACTGTGGCGTCATTACATATATGGCATGAAAGTGAATATATTCACGGACCATAAGATCCTGAAATATCTGTTGGACCAGAAGGATCTCAATATGCGACAGAGAAGGTGGATGGAGTTTCTTGGTGACTACACCTTCTAGATTCATTATTATCCCGATAAAGGTAATGTAGTCGCGGATGCCTTGAGTCATAGGACTCCAGCAAGGGAAAATTGGTTGCTAAGGCATGATGAAAGCCTAATTCGAGAACTGGAAGCGTTAGGTATTTCTTTTGTTGAAAATAATTTCACTGCAAATGCATGTTTAAACTGGACGGAGGTACAGTGTGACCTGGCGGATAGAGTTTGGCAAGCAACAACACTTGATGAAAGTCTACAATACTATGCAGCGGAAAGTGCAGATTTTCCGTTTTCGTTTAATGACGGCCTTTTTCGGAAGGACGGTCATTTGTGTGCCCCAGATAGGGGTAAACTTCGTGAAGAAATGATGTATGAAGCTCACTTCATAAAGTATTCGATTCACCCTGTGAGCACGAAGATGTATAAGGATCTGAAGAAAATTTGCTAGTGGCGTGGGATGAAGAAGGACATAGCGCACTATGTTGTTAAATGTCAAACCTGTGCCTTAGTAAAGGCTGAATGCCAAAAACTGGGAGGTTTTTTGAAGTCATTTCCTATCCCTGTGTCGAAATTTGATGATATTTCCATGGATTTCGTACATGGGTTGTCTAGATCACAGTATGGAACTGATGCAGTTTGGGTGATTGTGGACCGGTTAACTCAAGTGCCGCACTTCATCCCGAACCAGAAGGACTATCCAGTTGAAAAGTTGGAAAAGATTTATGTGGATACTATGTACGATTGCACGGTGTGTCTCGTATCATCGTTAGTGATCGAGATGGGCGTTTTACTTCGGGAGATTTGAGATTAGTCCACCAACTATTGGATATGAAATTACATTTCAGCACGACCTTTCATCCTCAGACCGATTGTCAGACCGAAAGGACCAACAGGATGTTGGATGATATGGTCCGAATGTGTGCGCTGGATTTCGGGAAGAGTTGGGAAGATCATCTCTTTATGATTGAGTTCGCCTACAACTATAGCTACCAAGCTAGTATTCAGATGGCGCCCTTTGAGGCTTTATACGGTAGGAAATGCCGTACACCTTTGGCTTGGGCGGAGACTGGCGAAACAAAGTCGTACAAGCGAAAGGAGATAGATGATGCCAACTAAATTTTATAGTTGATATGAGAAAGACTGTTGGTGGCTCAAGAAAGACTGGCTAAGTATTACAATGCCAAGAACTGAAATGTGAAATTTGTGGTGGGCGATTGGGTATACTTGAAGATTAAACCCTTTAAAGGCGTGTCCCAGATACGACGTCTGAAAAAGCTGAGCCAGAGGTATCTGGGACCATTTAAAGCGGTAGAGCGTGTTGGTGAAGCTGCCAATTAGTTAGAACTTTCGCTAGAGCTGAGCGGTTTACATGATTTGTTTCATGTCTTAGTGTTGTAGATAGCGGTGAAAGAGCCATCACAGGTGGTTGTTACAGATCAAGTATCAGTCAACAGTGGGATAAAGACGATGGTTAGGCCTATTCGGATCGAGGATACGACGGTTAAACAACTACAAAACAAAACTATCAGGATGGTCAAGGTCCGGTGGGACAACTGTGGCCGTGAGGAGTTGTCATCATAGCAGGAATAAACCATGCGTCTGAATATCCTGAGCTGTTTACGTGAGGCTATTGTAACCTTATGATTTGAACAAAGAGAATATTTTGTAAAATATTTTGTTTGCTGCGAACTGCGTGCGTTAGCAATTTCGGGACAAAATTCTCTTAAGGGGGAGAGTTGTAATGCACCAAAACCCAATTAAGGTCACACGGCCTGGGACACAGGCGTGTCCAGGGCCGTGTCCTGCTCTGTGTTAGCCTGGCTATGTGAAGTGTGGATCAAGGTTGGAAACATAGGTATGAACAATGCCGACACGGGCGTGTCGATTGGTGACATGGGCATTTCAAATACCTGTGTCCTGCTCTGGTTGTGCCGAGCGGTGCCGACTGAAATACATGGCCCGGAGCCGTCGACACGACCTTGTCAAAGTTAACACGGGCGTGTTGGGACCCGTATCCCTTTTGGGATTTGTTGGTCCTATGTTGATTGAGGGACACAACCCTCAATACGGGCGTGTAGTGAGTGACTCAAGCGTGCCAGGAGCTTTACACGGGCGTGCCTAAGCCCATGCCATAGTCTGGTTTGAGTCACTTGTGTGCCTCTTAAGGTACACGGCCTGTGATATGGGCATGTCACAAGCCTTGTCAGCCTACAGAAGATTCTTTTCAGAGCAAATTTGAGTCATTCGTTTCCTTTGATGAAGATTTAATAGCCCTTGGTATTTCTTGAAGGGTTAAGTGCGGCAATTTATGAGTTATTTCTCATTCAATCCAAATCATTCTCTTTCTAAGAAGAAGAGAGAGAGGAGAGCAAGGGAAAGGAAAAGACAAATCCGGTCATCGGTGGTGCTACGGTGGTCAAAATCACGAGCCGAGTCCAGATCTGCGAAGGCAATGCCATTGCGGGGACTTTCATCTGTCTAGTTTTCTCCATGGCACCGAAATGTCTTCCAAGGGTAACGATTTCCTTCTTAGACAAGTGAAGTTCTTCTTTCCTACATATGCATGGAATCCTCCACCAAAAGGTGGAAATCGAAGTGATTCATTTGGGATGTTGTGTTTCATCCCTTGTTATATTACATTAGAACCAGAAGTAAGTAGTACAGTTAGGCATGCTATGTGAAGCCCATCCAGAAGAGTTGGTCTAGATTGGTGATGCTTTGTTTGAAAATCGGATAAAACTCTGAGTAAATTGGTTGTTTGTATGGAATCCTTGTTGGATACCTATAGAATGGTGCAATAGGAAGTACTGGAGGAAATCCAAGAAAAAGCTTTGAGAGTTGGTACTTGGTGTGAAACTCTTATGGTCGTGAGTGCCATTCTGTATGAAGTTGAGCCATTGGGCTGCAACTGTGGAATGCCTTTGTGGCAAATGGAAAAGGTGAAGCCGTACCCGCGTTAGTCTAGGCTTGAGTCTGATGAATTTGAGCAACGGGAAAGGTGGATCTGTACCCGCGTTATGGTTTTCTAACCGTCGGTTCTTATGGACCTGTTAGGATCACATAGCGAGAGCCCATGGCCTGCGCGCTGTAAGGACTAGGAATGCTCATATTGAACTGTCATGTCTGGGACCTCTGAACAGTGGTGGGATCCTGGTTTTCCGGTACACCAATAATGTGCCCTGAGTGCACGGAACGTCAGGCCGTCGTGCCAATGTTTGTGATATGTATTGACTTGTGCGGTTATGCACATCCTTGGTGGATTGTTATACATATATGCTGTGTGAATAAAATGCTTTGCAGGGAAGGAATTCCGCTGCCCCGTGCCAAATACAGGGTCATTATAATTGGTCAGCTGATTGTTGACTGTTGCCCTATTTGCCACCACATTGTGGATTGTCCTTTTACAGGTAATGGAGGACTAGGCAGAAAATAGCGGGCTGAAGCCCTGGTTGCACTCCTGGCCCTCAAATGCTATGTTTTGTTTACTCTTGTTCTTGTGTGGCTGGCCTGCACGCCGATATTTGTAAACCACACTTTTGTTAAGAGAAACTTGTAAGGCCATAAGGCTAAATACTTTGTGTATTTATATACATTCCTATTTTCTTATTAGTGGACAATCTTTGTGATTCTTGAGTTAAAGTTTTCAACGATGAAGCTTCCGCTAGAATGCCCTGGCCGGACCCTCTACTATATTGCATGTTATGGGTAGAGGTGTTACAAATGTGCTGTGTTCTGTGGTTTAATTGTGTTGAGTTATTGTGAAGCTTATTTCTCAAAACATTATCTACTGAACATATTATCATCAGAACAGTTAATATAAGTGACAAAGAATTTTAAAAGACACCTTTTCATCCCCCTCTTGGTGATTATCTACCCATAAGATTATCTTTTAGTACTTATAAAACCCTATTCATCCTTCTTCCCCAAAAGGGTCTGATCGAGAGGGTCGTGAGAGAGGCGGTGAGTTTTTCATCATGAACCTTCCGACAGCCGTTTTGGGAGCTCCGATGGATGAAATCTTCATCGGAGCATAGATCCGGAAATCTCTCGCCGAGATCTATATGTTGGTGGTAGGTATTTTGTTTTTGTGTACTTTTGGCATTGAGGTGTGTGGACCTAAACTTTCATTTTTTCGAAATATCTCCAGATTTTGTTGCCGCATTTTCTTTTTCGGCTGATCTACATCGTAGATTATTCAAAAGGTTGAGATAAGGAGGTTTAAGGCATGTGGTGGTTCATCCCCTATGACTTGCTCTTTCATCCGTATTATCTCTTTTTATTTCCTGCATAGAACTAAGGAGTAGGGCATGGGTTAGTGCTTGTTTAATCTGCGTAGTGTAGGAATCAGTCCAATTCTAAATCGTCAAGTGATGCCTTGGTGTCAAGCGAATTTAGTGTAGGCATCGAGTGAAGCCTTGGCGTTGAGTGAATTCCTTGTCGGTGTCAAGTGAAGCCTTGACGTCAAGTGAATTTAGTGTAGGCATTGAGTGATGCCTTGGCATCGAGTGAATTTAGTATAGGCATCGAGTGATGCCTTGGCGTCAAGTGAATTCAGTGTAGGAATCGAGTGATGCCTTAGCATCGAGTAAATTCAGCATAGGCCTCGAGTGATTCTTTGGCATTGAGTGAATTCAATGCAGGCATCGAGTGATGCCTTAGTGTCGAGTGAATTCAGTGTAGGCATCGAGTGAATTCAGTGTAGGCATCGAGTGATGTCGTAGCGCTGTGTGACTTAAGTGTAGGCATCGAGTGAAGCCTAGGCGTCGAGTGAATTTAGTGTAGGCATCGAGTGATGACTTGGCATCAAGTGAATCCAGAGAAGGCATCGAGTGGCTACAGTGTTGGCGTCGAGTGATGCCTTGTAGTCGAGTGATTTCAGAAAGGCGTCGAGTTGCAATAATGTTGTTGTTGAGTGATGCCTTATCGTCGAGTGAAGTAGAAAGGAATCAAATGGCTATAATGTAGGTGTCGAGTGATGCCTTGTCGTAAAGTGATACCTTGTCGTCGAGTGAAGCAGAAAGTCGTCAAGTGGTTACTGTGTAGGCATTGAGTGGCTATAATGTTTGCATCGAGTGATGTCTTGGCGTCGAGTGAAGCAGAAAGGCATCGAGTGGCTACAGTGTTGGCGTCGAGTGATTTCAAAGTTGGCATTAAGTGAATTTAGTGTATGTGTCAAGTGTCCTCCAATTATCTATTCCAATTTGTCGAGTGTCTCTAAATCTGTTGAATCAAAATCATCAAGTCGGACCTTATTCGTCAAGATAAATTTGTCAAGTAATCTTCCAATTCGTTGAGTATTGTCGTTGGATTTGTGTGGACATATAAAATTTTCGTTGAATTTCCTACCAATTCATCGAGTGAATAGTAAATCGTCGAGTATACCTGAGGAAACTTTTGGTTTTCTTCCCATTGCATCATCGTGGAAATCTGATACTAAGCCTTGGGTTTCGTTACATTTATTATATATTTTGTAATTATTTGTGGCCTTTGGTTGGAAGTGGATAAAGGAGCACCACCTCAGTGCCGGTTTGTGAATCATTACACCTAGGAGGTTTACTTTTCTTATGGACTGCTGGGTCATGTTGATAGATGGCCACCGCTACAATGCCTTTTTGGATGTTTGGTCTGATGGGTCATGTTGGACATGTGGCCACTCCCTCAGTACAATGTTTTTTTACTAGTGTTAATGATTCTCGCTTTAAAATTGATCCAGTGTTTTCTTATATATATACATATCTTTACATGCATACTCTTTCAAATGTTAATGAAGTATGCTCTAAAGTGCACTTGGTGCAACTTCACATATTTAAACTTCTTTGAACTCTTCAATGCTTACTATTTTATGATTTAGATGTTGTGGTTTGACAGCTATTCTGTCTTGGGTTAGTAACCCTTTGAATTCTCATGCCTATTTACTTTTGGTCTTTTACTTCTACTTGTTCATTCTTGCTGAGTCATTCTTCCTTTTTAATGACTCAGGATCAGAGCAGTAGCCGTCTGAGCTGCTAGAGTTGGTGGTTCTTGGCGTGGGCTTTAGTAGCTGTGGTTTTCCTCCCTCCCCTTTGTGAGGTAGTTTTGTTGTCCTTAATTTGGTTCCGACATGCATATTGTTCTGTGGGTTCGTGTCAGGTTGTTGATGCCAATAGTGAGTTATTGCAGATTTTAGACTATTTGCTAGTTATTATGTTTCTATTGGTTTGTCTTACCAACTTGCTCTATGAGAAGGATTTATGCTAGGTTGCATGTTAGTTATTTTCAAAGTATAAAAAGATTAAAATTCTTTTCTCATACTCATGACATTATTTTAAATAAAATGTCACTTTATTTTAACAAATGTAAAAGCTCTTTTAGTACTTTTTTTAATTCTATAGGAATGCATATCATGAATTGTTCTAATGGATTTTCATACTCATATAAGATAATAAATGAACTAAATAAAGTATTTTTCGCTGTGTATTTGTATATTTTACCCGTGAACTAGTTGATCCACTAAGCCAAGGGATACAACCATCAAAACTTAAACTCAAACTATATTTTTTCATAACAAACTTGAGGATTTCATGAAAAGTATTAAGAGTAGGTTCTTGCATGAGGGTCTGGAGTTGTCCCTATTGGGTTTTATTTGCTATACGCCACAACACTTATACGCAACGAAATTAGGAACAAGAAAACCCAAAAGGAATTTAGATATAGTAATGAAAATTTATCAAGAAGTAACATAGCTATAAATAAATTAAACCTTTGCGGGATTGAGTCGATACTCAACCAAGGTGCTCCGAAGAAATCCAATGAATGCTAACGGCCAGAGTTTCGAACGTAGAATAATGTACACGTCTCTACGAATATACACACGAGCACGAAAAAAAATTAGAATCTTATCACATAAGATCTAGGTTGGAAAAAGGTTTGCCCTTAACGTCACTACAGGATACTAGATCCGTTAAAGGAGAGGCTTCGGTGACGAAGACGATGCTTAGGAAATGATTTCCGGCGAAGTAGTAGAATGGCGAACATTCGGATACAAGAAGCAGCGATCGTGACATAGCGGAACAGTTCCGTCGAGAAGAAGGATCGCCTCGCTCGATTAGGTCAAAACAAAACAGTAAGTCATTTAGTTTACTATACATATCGTATATAAATAGTACCGAACCAGCCAATACCCGTAGATCATGCCGAATCAGACCTAAATGAAACAAACAAGAGGATATATAATTTGTCGAGTATATACATCGATATTTGACGAATCAACAACCATTTGTCGAAATAATACGAGCATGCTCGATGAATCGAGACAGAGCAAACCGTCAATGTACAAAGGCGATATTTGACGAATCGATGATACTCGACGAATCGACGATATTCGACGAACCAGTCTAATTCATTGAAACTATCATGATGATACTCGACGAACCTAAGATAGATTTGATGAGTCTATCATGCTGAGATTCGATGAATTCCAACTCATTCGTTGAAACCTTAAGTGATACTCGATGGTTTCCCTTAAAGTCTTTCGACCATTTATGTGATGACCCATATTCACAATATAGGTCCCGAAATGAAAATCCTCCACATCTAGAACATAAGAGGCTTGGTCCTTAAATCATATAATATATAAGCAAGGCCAACACAAACCTTTCCAGCTTCTCCAATTCTCTTATGTGCGACCCCATACGCTCATATTGCGTTGGCAGTGTGATTACATGTTTGATGACTTCTAGATCACCATGGTAACATCTATAGTCCCCTACACGGTGTGGAATCACAACACTTATTTTCTCCCGCTCTGATATATATTATTTAATGTTGAGAAAATATGGGTTGTGGCAGTTGGTATCAGAGGGAGGTTTGTTTGACAAGTTGGTCAAACGACTATCTATGGTAATGTTTTAGTTGTCTTGTCTCATTACATACACACACAGATGTGTCATCAGTACGTCTTGGCTGAAGCATGAACACTATACTCATAACCATGACAAGAAGTATACATGGCATATTATGTAGTATGGGATGCATAGTATGTGTTTATATATGGATCCTCATTGGAAAAAACTTGTGATTGATATGTAGTATGGGATACATAACAATCATCACATGGATGCCCATTAGATTTTATTTTTTTTACATGCAATATTATGTAGTATGAGATGCATAATATTTCATGTGTACGTTGCTCATGACATGCATTAAGGCCTTTTTAGAATGCATATCACTACATGCATAACATAACATAGCACTAGCACACATGGCAAGTTAAGATCTACACGATGACACTCATACACACATGATTTAAAATGAAGATTTAAGCATTCATGCATTCATATCGTATGTTTAGGAGTCAGTGGGATGATGGTTCATCATCTTAAGTTAATACATAACATCACTTATGAAAATCCCAGAGCAAGGTAGTAGCAAGAGCAAGTATCTATACATGTATGGTCTGACTAAGTTGAGTAGTTCTAGAATTAAGCTAGGTTTTGATGCGTTGTTCATTGTACTATTAGAAATGCCGCCTAAGTGTATTTTGATGAGGTCAACGGCCTAGTCTAAGGGTGAGTCGTTGGGTACACAGAGTGAGGCTGTGATTGAAGGGTTACGATAGAGCAATGAGGCCCTGTCAAGGTAGATGGTTGCAATGCAATCACAAATTTAGGCATTGTTGATTGCCGTCTCAGGGCAGCAGCCTGTGGTGCAGAACCCTATAGTGGGATAGTCTGTACATGTTCCTCCTGCTCCTCTGGTGCCACCAGTTCTACTACAACCGAAGATGAATTTTATTTTGCACTTCCAGTGATTAGGACCTCCTACCTACGACGGAAGATCCGATTTCATTGCTCTAGATGATTGGATCAATGCTATCAAAGAGATGTTTCCGTATTCAGGGATCTCTGTGGACCAAAAGGTGATGGTTGTCGCTTACTAGCTTAAGGTCCTTACTAGGAGCTCAAGAAGTTTCTGTCATCGGTCGAGCAAGATCGACTGATGAACAACTTTTTACACTTGAAGTAAAGACAACTCACAGTTACTGAGTATAAGGTATAGTTCATTAAGCTGAGAAGGTTTGCTCCAGATTTAGTAGCCTCTAAGGCAGGTAGGGTGAAGCGATTCCTGGTAGGATGATGGAGACGACGACCCTCAACATATTGAAGATGGTGACGACGCGCTTACAGAAGAACTTTCTCCGCCTTCAAATAATGATTTGCGGCGCCATGATGACCATGTGGAGCGTAGCCATAATATCCGCCCGGGGTGAAAACCAATTTATTAATAATTATTAATAATTTATTAATAATTATTAATAATTATTAAGTCATTTTTATGTTTGTTTTAATTTTCATTTCATGTGTAATGATGGGTTCTTATAACCATCATGTGTTGTTTTAATTAATTCATTTCATGTGCTATGATGGATGCATATAACCATCATATTTTCAATTTGAATTTTTAATTTTGAATTTTGAATGGAGGGAGATTGAGTGGTGTAGGCTATATATAGCCATGTTATGAAAGATTGATTAGAGAGAAGAAGGATAAGAAAATAATCCCCCTAAAGATCTTTTGAGATCCTACTTCCCCCTTGACAAAATTCGGCCACCCCTCTTTCCCCCTCTTCCTTGGAAAATTTCGGCCACCCTCCTCCCTCTCCTCCTTGTGGAATTCGGCCACAAGACTACTCCCCTCTTTCCCTCCTCTTTTCTCCCCTTAACAACCCTCTCCTACTCCATCATCCTCTCCCAAAACCGACCTCCAACAAAGCAACCATTCAAACCATCTCCTTGAAGAAATCGTCCAAGGCAAAGATTTCCTTTGTGGATTCCAACTCCGGCGTGACACGACGAAGGCGGACAAGTTTCTCTCCAACCGGCGTGACTCCGGCGGAGCCGTTGAAGAACGATCCAAGTATAGAAATCAGAATCATCCATTCTGATAGGGTAACGAATCCTTTCTACCGGTTGTGTATTTCTCTTCCTAGATTAATTCCTGTGGTGGTAGATTCTTAACGTTGAATTTTGATAACATTAATTCATCGTGGTTTTTCTTTGATCGGTTTGTGTTCATCCTTATTTTATTTAAGTTCGAAAGGGTGTGGCGAACCTTCGTTTTCTTTTGTTGGGAGAGATTTACCTTTTCCTAATCATATTTTATTTGGTAGATTTCTTTTGGAACAACACCGCTCGTTCGGACCGGGTAGGTCCTTTTAGCCGCAAAGAATAGTGGTCTATCGCCTCTATTTGATCATAATCGATTTGGATACCCGTACTCAAGCATATAATTGATAGAATTAATTAGCATAGTGCTGCGTAGAGCGATTGTACGAATATAAGATTTGGATTGTGGAGAGGTATTCGTGCTAGTCCGTAGATCTATTCGTTGTCAAACGTGCAAGCCTACAACAATTTGGTATCAGAGGAAAGTTCACGTCAATTTTCTTAATTGGCACCCTCCCCCTTTTATTATTTTCACCGTCACGCATTTGCACGCTTTATTGCACAACATATAAATCAATTTTTAAATTTTTGGTCTGCAAATAGCGGCCTAAAATTTTCAAATTTTCTCAAAATTCAAAAAAAATAAAATTCTATAAATTCTCCATCATTTTCTTAGAAAGAAAACAAAAAAAATCATTTTTATTAAGTCATTATTTTTATTAAGTTGTTTTAAAACTTAATTGTTGGTCTGCAAATAGCGGACTAAATTTTTATTTTTTAGCAAACAAATCAAATTTTTTTAATAATATTCATATTACTTCCAGCAAGAAAATAAAAAAATATACATTTGTTATTTTAAGTAACTAGCCTGAACAATTACATCTTTGAAAATTTAATAGAGTCAGGTTAATTAGTCATTGCATGTGCACCAGTTCCGGGTGAGTTTTTCTCTCCGGTTCTCACTAAAATGGCATGTGACGTATATGCTGACCCGTTAGACTATTCATATGCTAAGGGTATGGCTAAACACACCCCTAGGGCACACCACATTTATCCTACTTATGACGGTTTATGATGTCCCCAAAATTTTAGAGATTGGCTTAAGAGATTAGAGCATTATTTTAATAGCCACTTATGGGATGACCACAAAAAGGTTAACTTTGCCCGAGAGCGATTAGTAGGTCAAGCCCAGTTATTTTGGTTAAACGAAGAGCATCGTGTTGGTAGCTGTCGTTACGCTTGGCCGCACATGCGTAGCCTACTCTCGGATCAATTTGATC
Organism: Platanthera zijinensis; assembly: GCA_039513925.1. Lineage (NCBI taxonomy): Eukaryota > Viridiplantae > Streptophyta > Magnoliopsida > Asparagales > Orchidaceae > Platanthera > Platanthera zijinensis. The sequence continues at coordinate 86,863,143 of CM077086.1, forward strand.
CGGCCTACCTTCACCCTGCTAACACCAAGCCTATGAGTGTGTATAGTTTTGGCACTAGATCCATACTTGCCGGTAGGAATGATTATAAAACAAATGCCCAGACCAAGTGACAGATAACAAATGATTTGACTAACCTTAAACAAGGGAACAAGTCGGTCTCGGATTATATGCGTCTTTTTAAGGATATGATGGTTAGAAGTGGTGTGAAGGAGTTGCCAGAGATCACCCTTTCTAGGTTTCGTAAGGGGTTAAACCCCTACATCCATGGTAAATTACTGCGTTATTTTCACACTAATCTAGACACCACTTTTATTACGGTGGTAGAAATTAAGAAGCACTACGTTCCTAGGAATTATGCTCACTCATGTCAGACTGGAAAGGCTGTATTAAGACCACCCCCCATTAGGGAAACCTCTCCTAATAGGTTTTTTTGCTGTGGACTCGATAGATGTAACCACTAGTGTTATGCCTCTGTTTGCCTCGAAATATAAGCCCCTGGAGATAGTGACTGATACCCCTGAAGATGCTGATGTTGATATACTATCTCTGGATTTGAGGATGACCCCGTAGGTGAGAGTATTCTGACATGTTCATTAGTGCCCGATGATTCTGATGCGTCTGAGTCTGAGGAAATCCCTAGTGATCTAGAAGATGATGTTTGGGATGATGATGATAGTCTGATCTATGAGAGTAGTATATTGCCTATTACTAGCCCTACAAGCATTGTGACTGATCACCCTAGTATTGAGAGCCTTCTCCAAACTACAATCCAAGTCGTGTTAGAGCCTACGATTACACCTATTGAGAATATACCTGAGTTATCTGAGGAGCATGTGAGTGAGAATTTCAATATTATTATTGATGACCCAGACAAAAAGGATGTTCCAACTGATTGGGAAGACTCACCTTATGTGAGAAGTTTATGTTTGGATGATTTTAGCGCTATGAACCCGAACGATAATTCTTTATTGTTAACTCAATTATCTGAAGTTCACTCTCAGTTAGAATTTACGTCGGGTTCGATTTTGCCCATTTCTGAGGCCTTTACTGATTCTGAAGTGGATGATATGTCTAATGTGTTGGAAGAATTTCAATGTGAGAGAGTTATACTTTTGGAAGACTTTATTGAAGTAGGCCCGAATGAGCGTCCCCTGATGTTGACTCCGTTACATGAAATTGAATATGATTTTAAATCTCACCCAGTTTTAGTTTTAACGACTCTCCCACCTGATCCGTTAACTCGTTTAGTGGACCCTTTAGGACACGAGTTTGGTATGTTTGATCTGAGTCATTTTATTTTGCCAACCCTACAGGCCCCTTCTTTGGACATGTCTCGTCGTACAAGTTTTAGTGCGTTCACGGAATTTGTGTTTGGCCACGATATCATTTTTGATAGCTCTGTATCCTCCCAAATTTCTAAGAATAACCAAATATCTTAGTATACGTTAGTGATGTTGCCGTCTATTGTGCCACCTGATTTCATTTCGTTGGTACCACCTGATCTCGTATTGTTGGTGCCACCTGATGTAGTTTCGTTGGTGCCACCTTATTTAGTTCCGTTGGTGCCACCTTATTTAGTTCTGTTACCTCCACCGAATATATTAAATAAGCTTGCACAAGTTTATGATCATCATGATCACATTGTATATAAGCACATTAGTGAAACGCTAGCCATACAAATTATATCTTATCAAATTCATGCTAGCTTACATAAAAGAGCGTCTCACTATATGATTTGAGATTTAGTTGTGGTGTGTCTCGTCCCTAAACGGTTGCCTTCGGGCACTATAGAAAGTTGGCGAGTTGACGAACTAGACCTTTTTCAGATATTAATGAAATTAGGAGAATACGCATATCATTTGAAGTTATCCACTGATTGGGGTATTACCCCTATTTTAATGTTTCTAATTTAATGCTATATGTTTCTCCACCACTTGAATTATCTGCCTGTCCGTTTGGGTCCACTTTGTTTTCTTATGGTTTGGGTAGTTAGTTTGTGCCTAGATCACTCTCTTTATCAGTCTTCACTTGAGGTACGTTGGTTGTTGATGTAGAAACTTGTTATCCTTTATTGCCTAATGCTTTTCTGAGGTTCCTTAGGACCACCTTTTTGCATGACAGGATACTCCAGGTTGAAGTGCTCTCTTCTCCAAGTTGTGCTGTTTGCCGTTACGTTGTTCTTTGGGATGATGCTCTCGTGCACCGGTACTTTCAGACCAACTCATCGGTGATGAGTACCTTTGAGCGGGGGAGGATTGATGGAGACGACGACCCTCGACATAGTTAAGACGGTGACGGCGCGCTTACAGAAGAACTTTCTCTGCCTTCAAATAAAGATTTGCGGCGCTGTGATGACCAAGTGGAGCGCCGCCATAATATCCGCCCGGGGAGGAAACCAATTTATTAATAATTACTAATAATTTATTAATAATTAGTAATAATTATTAAGTCCTTTTTATGTTTGCTTTAATTTTTATTTCATGTGTAATGATGGGTGCTTATAACCATCATGTATTGTTTTAATTATTTTATTTCATGTGCTATGATGGATGCATATAACAATCATATTTTCAATTTAAATTTTGAATTTTGAATTTTTAATTTTGAATGGAGGGAGATTGAGTGGTGTAGGCTATATATAGCCATGTTATGAAAGATTGATTAGAGAGAAGAAGAATATGAAAATAATCCCCCTAAAGATCTTTTGAGATCCTCCTTCCCCCTTGGAAAAATTCGGGCACCCCTCTTTCCCCCTCTTCCTTGGCAATTTTGGCCACCCTCCTCCCTCTCATCCATGTGGAATTCGGCCACAAGACACCTCCCCTCTTTCCCTCAAATTTTCTCCCCTTAACAACCCTCTCCTACTCCATCATCCTCTCCGAAAACCGACCTCCAACAAAGCAACCATTCAACCCATCTCCTTGAAGAAATCGACTAAGGCAAAGATTTCCTTTGGTATTCCAACTCCGGTGTGACGCGACGAAGGCGGACAAGTTTCTCTCCAACCGGCGTGACTCTGGCGGAGCTGTTGAAGAACGATCCAAGTAGAGAAATCGGAATCATCCATTTCGATAGGGGAACGAATCCTTTCTATCGATTGTGTATTTCTCTTCCTAGATTAATTCCTATGGTTGTAGATTCTTAGTGTTGAATTTTTATAGAATTAATTCTTCGTGATTTTTCTTCGATCGGTTTGTGTTCATCCTTATTTGATTTAAGTTTGAAAGGGTTTGGAGAACCTTCAATTTTTTTTTGGGAGAGGTCTACCTTTTCCAAATCATATTTTATTTGGTAGATCTCTTTTGGTACAACACCGCTCGTTCGGACCGTCTAGGTCGTTTTTGCCGGAAAGAATAGTGGCCTATAGCCTCTATTCGATCCTAATCGGTTTGGCTACCCGTACGCAAGCATATAATTTATACAATTAATTAACGTGGTGCCGCATAGAGCGATTGTGCGAATATATGATTTGGATTGTGGAGAGGTATTTGTGCTAGTCCGTAGATCTATTCGTTGTCAAACGTGCAAGCCTGCATCAGAGGACATTGTAGTGATATTTAGCAGTTGGCTAGCGCGTACAGATAAGATACTTATGCTGAAGAAGTAGAAGCTGCTCTAAAAGTCGAGGTTATTGACAATGTAAGGAATCGTGGGATGCAAAAAAGTAAGGACAAGAGAAAGTCTGATGACAGTAGAAGCTCTCGGGCATTTGGCCCTTCTTCAAAAAAAAGGAAGCAAATAAGCGTGTAGTGTCTGTGGTCAGACATTCCATCCCTTCGAGAAGTGTTTCAAGAGGCTGGGAGCGCAAAAACAGTAGTAAGTGCTTGAAATTCAGATCACACCCAAGGGAGACCTGGTATGCGCCTTATGTAATAAGAACGGGCACGATATTACTCATTGCTGGTCAAAGGAAAAGGTCTGCTTGCAGTGTGGGCAGAAAGGGCATTTGAATTCTAGGTGCCCAAAGTGTCTGCCCCCGCTGCATCCAGTTCCACTTCAAGCCTTGCCGCCGCCGCAACATCTGGATAAAGGGAAGGGTAAGTTGAATGTGGTTACCATGGAAGAAGCGCAGACATCCACCCAAGTGATCTCAGGGGAGTTTAAGATAAAGAACTGTTAGGCGTGCGTCCTTTTTGATTCTGATGTTACCCACTCGTTCGTGGCTAGGACTTTTGTAGAATATCATCATCTAAGTCTCGATCATGTTGGCGATTCTTTTTGCGTTAAGTTTCTCTCTGGGTATTCGGTGGTGTCGGACCAGGGAATCTAGAGTTGTCCTATCCTTTTGGGTGACTTCTTAGCTTTTATCGATCTGAAGGTGCTAGACCTGAAGGACTTCGATGTGATTTTAGGTATGGATTGGTTGTCCTGATATGATGATGTTATCCAATGCAAGGTAAAGTATTTGGACTTTTAGACGTACAACGACCACCCCATGAGTGAGTATGGTTTTTCACGCCAGGATTCCCCAATTATTTCTATGGTAAGTGCTTGAAAACTCTTAAATTCCAGTTGTTTTGCTTACCTGGTTTCTATTTTGGAAATATTTAGTAGTTTTCCCCACATCGAGGATATTTCTGTGGTGCAAGAGTTCCCCGATGTTTTCCCAGTTAATCTTCCTAGTCTTCCGCCCGAGAAAGATGTGGAATTTGTTATTGATCTTGTTGGGTCCATTGCTCACAATGTCCTAGATTTGAAGAAGTGAAATATGTCAATAAGCATACACATTGGTATATTTAATACATGTTCAAGTACATACATGCAGGTTGTCCTAGTAACAATGATGGGACAAGTAGCCTAAGTGGCTTAGTCAGGTAATCACTCACCTAAGGTGTGGATAGACAAAAATCTGTCTAAGTGCACATGTGTTGAGTGAAGACTACTCAATCAACGCCAGATGACTTATAGCGCTGAGTGGATCCAATATAGTCAAAGCCAAAGTAATGGCAGGCTGGAAAAGTGACTAAGTCCACACGCGTTGGGTGAAGTTAATCACTCAATGCCATACATCAAAAGGCTGTGAGACAGGCTAATGCTGTAATAGCCTAAGTAGAAATGAGCAGAAAAGTGACTAAGTCAACAAGAGTTGAGTATAGCTCACTCACTCAATGCCATCACTTCATAATCGTTGAGTATAGCCCAGTCAGTCAATGCCACAGGAAAACTGTGAATATTTACCAAGTCCACAGGCGTTGAGTGAGGCAAGCAAACTCAACGCCATGTGATAATGCATTGACTAATTCTCAAAGGGAGTGCTCTTTTTTTAGACACAGAAATTTGGCTACGTACAAATGCATTGAGTATAGCTCACTCAGTCAATGCCAGATAACAGAAGTGTCTGTTAAGTAGTTTGGCGTTTAGTGGAGCTTACTTACTCAATGCCAAGCAGCAGTAAATCTGGCCAAGGCAAAAAATGTTGAGTTAGGCATGCTCATTCAACGCTCTCAGCGCTTAAGATGCTACAGACCAAAAAAATTGGCTAAGACAAAAAGCATTGAGTGAGGCGTGCTCACTCAACGCTCTCAACGCTAAGCATACAGAAGCGACCGAAGAATATGCTAATGAAAAAAATGTTGAGTGGGGCTTTCTCACTCAACGCTATCAACGCCTAGATAGACAGAATTTTGTCTAATTATTTGGGCGCTGAGTGAGGCTTGCTCACTCAACGCTTATTATACTGATGCTCGATTTTGGCTAAGTCCACAGGTGCTGATGTTAGCAAAATCGACAAAGTCAACTGATTTCAAATCAAGTACGAAGAAGCTACAAAACACGACAAACTCTGTCGAGAAGCTACTATACATCTTCTTTCGTTAAAGCAAGGTGCAGATGGAAGCTGCAGGTAGGGCCCACTGATCTTTAAGAGTCATTGATCGGCTAACTATATTAGGAAGAGTGAGCCAAGACACAAGACAACTTTTAGGGCATTATCAATTTCAAAAGGTGGCAGGCGGACTTCATCTCTCTCGCCATTATCGCCTAGAAAGAGTTGAAGTCTAACTGCCATAATGAAAAGTTCAGTGAGTTGTTGCTTCTTCATTTGCTACAACATAATCAGAAAGGTTTCTGATAGAGGAAGAAAGTAGAACAATCATTATCCAGTGGGCTCAATTGGCTGATTGAAGAACACAAGTTCACCTTCTTCTTTAGAAAAATCAGAATCTTCATTTTGAGTTTCTTCCTGCAAAATTTCTACCTGCTGCTGCGAAGCAAGATAGTGTTGAGATAACTTAGCCCTAGATTTTGACACAGAGAAATTTCCCTGTGTTAAAACATTCAAATACTTATCTTTCTGTAGGATCCAACTGGATCTGAGTTGTAGGGCCACTGGCCTGAGGAAAGGCAATATTACCTGAGTAGTAGAAGAGTGAACCTCTCTTATTTGTAGGATCCAATTAGATCTAAGTTGTAGGGCCACTGGCCTGAGGTAGGGCAATATTGCCTGAGCAGTAGGAGAGTGAACCTCTCTAAGTTGTAGTATCCAACTGGATCTCAGGTAGGGCAATTTTCCTGAGCAGTAAGAGAGTGTAACTCTCTAAGGTAGGATCCTTAGTGGATCTAAGGTAGGGATGTCCTCCTAGCCTGAGTGTAAGTCCCTTGTCCTGAGGTAGGTGATCAACTGATAAGTGAGATGTAGGACCTTGTGGCTGAGTTGTAGGTCTTGGAGGAGACTGAGAGATCTTGAGGGATCTGAGGTGTATGCTCCTTAGAGAAGTGTTTTGGAGATGTGCCTTGACTAAAAGGAAGTTGGCAAGGTAAAAGGAGAGTGGATGTACTCACAAGTTAGGGAACCACTATAAATCTGTGTGTGCTTTTCTGTATTGTTTTCTTTGTGCAGGTTCTTGAAAAAAAAAACTGCCAACACATTTAGTTCTAAATGAAAAACTAAAAAGAGAATAATAAAGTGAAACAACCAATCCACCCCCTAGGTTGCAAGCTACCTTGAAAACAAAGACTTTCAAGTGGTATCAGAGGGAGGTTGCTAAAAAAGGATCTAACCATCTGAGTGATTCTCCAAGGTAGCTACAGATAGTCCTTCTTGGGTTCAGGAGTGAACTACAAGGAGCTAAGTTCCATGAAGCATCCTATCTGTAGGAAAGAAGGTTTTGGCATCTGGATGGAAAGGGTTTGGCTGTTCATGGAAGCAGTTAACTCTAGAATCTTAATAACAGTTAAGGAAGGACCTTTCATCCCTATGAAAGTCTCTGTTCTTGATTCCAATGTCCATACACCTAAGACATATGCTGAAATGACAAAGGATGAATTCTTTCTTGCCACCATGGACAAGAGGGCTCAGAACATCATTATAAGTGCACTTGATGATTCTACCCTTCAGAATATTATTCACTGCACAAATACAAAAGAAATGTGGGACACTCTGGTGATCTACATGGAAGGCACATAGGAGGTCAGGGATGATAGAAAGTCCATGCTCAACCAGGAGTATGAAGCTTTCAGATTGTCCAAGGGAGAAGATGTAACATCCCATTTCCAACTAGACCCCTGGGAGTGGTTTTGTCATAACAGAACCCTAGGAAACCAAGGAATTGAAGTTTATCGACCAAGATTTCGAGTCAAGGGGTGGTCACGCCCGTGACCGACCTGTCACGCCCGTGAGCAAGGGAGTGACCCCTTCGACGATCGTCGACCTCAGAAAGACAATCAGCGAGCTCAAAAATTTCAACATGGGCCTGACACTCCCGTGACCGATCCGTCACGCCCGTTACCTTGGAATGGCGTTGAGTGAGCTAAGATCACTCAACGCCGTAGTCTGGATAGCGTTGAGTGAGCTTAACTAACTCAAAGCCATAAGCTAGACGGCATTGAGTGCACAGACTGCACTTAACGCCATCTGCTGTTGTCTGGTTGGCATTGAGTGAGTTGAGCTCACTCAACGCCATAGACTGGATGGCGTTGAGAGAGGTTAGCTCAGTCAATGCCGTAATCTGTCAGGCGGGATGGCATTGAGAGCGTTGAGTGCACTCAACGCCATAAGTGGAACGGCATTGAGTGCACTGACTGCACACAACGCCATTTGGTGTTGTCTGGATGGCGTTGAGTGAGCAGAGCTCACTCAACGCTATAATCTGGATGGCGTTGAGTGAGCTAAGCTAACTCAACGCCATCGTTTAAAAAAGACATATTCTGGATGGTGTTGAGTGAGCAGAGCTCACTCAACGCAATAATCCAGATGGAATTGAGTGAGCTAAGCTCACTCAACGCAATAATCTGGATGGCGTTGAGTAAGCTAAGCTCACTCAACGCCATAGTCTGGATGGAGTTGAGTGAGCAGAGCTCACTCAATGCCATATCTGGGATGACGTTGAGTGAACAGAGCTCACTCAACTCCGTATCAAGGATGGCGTTGAGTGAGCAGAGCTTACTCAATGCAATTTTACTTAGTCTTTTTCTAGCAAATTTGTTTTGGCTGGGTGCTGGTTCAGCTGAACCGGGCCGGTCTAGGATTGGGCTGTTTTCTCCTAATAAGACCTAATAAGTCTTATTTAAATTAATTTGACCGGACAAGCTTGACACGTGGACCGTCGATTTCGCAAAAAGGGCGGTTACAGCCATGGCCGAGAGCTTGCTGTCCTGGCCATCAATGGCATTTGATGCTGTGGCCCTTTCCCTCCCCCTTTTCGGCTGGATTCAACTCCTCTAGGGAAGAGGAGGAGTTTCCAGCCGTTAGCTTGGCTTGATTGAGCCGTTTTAACCCACCTCAACCATGGCCGACCCAAGCTTTAATGGACCAATAATGGCCAGTGAAGTTTTGGCCGTTCCCCCTCCTTGACTAAGCTTTTAAACACCCTCAGAGGCCCAAGAGGAGGTTTCCCCAGCCTTTACCTTATGTTTTTGAGCCTCCCACTGTGCTATTGAGAATTCCGACGACGCCACCACCGCACCAATGGCATCCCCACGGTCTTCACGCCTCTAGCCCGCAAACAAGGTCCTCCCCTCCTCTCTCTCTACGGGTAGATCTTAGCTTTCCTTAGGATTAAGATTCGGGCTCAATTGAGCCCGATCGGAAGAGCTTCTCTTTCCGATTTTTTCGGCAAAAATGAAGTCTCGGGCTCACCAGAAAAAGCCCCTCCGGCGGCTGCACCGCCGCCCGGCGATGGCCACCACCTCAACGGAGGTGGTTGTGGCGGTGGCCGGCCAGGGAGGCGGCTGGATAGCCGACAGCTGCGCTTGGAAGTGGTTCAAGGTCGGGCAAATCGTGGCCTTTGGCTGAAGGAAGAAGACAATGCCAGGTCCCTTAGATCTTGCTTCAAGATCTGTGCTGTTTAAATTAAGTTTTTCTTTTATGTGAATTTCTATACAAGAATATCAGTCACTTTACAAAATTTAGGAAAAATACTTAGATGCTTTTTATGAAGAAATGGTTAAAAAGTAATTTGTAGCCCTAGGGGTCTACTATATTTTAAAATTGATTTAGGTCAATTTGGTCAACTGGTTTGACCAGGGCACCTAGTTTTGTGGGATCTAGACCTATAGCTAGGTAGAGACTAAAAGGTGGGCCCACCCTTCATCCTTTGACCAAATGATCTGAAATTTTGGCAGGGAGTCTACCCTAGCTATACCTAGGGCCTCTCCAAAAATGGGAATTTTTGAGGAATTTGTTTCTAAATGTTTTAGAAAAATTTAATAATCTTAGGGAAAATTAATTAGTTGTCTTAATGACTTCCAAACCCTCCCAAATCTTGGTGAGTGGTCCCTGGGTTTATCATAAGGTTTTGTATAATTTTTCATCTCATTTTGATATGTTTTAGATTGGAAATGGACAAACCTAAGCTATGCTCTATAAAGGGGTTTTTAGGTTAAAAGTGCACTTTGAGACTTGAATGGTCAAACCACCTCAACAGAAGATGAGATTTTGACCACTGTCTTAGAATGCTCTCTAGCACCCCCTCATGGAGTTTGAGGTGGATTGGGGTAGATTTGCCCTAGAATCCAAGGCCAAACCCTAAGGATGGCTCTTAGTTGTTTGTGAAGGTCATTGGGTCAAATGACCTTGGACTGACTTGAAATTTGGTGGACAGGACCATAGGGCCATTATTGTTCTCTGGACAAAATCTTAGAGGATTTGGAGACAGTTAGACCACCTAAAATCCTAACCCTAGTTTAGGGCACCAATCTTAATTTGAACTATTATGCTTACAAATGAACTAAAAATAAAATAAAATTTAGGCAGGGTGATTTTCTAGTCTAAATGGCCATAAAATAATTTTGTTGAGATTTTTGGGTTAATTTATACAGTACTTCATTCACAACTCTAGTTGTGCCCTAGATATTTATTTTTATGATTCTGGAATTTTTGTTCACTGGAAAGTTATGACATCTTGGATTAGGGCATCTTATAGCATGTTATACCTTCTGTATTTTCTTGGGAGTTTTATCTGATTATTTTGGGTACTTGCTTCTTTAACTTACCATTTGGGATATGTAGTCAAAAATGCAAATAATGTCCAATTATTATTTGGAAAATTATGAAATTTTGTCAGTGGGTGTTTCAAAGTATGATAGTTACCCTGTAATTTTCTCTGGATTTTTAGATAATTAAAAATAGTACCTCCTTCACCAAGCTAGGAAAATTAGTATTTTACATTAAAAAAAATTCAGAGCCCGTATATTAGATAAAAAAAATCATGGACTTAGTTCCTGATAGTTTTAGGTCACCATCAAGCTTCTGTAAATTTCTTGTGATTTTTGGGTGCATATTTAGAGTACTTGTTCATAATGTAGTAGAGGTGGCCTAAAATGGTAAATTAGGAAATATAGGCCTAAACACCTCTGAAATTTCTCAAAATTTGGAATTACTGCTTAAATGCCTCATACGATTTTTACTGATTTTATGATGATTTATTGTTGGCTCATTAGTGCACTTCATGTTCATACTAGGGCATTGGGAGGCTTAGAATAAATAAATTAAATGCCCGATAAATAGGTAAAATTCGGAAGTCTTGGACTTAGTTATATTATGTCATGATAGACCTCCAGTAAATTTTATAGGAGATTCAGAAGACAATTTGGAGTACCTCCCCTTATATACCTCATGTATCTTAGGATGGTCTATATATAGTAAGACCACAGAAATCGAACTAGAGTGGGAAATGAACTTGGAGAGATGGAATTTTGGTAGTTTGCTGGTTTGGATAGGGCAAGTTAAGTTAAGTTCATTATTGGAAGTCAGGATAAGTAGAGTGTGAGATTGGCTAGTGTTAAGTGGTGTTCGGGAATGATGAAAGATCGTCCACCCCGGGTAGGAGAGGAAGAGGCTTAATTCTCTAGAGCTAGGTCTAAAGTAATCAAAAAGGGGATCAGGTAACGGGTATCAACCAATAACATTAAGTGCCTTGCAAAAGGGAACGGTGGGCTTCAGCTACCATCATAGTTCCTAGTGCCCTTTGAGAGCCCTTCACGGGGAATACCGGGGGCAGTCCTTGGTTAACGTAAACTGTAGGAATAATTAATTAAAAGAGCAACTAGAATAATTAGGGTTGCACTTTCACACACCCCGGTAGATAAGGAGGTAGAATAAGTTGGTTTGGTTGCCATTCAGACAATAGCTCTGAAGGTAGATGCACGGACCGGACAGTCCGGGGAGCCGAGGGCTGAGGGTTTGAGTACAGAATAAGGTGGTGGGTCTTCGGTATTTTATTGTCGTTCACACCGACATCGGTATGGTTACTAGGCGGTGTGGGACACTTAGCCAAAGAAAGTCTGGCGGATATATCTAGCACAAGTACGCGGATACTCTAGGTTGTGTTCTTCTAGGGGCGTACGGAAGGGATACGCCCGGTAGTGTTGATACCCGCCTAGGAGTGGGGGCCCGACCCACTGTCTCCATTTGCCACTACGGAGGTTCCTGGGAGTGAAGCAAGCTGCCCAAACAGGGGGAACTAAAGGTCTGTGCGCATAGTGTCGTGTGCGTGAGTTGCACTTACATGAATCATGGCATAGCATATCACTACACTCATATTTGCATACAACCGACACCCCAATGTATAAATCAGTATGGGACTTTTTATACGATGGGAGCCTTGCAGAAGACCCCTTTACTTATAAGTTTGTATGGGCATTCATATAAGTTAAGGTTACTCATTTATTTACCTGCGACCAGCTCCGTGAGTGATTAGTATTTTATAGCTTCCGCGATGAGTGATTTGTAGTGAGGACTCTGATGTACCGGGCTCGAGCTCGTTTATCTATATTTCATCTGAACTGATCCTTGCAGTACCTCTATTTTCTATTATTATCTATTGATGGACGGGTTGTCATTTTCTATTCATACATGTTTCTGTGAACCTGTTTACATTTTATGTATACTTACTCCTCTCTCTTTGTGATCGAAAAGGGCCGGCAAAATTAGCGTTTTGTAGTGGCGACCTTCCCGTGAGTCGGTGCCACCGCAAAGCGGCATTTCTAGGCTAAGACCCCGGAGGTTGAAAAAGAAAAAAAAGGGGGGGGGGGGTCTTACAAGTGGTATCAAAGGAGACCTCGATCGAAAGAGAAGTAGTCCACAAAACCTTGGGCCACCACCGTGCGAGCGTAGTTTGCGGACAAACTAGCAGCGGAAGCAATGTTGTGCCCATAAGGGAAATTACATGTGAAAGTCCATCCTACCCTTTCTTATATTCAATTCATACATCCTCTAACAAGTGGAATTCTTCCGTATAGCCAGCGACGAACCCTACATCACAGTAGGGGACACCTCAGGCTCCGAATGTGGTCTCGCCTCCGCCGGCTCCAGCTCCGTTCCAACAGACGGAGATGGGGCAAACACTGACGGTCATTCTGGAGGCCTTCAGAGCTCAGCAAGCCCCGACCCCACAGCCAAACCCCGGGGCCAATTGGATGACGGTCTTCCGGGGACTTCCCCTCCATCCTACCTGGGGACGGAGTCTGCAATACGTACGGAGGAATGGTTGGATACCATTTACGAGACGCTTCCGGGGATTCGAATCTCCACTGAGGAGGCAGTTGCTTTGGCAGTCTCCTTCCTGGAGTCACACGGAAAGAGGTGGTGGAAATCCCAGCTGGACACCACCTTTGCGGGGATGGATTGCGCAGATATTACTTGGAAGGAGTTCAGAGAAGCACTCTTGGGACATATTGTACCTCAGTCGGCGAGGGACGACCTGGAGGATAGGTTCCTGCGGTTGAGGTAGGGGAACAGGACTGTGGTGGAGTATTATCAGGAGTTCACTCACCTGGCTCGCTATGCGGATGCTTATCAGTTGGACGACGCTGGCTATGCCCGGAGGTTCTACAAAGGGCTGCAAGACAACATGAGGCAGGCCCTACTCTTTGTCTAGGAGGGGAGTTTGGCAAGGATTCTGGAGATGGAAAAGAAGAGAGAAGTGGATCAGCTTACAGTTAATAGCCGGAAATACCGACTGATGATACAGTGATTGGAGGTCGTAGAGACCGTCCTCGAGGCCAGGTTATTGGGGAGAGAAGGAACAGGGATCAGCCTCGTCAGGAGTTTGGGCAGGAGCAGAGGAGTCAGGGGGTATTGTCTCCCCAGCCTTTACAGATGCTGGAGATGCCAAGGACAGCAGAGCAGGCATCGGTATGCCTTCAGTGCAATCAGCCGGGGCATATCAAAAGGAACGGCCCTATGAGGCGGGCACCCCCACCAGTACATCAGGGAGCTCCACCTCCCCGGAAGTTTGGCAGACAAGGACATGATCGAGGACGAGGATTTCAGGATCGAGGCCGCAGGCCAGGGAGGGAGGAGGTGTATGCTCTAGACCTGACACATCCCCGGAACCCGGAGTAAGTTATCGCAGGTATGGCAGTACTTTTAAGTTTTCTTCATATGAACTAGTTTTTTAGACATAACCAAGTTAGAAATTAAGAGAAGACAACTGCAACAAGAATACTAAGACACTTAATTACCCCAGGCATAGTCTTCGTTATGGCAAGTCCGCTCACACACTCTTCAACACTGGTGCTTCGCACTAGTTCGTGTCGGAGGATTTCGTGAAAGGACTGGCTGGTGTGGAGCCATTCACCGGGAAGATGATGAGGGTGCACCTACTTGATGGATCAGAGATAATGACCTCAGCGCATTGCAATATGGAAGCAAAGATCGGCGGGAGGGCGTTTGAGGCACCAGTGATGATTCTGAAGATGCCAGATTACGATCTGATCCTGGGCATTACTTGGCTGTGCTAGAACCATGCCCAGATCGACTGCATGGCGAAGAGGATCACCGTGGGGCACGACGACTCCTTCATTGTCATCTAAGGTATTATACAAGCACCCCGTACCTTATTATCGTCTGTGCAGGCCGTTAAGGCCCACCTGCAGGGGGAGAGGTTTATCAGGTCCTTTTTGAGGCGATCGTGGCCAAAGACTCCATTTCAGATATTCCAGTAGAGCGGCACATTGCCGACACATTTCCGGAGAAGCTACCAGGGCTACCCACGCATCGAGAGAAGGATTTCCAGATTCAGCTCGTACCAGTGGCTAAACCGGTATCCAGAGCTCCCTATCGAATGGCCCCAAAGGAGTTGGTTGAATTTCGAAGCCAGCTTCAGGAGTTAGTGGAGGCCGGGTTCGTTCGGCCTAGCTCTTCACCATGGGGAGCTCCGGTGTTATTCGTTAAGAAGAAGGATGGGACTCTTCGACTGTGTATAGATTACCGAGCCCTGAACAGGTTGACGGTCCGGAATACTTATCCCTTACCAAGGATAGACGAGTTATTTGACCAGCTGGAGGGAGCCCATTTGTTCTCAAAGCTGGATCTGAGGTCAGGGTACTACCAGTTTCGCATTCAGGAGGAGCATGCGAGACATCTGGCATTGACCTTGGAGAAGCTGCGGGAGCATAAGATGTATGCCAAGTACAACAAGTGCCAGTTCTGGCTAAAGGAGGTGGCCTTTCTAGGCCATGTCATCAGTGGAGTAGGTCTGGAAGTAGATCCGGCGAAGGTCCAGACAGTACGGGATTGGCCACAACTAAAGTCGGCCTCAGATGTTCGAAGTTTCTTGGGACTTGACGGTTATTACCGTAAGTTCGTAAAGGGGTTCTCTCAGATTGCTCTCCCTCTTACGTCTCTGACGAAGACGGAGTCCCCTTTTATTTGGACACCACGATGTGAATCTGCTTTCAAGGAGCTGAAGGATCGTCTTACCTCAGCTCCCATCCTTTCCCTTTTGTCAAGGAAGGAAGGATTCCAGGTATACACAGATTCTTCCTATCAGGGGATGGGTGCTGTTCTGATGCAGAACGGGCACGTAATAGCCTATGCCTCCTGTCAGTTGAAGACGCATGAACAGAACTACCCCGTGCACGATTTGGAGATGGGGGAAGTCGTTTTTGCTCTTAAGATCTGGCGACACTATTTCTACAGAGTACATTGCGATATATTCTCTGACCACAAGAATCTGAAGTACGTCGACACCCAGAAGGAGTTAAATATCAGGCAGAGATGCTGGGTAGAGTTTTTGTCGGACTACCAGTATACCATGCACTACCATCCGGGGAAGGCGAACGTAGTCGCAGATGCTCTGAGCCGGAGAGCGAGTACGTCAGGAGTAGGCCCGCAACTGATGTCCTTGGAGTTGGTTAAAGCATTCGAGGAGATGCAGATATCACTAGTGTCTGAGGATTACCAGGAGTTATACATGGAGTACCAGGTGTCGATGGATACTACTGATGATATTCGGGACCACATCAGAGATGGGCAGAAGCTAGATGAGAGAGCTGAGCCGATATTCCGAGCCTTGGAGGAAGGCATGACAGGAGATTACTCTTTGAGGGATTGTCTCCTGTGTTTCCGAGGCAGAGTCTACATACCGGCAGGAGGCCAGATCCGGGAGGACATCATGACGGAAGCTCACTGCAGCCGATATTCGGTACACCCGGGGATCACCAAGATGGTAAAGGATTTGAAGAGGACGATGTACTGGCCGGGTATGAAGAAAGATATTACGTACTTTGTGATGCATTGCGAGGCCTGCCAACTCGTGAAGGCAGAGTGTAGGAAATCGGCAGGCTTGCTGCAGCCACTTCCAGTGCCGGAGTGGAAATTTGAGGACATAGTCATGAACTTCATACTTGGGCTACCTCGATCCCGTGCGGGGAATGACTTGATCTGGGTGATAGTGGATAGGCTAACAAAGGTGGCAAGATTCAATCCAGTGGTGAAGGACGCTCCAGTTAATGTATTAGTCCGAAGGTTCATTGAGCATTTTGTGCGTTATCATTGGGTGCCCAAGACTATCGTTTCAGATCGGGATGGGCAGTTTACATCCAGGGAATGGAGGTCAGTCCAGGACCATCTGGGTTCTCGGTTGACATTAAGCACGACTTTGCACCCTCAGACCGACGGGCAGACGGAGCGCACCAACCGTACACTGGAAGATCTTCTGCACCTATGTATTTTGGACCGCGGCGAGCCTTGGGAGAGATTGTTGCCACTAGTCGAGTTTTCGTACAACAATGCCCATCAGTCCATCATAGGCATGGCTCTATACGAGGCGTTGTATGGAAGGAGGTGCAGGACCCCACTATTATGGGTTTAGGATGAGGATCCGCAGGCACTGGGCTCGGAGTTTGTGGGGGATACAGGTGCTCAGATTAGATTGATCCGGGACAGGACGTTGGAAGCCCAGAGAAGGCAGGCCAAATATTATGATGCGAGATATCGTCAAGTGGAGTTCCAGGCGGGAGACCGGGTTTTCTTTAAGATACGGCCGATGCACTGAGTCTCGCGGGTTCGCTGGCGGAAGAAGCTCAGTCTGAGATATATGGGGCCTTATAGGATCCTGGAGCGGATCGGCCCCTTGGCTTATAGATTGGAGCTACCGCCGGAGTAAGCTGGATTGCATGACGTATTCCACGTCTCCTCACTTCGGAGGGCTCTGCTACGCCCTGAGTGGCTAATTTCCTCAGCAGATGGCCCGGTGGCCTCGGATCGGTCAGTCAACTTGGAGCCTATCAGGATCGACGACACGGCAGTGCGGGTCTTGCGATGGAAGAAGATTCCGTTAGTCAAGGTCCTGTAGAACAATCATGGGCAGGAGGAGCATACATGGGAGCCACAGGACTTGATGTGACAAAAATACCCGGAACTTTTCAGTCAAGTATACCTCACAATCCCTCTGGACAATCAATTTACTTTCCTGTTTTAAAACAATAGGACTGAAATTTCAAGAATAGGGGCTAATCTTTTGTTTATTGGGGTATATACCTAGTCAATCAGACGAATTGGTCTTAGATTTGAAACCACACATAGCAAACGTACCGTAGAGATGTAAATCTTTCAACTCTCATGGGATGTTACAAGCTTCTTTCTCCCAATTGGAGCCCCGTAGGCTTAACCTTGATTTCGGGGACGAAATCTTTGTTTTGTTTATTGGGATTTGTAACATCCCATTTCTAACTAGACCCCTTGGAGTGGTTTTTTAATAACAGAACCCTATGAAATCAAGGAATTGAAGTTTATCGACCAAGATTTCGAGTCAAGGGGTGGTCACGCCCGTGACCGACCCGTCACACCCGTTAGCTAGGGCGTGACCCCTTCAAAGATCGTCGACCTCAGAAAGACGATCGACGAGCTCATAAATTTCAGCATGGGCCTGACACGCCCGTAACCGATCCGTCACGCCCATGACCTTGGAATGGCGTTGAGTGAGCTAAGCTCACTCAACGCCGTAGTCTGGATAACGTTGAGTGAGCTTAACTCACTCAAAGCCATAAGCTAGACGGCGTTGAGTGCACAGACTGCACTCAACGCCATCTGGTGTCGTCTGGTTGGCGTTGAGTGAGCTGAGCTCACTCAACGCCGTAGACTGGATGGCATTGAGTGAGCTTAGCTCACTCAACGCCGTAATCTGTCAGGCGGGATGGCATTGAGAGCGTTGAGTGCACTCAATTCCATAAGTGGAATGGTGTTGAGTGCACTGACTGCACTCAACGCCATTTGGTGTTTTCTTGATGGAGTTGAGTGAGCAGAGCTCACTCAACTCCATAATATGGACGGCGTTGAGTGAGCTAAGCTCACTCAATGCCATCGTTTAAAAAGGACATATTCTGGATGGCGTTGAGTGAGCAGAGCTCACTCAACGCCATAATCCGGATGGCGTTGAGTGAGCTAAGGTCACTCAACGCCATAGTATGGATGGCATTGAGTGAGCAGAGCTCACTCAACGCCTTATCTGGGATGGCGTTGAGTGAGCAGAGCTTACTCAATGCCGTATCAAGGATGGCGTTGAGTGAGCAGAGCTCACTAAATGCCATTTTACTTAGTCTTTTTCTGGAAAATTTGTTTTGGCTGGGTACTGGTTCAGCTGAACCTGGACAGTCTAGGAGTGGGCTATTTTCTCCTAATAAGACCTAATAAGTCTTATTTAAATTAAGTTGACCGGTCAAGCTTGACACATGGACCGTCAGTTTTGCAAAAAGGGCGGTTACGGCCATGGCCGAGAGCTTGCTGTCATGGCCATCAATGGCATTTGATGTCGTGGCCCTTTCCCTCCCCCTTTCACGCTGGATTCAACTCCTCTAGGGAAGAGGAGGATTTTCCAGCCGTTAGCTTGGCTGGATTGAGCCGTTTCAGCCCCCATCCACCATGGTCGACACAAGCTTTAATGGACCAATAATGGCCATTGAAGTTTTGGTCGTTCCACCTCCTTGACTAAGCTTTTAAACACCCTCAGAGGCCCAAGAGGAGGTTTTCCCAGCCTTTACTTTAAGTTTTCGAGCCTCCCACTGTGCTATTGAGAATTCCGGCGACGCCACCACTGCACCAATGGCATCCCGACGGTCTGCACGCCTCCAACCCGCAAACAAGGTCCTCCCCTCCTCTCTCTCTACGAGTAGATCTTAGCTTTCCTTAGGATTAAGATTCAGGATCAATTGAGCCTGATCGTAAGAGCTTCTCTTTCTGATTTTTTCCGCAAAAATGAAGTCTCGGGCTCGCCGGAAAAAGCCCCTCCGGCGGCTGCACCGCCGCCCGACGATGACCACCACCTCAACGGAGGTGGTGGTGGTGGTGGTGGCGGTGGCCGGCCAGGGAGGCAGCTGGACAGCCGGCAGCTGCGCTTGGAAGTGGTTCCAGGTCGGGCAAATCGTGGCCTTTGGCTGAAGGAATAAGAGAGTGACAGGTCCCTTAGATCTTTCTTCAAGAGCTGTGCTGTTTAAATTAAGTTTTTCTTTTATGTGAATTTCTATACTAGAATATAAGTCACATTAGAAAATTTAGGAAAAATACTTAGAGGCTTTTTATGAAGAAATGGTTAACATGTAATTTGTAGCCCTAGGGGTCTACTATATTTTAAAATTGATTTGGGTCAATTTGGTCATTTCGTTTGACCAGGGCACCCCTTTTGGTGGGATCTAGACCTAGAGCTAGGCAGAGACTAAAAGGTATGCCCACCCTTCATCCTTTGACCAAATGATCTGAAATTATGGTAGGAAGCCTACCCTAGATATACCTAGGTCCTGTCCAAAAATGGGAATTTTGGGGGAATGCTTTTCTAAAGTTTTTATAAAAATTTAATAATCTTAGGGAAAATTAATTAGTTGGCTTAATGACTTCCAAACCCTCCCAAATATTGGCGAGTGGTCCCTGGGTTTAATATAAGGTTCTGTATAATTTTTCATCTCATTTTGAGATGTTTTAGATTGGAAATGGACAAACCTAAGCTATGCTCTTTTAAGGGGTTTTTAGGTTAAAAGTGCACTTTGAGACTTTAATGGTTAGACCACCTCAACAGAGGATGATATTTTGACCACTGACTTAGAATGCTCTCTTGCACTCCCTCATGGAGTTTGAGGTGGATTGGGGTAGATTTGCCCTAGGATCCAAGGCCAAACCTTAAGGATGGCTCTTGGTGGGTTGTGAAGGTCATGGGGTCAAATGACCTTGGACTGACTTGAAATTTGGTAGAGAGGACCATAGGGCCATTATAGTTCTTTGGACAAAATCTTAGGGGATTTGGAGACAGTTAGGCCACCTAAAATCCTTACCCTAGTTTAGGGCACCAATCTTAATTTGAACTATTATGCTAGAAAATGAACTACAAATCAAATAAAATTTGGGCAGGGTGATTTTCTGGTCTAAATGGCCATAATAAAATTTTGTTGAGATTTTTGGGTTAATTTATACAGTACTTCATTCACAACTCTAGTTGTGCCCTAGATATTTATTGTGATGATTCTGGAATTTCTGTTCACTGGAAAGTTATGACATCTTGGATTAGGGCATCTTTTATCATGTTATACCTTCTGTATTTTCTTGGGAGTTTTATCTGATTATTTTTGGTACTTGCTTTTTTAACTTACCATTTGGGATATGTAGTCAAAAATGCAAATAATGCCCAATTATTATTTTTAAAATTATAAAATTTGGTCAGTGAGTGTTTCAAAGCATGATAGTCACCCTGTAATTTTCTCTGGATTTTTAAATAATTAAAAATAGTACCTCCTTCACCAAGCTAGGAAAATTAGTATTTTACATTAAAATAAATTCAGAGCCCGTATATTAGAGAAAAAAATCATGGACTTGGTTTCTGATAGTTTTAGGTCACCATCAAGCTTCTGTAATTTTCTTGTGATTTTTGGGTGCATATTTAGAGTACTTGCTTTATAATGTAGTAGAGGTGACCTAAAATGGTAAATTAGGAAATATAGGCCTAAACACCTCTGAAATTTCTCAAAATTTAAAATTACTACTTAAATGCCCCATATGATTTTTACTGATTTTATGATGATTTATTGTTGGCTCATTAGTGCACTTCATGTTCATACTAGGGCATTGGAAGGCTTAGAATAAATAAATTAAATGCCCGATAAATAGGTAAAATTCGGAAGTCTTGGACTTAGTTATATTATGTCATGATAGACCTCCAGTAAATATTATAAGAGATTTAGAAGATAATTTGGAGTACCTCCCCCTATATACCATATGTATCTTAGTATGGTCTATATAGTAAGACCACAGAAACCGAACGAGAGTGGGAAATGAACTTGGAGAGATGGAATTTTTGTAGTTTGCTTGTTTGGATAGGGCAAGTTAAGTTAAGTTCATTATTGGAAGTCAGGATAAGTAGAGTGTGAGATTGGCTAGTGTTAAGTGGTGTTTGGGAACGACGAAAGATCGTCCACCCCGGGTAGGAGAGGAAGAGGCTTAATTCTCTAGAGCTAGGTCTAAAGTAATCAAAAAGGGGATCGGGTAACGGGTATCAACCAATAAAATTAAGTGCCTTGCGAAAGGGAACGGTGGGCTTCAGCTACCATCATAGTTCTTAGTGCCCTTTGAGAGCCCTTCACGGGGAATACCGGGGGCAGTCCTGGGTTAACGTAAACCGTAGGAATAATAAATTAAAAGAGCAACTAGAATAATTAGGGCTGCAGTTTCACACACCCCGGTAGATAGGGAGGTAGAATAAGTTGGTTTGGTTGCAATTCAGACGATAGCTCTGAAGGTAGATGCACGGACGGGACAGTCCGGGGAGCCGAGGGCTCGAGGGTTTGAGTACAGAAAAAGGTTGTAGGTCTTCGGTATTTGATTATCGTTCACACCGACATCGGTACGTTGACTCGGCGGTGTGGGACACTTAGCCAAAGAAAGTCTGGCGGATATAGCCAGCACAAGTACGCGGATACTCTAGGTTGTGTTCTTCTAGGGGCGCACGGAAGGGCTAGGCCCGGTAGTGTGGGTACCCACCTAGGTGTGGGGGGCCCGACTCTCTGTCTCCGTTTGCCACTACGGAGGATCCTGGATGTGAAGCTAGCTGCCCGAATAGGGGGAACTAAAGGTCTGTATGCATAGTGTCGTGTGCGTGAGTTGCACTTGCATGAATTATGGCATAGCATATCACTACACTCATATTTGCATACAAACGACACCCCAACGTATAAATCGGCATGGGACTTTTTATACGATGGGAGCCTTGCAGAAGACCCCTTAACTTATAAATTTGTATGGGCATTCATATAAGTTAAGGTTACTCATTTATTTACTTACTTGCTTACTTACTTACTTGTTTTATTTGTCTTCTTATATATTTGCTACTTACTACATGTATACTTTATTACTTACTACCGTAGAATTGCTAGATGTACTTTATTCTAGATAGTTGTTTATACAACATGATAGTTGTTAGATTAGCTCCTTTGTCATCTGCTTGATTACTCTCCACCTTTATAGTTTCCCTTTCCTCCTCTCCGCTCGGTGCTTAGGAGCCGTGGGGGAGGGGTATGGTATTATAGAGCTTAGTCTTTATGACTAATGGTTTTCGAACCACAACATTACAGGAGGTCCGGATGGGATCCAGGGACCAGCACCAGCGGAGTATGGTGCGCATGGAGATGGGTCAGTCTAGCACCGGTGCACCTGCGACCAGCTCCGTGAGTGATTAGTATTTTATAGTTTCCGCGATGAGTGATTTGTAGTGAGGAATCTGATGTACCGGGCTCGAGACTTTTTATCTATATTTCATCTGAACTGATCCTTGCAGTACCTCTATTTTTTATTATTATCTATTGATGGACGGATTGTAATTTTCTATTCATACATGTTTCTGTGGACCTGTTTACATTTTATGTGTACTTACTCCTCTCTCTTTGTGATCGAAAAGGGCCGGCAGAATTGGCGTTTTGTAGTAGCAACCTTCCCGTTAGTCGGTGCCACCGCAAAGCGGCAATTCTTGGCTAAGACCCCGAAGGTTGAAAAAGAAAAAAAGGGGGGTCTTAAAGAATACATAGCCACCTGCTATGAAATATTCTTTAAGATAGTGAATGAACTAAGGACCTATGGAAGGATCTTCAGTCATTATAAGCTAAATGATAAGTTCCATAGGTCTCTCACCATAGACTGGGACATAAAAATTTGTGCCATCTGAGAAGTGTCCAAGCTGGGTGACACTCCACCCCACACCATATTTGGTAAACTGCTGTCATATGAGATGTAGTTAACTGTCAGGAAAGAGGTAGAGATCAAATGCAAGTCTCAGGCCAAAGAGAAGTCTGTGGCTTTCAAAGCTGAAGCCACAAAGAAAAGTAGTAGGAAGACCCCTTATCCTCCAAGAAGACCAGCAGATTCAGACTGCTCTGAATCAGAAGAATCAGACAGCAGCATGTCTTATGAGTACTTTGTTGTCTTCTCCCGACAGCTCCATAGGCTGATGAAGAAGGAGCACTGGAATAACAGACCCTCCTCCTCAACACATCACTGGAAGAAATCCTCCAAGGAGGATAGGTATGGATCTAAGCCCAGTTAACACAATTCCACTAATATTATTTGTTACTGCTACAGCAAGCCAGGGCATATCATTGTTGATTGCCTAGTGAAGAGAAGGGAGGATAGTGAGAAAAAAGCTCACCAAAAACACAAGGGCAAGAAAGAAAAGTCCTGAAAGTGTAAAGTTGTCAACCTAAATCACTTAGAGGGGGGTAAATAGGTGAATCGTGCATCTATTTGCGGAATAAAAATTTTAACGAACTTGCACAAGTAATCAAGCAATCACAGAAAGATAAGAAGATTTATAGTGGTTCCCAAATCTTGGGTACGTCCACTTTACCTCACCGATCTAGCAAATCACTAGACTCGGCTACTCCACTATCTCGGATTGAAAATAATCCTACGCCTCGGAACCAAGTTACTACAAACTCGATCCAAATGGATCTACGCTCAGAAGATAACACTTCTTACAACTCGGAGATCAATGCTCCTACAAGATTTACAAAAAGGTTTAAAAAATACAAATAAATATTTTTCTTCAGATCTGGAAAAATTCAACTTTAGGTCTTCTTCTGAACTGCGGCTTTTTCAAAAATGTTGAAGAAGATCCACTTAAAATTTGATCTGAAAAATCTGGAGATCTACTCGATCAAGGAGGGGAAGAAGAATCCTTGAACAGTAAATCTTTCTTGATCTGAAATGGCTTTCTTTTCGATCTGCGAACAGTGCGGCGACGGCGGCTCTAAGAAATGATCTTGAGAGAGAAAGAGACGATCGTCAGAAAAAAAATGGGGAGAGATTAGGGTTTTTCGGTTTTGGGTATCATTTGGTCTTGTTGACAAGACTTTAAATAGGATTACCCCAACGGTTAGAATTAGCATTAATGACGACACGTGTACTAATCACGAAATGTCATTTCAAAAATCTCGTCAATCGGACTTGGAAAAATTTTCTGAAAAGAACATCAGTTCTCGAGAGGTATGAGAAAGTTCTCGAGAACAGGCTGACTTCTCGAGAACTATGCAATTTGGACTTAGGCTAGTACTCGAGACCAAATGGCGTTGAGTCTGTTTAGGAAAAATCAGAAGCATCTCGAGAACTGAAGAAAATAGTACTCGAGAACTAAAGCTTGTTCTCGAGAACTACATAGACTTCTCGAGAACTAGAAGTTAACTTCTCAAGAAATGTAGACTGAGACTTCTCGAGAACTAGAATGAGCTTCTCAAGAACTAAAAGATTTTTCTCGAGAACTAGTATGCGCTTCTCGAGAACTAACAGATTTTTTTGAGAACAAGTATGCGCTTCTCGAGAACTAGCAGATGTTCTTGAGAACTAGTAGCTCAACTTCTCGAGAACTAACAGATGTTCTCGAGAGCTTCTAGCTCTACATCTCAAGAACTAATCTTAGGACTCTCGAGAAGTGGACTTAGAAAATTTTGAACTTCTAGAAATCTTATTCCTCAAGAAGCCAACCTTCAGCCCATGGCCCAAGTGTTTGAATATGAAGTGTATCCCAATTGAGAGGCTACCCATGAGTCAACACCTTGGATCACATAGTGAGGGATTACACTGTATGGTCCTGTGTTCATGACCCACAATAGACTGACATTGGTTTACACTTAGCACTGATAATCTGCAAACACACAACTAAACAAAGATATCAAATACAACTTAATTCATCTTAGTTCAAGGGTGACTTCATGCAAATCTGGGTTATTATGGATGCAATGCCCAACAATCTCCCCCTGTTTGTAGAAGTCAAAACCCTCTACACTAAGGTGAATTATACCATTAGAGAAAGAACTATAAATGAAGACTAGATACAAAAGCAAGAAAAAAAGGTAAACACAGAATTATCAAAACTAGAAATTATATATATATTGTTTTAGATTTCCCATCAACATTTATTTCAATCACAATCCCAAAAACAAATGTAAATAGGAATTCATTCTTTGCTCTGAAACTGCTTGTCTAGCTTCTTTTTCTGTCTTCTCTGATAGATGAAAGGCTTTGGGTAGTATCTGGGAGGTTTTGGAGGATCCTTAGGGTTGTTCAGTCCATATTCTCTATCATGTATTCTCCTTTTAGTCATGGATTTTTCATATAGTTCCCACTGCGAGGAGCTGTAGTGGATACTTCTGCTTTCATTGAAATCCATAACTAACTTGGCAGTATCAAGTATTAAAGCTTTGGAGGTGGGGCTCTAGACTTCAGCAAATTCTTTTGCTTTCCTTTGCTCTAGATTTGCTTTGGGAATGCTTTTGCTAGCAGATGGGCCTTCCCCAAACTTTCTCTTCTTAGATGTATTAATTTCAGGTAGGTCTTGGGGAATTATATCATCCCATACTTGATCATAAGAGGAGGGAGGAGGAGGAATTTTCTCTGCTGGCCTAGGAGAAAAGACTGGCAACTGAGTTTGCACCTGACTAGATTGTCCTTGAGCAAAAGGGTTGAGGTGCTGAGGAATGACATTGGGATCAAATTGAAATTCAGGAAAAATCTGATTATGCATCCATACTGTGGTATTATAGTTATACAGCTTCACTGATTGGATTTGTTTTAAAACAGACTTGTTGATTTTTGTGATTTGCTGATTCCATAGAGAATCAACATTTGCAGCAACTTTAACAACTTGTTCTTTCACTAGCATCTCCCCCTTTCTGAATTCTACACTCATCTGTTCTATGGTTTCTTCCTTAAAAGTACCAACTTCTTTAAAGACTTGCATCACAAGCTTTTGTGCTGACTTTTCCAGTTCAATATGATCGCTGGCAAGAGTGAGGGACTGATTCATAACTTCACCAATGCTTGTTATAGAATGGTCTAGGGCTTTACCACCTATTTTGAAAAGATGTTTAAGTTGATTTGTATTGTTTTGAATATCAGCAAATCCTCTTTGCATTTCTTTTTCTAGATCAGAGACTTTGTCTGTATCTAATTTTAAGGATTCATCAAAATACTTTCTCTGGTCAGCTAACATCATTTCAATCTTGTTGAGAATATCTGAACTTGAGGGGGTAATAGCAGCAGCAGTAACAACAGCAGTAGGAACAGAAGAGATAGAGGCACCAAGAGGTGCAGTCTATGGAGTAATTTCTGCAAGAATAATTGAGCTTTGAGCTCTTGTTGTCTGGAAAAAAATAGTTTCATACTCATCAGCAAAGAGGGGAATAGAGAAATATAGGTTTCTCAGAGGAACATCAGCAGGTTCTGGAGATAATCTGTCTTCATCTGAAAGAGAATGGTATATGGAATATTTTGTTTAGCAGCTGGGGATGGAGAATATGCTGGAGAAGCATGTGGAGTTTTGACTTGACTTAGGACTGTTGATGCAGCTGGAGTTTTGATAGGACTGTTGACTGTAGAAGGAGATCTGGCTGGAGGAGGAGAGGGGATTCTATAGACTGGGACTGAGGATGCAGACTCCCCCTCAGCTGCTGCACTAGAAGGTTCAACAATACCATGAGAGGAGGGAGATGGGGTCCTGTCCTCTGAAGCAGGATGAGCTTGCTCTTTAGCAATCTGTTTAGGGTTCTGCAGTTTTAATACCCATCTCTGAATAGAAGCTAGGGAGATCTTTTTCAAGTGATGAAGGGGTGTACCTCTCGAAGTTTTGAAGACCACTGGATCAATCTCATGCAAAATCAAGGAGATTATCCTGGCAAATTTAGGTTCTTTAAGGCTGTCCCTTATCATATCAAAGATAATCATCCCATAAAGAAATATCTTTCTGCAAACAATGACATTCATTACACCAAACAGATCATTTGTAATGAATCCAAATGATCCTATTCTGCTCCATAGAATTTTTCCAATAATGTCTACCAGGACCTTACCAACACCATTCATGGCAGTCCTCCTAAGCGAATTATTATCAGCATAGACTCCACAGAAGCGATAGGTTCTGTTAGCATCTGCCCTAGAAATTTCATCCTCATCATCTCCAATAGGCAGCCTGAGGAGATTTGTGACACTGGTTGGACTTAACTGAATTTTTACTCCCTTAACCTTGGATTTCAGAATAGTGTTGTACTTCCCGACTTTAGCATTCTGGTAAAACTCATCTACCTCTGGGAAGAGGATTTTGCAGTGTTCTTGAAGAACAAAACTAAGACCTGTACTGTCCAGGAGAAGACGAAGATTCTTGAAATCGTCAGAGAGGTCTGCAATCCCAGCCACAACAAGCTCACCGCCAACTCTTATCCTTGAATGCTACACCATTGATTCGAAAAACGTCGGCGAACTGAGCATTAGAGAACGGCAGCGACGAAGCTCTGAGTCGGGGAAGATGAAGAGTTTTCGAGAGGAGTGAATTTGAAAAATCGGTTGATTAGGGATTTCTAAGGATTTATATATATACATAACCCTAGGTTAGATAATTAAGTGTCTAATCAACTAATATTAGTTTTTTTAATAAAGAGGGAATAGACTGGTTTGCAAAAAGAAATGGACAGAATTCGAAACGGCGGGGCATTTCTCGAGAGGGAGAGATTTGTTCTCGAGAGATAGAGTAATGGTTCTCGAGAGGTAAGTTAGTTCTTGAGAGGTAAGTTAGTTCTCGAGAGTTTAGTTAGTTTTCGAGAACTAAACTGACTTATTCTCGAGAAAATTAATAGGGTGAGTGGAACAAAAGATGTTCTCAGCCATTGTGGAAGGTATAATAGGGTGAGTGCCTTTAAGGCTGCCCATGAAGAAATTCAAATTGCCAATCACAGACCATTTGTTTTTGGTTCTACAGCCCCCTCTCTCAAAATTGTGGCTGCTGCCCATTCTCTAACCCTATCAGCACAGAATTTTACTAAGGGGCAGTCTGTCATCTTTCCTTGCATGGTTGTTTCTGATGTTATCAAGAGCACACTACCTGAAAAGAAAGATGTTGCTGATAGGATTCAGAACAGGCCACACAAGCTAGCAAGCAAACTTACCTTCAGTCAAATCCATGCTGAAAGAAATCAGAAAATGGCTGCTGCACCTCTTCCTTCTGTTAAGACTGCAGTCAATCCAGCTGCAAGGCCTACACTGAAAATAAGATACAATATATATGATTATTGGTACTATGGCAAGGTAGGCCATTACTCCATTGACTGCTTGCGTAATCCTAATGTGGCCAGGACCAGAGTTAGTCCACCAGTCAGAAAACTTACTGGTGGACATGTTCAATTTCAAACTAATATGCACCTAGGACCCAATAGATATTGGGGTCCTAAGGTAAAGTAAATTGTATATTGCAGGATAGTCCAAGAGGCCATACCCCTATATGGTACTTGGACAGTGGTTTTTCCAGGCACATGACTGGGACAAGGGGAAACTTGAAGGAGTACACTCTTATAAAAGATGGACCCAAAGTAATCTTTGGTGGTTCAGATAGAGGGGTAACAAGAGGCCATGGTAAGATCACCAATGGCATAGTCACCATCACTAAGGTGGCTTATATTGAGGGGTTGTAATACAACCTTATTAGCATAAGCCAACTCTCTGATCTTGGCTATGTTATTGTCTTCCATAAGGATGAGTGCCTAATCAGGAAGTCACGTGACCAAGAGGACATATTGATAGGCACTAGGAGTGGAAATATTTATTGCTTAAACTTTCTATGTTTAGATAAAGGCTCTCCTATCTGTCTAGTGGCAAATGAAAAAGCCTCCTATTGTGTCCTATGACACAAGAGTCTAGCCCATGTAAATTACAAGACTATTGGTAAGCTATTTAGTCAAGAGCTAGTTAGAAATGGTCCTAATGTGAAGTGCTCCAAGGAGGGCATTTGTTCTGTTAATCAAAAGGGCAAGAATACAAAATCTTCCTTCAAGGGCATTAAGACCAAAGATTCTGCTAGGTGCCTATACCTCCTGCATATGGACTTGTTTGGTCCTATGCCATTTCATAGTCTAGATAGGAAGGTCTATACCCTTGTGGTGGTTGATTATTTTTTTGGGTTTTCTTTGGTGTTCTTCCTCAAGAGAAAGAATGAAACACTTGATATCCTCATTAAGTTTGTCAAGCAAATTTAGAATGAGTTCAACAACACTGTGGTAAAAATAAGAAGTAACCATGAGACTGAATTCTAGTCTGATAGCATGACAAGTTACAGTGAAGAGCATGGGATTCATCAAGAATTCTCTTCATCTAGAACACCCCAGCAAAATGGGATTATTGAGAGAAAAAATAGAACTCTCATAGAAGATGGAAGGAACCTATTGAATGACACATCTATTCAAGAATATTTCGGGGTTGAGGCAATCAACACTACATGTCATTTCATCAACAGAGCCTCTATCATCAAGTGCCACAAGGAAACTCCCAATGAGATCTTGAAAGACAGAAAACAAAACCATAGCTATCTCAAAATCTTTGGTAGTAAGTGCTATGTGCTTCAAAATGGAAAGTCCTATATAACTAAGTTTGCTGCCAAGTACTTTGATGGGATTTTTGTTGGGTATAGCAACCATAACAAAGATTATAGAATCAACAACTTGAAAGTCCAAGTTGTAGAAGAGTCTATACATGTAGTCTTTGATGAGTCTTTCATGATTTACAGTGAGCTACCAAGTTCCTCTTCTAGTACTGCAGATACAGAAATGTTGGTGGAAAAGCTAGCAATCAAAGATGTAGCTCCAGTGATGCAAGCTGAAGTGGATATTCTAGAAGTTCCACCAAACACACTTGGAGCAAATGAAGATCAGCAAGGAGCTATTCCTGAAGCTGTTGTAGAAAGAAGATTGCCTCCTGCAATCAGACATTTGAGAGACCATCCTGCACACCAAATCATTGGTGAAGCTATCCAAGGCATAGTAACTAAAAGCAAGAATCTGGATTCAGCTATGTATACTAGTTTCCTGTCACATGTTTAGCCAAAGAAGTTTGAAGAAGCCAACATAGATCAATTTTGGATATAGGCTATGCAAGAGGAACTGAACCAATTCAAAAGATGCAAGGTCTAGAAGATGGTTCCCATACTATAAGGACATAATGTCATTGGAGTTAAGTGGATCTATAGGAATAAGCTTGATGAAAATGGAAGAATAATCATGAACAAAACAAGGCTAGTGGCTAAGGGGTACACACAAGAAGAAGGTATTGATATTGATCAAACATTTGCCCACGTAGCAAGATTAAAGGCCATCAGGCTGTCCCTTGTATATGTTGCACATAAGGGATTCAAAGTCTACCAGATGGATGTAAAGTCTGCCTTCCTAAATGGTGACTTAAGAGAAGAAGTCTATATTGAGTAGCCTCCAGGTTTTGTTGTTCCTAACTCTACTGATTCTATTTATAGACCTAGGAAAGCTCTATATGGGCTAAAAGAGGCCCCTAGAGCCTGGTATGAAACCTTGTCTAGGTTCCTAATTGAGAAAAAATTCTCAAGGGGGAAGATAGACAAGACCCTATTCCTAAGGGAATCTAAGGTTAAGATCATCCAAGTAACAATCTATATAGATGATATCATCTTTGGATCTACCAATGACAACCTCTGCAGGAAGTTTGTTAAACTTACGCAGGGGAAGTTTGAGATGAGCAGTATGGGCGAACTTAAGTTCTTCTTGGGTCGCCAAGTAAATTAGACTGATGATGGCTTGTCCATATCCCAGTCTAAGTTCACGAGGAGTTAATAAAAAAAATTGGCATGGAGAATTCCTCCACCATAAGAACTCCTATGGGGTTAAATATGTCTATAGGCAAGGATGAAGCAGGGAAGACTGTTGATGAGACCTTGCATAGACGGATAATTGGCTCTCTTCTTTATCTTACAGTAAGTAGGCCAGACATCATGTTTGCTACATGTGTTTGTGCTAGGTATCAGGCTTGCCCTAAAGAATCTCACTACACTGCTGCAAAGAGAATTTTGAGGCATCTTAAGGGTACACAAGATCTTGGCCTATGGTACCCTAGGAATTGGGAGTTTGAACTAACAGGCTACTCAGATGCAGATTTTGCAGGTTGCAAAGATGATAGGAAGAGCACTTCTGGGACCTATCATCTCTTGGGTGGAAGAATAGTGTCTTGTAGCAGCAAGAAAAAAAAGTGTTATAATCTCAACTATATAGTCATAATACATCTCAGTAGGTAGCTATTATGCTCCTTTGCTGTGGATCTAGTATCAACTCCAGGACTACAACGTCCAGATAAGTAGAAGCCCCCTATTTTGTGATTCTACTAGTGCTATATAAATTGCAAGGAATCATGTTTATCATAGTAGGACTAAGAATATTGAGGTAAGATATCATTTCATTAGGGAACATGTGGAATATGAAGACATCACCTTTGAGTTTGTCCCAACAGACAAGCAAGTGGCTGACATCTTCACTAAGCCACTAGATGAAGCAAATTTTAACACCATCAAGTTTGAGTTGGGTATGTTAAACCTAGTATAGCTTCAGTTGCTTCTTAAATTATTGTAGCCCATATTATGTCTTACAGATGGAATTTCTCTTCAATACATTGAAGACATTTCAAGTGGTGCACATTCAATGGTATCATGTTCAAGTGTTATCCAGACTAGTGCAGACTACGCTATCTACCAAGAAACATGTGAAATGCTGCTTTCGTTGAGGGGGAGCATGTCCAACACTACTCTAAGTACTCTTAAGATGTTCAAACTGCTGCCTATGAGAAATCAAAGAGGGGGAGCAGAATATCCTCCCTGGCTATTTACATAAGTCAAAAAGGGGGAGAAGGATATGAATCAGCTTACTGATTCAAGAACTTGAAAGAGGTATCAAATTCATAGGACATGAGGACAAGGATACAAGTGGTATCAAATTCATCAAAAGCGTGTAGCAACTATTAAGGGGGAGAAGGTGCAGGTATGCCTTGCAGACAAGGAAGTTTATTATAACTTATCTTCTTATCATATCTTTTCTTGATGTATTACTGCAATTTGTTAGTGTATGTCATTGACTCAGATATTTGGTGGAGAGTTTTGACTTCTTTAAATAGGGGGATATTATTTAGTCCATTTCCCATAATGTTCTAGATTTGAAGAAGTTAAATATGTCAATAAGCATACACAATGGTATATTTAATACATGTTCAAGTTCATACATGCAGGTATGTCCTAGTAACAATGATGGGACAAGTAACCTAAGTGGCTTAGTCAGGTAATAACTCACCTAAGATGTGAATAGATAGAAATCTGGCTAAGTCCACAGGAATTGAGTGAAGGCTACTCACTCAATGCCAGATGACTTATAACGCTGAGTGGAGCCTATATAGTCAAAGCAAAAGTAATGGAAGGCTGGAAAAGTGGGTAAGTCCACATGGATTGAGTGAAGTTAACTCACTCAATGCCACACAACAAAAGGCTGTGAGACAGGATAATGCTGTAATAGCCTAAGTAGAAATGAGCAAAAAAGTGGCTAAGTCCATAGGCGTTGAGTGTAGCTCACTCACTCAACGCCATAGCTTCATAATTGTTTTGTATAGCTTAGTCAGTTAATGCCACAAGAAAACTGTGAATATTTACCAAGTCCACAGGCATTGAGTGAGGCAAGCTCACTCAACGCCATGTGATAATACATTGACTAATTCTCAAAGGGAGTGTTCTTTTTTTTAGACATAGAAATTTGGCTAAATCCAAATGCGTTGAGTGTAGCTCACTTAATCAACACCAAATAACAGAAGTGTCAGTTAAGTAATTTAGCGTTGAGTGGAGCTTACTCACTCAATGCTAAGTAGTACTAAATCTGGCCATGGCAAAAAGCATTGAGTGAGGCATGCTCACTCAATGCTCTCAGTGCTTAAGATGTTGCAGATGCAGAAAAATGGCTAAGGCAAAAAGCGTTGAGTGAGGCGTGCTCACTAAACGCTCTCAACGCCAAGCATGCAGAAGCGACTCAAGAATATGCTAAGGCAAAAAACATTGAGTGGGACTTGCTCACTCAATGATGTCAACGCCTTGATAGACAGAATTTTGTCTAAGTATTTTGGCTCTGAGTGAGGCTTGCTCACTCAACGCCTATTCTACTGATGCTCGATTTTGGCTAAGTCCACAGGTGCTGATGTCAGCAAAATCGACAAAGTCAATTGATTTCAAATCAATAACGGATAAGCTATTGAACACGACAAACTCTACCAAGAAGCTAGTGTCCATCTTCTTCCATTAAATCAAGGTGCAGCTGGAGCCCCAACTGGGGTCCACTGATCTCTAAGAGTCATTGATCGGCAAAATACAAAAGGAATAGATGAGACAAGACGCAAGACAACTTTATGGCATTATCAATTTCAAAAGGTGGCAGCCAGACTTAATCTCTCTCGCCATTATTGCCAAGAAAGAGCTTGAAGTCTACCTACAGGAACAGAAATTTTAGTGAGTTGTTGCTTCTTCATCTATTATATCATAATAAGAAAGGTTTCTGATAGAGGAAGCAAGTAGAGCCATCATTATCCAGTGGGATCAGTTGGCTGATTGAAGAACACAAGTTCACCTTCTTCTTCAGTAAGATTAGAATCTTCATTCTGAGTTTCTTCCAGCAGAATTTCTGCCTGCTACTGTGACGCAAGATAGTGCTGAGATAACTAAGCCCTAGCTTTTAGCACAGAGAAATTTCCCAATGTCAAAACATTCAGATACTCATCTTTCTGTAGGATCAAATTGGATTTGAGTTATAGGGCCACTGGCCTGAGGTAGGGCAATATTGCCTTAGCAGTAGGAGTGTGAACCTCGCTTAGTTTTAGGATCCAACTAGATTTGAGTTGTAGGGCCACTAGCCTAAGGTAGGGCAATATTGACTGAGCAGTAGGAGTGTGAACCTATCTGAGTTGTAAAATCCAACTAGATATAAGGTAGGGCAATTTGCCTGGGCAGTAAGAGAGTGTAACTCTCTGAGGTATGATCCCTAGTGGATCTGAGGTTGGGCTGTCCTCCCAGCCTTAGTGTAGGGCCCTAGTCCTAAGGTAGGTGATCAGCTGATCACTGAGTTGTAAGATCTTGTGGCTGAGCTATAGGTCTTGGAGCAGACTGAGAGATCTTGATGGATTTGTGGTGTAAGCTCCTTTAAGTAGTGTTTTGGAGAACTGCCTTGACCAATAGGAAGTTTTCAAGGTGGGAGGAGATTGAATGTACCCAGAAGTGTGGGAACCACTATAAATCTGTGTGTGCTTTTCTGTATTGTTTTCTTTGGGCAAGTTCTTGAAAGCAAACTACTACCAACACATTTAGTGCTAAAGGAAAAACTAAAAAGAGAATTATAAAAGTGAAACAACCTATTCACCCCCCTAGGTTGCTTTCTACCTTGAAAATAAAGACTTTCAGATCTTGAGCCTGGTATTCGCCCTATTGCTAAGGCACCATATCGTATGGCCCCGCATGAGCTGGAAGAGTTGTGTACCCAGTAAGATGAACTGCTGTAGTGCAGATTTATTAGGCCAAGTTATTTGCCTTGTGGTGCTCCCGTCTTGTTTGTGAAAAAGAAGAATGGTTCTATGAGGTTGTGCGTTGATAGTAGGGAGTTGAAAATGTTAACCATTAAGAACCAACATCCCTTGTCGTGGATAAATGATTTGTTTGATCAGTTGTGTGGTAGTATGGTATTCTCAAAGATTGATATTCATTCAGGCTACCATAAGCTAAGAATTTATGAGTCGGATTTTCCGCGAACCGCTTTTCATTCCCAGTATGGATATTTTAAGTTCTTGGTAATTTCCTTTGGACTGACAAATGCACCCTCTACTTTCATGGACATGATGAATAGAGTGTTTAAAGAATTCCGGGATAATTTTGTTGTCATTTTTATCGACGATGTTTTGGTATATTCCCGAAGTGCTGAGGAGCATGCCCAGTACTTGTATTTAGTTTTGTCTACTTTAAGAGCATAAGTTGTATGTGAAGTTGAGAAAGTGGGAGTTTTGGCTTCCTCAAGTGTCATTTTTGGGTCATGTTGTGAATAAAGATGGAATTTCTGTTGACCCAGAAAAGATAGCTATTATGATGGATTAGAAAAGACCTACCACACCCAAGGAGATAAGAAGCTTCCTAGGATTGGTAGGCTATTATAGATGGTTTGTGGAAGGATTCTCTATTTTGACCGCACCTCTGACTAAACTTACGCAGAAGAACGCAGTGTTTGTGTGGAGCGATGAGTGCGAAAGAGCCTTTCAGGAATTGAAAAGGAGATTGTGAACTGCTATAGTGTTGACTTTACCTACAAAAGGGGTGGAGTATACTTTTTATTTGGATTCATTGCACATCGGGCTTGGATGAGTCTTAATACAAGAGGAAAAGAGATTGCGTATGGGTCGAGGCAATTGACAGTTAACAAAAAGAATTGTCCTACGCATGATTTGGAGTTTGCGACTATGATCTATGCCCTGAAGCTGTGGAGACATTTGTTGTATGGCATGATGTGCAAGATTTACAAAGACCATAAGAGCTTGAAGTGTGTCTTCACTCAAAAGGATTTGAATTTATGCCAGCATAGATGGCTGGAGTACGTCACGGATTATGATGTTGATATCCTCTATCATCCGGGCAAAGCTTATATGGTAGCCGATGACTTGACTAGAAAGACCGCACAAATCTGTAACCATTATGTGCAATCCTTGGTGGAGGAGTGCTTATTAATGATCATAACTGTTGGGAGTTACGACTCGCCGAGTAGCTTGAAAGTGGCAGAGCCTTCATGGATTATGCTTACAAGGCTGCATCGGAAGGATGATCCCGATTTGCAGCATATCCGGAGTAGAACTGAAAAAGGGGAATTTCCAGACTTTTCGGTTGATAATGTGGGTATCTTGAAGTACCGCGGTAAATATTGTATTCCAGTTGTTGGTGATATTCAGGCAAGGATTTGCAGTGAAGTGCATGGTTCTGGTATGGCTTATCGCGCTGGCTCTACAATGATGTATTGAGATTTGAAGCTGATCGTTTGGTGGTATGGGATGAAGAATGATATAACTAAGTTCGTGTCTGAGTGCTTCACTTGTAAGATTGTTAAGGAAGATCATAGAAGGACTGTTGGAAAGTTGATGCCTTTGGATATTCCAAGTTGGAAGTGGGAGAGCATCTTTATGGATTTTATTACTGGTTTGTCGAGGTCTTCTTGTTTGTAGGAATGGTTGGGCACTGACCTCAGATATTCAACCGCTTACCACCTACAGACCAATGGATAAAGGGAAAGAGTTCATCAAATTTGGGAGGATATTATCAGATGCTATATTCTGGACCATGGTACAACATGGGATCAGTATCTTAGACTGATGGGATTTTCCGATAATAACAGTTATCAAGAGAGTTTGCAAAGGACCCCCTTTGAGTCTTTGTTTGGGAGGCATTGCAGAACTCCCTTGTTTTGTGCTGAGGTTGGTGAGAGACCGTTGTTGGGCTTGGAATCCTTGGACGAAATGAGTATTTCTGTAATGCGTATTCGTGAAAAGCTTTGTTTAGCCCAGAAGCGTTATGAGAAGTATGCAAATTGACGAAGGGTTGATCTGGAGTTCACAGTTGGAGACATGGATTTTCTAAAGGTTTCTCTAATGCCAGGTGTTAAGAGTTTTGGAAGGAACCACAAGTTGGAACCTAGGTATGTGGGAAATTTCCAGATTATTTAGCGCATCAGAGTGTCAGCTTATAGGCTGGATTTGCCCGCTATATTCCCTAGTGTATACGATGTGTTTCATATGAGGCAACTACGAAAGTGTGTGCTCAGTGATCGACACGTTCTTGACTCGATGCCCTAGTTACATCCCAATCTTTCTTATGTCGTAGAGCCTGTTGGTATTCTAGAGACTTAGGATTGGGTGTTGCAGAGGAAGACGATTCCCATTTTTAAGGTTCTTTGTTGAAACGAAGATGTCGAGAAC
Organism: Platanthera zijinensis; assembly: GCA_039513925.1. Taxonomy (NCBI): domain Eukaryota; kingdom Viridiplantae; phylum Streptophyta; class Magnoliopsida; order Asparagales; family Orchidaceae; genus Platanthera; species Platanthera zijinensis. The sequence continues at coordinate 86,900,134 of CM077086.1, forward strand.
GTGACATGGGAGTTGGAATCTGCTATGAGAAAGTCTCATCATCACGATTTCTCCGAGCTTCCTTGGTAAGGTTTTCATCCGATAACCTTTGGTAATTCCTTTTTTTCTTTGTATTCGATTTGTATATCAAGTTTCGGGACGGAACTTCTTTTTAGGGTGAGTGGCTGTAACGCCCATGATTTTTTTCGATAATTATTTTAATCTCTTTAGTGGTATACTAATGATGTAAGGGTATAATATTGGAATGCATTATCATTATTGCGTGGTTGCGTCCATTGGTCCTAGTTGGCTAGATTTTATACTCATCGGAATTGGGGTTTTAAGCTTTAGAAAAGTAAAGTATTTGATTCTAGTCACGCATGTAAAGTTTCGTCGCGATTTGGGCCAATTTGAAGTCTAAATGAATTTTATAAGGATTATTGTTGTTTAACTTCGGGGAATTTTAACCCGAATTTGGTTTGTCGGATCCTGATTTCGACTTTGTCGTTGTATTCGTAGCTCCAATATTTAGCTTTGGTGCGAATTTCATCGAAACTTAGGTGATATGGTCACTCTCATCGTTTGAGGTTTTCTAGCTAATTATTTTAATAACATAATATTATATAAATATATACTTATGAAACCCTATTCATCCTTCTTCCCCAAAAGGGTCTGACCGAGAGGGTTGTGAGAGAGGTGGCAAGTTTTTCATCGTGAACCTTTCAACAGCCATTTCGGAAGCTCTGGTCGATGAATCTTCTGCGACGAATAGATCCGGAAAGTTCTCACCGAGATCTATGCGTTGGTGGTAGGTATTTTTGTTTTCATTGACTATTGGCGTTTGGGTGTGTGGACCTAAACTTTCATTTTTTCCAAATCTCTCAAGATTTCGTTATCGCGCTTTCTTTTTTGGTCGATCAGTGCTGTGGAGTGTTCAGAAGGTTGAGATAAGGAGGTTTAAGGCAAGTGGGGGTTACTCCCCTCTTGCTTGCCCTTGCGTCCATGTTATCTCTTTTTCTTTCCTGCATAGAACTTATGAGTAGGGCATGGGTTTGTGCTTGTTGAATCTGAATAGTGTAAAAATTAGTACAAGTCTAAATCGTCGAGTGATGTCTTGGCGTCGAGTGAATTTAGTGTATGCGTCGAGTGAATTCAGTGTAGGTGTCGAGTGAATTCAGGGAAGGCATCGAGTGAATCCTTGTCATCGAGTAAATTCAGTGTAGGCGTCGAGTGATGCCTTGGCATCGAGTTAATTCAGTGTAGGTGTCGAGTGAATTTAGTCTAGGCATTAAGTGATGCTTTGGAGACAAGTGAATTCAGTGTAGGTGTCGAGTGATGCCTTGGCATCAAGTGATGTTAGGTCTAAAGGGTTGTGTTGGACAAGTGGCCACCACCTCAGTGCCATGTTTTTTTACTAGTGTTAATGATTCACGCTTCAAAACTTATCATTGTTTTCTAATATATATACATATGTTTACATGCATACTCTTGCTGATGTTAATGAAGCATATCTCTAAAGTGCACTTGGTTCCACTTCACATATTTAAACTTCTTTGAACTCTTCAATGCTTACTATTTTATGATTTAGATATTGTGGTTTGATAGCTATTCTATCTTGGGTTGGTAACCCTTTGACTTCTCTTGCTTATTTACTTTTGGTCTTTTACTGCCACTTGTTCATTTTTGCTAAGGCATTCTTCCTTTTGAATGTCATAGTCTTGGAGCAGCAGCAGTTTGAGCACCTAGAGTTGGTGGTTCTTGGCATGTGCTTTATTAGCTGTGGTTTTCCTGCCTCACCTTCGTGAGGTAGTTTTGTTGTTCTTTCTTTTGTTCAGACATTCATATTGTTCTGTGTGTTCATGTCAAGTTATTTACGCCCACAGTGAGTTATTGTAGATCTTAGAATATTTGCTAGCTGCTATGTTTCTATTGGTTTACCTTACTAACTTTCTCTCTAGGAAGGATTTATTCTAGGTTGTATGTTTGTTATTTTAAAAATATAAAAAGATCAACATTCTTATCTTATACTCATGACATCCTTTTAAATCAAATGTCACTCTATTTTAACAAACGTAAAAACACTTTTAGTATTTAAATTAAATCTATAAGTATGCATATCATGAATTGTTCTAGTGGATTTTCATGCACATATAGGATAATAAATGATCTAAATAAAGTATTTTCTAATGTGTATACGTATATTTTATCCGTGGACTACTTGATCCACTGTGCCGAGGGACACGAACATCAAAACTTAAACTCAAACTATATTTTTATCATAACAAACTTGAGGATTTCATGAAAATTATTAGGAGTAGATTTTTGCCTGAGCGTATGCAGTTGTCCCCTACACGGCATGGCATCACGATGAGTATTTTCTCTCACTCTGATATATATTATTTAATGTTGAGAAAATACGAGTTGTGATATTGAATGCAGACTCCTCGACGCCAATGTTGAAGATCACCTTTTCGTCAACACACATCCTGATCGCGCTAGTGACACTCTCATCCAAGTCAATCCACTCACCGTGCTTCCCTTTAGAAGTAAATTTTTCTTGTCCTCTTAAAACCAGTATCTGTCCCTGCTCAACTAGCATATCTTAGACGCAAATTTGACACAATAAAATTTTTGCTAACATCAAACTTCTCCACCGAATACCAAGCCAAAGTTGCATTCTTCCCTGTCATAGTTGTCCTCTGATATGACTAAGGTACTCGATTAATTCAAGGTTGGATATGAAAGGATGTGAAGAGGACCTAATCGTTCACCACTGCAGACAAATCTTTCCTTAAATGTCCTATCAATTGCCTAGAGAATATCCCTCTGATACCACTAGTTGGGAATTCCGGTCGCGGAAGCGCAATCCCCACGAACAACTAAATACAGAGTCACAAGAAAATATGTACTTTGCACAATTTTATTAGCACAATAAAATTAGTAAGTACTCAAAATTATGAGATACGAATCAGAAATTATACTGTAGAAGAACTCGGTATACAAAAATCCGTATGAGTAATATGAACTTAACCGCAATCTGTAAAATAAACGCAAAAGATTCATAATAGAACAAACCTTCGTCGTCGTCAGATGACCAACCACTGTCACCACCACCACTGAGAAGAGATCCAAGTCAGGACTTCATCTTGCCACAAATGTGCAGCCTGCCAACATCACAACTTATGCACAACCACCGCCTCATATGATCATGCAACCATCAAGCACCGCACATCTTTTCGTAGTCCACGAATCAGATGCCTTCCCGCTACTTGCACACTTTTGCTCTTCATTGTAGAGGAAACCCGCAATCGAATGCCGGCACGCACCATTGTTGTTGAAATTATTGAAGTGAAAGTTAGCGGCTTAGGCGGCCTGGGCAGTCCGTTCGCGCAGCCTGGGCAGTCTGTCCACGCAGTCTAGCCGGACAGAGGGCGGTGATTTGCCTGGTCGTCTTGTCTTTGGCTGGCGGTCTGTTCCCTGGAATAGCCAGGTGGATATGATGTTTATCCGCAGCGTTGTCGGGTTGGCCGGTGTTGCGAACTTAGTCTGGATTTGCACCAAGTCCAAGGGGGTTGTCTGGTTAGTCACGAAATGCATGCAGACTGGTTTTATTTCTGTAGAGTTCGTCTGGTTGGCGACCACGTCTTGGTGGTTTGGCGGCTTGGCTATATTCCTGCTGTGGTGGTGCGACCTCAGTGGTCTTACTGTCAATAGAGTCATGGTGACTTGTTTTTGTGTCCGCAGCTTGGCGGATACGCTTGGTATAAAACCTCCATTTGTCACATGAAATATAACAGAGAGTCCGTCCAAGGCCCCACGCCATATCCCACAGATAGTCGGCGGAGTTACATGTTAATATTAAAGACTAAACGAATCCTAACTTAGAGTATTATAATAGAAGCTTCATAGGTTAACTTGAACTCAATACATACGAATGTACATTATATATACATATATCTCAGGAATGTTTGCCAAATACACAAAAGTCACGACCTTAATGCCTTGTAGTTATGCTTCAAAAGTTTGGTTTACAGACATCGGCACGCTGGCCGGCCACACATGAAAAACATTAAAAAGCCTTCGCTTGGCCTTCGAGGGCCAGCATAGCTTCAAAGGAATACAACCCACTATTTCCTCCTCGTCTCTCCAGCACCTCCACAGGGACAATCCTCTATAAGGGTGGTAAACAAGGCAACGGTCAGCATTTAGTTAACTAATTTAAAATGACCTTACCCCATTCCCGGGTAAGCAGTATTCCTTATCTATAGGTATAACATTAACACATTGATATATCAAAAGAAGGCACACTCAAGCACCATTCAATATATCACAAACGAGTGCATCAGTGACCAAACATTCCGTGCACTCAGGGCACATTCTCGGTGTACCGGACTTCCCAAGTCCCACCACCATCCACAGTCCCAGACTTGACGGTATACTTGAGAATTCTAGTCTTTCCAGAACGGGGCCTAAGACTCTCATTATGCCAATGATGAAGGACATTTACTTTAGGAAATCCATCCTGAATGACACAACACAGGCTACAGTTAAGCACTTTTCTCGTTGCTCAATTCTCCATGTCATTGACGAAAGCCAAAATAATCAAGCCCCAAGACAAGACGCGGGTCAGCTTTCCCTTGCCCGTTCGGCTCTCTGGCCTTTTTGCTAGGCAAAATAGGCTCTCAACATCACTTGCCGCTCACATGTCCCCAGGACCAGAGCCTACAATGATCAATCATGGCACTCATGGACAATAACTAGGCTCTTCAGGGTCACAGCTTCTCATGCTACATAGCTTGTCTCACAAACACAGGATTCATAATAATATTCAAGCTCGCATGCATGGCCACCTTAGATGACTTCACAACATCAAACAATGACACCAGGTCTCCCATAGATAGGTCTCATAGCTTACTTGAAGCAATCGCCGACGATAGCACTTCCGCTGCGCGGTAGGGACAGTATTTGCTTCTTCCCCATTTTGGGGTGTTTTTCTGAATATCACCTCCAGTACTATCACTGTAGCTTCATGTACACCCCCAGACCCCAGATTCTACACGTTGAACCACACATTTTATCCACAGATTCTTATACGACACTCAAATCAATTCATCACCAATCTAGACCAACCTGTATAGATGGGCTTCACACAACATGCTTATTCCGTACTTCGATTCTGGATCTAAATGCAATTTTGAATTGAAAACCAAGAATTCAAAATTTGAATTTCCCTTCCTCCTCTCTCTTCCCCTCTTGGAAAATTCGTTTCCTCCTCCTTCTCTCCCCTCTTGAAATTTCGGCCAAGGCCTTCTCCCCCTCTCCCCTAGCATCCTCCTTCTTAGCCGCCAACCACACCACCACCTCCACTTGCAAAAAACAAGCACCACCCTCCATTGAAGATAATTCGGTCGAGGCAATAATGGTTGCTTCCTTATGGATTCCAACTCCGGCGTGAAACGACAAAGGCGGACAAGTTTCCTCTCCTTCTGACGTGACTCCGATGGAGACGTTGAAGAGTGATCCACGTAGAGATAATTGAGATCATCCATTCTAGTTGGGTAACGAAAAATTCCTACCTTTGTGTGATTTCTTTTTCCTAGATATTCTTGTGGTAGAAATCCTTGGCGTTGAATTTTGATAGCATTAATTCATCGTGGTTTTCTTCGCTCGGTTTGTGTTTTTTTTGATTGATTTAATTTCGAATGGGTTTGGAGAACCTTCGTTTTCTTTTGTTGGGAGAGATCTACCATTTTCGAATCGTATTTTATTTGGTAGATCTCTTTTGGAACAACACCGCTCGTTCAGACTGGGTTAGTCCATTTTGCCGGAAAGAATATTGGTCTTTCATCTTAATTCGATCCTAATCGGTTTGGCTAACAGTATGCTAACGTGTAGTTGATAGAAATAATTAACGTGGTGCCGCGTAGAACGATTGTGCGAGTGTAGGATTTGGAACGCGGTGAGGTATTCGTGCTAGTCCGTAATATTATTATTGGTCAAACATGCAAGCCTGCATCAATTTGGTATCAGAGGGGGTTCACGTCAATTTCCTAATTAGCACCCTCCCCCTTTTATTATTTTTTCGCTGACACGCACTTGCACGTTTCAATGCACAACATATTAAACAAATTTTGAATTTTTGGTCTGCAAATAGCTGCCTAAAATTTTAAATTTTTTCTCAAATTTCAAAAAAAAATTCTGCAAAGTCCCTATCATTTTATTAGTACGAAATCAAAAAAAATATTTTATTTTTTTCAATTCATTATTTTTTATTAAATCTTTATAAATTTTTAATTTTAGCCTACAAATAGAGGCCAATCTTTTTATTTTTTTCAGCAAAATAAAAAAAAATTTATTTAATAATTTTCATATTATTTCCTACAAGCAAATAAAAAAAAATCTTTTATCTCCATAGTTATTAAGTGGGAACAATTCCATCTTTGAAAATTAAATAGGGCCAAGTTCATTTCTCATTGCATGTGCACCAGTTACGGGTGAGTTTTCTCTCTGGTTCTCACTAAAATGGCATATGACGTATATGCTACCAGGTTAGACTATTCATATGCTAAGGATAGGGCTAAACACACCCCAGGGCACGCCACATTAATCCTACTTATGACGGGTTAGGGAGGCCCCAAATTTTTAGAGATTGGCTTAAGGGACTAGAAAATTATTTTAATTGTCACTTATGGGACGACCACGAAAAGCTTAGCATCGCCTGAGATCGATTAGTAGGTCAAGCCCGCATATTTTAACAAAACGAAGAGTGTCATGTTGGTAGTTATAAACATACTTGGCGGGAAATGCGTAGCCTACTCGCGGATTAATTTGATCCTGCCTATCTCCGCACTACTAACACCAAGCCTGCGAGTAAGTATCATTATGACACTAGTTCCATACCTGCCTTTAAGAATGACTATAAACCCCACGCCCAGAACGAGCGACAGATAACTGATGATTTGGCTACCCTTAAACAAGGAAATAAGTCGGTCTCAGATTATATACAACTCTTTAAGGATATGATGGTTAGGAGCGGTGTGAAGGAATTGCCTGAGGTCACCATTTCTAGGTTTCATAGGGGGTTAAACCCCTACATCCAGGGCAAGTTACTGCGTCATGGTCACACTGACCTGAACACCACCTTTGATGCTGCTTTGGAAATTGAGAAGCACCACATTCCTATAAGTAAATTTCCCTTGTGTCAGACGATTACTACGTGTGAGACTAGTGGCGTATCTGATCGTGGCTCTATGGAGTGTTCTACCCCGACTATGCTCGTAGACCCTTGTGATTCTCCCCCCAAGTTACCTGCATCAGTCGTTGACTCTCCTATTAAGTTTTAGCTACTGTCTAGGACTGAGCCCGTCATTGAGGACAAGGTTAATTTCGCTGACGCTTTTAGTAACGATGAGGAGATTGGTTACCCTAGTGACCTGGATGAGGATTTCTCCCCTAAGGAATCATCTCCACGCCCTTTCCACGATATTTCTGAGGCTTCTACCGTGATTATCATGGAGTCTTCTGTGGACCCAGTGTTGGTAGATGTTTCATCTATGTTGGAAGAGTCACCTTGGGATGGATGTTTATCTTGGGATGAACTTAGTGATGCACATCCGAGAGATAGTTCATTGATATTATTGTCATTGCGTGAGGTTAAAGCTGATTTAGATTCTCCCCGTGATTTTATTTGCCCAATCCTCTATCCTGATTTTGACGATGTACCTACATCATGTGAAGATTTGGCTAGCGAAGGAAGTGCTATATTAGAAGATTTGCCTAATGTGAGAAAGTTATTTTTGGATAACATTAGCGCTGAGGACCCGAAAGGCATTTCCTTGATGATATCTCCATTGCCTGAAGCCCAATTTAGATAAGAAATTGTGTCGGGTTCAATTTTGCCTACTTCAGAGACAGTTATTGATTCTGATTTGGAGGAAGTATCTAGTGGGTTGGAAGACATTTTGGCTGAATTGGTAGAGTCATCCTGTGATGAATGTTTATCTGAGATTGAGTTAGGTGATGACGATCCGGTTGAGTTTTCTGTATGGACGAATCTACTGTTTTATCTTCCATTTGACTTTGATGACTAGCACCCGGAGGAATTTTTTTAGACATTAAATACGTGTTTTGACGGAGAGTATGACTTATCTCCTCCTCCAGAATCGACCAAGCTGACTCTCCCTCCGGTTCACTTGACTCAATTAGATGACTTGCTAGGATCGAGATAGTTCTTTTTTGTCCGAGACATATAGATGTGAAAATTTTGGAGACTGTTACTGCTTCTGACTTGGATGACGTTAATTATAAAATTAGAACTGCGACTTTGATGCCTATGAAAGTCATCTTTTATTTTAAGGCTCCCGTACCCCCAGATTTAACCCCGTTACCCTCCATTTTCAGGTTGAGTCACATAGCGCATGGGTTCACTCCACATGGTAGTGAGAAATTTAGGTGCACTTGTAATAAATTACTCTATATAGTTGTGTCTTATGATTATTTATATGTTTGTTGCTCGCCGAATGAGATAGTGCACGGATTTAAAGCACAAGTGCCTTTTGACTTGACTTCGTTTCTACTGTCTGATAAACCCAGTCAACTCGCACTAGTTTACGCCTCTAATTTAAAAAAATTATATAAGCACAGTAGTGAAGTGCTAGCCATACAAATTATATTTTATCAATTTCATGCTAGTTTACATAGAAGAGCGTCTCACTATATGATTTTCGATTTAGTTTTGGTGCGTCTCGTCCCTGAACGGTTGCCTTCGGGCACTATAGAAAGTTGGCGAGTTGGTGAGCTGGACCTTTTTCAGATAGTAATGAAATTAGGAGAATACACATATCATTTGAAGCTTTCCACTGATTGGGGTATTACCCCTATTTTTAATGTTTCTAATTTAACGCTATATGTTTCTCCACCACTTGAATTATCTGCCTGTCCGTTTGGGTCCACTTTGTTTTCATATGATTTGGGTTGTGAGCTTTTGCCTAGATCGTTCTCTTCATCAGTCTTCATTGGAGGTATGTTGGTTGTTGATGTAGAAATTTGCTTTTCTTTATTGCCTAATGCTTTTCCAAGGTTCCCGAGGACCATCTTTTTGGATGACATGATACTCCAGATTGAAGTGCTATCCTTTTCATGTGGTGATGTTTGCCACTCCTTGATTCGATGGCATGATCGTCCGGCCTCCGATGACTCTTGGCTTACAAGATCGGAGGTAGCTCTTTTGAATGTTGCTCTCCCGCACTGGTGCATTCAGCCCAACTCATCAGTGATAAGTACTTTTGAGTGGGGGAGGATTGATGGAGATGACGGCCCACAACGTTTTAAAGATGGCAACGGCGTGCTTACGGATGACCATGTAGAGCGTTGTCATAATATCAGTCCTGAACGCAAACCAATATATTAATAATTAATAATAATTAATTAATTAATTATTATTAATTATTAAATTATTTTCATGTTTTATTTTATTTTAGCATTTTTATTTTTATTGCATTTAAATAATTCATGTAATGATGGGTGCTTATAACCATCATAGGTTGTTTTAATTATTTCATTTCTTGTATTATGATTGGTGCATATAACCATCATAACTTTCATTTTGAATTTTGAATTTTGAATGGAGGGAGATTGAGTTGTGTAGGCTATATATAGCCATGTTATGAAGGAATAATTAGAGAATGAAAAATTGAAAACCAATAATTAAAAATTTGAATTTCCCCTCCTCTCTCTTCCCCTCTTAGAAAATTCATTTCCTCCTCCTTCTCTCCCCTCTTGAAATTTCGGCCAAGGCCTTATCCCCCTCTTCCCTAGAATCCTCCTTCTTATTCGCCAACCACACCACCAACTCCACTTACAAAAAATGAGCACCACCCTCCATTGAAGATAATTCGGCCGAGGCAATAAAGGTTGCTTCCTTTTGGATTCCAACTCCGACGTGAAGCGATGAAGGCGGACAAGTTTCCTCTCCTTCCGACGTGACTCCGGCGGAGACGTTGAAGAGTAATCCACGTAGAGATAATCGGGATCATCCATTCCGGTTGGGTAATGAAAAATTCCTACCTTCGTGTGATTTCTTTTTCCTAGATATTCTTATGGTAGAAATCCTTGGCGTTGAATTTTGATAGCATTAATTCATCGTGGTTTTCTTCGCTCGGTTTGAGTTTTTCTTGATTGATTTAATTTCGAAAGGGTTTGGCGAACCTTCGTTTTCTTTTATTGGGAGAGATCTACCGTTTCCGAATCGTTTTTTATTTGGTAGATCTCTTTTGGAACAACACCGCTCGTTCGGACCGGGTTGGTCCTTTTAGCCGGAAAGAATATTGGCCTATCGCCTCTATTTGATCCTAATCGGTTTGGCTACCCGTACGCTAACGTGTAGTTGATAGAAATAATTTACATGGTGCCGTGTAGAACGATTGTGCGAGTGTAGGATTTGGAACGTGGTGAGGTATTTGTGCTAGTCCGTAATATTATTATTGGTCAAACGTGCAAGCCTGCATCACTTGCCAGCACCACCCTTGTCTAAAGTCATACTGGACCCCATAAGAGTTCTCATGGAAGTGGTTGTTTCCATGTCATACTTCTTGATTATCTCCTTTGTGAACTTTGACTGACTAATGAAAAGTCCATTTATAGTTTGCTTAATTTGGAGAGCCAAGAAAAACTTGAGTTCACCCATCCTACTCATATCAAACTTACCTAGCATAAGTTTGGCAAATTTAGTGCAAAGAGACTCATCAGTAGAACCAAATATAATATTTTCTTGCATATTTTTGTACAAAGATGGTCTTGCCTTCGACTTCCCTTAGGAATAGTGTTATGTCTATTTTCACTCTTGAAAATTTGTTTTCTAGAAGAAATTTAGACAGAGTCTCATACCAAGCCCATTTAGCTTTTTTTAGTCCACAGAGAGCTCTTAATAATATATAAACATGATTATGTTTTATAGAGTAAATAAAACCTGAGGGTTGCTCAACATAGACCCTTTCTTTAAGGTTACCATTAAGGAAAGCTGACTTCACTTCCATTTGGTAAATCTTGAATCCTTTGTAGGCTGCATATGCTAGGAAGAGTCTAATATCCTCCAATCTAGCCACTAGTGCAAAGGTTTTAACAAAGTCTATAACCTCTTCTTGTCTATATCCCTTTGCAACCAGTATAGCCTTATTTCTGACTATAACACAATTCTCATCCAGTTTGTTCATATAGATCCACTTAGTTCCTATGATATTATAATCATCTGGTCTGGGAACAAGCTTTCAGACTTTACATCTCTTGAACCGGTTCAATTCTTCTTGTATAGCCCCTACCAAAATGGATCTACATTGTCTTCTTCAAATTTCATTGGTTCTGTTTGAATAGAAAACTTGAGTACATTATAGTGTGAGCTGGAAGAGCAAGAAATAGTCTGTAGTCTCTAGGTCCAGTGCAAAAGCAGAATATCAAAGTATGGCATCGATTATATTTGAGTTGAAGTGGTTATAGGCTCTTATGCTTGACCTAGGAGAGGTATACAACCATCGTCTACCTATGTTTTGTGATAATAAGGCCGCTATATACATCTCCAAAAATCCATTCTTCCAAGAGAGAACAAAACACATTGAAGTCGACTGTAATTTTATTCGGGAAGAGATTTTGAAGGAACAAATTTGTACTCTATTCGTCACCTCCGATAAAGAGTTGGCTGATATTTTCACCAAGTAGCTGTCCGCCTCCTTTCTTCACATTTGGGACAAGCTGGGCATGATCGATATATATATATGCTCCAGTTTGAGGGGGAGTGTTGTTGTATGGAGACCGGGCGGTCTGACGGTCTGGCACTGGAGGACTAGAGAACGGACGGTCTGGCGGTTTGTCACCAACATCTAGGTAGTCGGACTGTTACTGTTTGGTGTCCAGGCGATCTGACAGTTTGTCTCAGGTGAATTGGAGATCGGGCGGTCTAGATGTCTCCTATGGCGGCTTGTTCTCTCCTTCTGATGGCTGTCAGGCGATTAGCCTATTCGCCTAACCGTGCGGCCTGTTTGGCTTGTTTCTATTTCTCACCTGTAATTATTTAGTCCCACATTGCTTGTTTGTAATCTCCCCCATCTCTTCCATTCTATAAAAGAGAGGCCATACCTTTGTAATACTTATCTTTTTGATAATAATAATTTTTATAATTCCAATTTTTGGTTTCTACTTGTTTATTCGCACGTGGTATCAGATGACTCAATCTTTTCCACCTGATTCGGTTCCTTCTTCTGACTGCGCGGTTTGCCCTTCTTCGTGCAGTCTGTTCGCACGGTTTCTCTTCTCTTTGTTGCTTCCCTTTGTGTGCGAGACTTCTCTTTTCTTCTATCCACGACCTATTTTCTCGGTTACTCTGCTTCTTTTATCCCTCCGATCTCATTTGATTCGCGCGACCCGTTTTTTTTCGTGGGGCCTCTTCTCAGTTCGCACGACCTGCTTGCCTTTCTCGCAAACTCCTTCCTGTTTGCGCGGTCCTTCAATCCCCTATTCGCGCAGTCTTATCTCTAGCCGTGCGACTTCTTTCCCTTTTCTTTGCTCTACTTTTTGTTCGTGGCTTGCCTTGCCGATGGTGTGTTGACACCATGACCGCTGCAGAATCTTTTCTTTGTACGCTACGACCTTTCTAGACGCAAGTCCTGCTTACTATTCTTGTGGCTTGTTGCATCTTCTCACGCGGATTCTTGTTGGTTCTTTGTCCGATGCGGCCTTCCTTTCCGCACTTCCTGCTCGCTGTTCGCGCAACTTGTCAGTTTTTCCTGGGCGGCATCTTATCTTCCATCCATGGCTCTTTCGAGTATCTCAACCACCACCGATACTCCGGTGGCCAATTCGCCTCCTCCTCCTACTCTTTTTGGGAATCTTCGCACTGTCTCCAAACTCATCAGTCCCAACTAGCAGGATTCGAGTATCTCCTTCACCTTCCTTCTTCACTCACAACGCAAATGCCACCATCTCACTAATGACCCACCCCCTCTCAATTCCGCTGAGTTTGACGACTAGGATGCTTGCGACGCGCTTGTGTACCCTTGGCTATCTAACAACCTTTTGGATGAATGCCTTCCTGTCATCTGTCATGATGAGATGGTCTTGACAGTTTGGCTTCATCTTGCTGCTCTGTACTCAATGGGGGCTCAGACGTCCTACATCTATACCTTATATGCGGACCTCCTTTATAACACCCCGATCCGTCAACATAGCTTATAGCAGTAGGTCCGGCCGGGTCCCGACGCCATATACCACGGACATACCGGTGGGTTACTCAATGGAACCAATACACACGTCTTACACAGATCATCTAGTGGAAGTAATTTATTAATTTGCAACAATAAGAACCCTGCCAACAAGCATGAATGTCCACTAACAGAAAACCCAGTAGGAATGAATTACAAAATACACAAAAGTACTGGCCTTTGGCCTTACAATTGTTTGCTCAAATATAAGTGTCTTCCAAACCTCGGCATGCAGGCCGGTCACACATGAGAATACAAGAAAACACTCAAAATTTAGGCCTTCGAGGGCCGGCTCAGCAACCTGGGCTTTAGCCCACTATTTACCACTCGGCTCCGTAACAACTGCATGCACAATTCACCGCAACAGTTGCAAACAAGAATAACGGTCAGCTAAAGCTGACCAAATTATAACGATTCCGCCCCCAAACAGGGGCGACAAAGCTTCTTCCCTGCACTTGTTAGCAAAACCAGCAACATAACGAATAAACATCACATCATAGGTACACGCACATATGGACGTACACCTCGTGCTCTCAGGGCACTTACTCGGCGAAGCCTGTCCGAACCCAGTCCGATCCTTGATTCCACCACCACCACCACGGAGGCAAACCTCGTGAGCATTTAGTCTTTTCAGCCGTACCCTAGGCTCGATCTCCAAATCATCGGTAAGTGCCACGTTAACTTTAGGTCTCTTTAACCGAAACAGATGGAGCGGGTAGGGTTCCACCAGCCCGTTTCTCACCCCGCCATGGCCATTTGGCCTTTGACGCGGGCCAAGCTTCCCCCAGTCCCAACTATCGATAAAACACAGTACATAGCCCCGTTATATACCCGGTTGGCTCCCAGGCCACTGAAATGGCAGAAATGCATTTCCGCCTAGATTTCCGGGTGCACCTTGGGGTTAATCCCAGAGATTCCCTGATGCATTCTAACGCATAGCAACCCGAAAACAATCAAAACGCATAGAGTATTCTCCGGCACAAAATGCATATCAAAACATCACCGATCTAGACAAACATGCCCGAGTAGGCTTCACACACCATGACTATGTCCGAACTACGATTCCTGACACTAACAAGGGGGACTTTACATATCTACCCCAACGAATACCGCAAACTCACCGCACACTCGCGGGAGCGGGTTTTCCCATGCAAAGGAAGAAGAGCTTCACATGATCAAGATGAAAATCATTACCCTAGCATTTTTCCTTGGCACTATGGAAATCTATGCGGATGAAAAGCACCGCAATCTCCTTGCCTCCGTAGATCCGAAGTCGGCTCGCGATTTGGAGCTCCGAAACTCCGCCGGTGACCGGAACTAGCGTTCCTTCTTCATCTTTGCTCTCTCCTTTCTCTAGATCTTAGAAAGAGAGTGAAACAAAGCTTATGTGGAATTTACACCCCTGAACCGGCCTTAACCCTAAGGGGGGAAGAGCCTGAACCATCAGATCCAAAAACAAGGAAACGAACAGCTGAGATTCAACCCGAATTTCCAAAACCTGGGCCGAACACGGGTTCCGACTCGCCCGTGTTCAGGGCCGTGTCACCCATTCGCCGTCGAAACCATCGCGTCCCGAAAAGAACACAGGCACCCAACACGCCCGTGTCAGGCTTGACATGCCCGTCATCCAGTACACGCCCATGTAGCTGGGCGTGTTCCCCAACGACATAGGTCAAAAACAACCCGAGCACAACACGGCCATGTGACACGTCCGTGTCACATACCGTGTGCTAGACACGCCTTGGGACACACCTGTGTCCCATGCCATGTAAATGCCTTAGCACAAACTGCCACACGACCCGAGGAGGACACGGGTATTCGAAATGCCCGTGTCGAATTTCACACGTCCGTGTCAGACCCGAACATGCCTGGGCTCAAGCTGTACGTCCCTCACTCAATGATCATTGAGTGCAAGGGTCTGAGTGACTGACACGCCCTGGGACACGCCTGTGTCCCAGACCGTGTTCACCCCCCGATTATCGTTGACTCCAAAATCATCGACCGCGCAACCAACGCCGAACCCGAGCACGACACGCCCTGGGACACGCCTGTTTCCCAGACCGTGTCACCTCTACCAAAAGTAATATTTGGCTCAAAATGCCACCTGTCACCCTTTTGAGTTTCGGGGTGTTACAACTCTCTCCCTCTTAAAATAATTTCGTCCATGAAATTACCAAAGGAAAGATAAACAAAACCAAAAGCATTACCTGAGAGAAATAACTCTAGGTACTCCTCCAGTATGGTGTGCTCCCATTTCCAAGAGAGCTCCTCACAACCACAATTGTCCCAACGGACCATAACCATCCTGATCTCCTTGTTACGGAGTCTCTTAACCTCAAAGTCCTCAATACGAATGGGCTTGACCTTAGTCGTCAACTATTCGTCCACAGGCACTTGATCAACTGCAATCACCTGCGAAGGCTCTTGCACCACCTTCCGCAATACTGAAATATGTAATACTTCGTGGATACCACTCAACTCCACCGAAAGCCTCAGACGATAAGCCGCTCCGCCGATCCGCTCCAAATCTGAAATGGTCCAAGGTATCTCGGGCTCAGCTTCTTCAAGCATCGTACCCGTGACACACCCTTGAACTTTCTTATCTTCAAGTAAACCCAATCGCCAACCGAGAACTCCACGTTCTGATGCTTGGCATTGTAGTACTTAGCTTGTCTATCCTGAGCGATTAGCAAATGCTCTCGAATGATCCGAAGCAAAGAAGTAGCGCTTTCAACCTCTGGCTTTTTGTACAACCTTGCCTCACCCGTTTCCATCCACGTCAACGACGTGCGACATAATCTACCATATAAGGCCTCGAAAGGCGTCATTTGGATACTCGTTTGGTATCTATTATTGTATGAAAACTCCACCAAAAAAAATAGTCTCCCCAGTGCTTCCCGAAGTCCAGAACGCACTTGTGAAACACGTCTTCCATCATCCTGTTGCCCCTCTCGGTTTGCCCATCCGTTTGCAGATGAAAGGTTGTGCTGAACTTCAACTTAGTCCCCAGCATTCGCTCCACCAACCTCCAATCATTGGACGTAAAATGCCCATCTCGATCTCCCACAATGCTGCGGGGCACACCGTGGAGTCTGACTAGATTATCCACAAACACCGTCGCCAGTTTCTCCACCGGATCATCCTTCCTATGCGGAAGGAAGCGCGACACTTCTGCTAACCGATCTACGATCACCTAGATGGCGTCGAACTTCCACTCCGGAATAGGCAAGGATTTCAAGAAACCCCCTGGCTTTTGGCACTCTGCCTTCACTAAGGCGCAAGTCTGGCACTTAGCCACAACTAGTGCCACAACCTTCTAGTGTCCTGGCCACCAGAATAACTTCTTTAGGTATCGGTACATCTTCGTGCTCCCTATGTGAATTGAGTAATTGGTATGACTGTACACCAACTCCACCCGTAACTTATCCACATTTGGGACGCACAAACGATTGTCCTTCCTTATTATCCCATCTTCAACTGAAAACAGGGAATTTGACCCATCCAATGCTGCATCCATGAGCTTCTTCATGCTATCATCCAACTCCATACGCTGCCGAACTCGGTCAACCAGGCCACACTGACTTCCAACCAGTACAATAATGCTTTGACGTTAGTCTGCTGGTCTACACAAGAGATCTTTAACGCCTCCAACTCCCGTATAATCTCTCATCAAGAACCGACAACCAGTTGTCTTCAGAGGGAGCCCTGCGACTCAACGCATCTGCAACTGCTTTGCCTTTCCCGGGTACATAATGAATTTTGAGCGTATAGTCGCCCCAGGAACTCCATCCATCTACGCTGCCTCATGTTCACATCCTTCTGATCCAACAGGTACTTAAGGCTTTTGTGGTCGTTATAAATATCGGCCTTTACGTCGTACAAGTAGTGCTTCCACAGCTTTAGCGCAAAACTCATGGCCTCCAACTCCAAGTCGTGGACCGGATAATTCCTTTCGTGTACTTTGAGATGACTCGAGCCATACACTATAACACTTCCATGCTGCAGCAACACGCAGCCCAAACCACTTCCTGAGGCATCACTGTAAATCTCGAAGCCTTCGGTCCCACTTGGCAAACCTAGAATAAGCGTCGTGGTCAATCGACTCTCCAACTCCTCGAAAGCTTGTGCGCACGCAGGCGTCCAGACAACTTTTGATCTTTCCTCGTCAAAGTTGTGAGGGAGGGTAACTATATCCGCAAGAAGTTCTCTACGATGCGCCTGTAGTAGCCGGTCAGCCCCAGAAAACTCTGGTCTTCCGCTTCCGAACGCAACAAAGGCCACTCGCGTATCATAACTATCTTCGCTGGTTCCACTGCAACACCCACTCAACAAACTTTATGACCGAGGGACGCTACCTAGGATAACCAAAAACTTGCATTTGGAGAACTAGGCATAGAGTTGGTTCCTCTTTAGAATTTCCACAATCGAAAGCAGATGCTTGAAGTGATCCTCTTACTCTGCGGGTACACCAATATGTCGTTAATGAAGCGACCACAAAATGGTCTAGGTACTCCCTAAATGATCTGTTCATCAAGTCCATGAACACTGACGGCGCATTAGTCAGCCCAAACGGCACGACGGTAACCTCGGCATGTCCATACCTTGCTCCGAACGTTGTCTTTGGGACATCGCTTTCCCTTATCCTTAGCTGATGGTAACTGGACTTAAGGTCCACTTTTATGTATACTGATGACCCGACCAACTTATCAAAAGGTCATCCACCCTTGGGATCCTGTACTTGCTCTTTTCCATTAACTTGTCCAGTTTCCCATAATCGATACTAAGTCACAACCTTCCGTCCTTCTTCTTAATAACGAGAACCGGCACGCTCCAAGGTGACAAACTTGGACGCGTATAACCTTGCTCCAACAACTCTTCCAGTTGAGCCTTTAGCTCCGACATCTCCTTAAGCGTTAGTCGATTTGTAGAGCGTGGCACAGGTTTGGCACCTAGCACTAGCTCAATCGTGAAGTCAATCTCTCACTACGGTGGGACTCCAGGGATTCCATCAGGGAAACACATCAGGATATTCGGATACACCCGAGATAATATCCGATGTAAGCTTAGGCTTCAAAGCCTCCCATGGTGGCAGTAAAGACACTTGCAAGTCGAACTCCTGACTCCTAAAGCGTAACCTTGCGACACAGACACACTCTCTCTCTCCGAGCATAGAACGGCCATTAGGAAACAACACATCCAAATTGCCTTTTACCATCGAAGGAGATACTCCAATGTGCAATACTAAACCTTCGGACAAAAAGAGTGCGAAGTGCCCGTATCGAAACTATGCGCTCACCGGGTGACCAAAAGTCCAGAACAAAGCCTAGAACTTCAAGTCCTAAGCTAGAACGCATAAGGTAATAGGTATAAGAAGTTAAATTGCTATCAATTAAACCATACCTGACAACCCAACGGTCGGCCACAAGACCTCCTGCTGACCAAGGATGTCCACCCTCGGTTGGGCCGGAGTATACAGTGATGCGGTGGACTCCACCGCCTTGCCCTTCTCCTCAGCTGTTGCCCCTGACTTCTTCTCGGACATTGGGCATCCACTCCAACAATCCGAGGCATAGTGTCCCGGCTTTCCACAGTTATAGCATGCACCTGGGGTTTGGTCTGTAGTCGCTCTGGATGAACTAGAGGAAGAGACTAGACCCGACATCCTAGCCTTCTTGTACCACCTACGATACCCAGATTTTTATGTTGGCATTTTGAACACTGTCTACTTTGCACTAGAGTCTTCAACTTATCATGTCATAGCTTTCAATGTCTTCTGAGCACCCTTTCGACAATCTCGGGTAAAGTGCCCTTTCTTTCCACAAGAATGGCAATTGTAAGTAGTCTGGCTAGTAAATGATCTAGCTTCTTTTCTCAGCGTTCTGCGGTAGGCAGTCCTTATAGGATCTGCATGGTTTGATACCCTATTCATTGGCATTTGATGATTTTTACCCAACTCTACTTCCAAAGTTTTGGCCGACTCCACCAAGGCTCGAAATCCCAATAGCTTTTGTCATAGCAGTAGGATGCGCAACTCGCTGCGCAAACCATTGTAAAATCTATCGACTATTGACTGCTCGCTTTCCCACTCAAAGCCTGGGTAGTGCCATATCTTAAGGAACATTTGCAAATAATCGTCAACTGAGTGCACTCCCTACAACACAATCATGTTCATCTGCTGCCCTAAAGGGCCTCTACATGCCATTTGCTCCATCACACCGCCCGGTGTTGGGGCCATCTCAGGGATAGAGGGTTGCACATTTCTCTCATGTTGTGCGTTGGTCACAGCGAACACCGCTTCAACTACCCTTCTTATGGTTTCAAAAGAAGTAGGAGTCTCAGGCATGTCGCTTGGTGCAGTACTTTTATCAGAAAGTGTGCGTTCAGGCTGCCACGTGCCACTCCCGGACACCTATAGTCGTACAAAACACCGATAAGCGACCAAACAACATTGCAAAACGCAATTATAGGAACACGCAGGTTCCTCAAACATGTGTATTTTCATTCCTAAGTCGAGATTCATGGGTTCTTTTCATGTTATAACGATGACGCACACACATGTACTCACCACCCCTTAAAGTGAATTCGTCCACGAATTCATTTAAGCTTGACCGAAACCGGTAGTCTGATACCAAATTATAACACCCCTATCCGTCAACATAGCATATAGTAGTAGGTCCGGCCGGGGCCCGAAGCCATAAACCACGGACAGACCGGTGGGTTACTAGATGGAACCAATACACACGTCCTACACAGAGCATCTAGAGGAAGTAATTTATTAAGTTGCAACAATAAGAACCCTGCCAACAAGCATTAATGTCCACTAACATAAAACCCTGTAGGAATGAATTAAAAAATACACAAAAGTACTGGCCTTAAGGCCTTACAATAGTTTGCTCAAATATATGTGTCTTCCAAACCTCGGCACGCAGGCCGGTAACACATGAGAATACAAGAATACACTCAAAATTTAGGCCTTCGAGGGCCGGCTCAGCAACCTGGGCTTTAGCCCATTATTTACCGTTCGGCACCGCCGCACCTGCAAGCATAATTCACCGCAATGGTGGCAAACAAGAATAATGGTCAGCTAAAGATGACCAAATTATAATGATTCCGCCCCCAAACCGGGGCAGCAAAGCTTCTTCCCTGAACTTATTAGCAAAACCAGTAACATAGCGAATAAACATCACATCATAGGAGCACGCACACATGACCGTACACCCCGTGCTCTCAGGGCACTTACTCGGGGAAGCTAGTCTGAACCCAGTTCGATCCTCTACTCCACCACCACCCCCAGAGCGGCAAACCTTGTGAGCATTTAGTCTTTTCAGCCGTAGCCTAGACTCGATTTCCAAATCATCGGTAAGTGCCACGTTAACTTTAGGTCTCTTTAACCGAAATAGATGGAGAGGGTAGGGTTCCACCAGCCCGTTGCTCACCCCGCCATGGCCATTTGGCCTTTGATGCGGGCCAAGCTTCCCCTAGTCCCAAATATCGATAAAACACGGTACATTGCCCTGCTATATACCTGGCTGGCTCCCAGGCCACCGAAATGGCAGAAATGCGTTTCCGCCTAGATTTCCGGGTGCACCTTGGGGTTAATCCCCAAGATTCCCTGATGCATTCTAACGCATAGCAACCCGAAAACAATCAAAATGCACGAAGTCTTCTCTGGCACAAAATACATAGCAAAACATCACCGATCAAGACCAACATGTTCGGGTAGGCTTCACACACCATGCCTATGTCCGTACTACGATTCCGGACACTAACAAGGGGGACTTTACATATCTACCCTAAGGAATACTGCAAACTCACCGCACACTCGCAGGAGCGGGTTTTCCCATGCAAAGGAAGAAGAGCTTAACATGCTCAAGATGAAAATTGTTACCCTAGCATTTTTCCTTGGCACCATGGAAATCTATGTGGAATAAAATCACCGCAATCTCCTTGCCTCCGTAGATCCGAAGTTGGCTCGCGATTTGGAGCTCCGAAACTCTGCCGGTGACCAGAACTATCCTTCCTTCTTCCTCCTTGCTCTCTCCTCTCTCTAGATCTTAGAAAGAGAGTGAATCCAAGCTTATGAGGAATTTACACCCCTGAACCGATCTTAACCCTAAGGTAGGAAGAGCCTGAACCATCCGATCCAAAAATAAGGAAACGAACGGCTGAGATTCAACCCGAATTTCAAAAACATGGGCCGAATACGGGTTCCGACACGCCCGTGTTCAGGGACGTGTCACTCATTCGGTGTCTAAACCGTCGTACCCCGAAAAGAACACGGGCACCCGACACGCCCGTGTTAGGCTTGACATGCCTGTGTCATCTAGTACACGCCCGTGTAGCTGGGCGTGTTCCCTCAATGACATAGGTCTAAAATAACCCGAGCACAACATGGCCATGTCACATGCCCGTGTCACATGCCGTGTACTATACATGCCTTGGGACATGCCCGTGTCCCAAGCCGTGTAACTGCCTTAGCACAAACTGCCACAAGACCCGTGGAGGATACGGTTATTCGACACGCCCGTGTCGAATTTCACACGCCCGTGTCGGACCCGAACTTGCCTGGGCTCTGGCCATGCGTCCCTCACTCAACGATCATTGACTGCAAGGCTCTAAGTAACTGACACGCCTTGGGACACACCGGTGTCCCACGCCGTGTTCACCCCCCCGACGATCGTTGACTCCAAAATCGTCGACTACGCGACCAACGCCGAACCCGAGCACGACACGCCCTGGGACACGCCCGTGTCCCAGGCCGTGTCACCTCTACCAAAACTCAGATTTGTCTCAAAATGCCACCCGTCACCCTTTTGAGTTTCGGGGTGTTACATCCTTGCCCGTCCTTCCATGTCTTCTGCTGCCGCTTATCACCAGGTTCAGGATCCCGGGGTTGAGATTCTTCAGAATCGCCCCTCCTCTGTGCATTTGGCCGAGCAACACAAGCACTTCAAGGAACTTCTGGTGGTATGCTATCTTCTACGACTTCCTGAGTGCTATGAAATAATTTGCCAGCAAATTCTGTGCGAGGCGGAATCTCCTACCTTGGATGCCACTACTACACGCATTGTCATAGTTACCTATCTACTATAGCATCCCCTTCTATCCTCACCTTCACCACCGGACAACTATGTTCACCAGACTCAACGGAGTGGCTCTGGTAGCCGCAATCATAAGTTCGACGGGCATTGACCTTCCCGTTTCCTCTGCTCTCACTATGGCCGCACCGGGTATACTGTGGAATGCTGCTGGATGAAACATTCGCATGTTTGCCCATCTGGTGACTCTTCCACCTCCTCCTCGAAGCCATCTGCTGCGGTGGTCACTTCATAAGGTAGTGCCCACATGGTTACTCAAGGTAAATGGCTGAAAGAATCTAGTGCGACCAATTACATGATGGGCAATCCTCAGTGCTTTTCTCTTCTAAAAAAACATGATCGGTTGCCCCTGGTTCTCGTTGTTGACGTCTCTCCCTCCCCGGTCCATGGAATAGGAGTGGTTCATGTCACTTCGTCTCTTCGTTTGGCGGACACTCTCTATGTGCAAAAGTTTACGTGCAATTTATTATCAGTTACCTCTTTATGCAAGCAACTCTAGTGCTCCGTCATATTCACTCAAACTTCTTATTATTTTGGGGATCCGAGCTCCCAACGGACAATTGCTACTGGGACTGAGAGCGGCGACCTCTACTTCCTCGATAATATTTCTACTCTGTCCGCCTTCTCCTCCTCCTCTACTGATCTTCTACAGTGGCACCTCCGCCTTGGTCATCCTCCTCCACGGCTTCTTCGTCAGCATCTGCCCCACCTCCCTCCAAATAGTTCTCCTCTCAACTGCGATGCCTGTCAGCTTGGCAAGCATCACCGTTCCTCCTTCCCTCGAAAGCATGGTCATTGCTCTACCTGTCTTTTTGATCTAATTCACTATGATGTCTGGGGTCCTGCTCCTACCCTCACGGTTAGTCGGGGTAGTTCTTTTTTTGTAACCTTTATTGATGACTTTTCTAGATATACTTGGGTGTATCTCTTACGAGATTGCTCTGAATTATTCAATGTATGTACATCCTTTTATTATTTAATTCAAAATCAGTTTGGTGTTTCGATTAAAGTATTTTTCTTTGATAACGCTAAAGAGTATATTAGTCAAGCTTTTTCATCTTTCTGTATGCAGCATGGGATTATCCAACAAACTAGTTGTTTCTATACCTCACAACAAAATGATGTGGTGGAACGCAAAAACTGTCATCTCCTTGATGTTGCTCGCACTCTGATGTTGCAGATGCAAGTCCCTCGCTCCTATTAGGGCAATGCGGTTCTCATTATCTGCTATCTCATCAACTGCATTCCCTCCACGGTTCTCAATGGTAAAACCCCATTCTCCATTCTCTATCCAGGCAAGGAACCTTTTCCTCTCCCTCTATGTATCTTTGGGTGCACAACCTTTGTGCACGCTCCCTCCGCCACCCGTGACAAACTTTACCCTCGCTCCACCAAATGTGTCTTTCTGGGGTACTCTACTACCAAAATGGGCTATTGTTGTTTTGACCCCGTTCTCCGTAAGCAGTTCTTCTTCGCTGGCGTTACCTTCTTCAAGAATGCTCCCTATTTCTCTGACGACTCCTCTCCTCTTCCCGAGGCTTCTGATTCTCTCATTGTTTCCTCTAACCCATCGACCCCTACCGAGGTTTTTCAACCTCCTCTGTCACCATCATCTCCTCCTCTCCCCTCTCCTCCCCTATGTTCCTCTTCTCCGTAGCCGTTGATCTCTACTCCCGGGCTAGCTCTCTCTACCACGGACGCTCCGGATGCTGAGGAACCTACTGACATAGACCTTCCCATTGCTCTTCGCAAAGGGGTTTGGGCAAGTACCCAGCAATCGCTTGCTACTATTGTTTCCTATGATCGTCTTACCCCTTCTTACAGGGCTTTTGGACTGGTTATCTCTGCCACTACCACCCCTGTTCCTACCAGGATGCCCTTACTGTTCCTCATTGGAAGGCTTCCATAGATGTGGAAATTGCTACTCTCACTGAACGGGGTACGTGGACCCTTGTTCCTCCTCCCTTCGACACAGATGTTGTTGGATGTCGCTGGGTCTTTGAGGTAAAGTTTAGTCCTAGCGACATTGGAGAGCGTCGATCTCCGTTTGACGATCGTTGACCAGAAGAAGATAGCCTAGCGCTGCCTGGAAAATGCTGAACTCTAGTCGACGCTTATTTGAAAGCGTCTATCTCCGTTCGATGCTTTTTGGGAAAAAACGTCGAGCGCAGTTCAGAGACAAAACAGAATCAACAGACACTAGAAAATACAAGTTTTTTGCCTAGTCTTGGTCTGTTTTTAGATTTAAAAATCTTGGGATTTATTTTAAACTTCCTCCATCTAACATTCCTAACTGATTTAGGAAGAAGGTGTGTTTCTTTTCATCCAAAGGTTTGGTGAAAATATCTCCCCTTTGAAAATCAGTTGGGATATATTGAATTTCAATTTTATTTTTCTCCACATTGTCTCTTAGGAAGTGATGCCTAATCTCTATATGTTTTTTCCTACTATGGAGGACTGGATTTTGTGCTATAGAGATAGCACTAGTGTTATCACAAAATATTTTTGATCCTTCTAAGTTCTAGCCATAGTCTAGGAGATGGTTTTGAATCCACAGAATTTGTGAGCAACAACTGCCTGCTGCCATGTATTCAGCTTCAGCAGTTGAAGTGGACATAGATGTCTGTTTCTTACAGAACCAGGAGATAAGTCTGTCACCAAGGAACTGGCAAGTTCCACTAGTGCTTTTCCTGTTTACTCTACATCCAGCATAATCAGCATCTGAAAATTCAGTTAATTCAAATCCTGATTCTTTTGGATACCAGAGTCCTAGATTTGGACAACTTTTCACATACCTAAGAATCCTCTTAAAAATATTAGGTGTGACTCTCTATGGCTTACTTGGAACCTAGCACATATACATGTAGCAAACATTATATCAGGTCTACTAGCTGTAAGGTACAATAGAGAGCTAATCTTTGATCTCTATGTTATCTGATCAACATGTTTACCATGTTCATCAGTATCTAATACAGCATTGGTAGGCATAGGTGTCTTCATACAATATGCTTTAGACATACCAAATTTCTAAATCAATTCTTTTGAATACTTGGTTTGAGAAATAAATATGCCTTCAGCATGTTATTTGACTTGCAATCCTAGAAAGAAGGAAAGCTCACCCATGCTACTCATTTCAAATTTAGAATGCATTAAGTTAGAGAACTTTCTGCACAAATTTGAATCAGTAGAACCAAATATGATATCATCTACATATATTTGTACTAGTAGGGTATGGGACTTATGGGTTCTAATAAAGAGAGTTTGGACTACTCTACCCCTTATAAAATCATTTTTCAGAAGAAAGCATGCTAAGATCTCATACCATGCTCTAGGAGCTTGCTTGAGACCATATAATGCTTTATGCAATTTGAAAACATGGTCAGGATAAGTTAGAGAGATAAAACCTTGAGGTTGTCTAACATAGACTTCCTCTTTGATGTCTCCATTGAGAAATGCACTCTTCACATCCATTTGGTAGACCTTGAATCCTTTGTGAGTTGCATAAGCAAGGAATATTCTTATGGCCTCTAGCCTTGCCACTGGTGCAAAGGTCTGGTCATAGTCTATCCCTTCTTCTTGAGAATAACCTTGAGCAACTAGCCTTGCCTTGTTCCTTACAATAACTCCTTGATCATCCAACTTGTTTTTGAACACCCACTTTGTTCCAACAATTGAGTGATCCTTAGGACTTGGTACTAGCTCCCAAACTTTGATCCTCTAAAATTGATGTAGTTCCTCTTGCATAGCAATGATCCAGTGTGGATCTTATTCTGCATCTTGAATGGATTGAGTCTCAACTTGAGATAAAAAGCAGGTGTGCATCAGGTTCTGGTTGACCTGATTTCTGGTTTGCACACCAGCTGAGATGTTTCCAATCACTTGGGAGATTGGGTGATCTCTTGTTGTTACAAAATCAACAGGGGGTGTTGATTGTTCAACAACCTGTGTTGTTGTTTCCTCTTGTGGAACAACAACTGGCTCTTCAAAATGGTTTTCTCCAAGATGTTGAACATCAAGATGTTCAGTATCCTCTTCATCTTCACTGATTTCAGCTCTTTGTTGGATAGGTGAATGTACTGAATCCTTTTCTATAATGTATAACCTATACAATTTTTCTGAAAGAGAGTGTACCTGCAATGGTTCTATGGTAGAAGTAGACTTCTCCTTATAACACATGTTAGTCTCATCAAAAGATACATGAACAGATTCTTCAATTTTAAGAGAAGTTTTATTATAAACCCTATAAGCTTTACTGATCATGGAGTATCCCAGAAACACTCCTTCATCAGCTTTAGCTTGGAATTTTGCTAAATACTTCTTGTCATTATTCTGAATATAACAAATGCAGCCAAAATTTTTGAAATAGTCTACTTTAGGTTTCTTCCCTTTGAGCAATTCATAGGGAGTCTTTCCCTTCAGTTTATGTATCAAACTTCTGTTCAACACATGGTTGGAAGTGTTCACTGCCTCTGCCCAAAAAGATAGAGGAAGGTGAGCATCTGTCAACAATGTAGTAGCAGATTCAATTAGGGTTCTATTTTTCCTTTCAGCTGCCCCATTTTGTTGAGGAGTTCTAAGAGCTGAGAAAGTATGCCTAATCCCTTCACTCTAACAGAAATCTTGCATAAGAAGAGAATCAAACTCTATCCCATGATCAATTCTGATAATGGCAATGTGAGTATTGAACTCAATCTGTATGCATTTGAGAAAATCTGTCAAACATTTAAAGTTATCAGACTTCTTCCTCAGAAAGAATACCCAAGTGAATCTAGAGAAGTAAACTACAATCACTAAAGTGTAAGATTTCCCTCCTAAGCTTTGTACTGTAATGTGTCCAAAAAGATCCATGTGTAACAGATACAAAATCCTAGGTGAATCACTCTTATTAAGTGACTTAAAACTGTTTTTAGTTTGCTTGCCTAATTGACAAGCCCTGCAGAGTCCTTCCTTCTTGTAAGGGCCAGAATGTAGTCCTCTAATAAGGTTGTCCTTGGACAGCCTAGCAATGGTTCTAAGGTTTAAGTGTCCTAGTCTCTTATACCATAAATCATTTGGTTTGCAGACTGAATTAAATAAGCAGATATCTATGTTGGTTGAAAGGAAATCTACAAGATAAATTTTTCCTTTCCTTTTACCTGTTAACACTGTTGTGTTATCCTCTGACTTGATCTGGCATAAGGATTTATTAAATGTCACTTGATATCCTTCATCACAGAGTTGACTGATGCTAATTATGGTTTGCTTCAGTCCTTCCACATAAGCCACCTTCTTGAATGTTACTGATCCAATCTGAACAACACCATGTCCTTTTGTTTGACAACAGTTTGAATCTACAAAGATCACTTTGGGTCCAAGTTTGGCTTTGAAGGATGTGAGATTGTCCTTACTCCCTGTCATGTGCTTTGAGCACCCACTATCCAGATACCATTGTTGTTTCATTGCTGGATAGGTCTTCACCTTCACATAAACAATTTATATGTTTTTGACCAAGTTTACCTTGGGTCTAGGTTGATAACCTTTAAATTCAGAAATGAAAGACATCCCTGGTTGAATCTTATATCCTTCAGGATGGTATCTCCTAGGAGGTACTATCCATTCAGTATAAGGGTTGAAGCTTTGGTATGAAGGACTTCTAGGATTAACTTGAGATTTACCTCTGAAAGAGGGTTCAAAGCTCTGAGCTCCGTTCGACGATCGTCGACCTGAGTTCGACGATCCTGGGTCAGATCGTCGAGCTCCATTCGAAGATCGACTATACCAGAGTTAAGAGTTCAGAAGTCGTCGATCTGAGTTCGACGATCCAGCCTTGGATCGCCGAGCTCTGTTCGATGTTTTCTGTTGAACTTGATTTTCCTTAAGTAAATCTGGATTCTTCCTAGCTATCTCTACAACACCCTTTCCTTTATACGAAATAAATTTAATTGGGGTTGTTAATACTATAGGTTGGCTGGATGAAGCACCCAAGCCCAGTATACTGTTGAATCTTGAGTTCACTGTGCTTGTGATGTCCATCAGTCTGATGCTTCTCCCATTTAGGGATTCTTCAAACTTATTTGCCTGGGATAACTCACTTTTCAGTGAAGCTATCTCCTCCCTACAACATTCTAACTCCTCAGAGAGTTTGAGGTTGTCTGATTTTAAGGTGTTATGTTAAGACAATTGATTTCTGAGAGAGATAATCTCTTTCTCAGATTTTAACAGGTCTAAACAAAGTGCCTTAAATTCGGACCTAAAGTCCTTGTAGTATAAGTCAATGGAGTCTATTACCTGGTCTTCTTCAGTTTGAGTTTCAGATTCTGAATCTGATCCTTGTCCTGCATCAGAATTTTGCTGAGAGGCATTGATAGCCATCATGCAGGATTCTTTTTCTTCAGCATCATCCTCATCATCACTTGAGCTTGATGAGGCTTCTGATTCCTCTTCAGTATCACTCCAGCTTTAAGCTACAAACCCCTTCCTTGTATGTTTATTTTTGTTGGAGGTGGATTTGTTACTGTTGTTTCCTCTGGAGTCCTTATCTTTTCTCCTATTTTTCCTGTCCTTCTTGTCCTTATTCTGATTTTCTGGACAGTCAGGCACAATATGGCCAGGTTTCCTGCATCAAAAATAAATTATTTCTTTATTATTTGACTTGTCATACCTTGGCTTCTCATGCCCTCTGGATGACCTCTTTCTGAAATCTTTCCTGGTCATCTTATAAAATCTTTTGGCCAGCAAACTCATCAATTCTTCATTGCATGTGACCTTGTCTTCAGGCAGATCTTCTATAGCTTTGAATGCTATGGTCTTCTCCTTTCTGATGGCTGGAGAAGCAGTCTTTTGTTCTTCCTCTCTATTCTTGATGAGCAGCTCATAAGACTTGAGCTTGCCCAACAAAGCGTCAGTAGTAATCTCAGTTAGGCTTCTAGCATCCTTGATTGGCTAGATCCTTGAGTCCCAAGTGCTAGGGAAGCACATTAGGATCTTGTCATTTAGTTTAGTTAGAGATATCTCCTTATCTAGTGTTTTTAGTTCACTGACTATTAGGCTGAGTCTGTTGTACATGTCAGCCACTAATTCAGTTTCTCCTTTCTTGAAGTTCTCATATTGGCTTATGAGATGGGATCTCTTGTACTTCCTTTCATCAGCAGATCCTGAGACAATTTCAGATAACTTGTCCCATATCTCTTTTGCTGAACTGCATTCAGCCACCTTTTGGAATATCTCATCATACATGGTCTGAGTAAGGATATTCATAGCCTTTGCATCTGCAACTTTCCATTTCTTTATTTCTGCATCTATTCTTGAAGGAGGTGGAACATCACTTGTACTTGTGATCACTGGGGGTCTTGGACAAACTGTCAAAATAGAATTAAAAATGTCCTCATCAATAGAATTCATGTAAAGCTTAATCCTTGCGTTCCAAAGTGCAAACTTAGAGAGGTTGCACACTGGAGGTCTGGTGCTAGCATAGTCTTTGTTCTGTGCCATGGTTTTATATGAAAATAAATATAATACAAAAAGAAATAACTATCCTCTATAAAAGGTTTATCTTATCAAGGTTCTTTTGGTTCAGGTGATAGCATGTTCAACCAATCTGTTGAAGATTTAGATGTTGAATAACCAACCTGGATTTGATACCAATTGAAAGTGAGGAAAAGATCTACCTTAACTCAAGAGGGGGTGGGGGGGTGAATAGAGTATTTTCAAAATAATTTACAATAAAAACTATAAAGCAGTGGAATACTTAATTTATGTATATGTGTAAGGTGCTTGTGATGAAATAAAAATTAAAGCAAGAACTAAGAAACACACAGCACACAACAAACTTAAACACACAGCAACCAGATGACACAAGGATCTATAGTGGTTCCCCAACAACTTGGGTACATCTACTCTTCTACCACCCTAGGTAGGAATCCACTGCAGGAATAGTTGATCAGGTGTCCTGGGCACTAATGAGCTTTTGATAAGGTGCTCAAAAACCAAAACTAGATTTTTTGATAAGGTGTCTTGCCACCACTGAGTTTTGACAAGGACTCAGAAACCAGTCTCAGAACTTTTGAAGAGAGTTTTGAAAAACCCTTTTATAGGAGGGAAAGGAAAAAGAAAGAAAGAGTTGAGTTGTTCTTCTCTGTCAACAGTCTGAGAGAAGACAAGTGGAAGATAAAGCTAAAGCTCCCCCTGAGATCTATAAAGGTTCACGAAGGTGAACTTTGCTAGTGTGATAGGTCTTCAGGTGCTTCAGATCTCCAACAAAAGATGATTTCAGCAGATGCTGAAATGTTAGATGTCTGGAGTCCTTGATGTTGAAGCTTTTGAACACTTGAGGATTTGGAGGAGCAGATGATTTCCTCCACAGAAAAGTTTCTTGTGTTCTTGAAGATTTTGACTCAGTGAATCTGTATGTTCCAGAAGATGAGTTCTTGATCAGAGTATATTTTGATCTCTCTTCTGTAACTCTTTTTCTCAATCCAATGATCTTGTATATCTCTTGCCTATCTTGTTGTATTGATCTGTTATTCTTTCAAAAACATATTCTGTAGGAGTATATAAGATTCTTACTTAGATGTCCGTTACTCAGTCATAAATGACTTCCATAAATGACAACTGTTTCTGGGGAAAGTCCTAAGTAACATTACTTTTAGCCTTCCTTAAAACTTGCTCCAGATAGCTTGAAACGGCTACATAATCCTTTGCAATAAATGCAGGAAATAACTCTGAAAGAATTCCAAAACTTTTCTTGAATTTGAATTCTGAAAGCGTCGATCTCTCACAAAAATCGTCGACCTGAGCTCAGCTATCGTCGACCTGAGCTTAGAGATTGGATTTATACTAGAGACAAAAAACGTCGACCTGAGCTCTACGATCGTCGAACTGAGCTCAGCGACTTGGAAAATAGCTGAAGACAAAATGTCGATCTGAGCTCGAAGATCGTCGACCGGAGTTCGACGACTTACAGAATTGAGCTCAGAGAACGTCGAACTGAGTTCGACGTTTCGTCGACCTGAGCTCGACGAAAATTGCCTTAGTCTCAGCACTGAATTTTGATCTTTGAATTGTCTTGGGGGCAGCTTCAAACCTAAGTTCTAACCCTTAGACTCATTCTAATTTGACCTTTTCAACTATACAACTAGGTCAAACCAATTTCCTAAAAACATAGTGATCCTTTCCCAAATTAGTAATAGGGTGTTCCAATAATGCGAAGTTTTCCAAGTGCCAGTTCTGGCTACAGGGGGTGACCTTCCTGGGGAACACTATTAGTGGGGCTGGATTGGCAGTGGATCCAACCAAGATAGAGGCACTACGGAATTGGCCACGGCCGAAGACAGCGTCAGACATCCACAGCTTCTTGGGATTGATAGGTTATTATCGTCAGTTCGTAAAGGGATTCTCAAGGATAGCCCTCCCCCTGACGTCCTTGATAAAGAAGGATGCAGATTTTGTTTGGTCAGAGCAGTGCGAGACAGCTTTTCAGGAGCTAAAGGACCGACTCACCTCATCCCCTATTCTTAAGCTCCCATCCGGGAGTGAAGGATTTCAGATCTACACGGATGCCTCTTACCAGGGGATGGGTGCAGTCCTGATGCAGCGTGGGCATGTTATTGCTTATGCTTCGAGACAGTTGAAGAAGCATGAGCATAACTATCAGATGCATGACTTAGAGCTCGGGGCTGTGGTCTTCGCCCTAAAGATGTGGAGACACTACTTATACGGGATTCATTGTGATATCTACTCGGACCACAAGAATCTAAAATATATCGATACGCAGAAGGACCTGAACCTGCGATAGATGAGATTGCTAGAATTCCTCTATGACTATGATTATCAGATCCACTACCATCCGAGGAAGGCAAACACAGTAGCAGATGCTTTGAGGAGGAGAGCCGACACTTCTAGACCGGAGCCTCTGTTGATGTCTATAGAGCTGATACGGATGATAGAAGACATGCATTTTTGATGGAACACCCTATTACTAATTTGGGCAAGGATCACTATGTCAATAGGATTATTGCTTTGACCTTGTTGTATAGGGAAAATGTCAACTAGTTAGGTCTAAGGCTTAGGACTTAGGATTGGAGATTTCCCCAAGACCTCCTAGTTCAGATACAGAAGCCAAGAAGAAGAATTGAAGTTATCGTCAAGCTCAGATCGACGAAGCGTCGATCTCAGTTCAAGTATCTGTGAGTTCAGGCTGACAAAGAATCGACCTCAGTTCGACGATCTCTGAGCTCAAGTCAACGAGGCGTTGAACCCAGTTCGACGATCTCTGAGCTCAGATCGACGATTTCTGTCCAAATCAAATTCTAATTTCTCTGAGCTCAGTTCGACGATAGTTGAGCTCAGATCGACGATTTCATTTTGAGATCGACGATTTCTGGTGTTTTCTGTCAGTTTGTTGAGGATTTCAAATCAGAGCATTTATTGAAAAATATTTCAAGTCGTTATAATAAATCTGGAGCAAGTTTCAAGTAAACAAAAAAGGAATGTACTTAGGTTGTTTCCTTCAAAGACAGTTGACAATTAAGGAAAACATTTATGACATTACTAACGGCTATTTTCAAGATCTGTTGACTGGAGTTCTTATTATCATCATTCAGAAAGAACAAAGAGACATATCAGCATACATAGAGAGATACACAGAGAAAGAAAAAGAAGAACAATAACTCAGAAAAACTGAACAAGTTTTCTTTCTGATTCCTGCTGATCAAAAGTTTCTCAAGTCTTCATCATTCACACTCAAGACAACATTCATTTCAGTTTTGCTGAAATCATCCAGTGCTGGAGCAATCAAATTCTTTGAAGACCTATCACCCTTGCAAAGCTTCCATTTCCTGAACCTCTGCTACACTTCAGGGGGAGCTTTGACAACATCTCATCCACTAGTTCTTCTCTTTGATAGTTGACAGAGAAGGCAGCTTCAACCCTTTTCTTTTTTCCTTTCCTGTAAAAGGGTTTTTAAACTCCCTTCAAAAGTTTTTCTTTGGTTCCTGAGACCTGATCAACACTCAGTGGTGGCAAGACACCTGATCAAAAAATCTGGTTTGGTTTTTGAGCACCTGATCAAAAGCTCATTGGTGCCCAGGATAGCTGATCAACTCATCCTACAGTGGATTCCTACTAGGGGTGGTAGAAGAGTAGATGTACCCAGGTTTTGGGGAACCACTATAGCTCCTTGTGTCTTCTTGATTGCTTGCTCTTTCTTGTGCTGTGTGCTGTGAATTAATCCTTTTATTGTTGTTTTATTTTAGTTTTTGCTTAGCACTCTACACTTATTAAATCAAGTCTTCCACTACTAAAATAATTAGTAATGTACCAAAATTATTTTAAATCACTCTATTCACCCCCCACTAGAGTAAAGGATTGATCTTACCCTCACTTTCAATTGGTATCAGAGGGGGGTTGGTTGCACAGCCAAATTGGTTGTTAATACAGACTAACATCAGAACCAAAAGATCTATCTTAAGATCCATCCTTATAGAGGGTTATTTTTATTATATATATTTTAGTTTAAATTCATGGCACAAAACAAGGATTATGCTAGCACCAGACCTCCAGTGTGAAATCTCTCCATGTTTGCACTTTGGAAGGCAAGGATTAGATTATACATGAATTCTATTGATGAAGATATATTTAATTCTGTTTTGACAGATTGCCCAAAGCCTCCTGCAAGCACAAGTACAAATGTTGTTCCAACTCCTTCAGGAACAGATGCAGATATAAAGAAATGGAAGGTTGCTGATGCCAAAGCTATGAACATCCTGGCAAAGATAATGTCTGATAACATCTTTCAAAAGGTAGTTGAATGCAACTATGCTAAGGAAATTTTGGACAAGCTATCTGAAATTGTATTAGGATCAGTTGATGAAAGGAAAGACAGCAGATCTCATCTCATCACCCAATATGAAAATTTCAAGAAGGTAGAAAATGAGTCAGTAGCTGACATGTACAGCAGACTAAGCTTAATTGTCAGTGAACTCAAAACTTTGGACAAGGAGATCTCTCTCACAGAGATCAATGACAAAATTCTAATGTGCTTCCCCAGCACTTGGGATTCAAGAATCTGGCCAATCAAGAATGCTAGAAGTCTGAATGAGATTGCCACAGAAGCTCTATTGGGCAAGCTCAAATCCTATGAGCAGCTCATCAAGAACAGAGAAGAAGAGCAGAAGACAACTTCTCCAGCAGTTAGGAAGGAGAAGTCAATTGCTTTCAAAGCCACAGAAGAACAGTCTGAAGATAAGATTACAGGCAATGAAGAACTGATGAGTCTTCTCGCCAAAATGTTTTTCAAAATGGCTAAGAAAGACTTCAGAAAAAGGTCATCTAGAGGCCAAGAGAAGCCAAAGTATGACAGGTCAAATAACAAAGAAATTATTTGTTATGGTTGCAGAAAACCAGGCCATATACTGCCTGACTGTCTAGAAAATCAAAATAAGGACAAAAAGGACAAGAGGAAAAAGAGAAAAGACAAAGACTCTAGAAGAAATCATCACAAGAACAAGCACACAAGGAAGGTATTTATTGCTGACACATGGAGTGCAACAGAAGAAGAATCTGATGCATCATCAAGCTCAAGTGATGATGAAGATGATGCACAGGAAAAAGAATTATGCATGATAGCAATCAATGCATCTCAGAACAATTCTGATTCAGAACATGAATCT